>CM060965.1:165749373-166349373 GCA_030765045.1 Tenodera sinensis | reverse complement strand
CCACAACTGGGATTTGAACCACAGACCTTCCGCTTGCCGGGCGGATGCTCTAACCACTGAGCTATTGTGACAAACTGCCAGAATGGCATTAAATTCTCAAGCCTCTTAAACTTTGCCCACACACGGCTTGTGTGTTTAAAAACACCAACAGTAAGTTTGTTGGCATAAATAAATAATAATTTGTTGTTCTTGTTCTGGTTCCCAGTCCCAGTTATTGTGAAGAAGAATTAATTTAGATCTATTGTATTTACAGTACTATCTATTGTATTTATAACTATTATTATAACTATTTATAACTTAAATTGTTGTTGCATGGTAGGCCCAGCTTTTACATTCTCTACTGGTAAGTATTGTATTCCACCCAAAAATTCGATGTCGAGATTTCACCGCAAATATGTTTTGAGGCCCCTTAAATCCAAAAAAGGCATTTTTAGAAAAAAGTGTTTGTGTGTCAGTCTGTGGACAGCATAACTCAAAAACGAAAAGTCGGTTAAAAACCAATTGGTATTTAAGTTTAATATCTTTCAAGGATGCAATACAAAGATTTTGAAGAAAAACTTTTGTGAAATGAAACATCGTTGTTAATTTTTTTATATGTTAAGTGTGCAAAGAGAACGGAGTCTCAAAGCTTTAAAAGATTTGACTATCGCACATGGCCTACTGTATTCTAATATTCCCCTTGCACCAACAAGGAAATAAGCAGTAAGATAATTTGTGCGAATGTTTATCTTTACTAACAAGAACAAGATATACTCGTAGGAATAAGAGTATGTACAAGAGTAGAGAAAGTCATGTGAGTGCAACAAATCAGATTTTTTTGTAGCGTTTAATACCCGTGTTTACTACATATGGCACTCCAGGTGGTGATGATACATGGAATGAGATGGTGGAGGAAACTTGCCCCGTGCCATTTTGTCCATCACAAATCCCACATAGTCACCTGGGATTGAACCTGGGCTGGTTTGGTGAGGGATGAATGGTCTAACTACTCAGCTATGGCACGGCCATGATAGCCCAAGTCACAATCCCAGCATACGCCACTGAAACTCATCTATAGATATATGCAATTACTACTAATCTGGGTCAACAGACATCAAATGTAGGAATACCAGCTACGATGAGTAATATCATGGAGAGCCATCAATTTACAAAACAAGAGAGAGGGAGAGAGATTTAGTTAAAGCATTATCTAACCTGGCTTTTGTCTTAATGATTGCAAATCATTGATCAGTATATAACACTTTGATATGAGAGTTAACTCAATACATTTATGTGTTACTGTTATAACTCTAACTTAAACATGAATTGCTAGCTTAAAGTTAATTTTTGTCGTACAATGTTACTTTGCTCTATTACATAAAAGATGTGCAGTCAGCTGATGTCTTGACTCAACTTTCTTCTCACTTGCTCAGCAGTGCCCTTCACAGATATATCTGAAATAAAATTACTTTTTATATTTTTGAAGTATGTTGTAAGTGAACGTTATCAAGGTCATTCAACTTCAATGCACTTAAATATACATTACAGGATCAACTGACACAGATGAAATGTATGTAGCAGAATATGTAGTAGTTTATTATCGTCAATAGACTTATACAGAGTGTCTGACATTGTCAGGGCTATTTACAATATTTACGAAGTTTACACCGATCAAAAATTATTTTATACAAAAGATTTATAATAATAATAATGATGATAATAATAATAATAATATCACAGTATATACATAGTTTCTAACAATAAAAATTCATACATAGCTTATAACAATTCAAATTACAGTTCATCCACATTGTACAAACATTTATAAATAAGATACTGCTTTAGTTTATTTTTAAAACAATTTTTTTGTACAGGATTTCATTTCAGCAGGTAGTTTATTGTACAGTATACTGCCTATAATATATGGATCAATATTTATTTTCTTTTTATTCACTGTTATTCTATGAAAGTGCATAGTTTGTCTTGTGTTATGCGGATGTATTTCACTATTCATCTGGATACCATTGGTGCTATTTACAGTTAAAATAATGGTTTTATATACATATAATGACATAATGGTTAGTATGTTTTCCTTAATAAACACATTTCTGCAAGTTTCTAATTTACATAATTATTTAAAAATACAGCACCAGAATATTGAACATAGTTCTTAAACACTTCTTCTGTAAAATTAAAATTCTATTAATATGTACCTGTGCAGCTCCTCCCCAAACTTCTATACAATAACCGAGATGTAGAAAAATAAGCCCATAGTAATTTTCATTGTATGTTCACTCACATATCTTTTCATTAGTCTGAAGAAGTAGATATATTTACTTATTTTACTACAGACACCATTAATGTGTTCAGACCAGGTTAGCATACTATCTATTTTTAATCCTAATAAGGGATAAGGTGCAGTCAGTATCAGATTAAGCATGGGGGAAATAGATTCATTCACTTCATTTCTTCCTCCTGTGTCAAATATCATAACTTTGGTTTTTTCTTCATTTACTTTTAGTTTATACATTCAAACTAATGTGTAATTGTGTGATTAGTGTCATTAGTGTCTGTATTTAAGGTATCGTTCCAACATAAAGTGGTAGTATCATTGGCATAGCTTATTGTATTAAAAGTATTTCCTGTTGGTATATCATATATACAGGGTTCTGATATATATATAATGAATAGAACAGGACCCAAGACAGAACCCTGTAGAACTCCATACTTTACCTCCAACATTGTTGATTTTATTTGATTTATGTTGTTGCCATCAAGATAGTTAATTTCGGAGCACTGTTGTCTTCCAGATAGGTAAGATGCAAGTAGTTTGTTAGGTAGACCTCTGATTCCATACAGATTGAGCTTATTTAATAAAATATGTCTTACACAGTCAAAAGCTTTTGATAAGTCGACATTAAGCCAGCTACTTTCTTATTTTGATTAATTTTTACCATAATATCATGCACAAGCGAGATTACAGCTATAGTGGTAGAAAGAGATTTGTGAGAACCATATTGCGATTGGGCATAAATTTTGTTCTTTTCTAGAAAGTGTTCCAGTCTTCTGAGTAGAATTTTCTCAAATAGTTTACCTATGCTGGAGGTTAGAGTGATGGGTCTATAATTGTTAACATCGTTTTTATTGCCCTTTTTATAAATGGGCTTAATGACGCCTATTTTAAGGATATCAGGAAATACACCTGCGTCAATACTGGCATTTATTAGATGCATTAATGGTTTGGCCAATATTATTTTGCATTGCTTTAATATTTTAGAGGAGATGCCATCAGATCCACATGAAGGTTTTGCAGGCATTTCACTCAAGATTTTTATAATTTCTTCCTGTGTGGTAGGATGTATAAAGAGGGACCTATCATTAGCTACAACATTGTAGATAGGGGGTTCTGTTATATTTTTAACCAATTCATTAGCACAGTTTTCAAAAAACTCGTTCATTATGTTACTAACCTCAACAGGATTTGAAATAACATTACCATTCACATTCAGCTTAATATTTTCTTGTTTTTTGTCCTGCATTCTATATTCATTGATAATGTTCCAGGCAGTTTTCGAGATATTGCTAGAGTTACACAACCTACCATGTAATAATCAGACTGTAGCCTCTGCAAGTGCTGGAAATACATATTTCAATATTTTTTGTATTCCTTATTATAATGGTCAAGTTTAGTTGACTTATGCAATGTGTACATGTCCTTAATTTTATTTCTTAGAGTAAAGGCTTCAGGACTTAGGGGTATTTTAGGTACCTTTCTAAATTTTATCACTTTTTTAACTATTGGACATGTGTTGTAAAAATGTTTGTTAAATATTTGGTAAAAAGATTGCCACTTAGTATTAACATATTTTTAACAGTAAATAGATTCCCAGTTTTCATTTTCAAGACAATAATTTAAGTTTTCAATATTTTCACCATCTGTTGAAATATCTTAGTCCTAATACTATTATTATTGTTTTTATCGCCATTTATAATACTAGCAATTGAGCGAAATGATCAGACAGATACCTGTTTACAACTTGAGTAGTTACTACTTTATCAGGCATGTTACTGACAATATGATCAATAACAGTAGCCATTTTTAGTGTTACTCGTGTGTGACTTAATATATGATCTCTTAGATTATGAGCATATAATATATCATGTAGTTTAAGGTAATTGTTGTTGCTGAAGTCTAGGTTAGTGTTAAAATCTCCAGCTAGCAAACTATTTGTATCATGATCATGAAGTTCCAAGAGTTTGATTAGATTGTCAATAAAGCTAATGGCCATTTCATTTGGTGATCTATAAATACCAAAAATTTTCAGATTTACAGGCCAGTGATTTTTATCCTAGTGACTTCAAAGATTTTTTCTCTAGCATTAACTAAGATTGAGGATATTTTATACTACTCTAGGATATCATTCCTTATAAAAATAGCTACTCCACCTTCTTTGTGCTTTTTTCTACGAAAGCTAGCCAGCAGAGTGTAACATTTAAATATTCTAAACCTTAGATTATCCTTACGTAGGCCATGTTCAGAGAGCACAGCTATGTGAACACCATGCTGTATTATTTAGATACTGTACATTCAGATGTAATATTACTAATTCAAGTTTATTATCTGGAGCTATAAAAAATTACCTTCACCAGTGTGTGAGAGTTCATGAGTCCTGTCGTCCATACTGTGGGTTTCTTCTACCTGTATTTGTTTTTCACTCACTATTACTCCTTCTTGCATAGCTTCTTCCATCTGACTTGGGATCCTCTGCTCCTCACTGCAGGCTTCCTCGGCTAGTGCTTTTCTTTCACCCCCTACTACTGCTTGTTGCATATTCTTGTCTTCCCTCTGCACCTTAGGATAGTTATGGCTTCCTTTTGACTGTTCCATCCCTTTTTGCACACATTAATTGCATCACAGAGTAGCCTACCTAGTTTTGCTGATCCTCTTCTGTTCAGATGTATTCCATCCCTGCCAAGATCCCTATCTTCCAGCCAACAATTACAATCAAGCATAAGACAGTTCCGTCTGTTACATAACCAGTTCAATCCATTGTTCACTTTCTGGACATATTTCCAATGTACATCACGCCTGTACAGTACACCACTAATGATTACTTCTGTTTGGGGGTTGCTCTGTTTTATCTGATCCACTAATTCCATGGTTTCCCCCAGTATGTAATCTGGATGTACCAATCTTCTTATGTTGTTGGTTCCCACATGCAAGGCCACTATGTCAGGCTTCACCTCATTTAATTTCAGTGTTTCTATTTGGTGCTTAAGTCCATTAACACAGATTTCCGGGTAACAGTATACATCATAGCCATTTTTGCGACACTCGTCACCCGCGTACCTTAATATGGAGTCGCCAAACACCATCACCTTTTGTTTCTTCAAGCGGTCATGCTCTTGAACATCATTTCTTCTTTCACTGCTCCTGTTTAAATTAGTGATTTCTGTATCATTATCATTATCATGTGCATTTGTTTAACCACTTATATACTAAAGAAAATAAGTGTTTTTAAAGTGGCGCTAACTATTGGTAAAATTAATTGCTTGACATTTTAACTTAATATGTTTTGCAACTAAAGCAATAATTAGACATCTCCATGCTAAAATAATAACAGATACCTCTCTCAATAGCACCCAGAAATATTTGTGGGCTTTATATTTTTAATAATAATAATAATAATAATAATAATAATAATAATAATAATAATAATAATAATAATAATAATAATAATAATAATAATTATAATAATTATTATATAATTATAATATATAATAATATATATATAATTATAATAATTATTATAATAATTATAATAATAATAATTATTATTATTATTACTATTATAAATAATTATAAAATACATTGTTATTATTATTATTATTATTATTATTATTATTATTATTATTATTATTATTATTATTATTATTATTGCTTATTATTTTTTATAATTATCATAATTATTATTAATTATTATTATTACATTGTTAATTCGCTCTTATAACATAGAATATATACCTTAAGACAGTGTTTGGAAGAATCATGTAGATGTGGCACTTTTCTTTAATAAACTTGAAAAACGTTTGCATAGCAGAAAATAGATTCATTCAAAACAATTTGAGTTGATTGGAAAAGGAAAACATGTTTTTATTTCTATTTTATCAACTATTACACATTCTGATAAACAAAGAGGTCATCCAAGAAACTATATTTATAACTCTAAGTATCCCATGAAATCTTCTTCTTCTGTTTACCCTCCCTGTATGGAGGACTGACACCCCCTAGTACCTACAAGCCAGTGCCTAGGGTCAGATGCCTGTAAGGGAGCAAAGGAACCTATGGACCAGACAGAGTGAAGACCTGGAAGTGGGTGGTCTGTCGAGCACCAGGTATGACAGTGAGGAAGAGGATGATATGAAATGCAGGTGAAATGTATGAATGGAAAGGTTATGATGGAGCAGTTGGTGGAATGATGACAGGGGAAACCAAAGAACCTGGAGAAAACCCGCCCTGATGCCGCTTTGTCCACCATGAATACCACATGTGGGTCCCTGAGATTAAACCCAAGCCGCCTCGGGGATAGGCCAATGGTTTAACCACTTGGCTGTGGCGCTGGCTGCAGTGAAATAAGGATTGTAAATATTTTGGTTAAATAAAAATAAAAATTGTCGATTTTTAAGACAAGAGAAGAAAAACCAAAGAACTTTGCTGGGGAAAAAACCATCCAAAGAACTCTTTTTCACAACTAAAGTAAATTTAAAGGAAGAAGGAAAGGCATCACAACTAGTAAAAGAAGCAGTCTTAACCACTCCAACAAGAGCACACAATCAGGCAGCAAGTGCAGTCCTTCTCAGAAGATAAAGGTATTTCATTAATCACTGATAAAGTAAGCCAAAGGCTATATAAATTTATGAGAACACAGCCCCCCAAAATGCTGATATTTATCCTATTCAATTATAATCAATCCAGTTCTATTGTCTCTGAGGCCTGATAAGTTTGAAGTCTGAATATGAAAAGAGGCCTTCTATCAGAACAGTAATGTGTTGCTGTCTTGCCTTGTGCTTATGTAATTACTCTGCCTTGAAGAGGGTAAAGAAAAACATCATTTGGCAAAATCCATATCCTTTCTTACCTAGGTATGAAACGAGATTAGGATATAATGGAAAAAGAGGCAATGGAGTTGCCAACTGAAGGAACAAAAATTTTGTAGAAAATCAGATTTCATCTCTTCAGTGAATGGCAGCTGCAATGAGTGCAGGCCAAGATATCCAAATCATCCACCAGCTTCAATTGATGGAAAGATATGTAGTGCCATCAAAAATACTCCTATCGCAGTCTAGTTATGTCTCTGGAGTTACACCAACAATGGATATTCTTTACTTTTAGTTGTGCAAAATTTCTAAGTCCAACACCAGATGTGATTAAACAAGCACTGACGGAACTTGCTGAACTTGCCCTGGAATAGCAGTGCAGGTAATCTCAATAGTTGTAGAGCCATTTGCTGCCAACCTCTGCACCAATGCCCCAGACATGCCTTGCATAGGTATTAAAACTGTACCTATATGTGTTCACCACATGGGTCATTGTTAGAAGCAAAGAAATTTCATATGTGTGAATTGTTTCCTGTTATGGTCTGGTCTACTCAGCACACCACAAAACAGGATATAAAATTATTAAAACATGTAAAACCTACAGCTGAGCTGATAATTTGGGGAAAAAATATACATAAAGAAGAGTATTATTATTATTATTATTATTATTATTATTATTATTATTATTATTATTATTATTATTATTATTATTATTATTATTATTATTATTATTATTATTATTATTATTATTTATTTATGCCAACAAACTTACTGTTGGTGTTTTTAAACACACAAGCAGTGTGTAGGCAATGTTTGAGAGGTAGAACTGGAACTTAAAAATTCAATGCCACAGCTGGGATTTGAACCACAGACCTTCTGCTTACCAGGCAGGTTCTCTAACCATTAAGCTACTGTGACAACCTGCCAGAATAGCATTGAATTCTCAAACCAGTTCGTATTTCTCCTGGTAAACCACAAAGGCAGTCTCACATCAGAGACAATTACCCCAATGGTGAATTACCCAATCTGAAGGTTATTTAATCCTGGGACATAAAGTACTTGCAATAGTAAGTCACCATTGGGGTAATTGTCTCTGATGTGAGACTGCCTTTGTGGTTTACCAGGAGAAATACAAACTGGTTTGAGAATTCAATGCTATTCTGGCAGGTTGTCACAGTAGCTTAATGGTTAGAGCACCTGCCTGGTAAGTGGAAGGTCTGTCGTTCAAATCCCAGCTGTGGCATTGAATTTTTAAGTTCCAGTTCTACCTCTCAAATAAAGAAGAGTGTTCACCTAGCCATGAATTTTGAAATACCACAAGCAGACAACACTAAAGTTCTCCAAAACTTACACAAATAGCGAGGAATATCTCTGAAATGGTTCACTCTACAAAAATATTTTTTCAGACCTAAATTGTGTCTTTTAGTAATATCTATATTTTTTGTATAGTAAGATTTGGTCTATCAGAAAGTTCAAGATATACCTTTCATTTGCAATAAAATATCTCAAACATATGGCATTTTAATCAAAATCATTACAGCCATTTTCAAGAAAATCTAAATTTTCCATGTGAAGGGTAGTTTAGGTTGGAGCAATTTTCTTCAAAATCTTTGTGTCACGTCCTTGAAAGACATTAACCTTAAATTCTAACTTTGGTTTTTAACTGACTTTCCGTTTGTGAGTTATGCTGTCCACAGACAAACACACACACCTTTTTCTAAAAATGCTTTTTTTGATCCAGGGGCTTTCAAAACATATATTTCTGGTGAAATCTCAACATCGAATTTTTGGGTGGAGTACAATACTTTCTCTACTTTAAAAAACGTAGTAGAGAAAGTAAAAATGGCTCTCAAAGGAGTTGACAAAAATTGTTTTTACTGATTTACGTCTGTACTTAAGTCTCTCTCATGTAGTTATGATCTGTCAGAAACAGCCTTTGAAAGTTATTTTATGAAGACAACTAAGTTGTTTATAGGTCTATCATATGCCTACATCAGTCCTCAAAATTTTCATACATTAATCAACAATTATTTCTGCTGCCATTTACCCTTAGGACAAAAGTCTGAGAAAGCATAGGAGCTGAGACATAAGAACATAAAGTCATTCCTGCTGCACCACACTAGTTTTCCAGGGTTGGAACAAATGAAGATACATTCCTAAGACATCTGTTATTCTTTCGAAAATTCCATAGAAGCCGAGCATGTCACTATCAGCAGAAGTAATTGCTCTTCTGAAGTCATCATCTCTTCCTCCTCTGCAAAGGAGAACTCTGGATGTACAAGGAACATCTCAAACATAAGTGAAAGTTTTTTAAAGCTGCATGGTAGGCAGAAAAAGTCTGGGAGTCACAGGGAACTTTTGTCTGGGTGTAATGACAGCACTGCCAATTTCCTTGTGCCAACCTTCATCACGTGAACATTCAGGCACCAATAACAATGGAGATTCCACTTGTTCCTACTGCTGATTGCAAAGTTTCTGATGTTATCTGTTTTTTGACAAGAAAAAATAAAAGTGCAACTGAAATTCATTGTGAGTTGTGCAGTTTGATAAAGATGTTGCATCAAGATCAATGGTTTCTCATCAACATCTTGTAATTCATTGAAAGAAGAACAATGTTACATGATGAATGACAAGGCAGCCAGCCCTCCACTTTCTATGCTCCAAATATCGTCGATGAGGTGCACAGGGTGATGGGCAGCAATCAACACTTTATGGTTGCTGAAATTTTGTTTCAACTTCCTCCGAATATTGAAATGTGCCATGAAGTATTTTACAGGATCATTTCTGAGGATCTGCACATATCAAAAGTGCAAGCAAGATGGATTCCTTGCATGCTTCCAGAACAACACAAAGAGTGGAGTTGACATTACATTGCAATTTTTGCAGTTTTTAGGATGAGTAAGACATTTATATGACCGATAGTGACTGGGGATGACACATGGATCCATCACTGGTTGCCTGAATATCCAAAAGACATAGTATGCTGTGGAAAGCAAAGAATCAGCCAACACCAGAAAAGGTGAAAGTTGTTGAATCGGCTTGCAAAGTCATGGCAACAATCTGCTGGGATTTTAAGAGAGTATTGTTGATCAATTACCTGCCCTATGGGACCACAATCACAGCTGCTCACTATTGTGAGGTGATGAGAAAATTCAGAAGGGTTATTCAAAACAAAGGGAAGGGAAAGTTGAGAAAACAGTTCTTTTGTTCCACAATGACCCTCAACCACACATTGCTTGTGAAACTCAGACCCTGTTTGGGAAGTTTTGATGGAATGTTTTTGGTCATCTGCCCTCTCCTGAGTTTGCACCTTTTTCTGCAGCTGAAGTAACACCTCTGGAGTAGGCGCATCATAAATGAGATTGACTTAAAACAAGATGTGGAAAGATGGCTAGCCAGTTTGGAGGGTGAGTAGTTTGACACTGGATTAAGTAAAACTGTTATAATCGTACCAGATATGTTTTGAGATTCAAGGAGATTATGTAGAAAAATAATATTTTCAGATTCAAGGAGATTATGTAGAAAAATAATTTAATTTATTGATGTAAGTGCTAAGCTAATGCTACATACATTTTGGCTGGTATTTGACATAGAAATTTACCAGATAATATACAAACCCATAACAATCTTTTTAAACTATAAAAGTTTCTTCCTTCCATTGTACTGTTCACTGACCTCTTCCATTTATTTCTTACTTTCCATAAACATTTTCCCACATTTCTCAGTTCTGACTGGTCTTTAAAAATCTTTTCTTACTGTCAGCTCTTTATTTATATTTAACCATTTCCTACAATTCAATTGTTTTCTCCAAAGACCTATAACTGCATTCCAATAATAAATGTACTTCATGATCAGAGTTTCACGGGTGATCAGCCGTGTTAAATTTAAGAAGGTTGAGCTTTCGGCCATCATACACTCCATGGCCATCTTCAGGACTAAAAATAATGAAAAATTCTCCTCAGTTTTCCAAATATATACTATGGTTAGGTTGTATTGTCCTAGCCAATGCACGGGTGATGGTTTCTGATTGGGCCTGCTGTAGGCTCGGCTGCAGTGTTTTCCCGCGGGTACGAACTTTGTGCAGTGTTTCTGATGGCTATAGTCCACGCGGAACTTAGTTTAAGTCCGCTCTCTCTGTTGAAATTGTGGGGGTGTAATTTGATGTGGATGGCCTCCTTGTTCATCATTTTTAGTCCTGAAGATGGCCATGGAGTGTATAATGCCCGAAAGCTCGACCTTCTTAAATTTAACACGGCTGATCACCCGTGAAACTCTGATCACTAACGTTCGCCGTGAAAGCTTCAAATCTTACAAATGTACTTCATCTTTCAAACCATTACATATTTAACATCTTTCTTTCAACAACTTCCATATTCTCAAACAAAATTAATCAATCGCTTCCTTCTCATTCTTGTCACAAACCTTAAAATATACGAGTACTCTCTCCTTAATTCAGATTTCTATTCATTGTAGAAACTAAGCGACTTTTTACTTTCTCTACTACGTATAGTAAACTAGTGGAAGTATTGTATTCCACCCAAATTTGATGTTGAGATTTCATCAAAATATATGTTTTGAGGTCTCCTGAATCCAAAAAAAAAAAAAAAAAGCATTTTTAGAAAAAGATATGTGTGTGTGTGTGTGTGTGTGTCTGTGGACAGCATAACTCAAAAACGAAAAGTTGGTTAAAAACCAAAGTTAGTGTTAAAGTTTAATGTCTTTCAAGGATGCGACACAAAGATTTTGAAGAAAGTTGCTCCACCCTAAACTACCCTTTACTTGGGAAATTTTTCCAAAATTTTTATTTTCTTGAAAATGGCTCAAATGATTTTGATTAAAATGCCACATTTTTATGAGAAATAAAATGTATATCTTGAATTTTCTGGCTATAGCCCATGAAATCCTATTTACTAGATGACTTTTACATTACTGGTAAACCATAAGAGATAGACCAAATCTTACTATACGAAAAATGTACATAGATCTTGCTAAAATTCACTATTTGTGTCTAAATAAATTAGTTTATAGAGTGAACCATTTTGGAGATATTCCTTGTTATTTGTGTGAGTTTTGAAGAACATATTTCTGTCAAATGCAGTGGCGATTATCAAGTGAATCAGGTGAAGAGATTTTCACCTAAATACAGCAGTATTCCATTTTTGTTAATGTTGGCATTATTACTGCCATTCTATTAGTCACAAATTTCAACTGCTAGCAGCCGTAGCAGGATCAGTGACCAACCCTTCTTTTGTTTGGAACTTACAGTCAGGCAGCCGGCAAGGAAAATTGGTGGGAGGGCACCCTCAGATCGGTTCCAAGGACAAGTGCATCAGTCAGAGTTACGGAAGAAACTGTGGCACTAAACAGCTTGGTTGCCATGACAACCTGACGTCACGAAACCATGTAGTATGGGGAAATAATATGGGCATGCACATGTTTCAGGCAAACAAGAAATATTTTCACTTGGGTAGGGGCACAGAACACGTTAGAGGGGATGGTTTCTGTTTTCGCGTGGTTAGAAGATAGTAGTCATCTACCTCGAGGAAGAGGTGGTGGTAAATTTAAAGATGGTGTTTTACATAACTGTAAACGGTATAATTTACGAGTTTGCTAGACTCCAGTGTTTGTAATATTTGACGGAATATAAGTGTTTTGTTATGAATCCAGTGAACATATAGTTTGCAATTTGTTAGAAACCCATTTTCCAGGCGGAAAGATGAGGGCGAGAAAGATGTTTTAAACTTCGGGCAGTCCAATGATGTCATCGATATACCCATTAAAAGAGAGGATAATAAAATAGGGAAGCCTAATGACATTAAATTCAAAAGCTCTTGGTTCGATAACTATTCTTGGTTATGCAGTAGCCTTAATTTGCAATCACTGTTCTGCTGGCCTTATTTACTTTTAAGTAACAAAAATAATGTGTTGAACAAAGAGGGATTCACAGATTTCATTAATGTAACCCATTCCCTTTACAAGCACAATGATTCGGCGGAACATTTAAAATGTAAATTACAATTAAACAAGTTCCAGTTCTACCTCTCAAACAGTGCCCACACATGGCTTGTGTGTTTAAAAATACCAACAGTAAGTTGTTGGCATAAATAAATAATAATTACCATCTGAAGGTTATTTAATCCTGGGAGATAAAGTACTTGCAATAGTAAGTCACCATTGGGGTAATTGTCTCTGATGTGAGACTGCCTTTGTGGTTTACCAGGAAAAAAATATGAACTGGCTTGAGAATTCAATGCCATTCTGGCAGTTTGTCACAGTAGCTCAATGGTTAGAACAGCCGCCTGGTAAGCGGAAGGTCTGTGGTTCAAATCCCAGCTGTGGCATTGAATTTTTAAGTTCCAGTTCTACCTCTCAAACATTGCCCACACATGGCTTGTGTGTTTAAAAATACCAATAGTAAGTTTCTTGGCATAAATAAATAATAAGTACAATTAAACACTTTTGAAACAAACAGAAACACGATAGCTGACGCTTTTCAAGAAAACAGCAGACTTTTTCATGTGCGTTTGTGAACCATTACAATTGTTTCTTATTTCTTTTCTGCTTCTCATATTTGTGTCCTGATGCGTAATTTTGCCTTCCACATGATGTAGAAGGTTGAGAAATAAATCTTAGCAAATTCTTAGAAAATTGTGATAGTTTTCCGGGTCCTCTAACCTCAGTTCGTTTTGAGTAGACCCAATACTGCTTGGCCCGTGCCCTGTTCTCTTCTTTGTAACAAAGACTGTGTCCGCCAATATCTTTTACTTCTAATACATTTTATTCCTACTGAGACTTGTGGATATATATCCCAAACCTATACTTAATATAACTAAAACTAAACCCCGGCGCGACAGCCCATAAAGGGCCAAGGCCTACCCCTCCAGCCGCTGCCTGCCCCACCTCTGCCCACTACAGGCATCATTGGTGAGGTGCAGTACTGGAGGGTGGGACGTGGTCAGCGCCCCGAGCCCTCCCGGCCAGTTATGCGGTCTTTTCGACCTGGGGCCGCTACTTTTCGATCAAGTAGTTCCTCAATTGGTGCCCCCAGGACCTAACGAAATTAAATTAAATTATTTTGTTGTTTAACGACGCTGTCAATTGCCAGGGTCACATCAGCGTCGCCGATGTGCCGGAATTTCGTCCCGCAGGAGTTCTTTTACATGCCAGTAAATCTACTGACATGGAGCTATCATTTTTAAGCACACTTAAAAACCATTTGCCTTGGCCGGGTTTGAACCTGCGACCTTGGGATCAGTAAGCCAGCGTCTAACCGACTGAGCCACCCAGACCAACGGGACCTAACGAGGCTGAGTGCACCCCGTGCCAGACCTCCCAGAGGGGATAAAATCCCCATGCTGGTACCGGGGATCGAACCTGGGTTCTCCGCGCCAGAGGCAAGCGCACTACCAACTGCGCTACGGAGGCGGTCTTATACTTAATATAGTAATCGCTAAATTAATATTTGCATCTGCCATCTTTATTTCTCTCACTTGCTACGTGAACTGTCATTTGTATTGGACCAAAATGGTATAGTATGACAGACACTGTTTCTTTTGTTGCAATTCCATTGGTTACAAAAAGTTTGGTGAAAAATGTTGTACCGTGGGACACCAGCTTTGCATTGTATTTTCAGCATGCTTAAGTGAACTTCTTCACCTGGTTTGTAAGGTACGAGCCGCCACTGGTCAAATGGAACATTATTATTCATTTTTTATCGGTTAACTGTGCAAAGATAATGGAATTTGAAAGCTTTAAAAGATTTGACTATCACTCAAAGCCTACTGTATTCCCATATCCCCCTTGCACCTACAAGGAAATAAGCAATAAGATAATTTCTGCAAATGTTTATCTCAACTAACACAAAGAAGATAGAGGAATAAGAGATTGTAAGAATGGTTAGTACAAGAGTAGAGAAAGTTATGTGAGTGCAATACATCAGATTTTTATCCTTAATTTGAAAGTTTAACTTTTGCATATCCATATCTTCTAGTAGAAAAATAATTGTTGAATATAGCTTTCAAAATATATCCTTTTTTAAATATTTGAACATTTTGTTATTTTTTAAAAAAAATAGTGTAACTTACTTTTGAGACGGCCCTCGTACGAGGATCAAGTACCAAGAATAGCGATGAATTGAGAGAAGTGAGAGCAGCAAATCTGATTACTGAGTACGTTGTATATATATTCTGTAGCCTTCCTCTTCTAATATGCTTTTGTTAAAAGTATCTATTAATAGCATTTGAAGTTTCCAAATAAAAATAGAATAAGGCATGTAGGACATTATGATAGTCTGTAAGTTAAAATGAAAGAATGTTACCTTTTCTTTAAAATTTATTGTGCATAAAAATTATAAAATTTTTAAAATCATTATCGTCATCATTATCTTTATGCCATCGTTGTCATCGTCATTGCCATCATCATCAATCACCATCATCTTCAGTGATAGTGAGGTGATAGTTGTAGTAGTTTTGATAACACTTCAGAACAAAGCATCTAATAAATCTTTATTCTTAAAAAAGTTTGAAAAAATATTTTTGAAAAGAACGAACATTTTTGCCCATCCCAAAACAGCAATTTCAACACACTTAAAGCTTTAAATTACTGATAACATAATAACTAATTAACATTGAAAGTTATTGTATACACAAATCAAGAACTTGTCACCAATAATAGGTGAATACTTAAAATATAAATGAATCTAAAACAGTGAGAATTTCATGGATAATTTAACCTAACAATCTTGTTATTTTGTCTGACTCTTTTTGTAATACAATTGAGACAGAATATATGGTTAGACCCCAAAGGAAAAGCATTTATGTAAATATTTATTGCAAATGTAATTTATTTTTTATGTTGGTAAGGATTAGTTGAGTAATGAAAACGTATTGCTATTTTTTCAATTGTTACGAAAAATAGAATTGTTTAAAAACGTAATAAATGTTAAGTTTCATGTTTAAATTTAATACATATAAATATAAGAACCATATATATATATAATGTTAAAAGTGTAGGGAGGATAGATAAAGATCGCTTCCCTAACATGACAGGAACTATTTAGCATAGGAGAATCTCAAAGTGTAATTTGCAGCAAAAATGAGTGCATATGTGCATGAATACACAAGAGCATTATGTAAAGAGGTGCCAGTTTTTTTGTCAGTAGCATCTCTGAGTTTGAAAAGGGAAGACGAGTTTCTGTAACGTGCATGAACATGGGTCTAAAAGACTTTATAAAGTGAGAAGACTGTCAAGAAAATACAAATAGGTGCAACGAAAGTCAATTCAATTATAACAAGTGTAATAAGGGACGAAAAAAGTGTTAATGAAGTGATATATAGTGAAGTTACATCGAGTGTTCATTCGTTTCACCCAATACCACACCCTGAGAGAAAGAAAAGAATCTCATAGCTCAACGCGAAGCAATAATCTTTTAAAAACACAGCACCACAATCTAGGAATATGAAACTTATTTTAGTTTTTAATTGTTCATCTTATGTTCTTTCAAATAATACAATGTGTTTTAAATTGTTTATGAGAAATATGCTTTATAGGCTGTAAAATATATAGGCACAAACCTTGCCCCAATATTATAATTCCCAAAAAGTTAATTTCATCATAAATTTATTGTTCACATTCATGTAGGTGAATTTGAGTGCAAAACAGTGGGCTCCAGATTGTTGCCAATTTTGGCATTTTGGATTGCTGTGCAAAGCTTGAAAGTTATTTAACAATTGTATGAGAGAAATGGTTTTTATGAGGTGTGTCCATAAAATAAGGTCTCCGATTTTTTTCCACATAGAAAACATATTTATTGGCAATGAATGTTACATTGATGGAAAAGCTGGACTCTCAGCTATTTTTTGATGTAGTCACTGTTGCAATCAATACATATTTGCTTGCACCATGGCATTTTCTGTATACCCTTGTCATAGAACTCTTCGGCCACATTGCACAGGTAGCACTCGATCTCGTTTTTCAACTCATCAGTCTGGAAATGCGTTCCACCCAGGTATGGCTTCAACTCAGGAGACAAATGAAAATCACTTAGTGCTAAGTCTGGGAGGGCAATAAGTGAGGATGTTCCATCCAAATTGGCCACGAGATTTGGCTGTTGCATGGGCAGTATGGGGACAAGCGTTGTGATAAAAAAATCACTCCCTCATCAGCATTTCCCTCCTTCGATTTTGAACGGCATAACAAAGTATTTTTAACATCTCACAGTAGCGTGCAGCATTTATTGTTGTGCCAGTAAGCATAAACTCATACAACAAAACCCTTTTTGGTCCCAGAATGCTGGCCATCAGTTTGCCAGCAGACAATGTTTGTTTGAATTTTCACGGCTTCAGC
Source organism: Tenodera sinensis (assembly GCA_030765045.1). Classification (NCBI taxonomy): domain Eukaryota; kingdom Metazoa; phylum Arthropoda; class Insecta; order Mantodea; family Mantidae; genus Tenodera; species Tenodera sinensis. The sequence continues at coordinate 166,331,952 of CM060965.1, read as the reverse complement.
AAATTTGAATGCTGCCATTGATGAGACTTTTCCTTAGTTTCAGGTGTCCTATAGTTCACCCAGGTTTTGTTACCAATGACAATTGAATCCAAAAATTCCTCGCACCTCACACACACCTTGTGATAATGCAAATGTTTGGTTGAAATCTCACCTGTTGTACTCTTACTGACTTCAGGGATCCATTTGCGCAGTTTGTGTACTGTTACATGCTGATCTTCAAGCATTTCTATTTCTACTTTTGGCCAAAAGAGAAGGCCAACAGCAGGACACTGTTGTCAGGGATGTCTGTACATCTGTCCTTGAACCTTCTGATCCACTTTTGCATGTTTTTGATGTCTGTACACTGTGGCCCATACACCTTGCATAACTGTCAATGGCGTTAGTACTCATGGGACTGAAAAAATGGATCATTGCATGCAGTTCTCGTCTGGCGGGAGAAGTGAGGGGGAGCTCCATTATGAGTGGCTGCCCACTCGAGACTGAACCTTGCTGTGCCTGGTGATTTGAAAGGGGGGCCAAGCAACACGCTAGTGTTGCGGCTCTCACATAATAGCTTTCCTCACAGCTCTAGCACCTTGTAGACCTAATTTTACGGATACACCTCATAGATATGTGAGAATGAGTAGAAGTGATAATGGCTAGGAAAATGAGTCATAGTACTTATTTGGTATAGCTTGAACTGTAATACAGCAATAGCGAGGATATTGTGTATTGAGTTCAAAGTAAATACCTTTTAATGTATAGAGTTAGTCAGGTTTATAAATGTTGTAATTTAAATTATATTAAGAGTGACATTAGTCCAGTTTCAATTATTTAAATGTTGTGCTCTAAGAATAGAGAAACAAATAAATTCATTCATTAATTCACTCATACTGGTAATAAATATCTGGATTGTTTATTTATTCTTTTATACATCTGGAAATGTTATGTTTTACATACCTGTAAAAGTCGTCCTGAAGTTGTGCATATTGTTGTGAATCCTGGTAACAACTCCTGACTTGTGCTTCTAATATTTCTGGGCCTTCTGTAAATTCTTCATACTCAGCAAAAAGGCGTTGAAGCATGAAGGCAATAAATTTAAGGAATTCTCCAATATTGACATATCCCAAGTCAGCAGCAATAACTGCAGCTAAACGACAGAAGATAGTGCATTTCATAATGGGTGAACACTGTCCTGTATTTGCACCACTGTTTTGTTGGTACATCTCAACAAATCTTTTCCCAATCCTATAGGTTTCCAGTAAGTTCTGCAGCAGCATGCTCAAGGATATAGCTAATTGCTCATCATCTAAACCAGCTAAATGTCTAATATCTTGCAAATTGCAAATAGCATGTTTTACTTCAGAGTACATGCTATAAAATAATTCTGCAAATATGATAAATTTTGGAGTGTTCATTGTAGTTTGGGGAAATGTTGCATTTAGTGGAATGCCCCTGACATTCTCCATGGGGTTTTCAGAAGTTGAGCTCCTGAATCTTTCATATTCCATCTTCAAATTCTCCAAAGTTCTGTAACTGTTGTACACATTTACCATGATGCAATGGAAAGCAGTGGAGAGTGGAATGTCTTCCTGCATTGCAGAACAGTAAGTGTAATATGCATCTTGAAATTCATTATACAATGTGGAAAAATATGGGCAGGCAAATTGCATAAACTTAAGTAAACTTTCAGTAGTACTCCAGTTCATTCGATTTGCTATTTCTGCAGCAGTAGCAAAAACCAGCTTGTAATCTGCATGTGTGATTAATGAATAAAATATTCTTAGAACAGCAGGTGAGCTTTCATCTGAAAATATTGTTTTAAACAAATCCTTACACCCAAATGCTGTGCACATATTTCTCACACCCTGTATGCTGCTGTCAGTAAATGTTACATTATTCCTGCTGAAAATGCTGCGCACTTCTTTATTAAATTGTGCGTCAGTAATTTTTCCTTTACAAATATTTTTAGTGGCATTCAGAAGTGCTCCACGGTCAGATTTAGGCATTTTCCAAAGCTCCATAGGATGCAGTGCTACTTTACCATTAATGTGAATTTGACCGTTTTCATTAAATTTAATGTCAGCCTTATTAAACTTATATTGCTTATTTACTCGTGTAAAACCTGCATAAAAGTCATCTTGATTTTCGATTCTGTTTATACCTCTGATGACCTTGGCTTTACCCTCAGTAGCATCCATTCCCTTACGAGTGTTGCGTTCTAGTTTATCAAATTGCCTCCGATGATTATTGCTTCTCAATCCATCTCTGTGTTGCTTTAAATAATTACTTTGCTCTTGCTGGAATACTATTTCAGCTGTCTTTATGTTCATCACTGAGTTTGAGAAGAAAAGCACAGAAGAGGCTAATTGGAAGTAGTCCAGGGGAGTAAGATCTTCACCAGATTGCTTCCTAAGATACAAAGAGTATCCATGATTAGCAATTCCAAATCCATTCACCATGAGTGAGCCATACTGAAACATAATACATTTTTACAAAGTTTACTAAACCATTAGCATTATTATTCCATTGTTAAAACACTGTCTCCACCTTTATAACAATAATTGCTATGATCATCTTTAAGATTTACAGGCAAGCACAGTGTGTTTCATGAGGCAAGATTATTCTAAAGTAAGAACAAATTAGAAACTAAAAACTTCACTTATCTTAGTATTATTGATTATTTTATTAAGTGAAGTTTTTGCAAATAATACTAAGATAAGTGAAGTTTTTAGTTTCTAATTTGTTCTTACTTTAGAATCTTGTTGCTTCACTGTTAATAGCTTCAATTTTTCCTTATTTAAATTAGGCAAGATTATGTTACCATTCATACGAATGTTCATTCCTGTTCATTGTAACTTTTGCATACTTCAGTATTCTTCAATATAAATAACTGATTTTGGATGTTTCTATCTATAACAGATAACTGTATTCCGATGTAAAAGAATATTGAGGTTGCTTCATGCTAAGAGCATTTATATTATTCATTATATTCAATGGATAATTGATGTGTTGAGTTTATTGTGAAATGTTGTTATTGTTTATCAATGTATTTATGTACTACTCAGTCACGAGATGAATGCACTTCAAGGAGGGTGCCACAGTTTTGTTTACTACCTTAAGTCTTGGGATCTGCGTGGAGCGAGGGAATGCGAGGGGAAAGGCAATACTGGGAAAGTACAGTCGCACAGTGAAAACAGCACTCACCTGCTGATGTCTTCACATTAGCAACTTAACCTTCCTTTCCCGGCACAAAAAATATGCGAAAAAGCATAATCAAAGGCAAGATTTTTTGGTGGTAATCATTTGAAAAACTTGCATTAATAATTTAAGTTAGCAGTGTTTTCTGTTGAATATTACTAAACATTCGATTTAATTTCACACAAATTTTCTGGTAAAATTAATACCTATGGATATTACTGAAATTATAATTAAGGTAAGTAATGTTACTGTAACATTATTGTTCAAAATTTCTCCAAATTGAAACATTTATTATAATCGTCATTGTCATCGTCGTCATCATCATCATCATCATCATTATTATTATCATTATTATTAATTATCATCCCTTACATGCTATAGTAACTTCCTTTAATATACAAATAAATAAAAGTCTTCCTCTTCATTTTCCTAAGACAATTGCATTCTTTTATAGATTATCAGCCTGAAATAAGACTAATCAGATCTAATTTAATTTAAAAGGTGAGTTAATTAATAACGCTGAACAACACTTACAATATATTTTTCCGGGACACGTTTCGAAGGTTTACTTTCCTCCATTATCAACCGGACAATAACTGGGTTTCCATGGTGTTTCGTGGTGCGGATGGTGATGCTTCTTCTGGTGTTTCTTCTGGTGGCGGTTCAATGAACTTACTGAAAATGTCTCTCTGCGGAATGTTGAAATTAATTACTCGGTTTCTATTTTTTAAAATAAAGATTTGTTCCCATGTGGACAGTTCTTGTTTTCCGGTTATGTGTTTGAGAAGTTTCGGTTCTAAGTTTCATCCCTCTTTCAGCAGAAGAATATAAAACAGAATATTACAAAATAATTGAAATAGCACAAAAAATGGCTTTCCCAAAGAATTAGTAGATAAAAAGGTAAAACAAGCAGAAAAGAAAAAATTATTAAAAGAAACTACAACTCTCACAGCAGCAAAAACAAAAATGATATTAAAAAAATTCACATATCATCCATGGGCCTTTGATAAATTTAAAAAGGTGTTCAAGGAATACAACATTGAGCTAGCAGCAGTAAACCATTACTCCATAAAAAACCTACTACTTTCAAATATCAAAGATGCTATTCCACCTAACAAAAAATCTGGCATATACCAAATTGAATGCAGTGATTGTAATGAAATATACATAGGAAAAACCAAAAGAAATTTGGAAATTAGATCCAAGGAACACGTTAGAAACATTAAGAGTAAACAATTAGAAAAATCAGCGGTTGCATTTCACTTTTGGACAAAAAATCATGACATAAAGCTAGAACCGAAACTTCTCAAACACATAACCGGAAAACAAGAACTGTCCACATGGGAGCAAACCTTTATTTTAAAAAATAGAAACCGAGTATTTAATTTCAGCATTCCGCAGAGAGACATTTTCAGTAAGTTCATTGAACCGCCACCAGAAGAAGCATCACCATCTGCACCATGAAACACCATGGAAACCCAGTTATTGTCCGGTTAGGATTCTCAGCAATGAATAAACATAAAATTATATATCCAAGTGCCACATAACAACCTGCTTCCAGTTCCTATTCCTCCAGAAAGTGAATCTGAAAGGCTCCAAGAAACAGGACTTGAAACTGATAATGATTCTGTGAGCCTAGATCCTGACTTTGTTCCTGACGTTCCTACTTCTGAAACACAGAAATTTAATCAGTCCAAATTAAATTATCTCATTAGAGACCTTTCACTTACAAAGGACAAACCAGAACTACTAGCTTCTAGGCTGAAGGAGAAAGATATGCTCGAAAAGGATGTCAGGATTTCTCATTACAGGACAAGAAGCAAAGTTTTGGAAAAATTATTTTCTTTAGACGGTCCAATGGTATTCTGTAATGATGTGAATGGCTTGCTTGAAGAACTGAAACAAAAGTATAGAGCGTTGGATTGGAGATTGTTTATTGATTCGTTTCAGAAAAGTTTAAAAGTGGTTCTTCTATTTAATGGAAACCTGAAGTCTTCTGTACCCATTGCCCATTCTGCCCACCTAAAGGAAAGTTATGAAAACATGAGTGTGGTATTAGAAGCAATTAATTACAGCTTCCACCACTTAAATATCTGTGGAGATTTGAAAATTCTAGGCATGCTATTGGGAGCACAGGGGGGTGGGGGTGGTGTTATAAAATTCTGCTGCTTCCTGTGCCTATGGGACAGTTGCAAAACAGAAGAACATTACATCAAACATAACTGGAAGCAAAGAAGCACTTTCAGCCCAGGAAAAGAAAATGTCAAGTACGTCCAACTGGTTGATCCTGAAAAAGTACTACTTCCCCCTCTCCACATAAAGCATTATATTAATATTATATTAATATTATGTTAATATTATATTAATAGTTCATTATATTAATAGAAGATCTAACATCAGACTTCTACAATGGAATGCGGGTGGTCTCACACAAACAAAAAGAGTAGAACTGAATAAAATTGTATTTGACTATAACATTGACATATTTGTAATACAAGCAGATTGGAACAAATATAAAACTGAATTAGAACATAAATTTAAAGAACAAACAAACACACAGCTGCATGACCAACCAGATCATATCAACAAAGAATTCTGTAAAGTCATCCTAGAAACTGCAAAAAAACATTCCTCGTGGAAGAATTAAAAATTTCAAACCCTTTTGGAACCCCCAGTTAGAAGAACTAAAAAAGCAAAGGGATATAGCTAGAAATACAGCTGAACAAACAAAAAACACATCAGATACACAAATATGGCGGAAGAAATGTGCCTCACTAAAAAAAGAAATTAATACTGCTAAAAGGAATCACTTTAATAATTTCTTAGAAAAAATGGATTATAGGACAGATGGTAACAAAGTTCATAAGTTCATAAAAAATGTCAAGGACAGGAAAGAAAACAACAGCACACCTATCATACACAACAATAAAATGTTGGTAAATGATGGAGTCATAGCCGAAACATTCAATAAATATTATGCTAATTCACACAAAGTAACAAGAAATAATAAAAAGGAACGTAAAGAATTTAAGAAAGATTTGAAACAAGAAAGAGAATGTAATCCTAACACTCAGTGCAATATCTTTTTTCAAAATTTTAATATGCAAGAATTGAACATTGCAATAAATAATCTAAAAAACAAAAAGTCTCCTGGACCAGATCACATACATCCAGAGTTTATAAAAAACCTTGGAAAAACAGCAAAACAACAACTATTGAAACTCTACAATCTATCCTGGAAAACCACTGTACCTGCTGAATGGCGAAAAGCAATAATTGTCCCACTCTTGAAGAAAGACAAAACAGCATCAGAAATAAAAAATTATAGACCAATAGCTTTTACCAGCATAATAGCAAAAGTGATGGAAAGAATGGTGTCAAACAGGTAAAATTGGTTCCTAGAATCACAAAATTTAATATCCCCATGTCAAGCTGGATTCAGAGAGTTCCACTCTACAAATGAACAAGTCTTACTTCTCAGTCAAGAAATCAAAGACTCCTTCAATAGAAAAGAAGATAATTTATCAGTTTTTATTGATTTTCAAAGTGCATATGATTCTATATGCAGAACAAAACTACTAAAGAAAGTAAAAAAAATAGGGATACAAGGTCCAATGTTTTCATGGCTATGTCATTTCCTAACACAACGCTTTATTGCAACCAGATATGGAAGAAATATATCTAAATATAAACAAGTACACCGTGGCTTACCACAAGGTGCAGTGCTCAGCACTACACTTTTTAATATATTTATTAACCATCTGCCACAACAAATACAAGAATCAGGTGTGAAGTGTGCACTATTTGCTGATGACTTAGTAATGTGGACTTCAAAACAAAAAAGCAAAAGTACAGAACTAGAAAAAACCATGCAACAATCCTTAACCAACCTACAAAAGTGGACCAAAGAAAATTTAATGACTCTTAATACAACAAAATCAAACTACCAAATCTTTTCACTAAGGAAAAAAAAACACTAAAAATAAAACTAAATTTTGAGGGTCAACAACTACCAGAAACAAAGGAAGCAAAGTATTTAGGAGTTACATTTGATACCAAAGTTACATGGACCAAACAAATAGAAAATGTAATACAAAGAGCAGAAAGACGCCTTTCACTGTTAAAACGTCTAACAGGAATGAAGTGGAGATCTTCCAGAGCATATAAAACCATTATTTACTTACTGCAGCGAAGTTCTTATAGCAGCAAACACAAAAAGAATTCAAAGCTTTCGAAACCAAAGTCTGAGATTAATTACAGGTGCTATCAAAACCACACCAATAGCAGCTATGGAAATACTAACCAACCAATACCCCATTGAATATGAAATAGAAAAAGCGGCTCTTATTCAACACGAAAAGTTGATCAGACTCCCATTCAATACATGGCACAAGAGAAATTTTACACATACACTAAAGACTCAGGAGAGCTTTCTTTCCAAAATTCAAGACATCAAGAAAAATGTACACCTTCCTAATTCAAAGGAAAACTTCGTATCTAAAGTCAATCCAACACATACATTAGACATCACATATTATTTACACCTGACAGAAGAAGTTAAAAAAAGTGATACTCCAACTAGTGTTCTAAAATTATTGGCATTAGAGACAATCCATACTAGATTCCCAGAACATGAGTGGCTCCATATTTATACTGATGGATCATTGATATCAAACCAAGATGGAGCTGGTGCTGGAGTCACATGTCACCTCTTTTTCTATTACAAATCTTTAAGTTATGGAACTACTAACTTTGATGGAGAAATTGAAGCAATTCGAATGGCCCTACAAAATCTTTTGTACAGAATTTCACATTTTCAGCAAGCAGTTATTCTCTCAGATTCCAGGGCAGCAATTATAGCAATTACTTCCAAGTTGTCACCAAAAAACCAAACTATTATAGAATGTTGGAAGATGCTTAGCCATCTAACAGCACTTCAAAAACACCTAGTCTTCCAATGGATACCGGCTCACTGTGGACTGAGTGGTAATGAGAAAGCTGATTTTCTTGCAAAAAAGGGTACCAGCGGTGTACAAAAATCTATAGTTAATCTACCATTTTATGCAGCTAAAAGGTTAGTCAACTCTGAATTCAAAAAAATTATTGCAAAATATTACTATGAAAAATCAAAGAATAAAAGATGGAAACTACCAAACATTCAAACAGTGATTCCTGAGTATCCTCGGAAAACAGCAGTTGCAACCTTCAGGTTGATTACAGGACATGATTGTCTGGCAAAACATTTAAACAGAATTGGGATATATTCTTCACCACTCTGTCCCCTATGTGATCTGCAAGAGGAAATGGATCGAGACCACCTTCAAATATGCCCGGCCACTTCTAGTGCCCCATCCATCAGTGAAAAATATTGGAGAGCAAGAGGATTAATGACTTCATTGTCAGAAATCCAGCATTAGCTAACAACAACATAAAGCTTGGACTAGTGAAAAGTTTTTTTAAAAACTCCTGGAAAGGCCAATTCAATTGCATTTGAATACCTGAAAGAAAAGTTTAGTTTCATATCAGCTGCAAAACTGAAGGAAGGTGTGTCTGTGGGACCACAGATAAGGGAACTGTTGCGTGATGAAGAATTTCCAAAAAGATTAAATGAGACTGAACTGAGAGCCTGGAATTGCTTCAAGTGGGTTTGCATAAATTTTCCTGGGAAAACAAAGTCACCTGACTACAAAAAAGGAGTGCTGGAACTGCTTCATGCTTATAAAGAAATGGGTGTTCACATGTCACTGAAAATTCATTTCCTAGATCCCCATTTAGATTTGTCTCCAGTCAACCTTGGTGATGTAGGTGATGAAATGGGCGAAAGATTTCACCAGGACATCAAAGTGATGGAGAATCATTACTAGGGTTTCTGGAATGAGGCAATGATGGCAGATTATTGCTGGATACTGTATCGTGACAATGCAGAGAAATCACACAAATGACAATCGACTAGCAAGCATTTTTAGCTCCCAAGTGTGAACAACTGTCTATTTTTCCATATTTATGAACAATTGAAATAAGAACTAATTTCACAGTTTTTATATTTGTTTTCTATCAAATTAATGTTGAAAACAGTAATTTTCTTTATCTTTCTGCCAATGGAATTTAATATGTGTATTTTCACATATTTTTCAAAAAGTGTCATATGTTTTTTGGACATTACTCGTTAATTTTAAATGATGTGAAAATATTAACAACAGATTTGGATTCAGGGCACCAACTTTAATAGGAAACATTTTGGTTTTAAGTTTTGTATTAAGTATGTTGCTCATAAAATAATAAATTTGAGATTATGTATTTACTCTAAAATATGTGATTTGTTGATTACATAAGTTAACTATAGAGCAATTCCGTGTGTGACTGACATTTACACTACATTTTCTTCTTAAAATGTCTGTCTAATGGTCAATATAGTTGTAAAAATGTTATTTTAACGACATACAATGACAGAGAATACATTGGCGGTTGTGATAGGAAATATAAAAACCTTAAAAAAGTGAAACAATTATTTAATAATGAGCGCTAAACTTTTCGTGACTAACCGACATTTTTGTCAACTGCAGGTCCAACTTCAAATGTTTGTCCTCCGTTTTCTCTGAAAGTTTTCTTGTTTGATTTGTTCTGAAAAATCACTTGAGAGAGGAACTTCTAAGCTTTCAAATGATCTGAAAAAAGGTTTGGCATGTTATTCTTATCTGGAGATATTTATTCAAAAGGGCAGCGTGACTGACATGAGTTTGTGACTAACTGACACTGCGAAAATTGTAATACCTTGCCTTTGTTTTACATGGTATAACATATGGTAAATCATAGTGATATGCATTATACGTTACATACATGTAATACATACAGGTGTGTAATTGTATTTATCGTTTTGACAATAATCATATCCTTTGGAGAAGCATTAATGTCATGCAGTATAAACAGAATAAACAGATGTTAACAGCTCTCATTTATTATCACAGTTACGTCATTGCAAGTATAAAAAGCTGACTCAAAACCATAACAAAGATGACACATGAGAGCACACAGCACATACCTGTAACACACTAGTTACTGGATTGGACTCCTTATAGTGCAGGAACGCTAAATGCAGTAGCCTCGTAGTGCACGTGCATATCACTACACTATTTTTATTTCCAAAAGTTGTGCATCATTCTGACACTTCCCGCACATGAAAGAAAAGCATATTCCGCAACATTTAAACCTAATACTTTCACATAATGAACCCGCTGAGTGGATGGCATAGGTGAAATACGTTCAAATCTTTTGTCGAGAAATTCTTTTGCTTCTTCAATTTCAGACAGAGAAACCTCAAGAAGACATATTTTGGTTTTATTTCTAACAGTATTAACAAATTCTTCAGCACTCTGAATACTGCTTCCTGCTTTTGCAGCTGTCCAGGCCATCCTCTTCACTTGTCCTTCAATCGCATCTACTGCCTCCTTTCCGTGATAGGATTCGAAGAAGTGCCATTCAATTTGGATTCCAAATACTTCGGAAATATATGTCACATGGCTCAATGTGTATTTCTGCTTAAAATGAGTAGCAACTCCATCAGAAAATACTTTCACAAGTTCGAGATTCGGAACAATATCCAATATTTCCGAAAATATATTCCTTAAGCAAATATCAACTGCGTATTTGTCATGTGATACATAATCAGACCAAAGCAAAAGATTGTTTCTGAATTTCACCAATATCTTCTTTCCTATGCCAGGCAACAACAGTAAATATTGAGACCTGTGTATTGTTCCAGTGGGCAGCTTGAAGTTCATTTTGCTCCTTGCATGTGTAGTTCTCAGAGAAGTTGATCTGTATCACAGCTTCACTAATTGCAACATTTTCCCGAGCCTTCTTAAAGACCTTGGATTGCTGTCTTTTTACATAAACGTGATTTAGGAAACGTGGCAGGCAATTGGTCAGTTCTTCAATGCAGTCTTTTACATATCCCTTTTTAACTTCTGTTTCCATTCTTCCATTACGTGAACTCCACAGTTTCCATTCGCATGGAGAATTACCGCATTCATCCGAAATGCCTGCTCCACTCAATCCCGGGCACTTGGAGCATCCTCCCTGCATACACTTACTCGATTTCTGATCACAAACCACTTGTGCTATGAACTTACGAAATTCAGTCTCTGTGAGTATGTGATTTTTACACAATGCTTTGAGAAGAAACTTCGTATTGTCATGTATAATGCATGTGCACACATTATGTGGGATCTGACTTTGAAGACGCACGTGAGCAGGGCGTAATTCAACGAATTTTGTCAACCCCACGGACATTTCTTCTTGGTCTTGTAGAAAGAGTGCATGTGCTTCTTTTAATGTTACCACTAGATACCTAATGCGAACTTGTTTTGTTTCTCCTTGAACATGGATTTCAATAAAATCATCTCTTCCAGGAGCTTGGTAAGATATTGAATCATCCTGATAGAACTTGATGATTGCACTTTTAAGTTCCTCTGATAGTTGTTTTCCTAAGACCGGGACAGAATGCTTTGGTTTTACAACATGTAATCCCTCTTCAACTGCTAACTTACGAATCATTTCTTTTCTTTTGCATGGAGTTTGCGGCAATGCTTCCTCAACACGTTTTCTGCACTTTCCAAAATGCTGTCTGCTTTTGAAACCCGCTGATGTTGATGGAGTATGCTTATCAATCCCTTCTTGGTCTCTTATTTTCTGTCTTGCCTGCTATGCTTGCTTATGTCTCCTATATTCAGCTTTGAGGTGTTCTCTTGTTTTGTTTGTTTCAGTATTGCTCTTCCTTTCCTCATAGTTACTTTTATTTTTTCCTTCCATTGTGCATAACTGCCTTGCTGCTTCAGACGTTGTTTGTATTCACGTTGTCTTTGGGCTGGTGTTTTAGGCATGGAGTCAGAAACGGACTGATACGTCTATCCTGACTGAAGTCTCACAAGCACTGTACGCGTATGACGACCACAGGGCGCCAGCACGAATTGTCCGTTAGTCACGTGTTTTGTGGGAAAACGAATGACTATAGAGGAAAACTTTCTGATACTTTTTTATTTGTTATATTGTAATGACGCAGAATCAAAAAGGATATATTTTTCAGTCTGTTACTTTTCCCTGCAGAGGACTTTATCCTTATTTACCGTGACTAACTGACATTGACACACACTAATAATTAAAGAGGCTCTAAGGATTATTTATAAATGTCGAAAATTATTACCCATATACACGTTTCGAAGAGGAAGAGTCATTGTGTGATGTACAGAACAAAAAAATTAAAAAAGTTGTACATAGCTCCTGAAATATTGATATGAAAATCACTGTTATTCACGCTTATTTTTAGTGTTTTGGAAATATATGGGTAAGAAGTAAAATTTGAACCCATACTCACGTCAAAAAGATCTATTTTTCACTTCATAAGATACTTTGGAGTATCTAGCATCATCTTTCCTCAGTAAAAAAGGTGAAACATCGATTTCAAATTTTAACACTCGGTATGACATATTTGCGGAATTGCTGTATAATTGAAAAACTTTACGTGATAGCTAAGAAAGTCAGTCTAGAAAAATCTTGTTTTATCTCTGGCAGTTAAAATAACTTCACTTTTGTTGACCAGTGTAATCAAGAGGTACCTATATAGCTGTATAAGCATCTATTACAGCCCCACTCTTTTTTCACTTACAATGATGGTTGATCTTGATGCAAAATGTTCCAGAGATAAAAAGTCCCTCGAATGGATCCCCGGGTAGGGACTACACTGAGAGAAACTAAAAATTATAACTAAGTATTGATTTGGAATACCAAATTCCACAATGTTCAATTGGTTAGAAATAAACTTAAAGTACCAAAAAATATAACGAGACTAAGAGGTGAATATAAGCTCACTGCACTGAAATATGGTGTAAAGATAGAGAAGAACCAAGCTCCATTTTTCATAAAATACAAGAGCAAGCTAAGTTGAATAAATTTCATATATCTTTGGGTAATACGTATAAAGATCAAGCAATAAAAAGAAATTAAAATACGCAGGCTTTCACAGATGAAATATCTTCTGGGCTGTTTTACCATACTCTGCTGGAAATTGGTGTTCCAGATGTTTCGTTTACAGCTGTGATAGACATCCTCTGTGGCACTGTGGAAGTCTCCTCGGAGACGGTATTGCTGCATCTGAATGATTAACTGTCTGTGTCGTTCTATTTAAACTATGCATGCCGCATAGTTAAAATAGGGCTGGTGGCGGGGTTCTCTCTCTTGTGCTGTTGTTTTCTTCAGATTGGCTTTCTCTGTTTTTCTGTTTCTTATGATGTTCTTTGCTATCAATGACTGGACGCCAGTTGTTTAGTCTTTAGGTCTCCTCCTTCTTATTTAAAGTGTTAGGATGTGTATAGATTTCAATAGCCTTTTGCTGTAGTTGGGCATGGTAGTGTGTAGTTGATGCAAGGCTGAGCATATACTGGAACTTAATTATATGTTCACCGATTGCCTCAATGGCATGTTCAGTGTGTTCTTATTATAAAAAGAAATTTTAGTAAACTTAATATTACTATAATAATTCTAAGGGACAAGAAAGCCTTATAATTTTACACATGTTCAGTGTGTTCTTCTAATAAAAAGAAATTTTAGTAAACTTAATATTACTAATAATAATTCTAAGGGACAAGAAAGCCTTATAATTTTACAATGGAATGCAAGATCCCTAAACAATAAAATATAAGTTCTGAAACAAGAAATTCAAGAGACCAATCCTTCACTAATATAAACCCAGGAAACTTTTTTGACAGATATTACTTTAAAATTCTTTAAATTTAATAATAAGTTATATAACCCCCTTTGCAAAGAAAGGAGAGGTGGAGGGGTTCTCACCATGATTCATAACTCCATACATGTACTTGAATCAAACCAATGAATCAAGGGATGCATTGAATACATCAACAAAAAGAACTGTTAAAAATAACATGCCATTATCAATTTTAAACAATTGTAGGCTTTAAGGAGATCTACATTTTTGTTTGATAACATTTTATCTATCTCTTACAGTTTATCAGTTATACAAAAGTAATTCAGAATGAAGAGTACTCCCCAGGCTATTCCCAGAAAATTGAAAAGATGAACTTTTATTTTTCATGCAAACATGTTAATCTTATACCATTTTAATCAAAATTGTTAGTACCATTTTAAAGAAAATAAAAGATATACTGAATTGTCATATAAAGAGTGGTTTGGGATATAGGGGGAGGGCGCTTTCTTGAAATTCTTTTATCACATCCTTGGAAGATGCTGAACTTAATACCAAATTTGGTATTTAACTGACTTCATTTTTTAATTATATTACTCTCAGAAAGACAGACATACAAACAGTAATACTATAATTTATATTTTTGGATTCAGTCAAAATGTGTACTTTCAGTGAAATCTCTAAATACAAATTTTGGATTGAATAGAGTATTTCCTCTACTTACTATATTATAAGTAAGAGACTGTAAGTCTCCAAGTGTTCCAGAATAAACTGATTAATCTTATGAATGTTACCATTACTTTCTTTCCAGCCCTCATTTTTGGCAGACTATTACCTGAAGACAGTTAACAGTTGTTAGCACTGTGTTGCTTGCTACTTGACCACTCCGAGCTGCCGTAGCTATACTATCAATGGCATTTGCAGAGGCAAAATTCAAAGCTGATCCTACTGTTGAGACCCAGTGACCTCTTGCTTCTGGGTCATTAAGGCCAACACTTTGGCCATGGGAGCCTCTGTCTACAAGACCACTCACACCACGTCCAAAGCCATAGATTCCTGTCACACCTCCAGCTATGGAAGCAGCTGCCATAATAGGACCTGCAACGGGTATAGCAAGAGAGGCAAGTACTACTGCAGTAGCCCCAACTGTTGCTACTGTACTAACTTGGTCAAGTGTTTCTAGAGCCTTATTCTGGGCACTGCATGCAGCAGATTTACCATATTCCAGCTGCACTTTGTCATTCCTGAAAAATTAATCAGAAGTCCAACATCAGTATACCAGGTGAATCAGCTGACCCTATTTTTTCATACCTATGCAACCTGCAGTCCAGTCTTACTTGAAAACATTGTTCCATTTGTCAAAGCCAGAATTTGTTTTGTAGCTGTATTGTGTCAAATACAGTCATTCATTCTTGGGCCTATTCTGATAGACATGACGAAAAGTTCCATGAACACCAGTAAGCTGCCAAGAGCTAAAATATTAATATCTTTTAGTAGATTAGCAAGCATATCTAAATATTTTGTGTAAAAGAGCAGTAGAGCCTTGTGGTCAAGTGCACTCAACATTAGTCTGCCATGAACTAAATGGACATTTCGTAGGTTCAAGCCACTCCTTATTGGGATGTTTTCTTTTTGGTAATCAGTAATCATCACATTCCATATACTAACCAGAAATGAAAAAAGCAATACATAGTAACTACAGAAAAATGATTATATTATGAACATTTTACCAGATTTACAGTCACATATAAGAATAAAGTGAGTTCAAATGGTACTTGATTAATGAATAAGTTCTCAAACTGCATTTTCATTGTTTAATGTAATGTATTTGTAATTTGTTTCATAATGCCTTATTACTAGGGCTAGGAAGTTCATGCATTTGCATGTTTTTTCATAG
Source organism: Tenodera sinensis (assembly GCA_030765045.1). NCBI lineage: Eukaryota > Metazoa > Arthropoda > Insecta > Mantodea > Mantidae > Tenodera > Tenodera sinensis. The sequence goes on along the minus strand of CM060965.1, from coordinate 166,316,161 downwards.
GGGTTAAAAATGTATGCTTTTACATTATGTGCACAAATTATGGAATTTTCAGTTATTTGGACGTGATTTTATGGTGCATATAACTGCATATTTTCTTGATTTTTGATAAATGCATAATATTTCAATATTATAGCCCCTATACTGCATATTTTAATGGTTTTTATGGTTTTTTATTATTTTTTTCCATCTGGATAATATTTTTCATATTGGTAGTATTGCACATGACGATGCAACTCACAAAGATTTCAATATTATAGTCCCCCTCTTGCTTATTTTAATGATTTTTTTGTTTTTTTATTATTTTTTCCATCTGTATAATATTTTTCATATTGGTGGTATTGCACATGATGATACAGCTCGCGAGGTGGCGAAAACTAATGTTGAGTCATGTTTTCATGAAGTGAATCCCCTGTTTACATCTTTTCATTATATGTATGTGCGTAGAGAATAGTCAGTGCATTACCTGAGAGGTTTAGATTAACAAATATAAAGTGCAGGTCAACGTTTTGAGCAGCACGATTATCGCAACGCTTGCCTGCCCTCCAATAGTTGCGTCGTGGTCTCTAAAGGTAAGTGTTGTGAACTGGTTCCCACCAAATTAAATTAGGCGCATAAAATGTTAAAAGCTCTTCAAATGCCGAAAATAAAACCAACTTCGAGTGCTAGATTAATTAATTTACAGAAAGAGTTTTCGAGTGATTTAATATCTACAGATAATAGGGTACTGTTTTGTGGAGCGTGTGAGTAAAATGTAGGAAATGAGAAAAGATTTCAAACAGTTCAGCACATAAATCAGCAAAGCATAAGGAGAATTTAATCAGAAAATTGGCAAAGAACCTGTTCAAAAACAGCTAGTAGAGTGTTTAGGAAGTAGGGTTACTGAATTTTCCTATGACTTGTGCCATGCATTTTTAGCTGCTGATATTCCCTTCCTCAAAATTAATAGTCCGACATTTAAGAACCTATATCAACCTTCTTGTCAAGTACACTTGACAACATGTGCCTGAAGAAAGTACAATGCGTAAGACTTATGTAGGACATTGTTACAATAACGTATTGTCAAATATACAAAATGACTTAGCGGTTCAGTTTGTATGGTTGTCTGTTGGTGAAATCCCTGATTTTGAGCGCCATTCTATTGCGAATATAATCGTGGGTGCTTTAAATAATGAACAAGACTACACCTTATATTCTTAATGGGTGCGAATTGTCAGCCACTGACAATGTAACTGTGACCAGTTTGTGATGGACTCTTTGAAATTACTATGTCCATGTGGAATCAAATACGACCGGTTACTTTTATTTGTTACTGATACAGGTCCTTATATGGTAAAATCAGGACAAACTCCGAAAGGTATTTTTCCTAACTAAATTCATATAATTTGTTTGGCACACGCTCTTCATCGCATTTCTGAGAGAATACGTGATTCTTTCCTATTGGTAGAGTTGTGTCCAGTACAAAGAGAATTTTTGTTAAATCTCCTAAAAGAGTTAAGTTGTTTAGATCAACAGCACCTAATATCCAACTTCCTCCTGCCAGTGTTAACTCGATGGGGAACATGGGTCGATGTAGTTTTATATTTTGCTGAGCACATAGAAATAGTCGAAGAGGTTGTTAATTCATTGGACTCAAATGATATCTCAATAGAACTTGTGGAAAATATTCTGTCAGGCGCTGGATTAAAAGAGGATCTTAGTTTCATATTTGCCCATTTTTCTTTCTTACCAACAGCCATAATGGCATTGGAAGCTGTAGGATCTCCTTTGCATGAATCACTTACTGTCTTAGAAAAAGATCGGTTCCTGGTAGCATAGGACAAAAACTGAAAGAGAGTGAATTATGTAATTTCAAAAAATTCTGGTTATAAACAGATGTGCGATATTCGAGACATACTCTGTCATACCAAGAGACTTTACTCTCTTTGTGAAGCAGTTAACATCATTTAAATATGCCCCAATAACATCTTGTGACGTGGTGAGAAGTTTTTCACGTTACAAAAGTGTTTTGCGAGACAACAGACAATGTTTTGCAGTTGAAAATTTGTGCAAAGTGTTGGTTGTGAACTGCAATTTAGCAGTTAATACTAGCAGCGGGACCACTTCTGCTTCAACCTCTAAGGAATAAGGTAACTTTATTTATTATTTATACTAACTCGTCTCATCTACTGCAAAGAGACATTAATTGTTTTAATTAAATAGTGCATATTTCTTGGCATATTTTCAAGTTTTTAAGAGCATATTGGCATGCATATTTCAGTGTTTTTTAGGGCATGAACTTCCGAGCCCTACTTATCACTGGTCAAAAGAAGTGAAATGGAGGGTAAAAAGAAACTTTGACCCATTACCGTAGATTCAAACATGTGTTCTCAGAACATCACTGTGACCAAAACATAGTACATAATTCCTCTCAACATCGCAATGCTGTAAGAATTAATCTTTTACACTCCAATGCTAGATGGAGTATGCAGGAACTGCCATTGCTTTGTAACTATAATAAATATGGTACATACAATTATATAAACATGGTTTATATAATAAACAAGCTATTATGCTTCTTATACAACAGAAAGTGCTGTGATTTATGCCAACGTTTTAGCATTTGTTGATGCAGCTGTACAACTCCATTATGAATGTAGGTATGTCTTTAATAAAATTGATCATCTCATAACCTATTACTATCAATTGGCACAGATCTGCTATTTTCTTTTACCTCATTTTGTAAGTGAATCGGTTCTCTTTCACCCGGAATTTTGGGAGGGTGTGTGTAGATTGTATATTGTGAAAAAAAGTTTATAAACTGTGTAGCAATCTCTCAGTGTAAGAGTATGATGTTTTTGGAATGGATTTGTATTGTGAATATATTTTGTCCCTTAGTTCATTTATTCACTGAGATGTTAAACCACCTTCTGTCTATCTCCATAAGTGAAGTGTAGAGTGTGTGGTCAAGATAGATTCAAGTAACACTTATTTCTTAGTGGGTTGCATAAATTTGAAAAAATAGGGGCAGGTGATTCAGCTGATATGATATAATAATATTTATTTACTATTTATTCTAACAATTTTAACTATACAAATACACTCAGTCTACTACAATAATAAAATAAAACAAATATAATTAATTATAACCATATTTCCGACAATGAAATAAATATAATTAATTTCAACAGTATTTCCACACTATTACTTAGCTACTGAAAGCCAGAAGCTATTCCAATTGGTTGCCAGTTGGAAATTCAGATGGTTCATTCCTCCCTCCTGGAGTTACTTATTTTTATTACTTCCCCTTATATTTAACAATTTGTTTTATATATAGGTAATGGAAAAGTTGTTGTTGTTGTTGTTGTTGTTGTTGTTGTTTTCTAGTGCCTTGCATCTGGCAATGAAGCCATTAGCATTCGTGCTTTCCAATACTTTTGAACTGTAATTTCTTCTGATCTTAATGCTTCACAGGTCTTCAAGTGTTCTTCATTCATTTCTGCTGGATCGTTACACAGGACACATATTGGTGAGGCTGAGATACCTATTCTATAGAGATGACTTGCTAAGCAGTCATGATTTGTCAATAGTCGGAAGGCTGCAACAGCTGTTTTCCTTGGTCTCTGGGGGATTATATCTGGATTGGAAAGTAGTGTAATCCATTTTTTATCTTTGGCATTTGTTTCTATTTCTTGTAGGTATGAATGAGAAAAATTTTTAATGATCAAGCGTTTTATTGAGGAATATGAGAAATTGAATTTAGACTTTTGTTTTATTGTTGTGCCTTTCTTTGCAAGTGAGTCTGTAGCTTCGTTCCCCATGACTCCACAGTGTGCTGGAATCCATTGGAGATGAACAGTCTTATTAACTTTTTGGAGTTGTGTTAACATTTTGTAGCATTCTCTAATTTTTGTTGACTTCTTTGTAGTATTTGAACATATTCCCTGAATTGCAGCTTTAGAATCTGAAAGAATTACTGCCTTGTTAAATTTATTTAAGGGAAGATTTAATAATTGTCGGAGAGCAATGTATATAGCCTCTATTTCTCCATCATAATTTGTTGTGTCTCTGCCAACAGAATGATAAAAGGAAAAATGTGAACACGTAACTCCAGCTCCAGTAAGGTTTTCCTTCGAGGATCCATCAGTATATATGTGCAGCCATTCTTCTGTGGGATACCTAGTATTGATTGTTTCCAGAGCTAGAAGTTTTTGTATTTCTTTTGGTGTGTCTGATTTACTTATTTCCTCTGTTAATTCCAAATTGAAGGTAGGTTGCAATAATTCCAATAGATTTTCTCTGGTGTTAGGAATGTTCAATTTGGATTTAAATGGAAAAGTTTATTATGGTCACTATTCACTTTTACTCCTTATTATACTTTCCAATTTTTCTATTTACTTCTTTCAACAATTTTAACCTAACATTTCTTAAATATTTTCCTGCTTTCCCCATATATTCATTTGACCTTGAATTAAACATCTAACTCTAATGGAAAATCTTTCCAATTTTTGAGAATTAAATTCTCTCTCCTTTTTTCTGTACTCTTACATTCCAAAATATAGTGCCAATTTTCACACAACCTACCACATTTCATGTATCTCTCACCCCTTTTCATCCCTATTGTGCCACTTAGATTCATTACCTCCGTCCTAACCCATGTATACTCAATTCTGTCCTCTTTATTGCATACTTTTTATGTATTTTTCTCTCCCCATTCCATTTTTTAAAAACATGTAATCTATTAATGACTTCTCTTCATTAAAGCTACTTACAGTTTCTTGCTTTCTAATATCCTCCACCCTTGTTCTAATTTTCTTCTCCAGAAACCCTTACTTTTATTGTTTCTTTCTGCTCAACTTTCCCCCATTTCCTATTTCCTCCAATATTATCTGTATTTTGTTCATCCAAGTGTCTTTTTCCCCCCATTTTCTCCTGCACAATCCTCCATTGTTTTAATAAATAATTTTTCTCCAATAAATTTATTCTAAATCAGTATTTAACTACTTTGCTCCTATTCCTCCTAGTTCTGTCTGTGCTACTCCATTTGGTGGGCTCCTTGGTAACCCCAATATCATTTTGCAAACCTTTCTGTGTATTATGTCTGCATTTTCCTAACCTTTCTCCAGCCCCCGTTATTTCTGCTGCATATAGCATCCTTGCATCTACCACTGCACTATATATCCTTTCTAGCCATGTAATTTTCGTTTCTGTTATTTTTTTGACACATGCTCCAATTACCTTATTGATTGTTTCTCCTTTGCCAATACATTTTTCTTTTCTTCACCACAATCCCCTACACTGTTGAGCCTTACTCCTAGGTAGTCAATGTTTCTCACTACTTTCAACTCTGTTCCAATACTGTTTTCAATCATGCTTAAATTATATCATTTTTTAAAAATCATAACTTTTTATTTCTGTTTATTTGTTTCCAACCCCTGATCTTTACAGTATTTGCCAATAGCTTCAGTAGCTTTGTTTAGCCCTACAACTGAAATGGAACCTGCCGCTACATTATCTGAAAACAGTAGCCCTGATATTTCCTTATTATTAATAACTGCTGCATATTTATTAACTCTTCCTATCTAACATAAGTGACCACCCCCGTATCGCAATGGCTGCACACTTGCCTCTGATGCAGGGGGTGCAGGTTTGATCCCCAGCATGGGATTTTTCCCCACTGGGAGGTCTGATCCAGGGTGCACTCGGCCTCGTTAGGTCCCTGAGGGGCCAATTGAGGAGCTACTGGAATAAAGAAGCAGCGGCCCTAGGTCGTGAAGACTGCATAACCAACTGGGAGGGTTTGGAGTACTGACCACGTACCACCCTCCAGTACTGCACCCCACTCATGATGCCTGTGGTGGGCAGAGGTGGGAGATGCAGTGGTTGGGCAGTAAGCCTAAGCCCGAATAGGGCTGTTGTGTCACGGGGTTAGTTTTCTAACATCAGTATACAATATATAAAAATCTTGCAGTGCTTAAACTTAAAACCCTGAGCAAACAATGAAACATGCCATTAATACAATCAGGTCTCTGTTTCACAAACATAATTTAGAGTGATAAACGTCAATCAGGTTTATAAGCTCAGGACTGAATATTTAGAAAACACACAAACGTTTACAAGCTTGTCAGGACAATTTCATTTATTTTTATTCAATAAAGCTTTTTAGCTAAGATCTATCTGAACTGAGCATGGGTCTGCACATAGACAATAGACAATGCATGTAGCATCACATCATGCTTGACATCTCATGAACACATACAGCTGCTGAGTGTTAGTTTTGGAAGCTCATGAAATTGTCATTGTTATCCTCTTATGTTACCTTAACCACATGCTTTCTATCACGTACCAGTACTGAGTGTTAAAGAAGTAAATACCCCAATACTTGCTTAAATGAATTAATGTACTAAATCAGGAATGCACTAGGAAATGTTATGAAGTTATGAAATATCCTTTATTAGAAAAAAATGTATCCGTTAATTGGAGTCCTCAGATAAAAGTGTGACACCCAGCTTGGAATCACAAGTGATATCAGTTGAGGAGTCTTCCAGGTTTATAACCAGCCTGTCTAAAATTTGGTCACAACATTTGCAGACACACCAGTACTTTTGTTGTTAATTTAATGTCATCCTTATCAGCAAGGATATCCTAACTAGGGCCTGACTTAATATCACTAAAAACACCCAAAACATAAATGCAAATGTGCACTAGAAATGTCAAAAATATGTACTAAAAGTAAAAAAAATATGCACTTATCAACAGAAATATTTTATTTAAGCTTGATATGCAGTTGAAATGGTTTATGCTTATATCAAGGGGGAGAGGGAAGATTACTGTAACTCAGAATTACTTACAAATGAGATTTTGATAATGCATCATATTTTGTTTAAAGAAAAAGCAATACAGTGGGCCTTCATGTGTAAAATTTTACAAACAACAGAGATATTTACAAAGAAAACATCATTTTGAACTTGCTCCTGCTTTAAAGAAATCAGTTAATTTGGCTTGTTTCACTTTTGTTGCATTAAGTGCATATACTTCATTTTTTTTACTGATGATTGTACCTAGCATGGTATAAACAATTCCCAAGTCTGAAGCAATTTTGGTTTTAGTGGACTAAGTTTCACTTCTAGTAAATTTTACTTTCTTATCTGCTGTATAACGTTTCCTTTTTCTGTTCTCCATGGCCGATTAAAAGCATTTGAGAACCGTTTACTGTTCAACAGTAAACACCAGATACATTTTTATCTTTACTTCTCATTTGTTGCTATGACACTGCTCCACCAAAAGCTGCTGACTCTACCAGTCAACATCTTTGTCTTTTGTTTTCGTGGCTGAAAATTGCCCATTCAGCTTACACCTTTGTCAGCAAAGGTAAGGAAAATATGACTTGAGTTTCTTTTGAGATGCTGTATGCCGCATTCTCATTATAATTACATAAAACTGAAATTTAATATGTATATCAGAAAATTATGTATAAATGCTTTCTTTTTTCCCTGATTATCCTCTCCTTATGTAGGACTTGCAACCCCTAGGACTTACAAGCCAGTGCCTGGGACCAGACGCCTGTTGGAGAGCACAGTAGCTAACGGACTGGACAGAGTGAAGATCTGAAAGTGGGTGGTCAGCCAAGCACCAGGGTGAGAGTGAGGAAAAGGATAATATGCAATGCAGGCAAAATTGATGATTGAAAAGGTGATAATGTAGTAATTGGTGGAATGACTGGTGGGGGAAACTAGAGAACCGGGAGAAAACCCACCCTGGCAGTACTTCTTCCACCACAAATACCACATGCCGGTCCCTGTTTTATAAGTTGATTAGTATAATCAATGATTTTATAAGTATTTAGTTTTATAAGTTGAAAATGATGGCAACATATCAATAGACACCATTGGGCAGTATGTATACACTGGTAGTGACTGCTCAGAACATACTTCTGGCAAAGACTGTCTGATTCCACTTAAGTACTTGTTAATTGATTGAATTTTCTTCGGTCCTGGGTTTGAGCCCAACATTGCATTGAGTTTAGTTTGAAGAAATTGTGTTGTCCACCAACTGAAGAGGCTCATATAGGGTTGCACCACAAGTTTTTGGACTTTAATAGATTTTAAAAGTGAGAGTAATGTACATGGATGAAATAGATATCTTGATATAGAGTTTCACATTCAAATGAACATTTTGCTTCACAAACACGCAGTATGACTTAAAGTTCTTCTGGTAGAATGACATTGCAGATAACCTTGGGAGAATAGGTTCTGGTGGAAGAGAAGCCTCAGTCAAGACAATCTTTGAAAAACTGGACATGAGCTCATGCTTTTAGGAACATTTTTTCCCCCACTTTGTTAACCGATGGGAAGAGAGTATGTATCTCTTCTGCAATGCAATGTAGCTGAACATGTGAGATGGATAAGTTTGCGTAGAAATACTCGAAGAGACTGGCCAACATTTCTACAGCTTAGTCTGACAAAACACTCCATAAACTAGATGAATAACAAATTAACACTTTGGCTGCATGGTTAAAATGGATTGACTGCGGACCTGAATAAGCCTGAGAAAAAGTTCAACCCTGGTGGTGGGCAAATGTTCTTCCCCTGCCTTTCTATTATGCCTTAAAATTGTAAAGTACCATCACCATGATATGCAATGCACAGGGCATTGCAACTGGAGGTTGTGTATTGACGTTGACCTAGATTTGTTGATTGGTAATATTTGCATGTGATGTCAACAATAACAATTTACAACCTGCTGTAAACAATTCATTCAACTTGAACCAAGCAACAGCACAAAGTATTAAAACTCCCCAAAAGAGGCACTGAGATGTTGGTGGTAGCACGACAGATGCCTAGTACTGCCAATAGGTGACTTTAATACCCTTAGCAGATACTAACTTGTAATTTGTACAATTAATTTGTACAATTAAAATTACAGCACAGGCGACTTCTCAGAGGAGGGAAGGAAGGTACATCCTCCTCAAATTTTTTATGAATTTATAAATGCTATATTAATCTTAAAATTCAAGCAATATTGAATCAATTTTGAATTTGAAGCTATTATATTAAGATATGCTGGTTTATACTTTGTATGGTTTATACCACGTGATATCTTATGAGTGTCCGTGCAGTGGAGGAAACTTATCTCTTTCCTCCACTCCCATAGTAAATGTGCATAGAACATAGTGCTACAGCGGCCAGAGAGAGAAACAGATTTTTAATGCAGCTTATGGACAGCTGAGGAGGAGTTCTTCCTCTCGAACTGCGTCTGCGCTAAGTCCCTGAAGGCTGGAGCATTGCAGATAATTCCTCTCTGAGGTGCGAAAGTTGGAACCGGCAAAGGTATTAATACTATTGCTGCCATCTAGTGATTTTGTTTTCAACCAGATCTATTAACAGGTCTTTTCCCTTTTCGGATATGATCATTGTGCATCATAAACCTTTCAGTCACGTATTTTGTTGCTGCTCCTTTTTCAGTAATATTCTACTGTGTTTCTTCCAACGCCCGAGTAAGATGGTGAAGTTTTACTTTTTTAATTTGTTGTTATAACATTGAGCAATGACTCACAGTGAAAGTGTTTTAGTTTTCGGAGAATTTAAAAGACTCACATTACAGGAACAAATAATTGTTATACAGAAGGGACGACCAACCACACCATTGCCTGGACTCATGTGTGCTACTAGCAAAAGCGGGAAGTTGAACTTCTCCACAACTTGGTATGAAAAAGCCAATTGGCTAACAGGTTGTGAAAAAAGGCAAATTCTCTTTTGTTTTCCTTGTGTTTTGTTCTCCAACTCGAAGGATGTTTGGACTTTTGGTGGATTCAGTGATGTTAAGAATCTGGGCCGAGGAATTCAGAGGCATGAAGAATCTCGAGAGCATCTCGACAATGCACTAAAATTAACCATCTTCGGTAAAAGTGAATATCGCATCGATCTAGCGTTAAGTGAAGCAGCTAGGATTTCTCGTGCCAAACACAATGAACAAGGGAAGCAAAATCGACACATATTATCAAGTTTAGTGGATATCGTGTGTCTGATAGGAAGGCAAGCACTAGCTTTCAGAGGATACAATGAAACTAAATTATCATCAAACCAAGGGAACTACCGCGAGCTTTTCAAGTTATTAATGAAATGCGACGAAGTACTTCAAACACATTTAAATAATTCTAAAGCATTCATCGGCTTGTCAAAAACCATTCAAAATGATTTAATTGAATCTGTTGCAGGCCTTGTAAGGAAAGAAATAGAGGATGAAATTCATAGAGCTGCCTTCTTTGCAGTGGAGGCTGATGAAACTTCGGACGTGTCTCTCACAGAGCAGTGCTCAATAATTTTAAGATATGTAGATCCATGTGGCTACATTCAAGAACGATTTTTGGTTTCCACAGTGTTAGTGGAAATAGAACAGCCAATGCCCTATACAAATTACTGGATCAGCAGTTAGAGCCATTGAATTATGACAGAAAACTTGTTGCACAGTCTTATGATGGCACTCCTGTTATGGCTGGGAAACTAAACGGCTACCAAACGAAGATCAAGCAGAAAGCAAAGTAAGCATTATTTGTACACTGTCATGCACACAGGCTTAATCTTGTGCTATCACATAGCTGTAGTAGCATTGCTCAGTGCAGGGTCTTCTTTGCTAGTATCAGTGATTTGCCCGCATTTTTTCATCAATCCTCAAAACGAATGGAGGCTCTTACCAATATGACCAAACTTCGACTGCCTAAAGATGCTCAAACCAGGTGGAACTTAAAATCTCGTTTGGTAGAATCTGTAAAATTGCTCAGGGAAGGTCTTCTGGCAATGTTTTCTGAAATGCTGGAAGAAACAAAAAAACTGGGATGATGCTACAATTAGAGAAGCAAATGGCTACATTTGTCTATTGGAAAATTTTGAATTCAACTTCTTGCTTTCGGTTTTCAGTGGAATATTTTCGAAAACTGCCATTCTTTTCGATATACGCCAGCTTGAAACCAATGATATTGATTTCTGCTGTAGGAGAGTTCTTGAAATGGTTCATTTCCTGCATAAATCTAGAAACAATGCAGCCTATAATGAACACTTCAAATTGGCTGCTAATGAAACTGGTGACTAGTTTCCTAAAATTAAGAAAATGCGCCTTGCAGCTGTTGATACCAAAACTCATTTCCGCCAGTTGTACTTCAACATAATTGATACGCTAGCAATGCAGATGGAAGTCAGGTTCGAAGATCTGAAGAAATTATTATTTATTAATTTGCTCGACGCTTCAAAATTTGAACATTTTTCCAAGACATTCCCAGATGTTGAATTTTCATCCTTATTGAACTGTTTCCTGGAACAATTTGTTAGTGAGTTCCTTAAAAACGAACTTGTGGTGTTTTACAACAACTGTGATTTGCAGCAGAACTGTACCAAAGTCCAGGAGTTAACAGTTCTCTTCGTTAAGGAAGGCATTCATAAATGTCTTCCCAACGTCTACAAATTGGTATGCTTAATTGCTATGATACCTATGTCGACAGAAAGTGTTGAAAGAAGCTCTTTTACACTCAAAAGAATAAAAACTTCCTGAAGAAACACTATGGGTCAAGACAGACTATGTTCTCTTGCTCTCATGTCTATCGAAAAAGACTTGTTGCAGCTGGAAAAAGATCCAAAATGGCATGATAGAGTAATGGAAGATTTTGCGGCAATGAAACAGCGAAGGGCAGAGTTCTTCTATCAATAAAAGGTATTGCATTTTACCCTTACAAATGCATACCATTTTTGCATTAATTATTATTTAAGGTTTCATAATTTTATGCAGTTAAATTCTTTCCTCTTCTAAACAAATGTGCACGAGCCGCCATTGCTATACAGTAATTATTTCTTACTTATGTATCCAATAATCAAGTCACCCAAATCTCAATTCCTATCTGGCTTCAGTACCAACACTACATTGAAGCAGTTAAATAGGTACTCAGGCAAAATGGAGCAAAATTACACCTTTGCTGCACTTGCAGCACTTTGCATATGGTGAAGCAGGAGGTTGCTCTTCAATTGCATCGTGGATTTACAGCAAAAGGTACCCCAATAGATGGCAGTCCCGTCGGGCTACTTTTGAATATGTAAAGCGGTGTTCACGAGAACGTTATTCTATGATATTGAATAAAGCAGACTGTGGTGCAAGACATACCCATCACAGTCAGGAGTTTGAAGAAAATATACTGCATATACTGGAACAGGAACCATCAACTAGCACCTGTGCTATTGGACATGCAATGGGTACCAACCACACAAATGTATGGCAAGTTTTGCATGAGGAGCAGCACTACCCCTTGCTTCTGCAAAAGGTGCAAGCTTTAACTTGAGAGGATTGTAATTTATACCAGCAGTTTTCTGAATGGACCTTAAGGCAGCCATTGAAATTATTTTCATTGGTATTGTTCACTGAAGAGGGCATGTCTAAGGGATGGACCAATTCTAAGGTAAAGGGCATCACTGATGTCATGATATCATTGACCTTCTTCCTCCTCGACTGTGTGGCATTACTTATAAAACATTTCTGAAGGTGTGTACTGCCAGCCCTTTTGAAATTAGTTCAGGCTCAACTGCATTTCCAAAACGATGGTGCTGTGTATTATTCAACAAATGTATGGCAGCATCTAAATCACGTCTTCCCCATTTGCTGGATTGGAAGAGGCAGTCCTGCAGTACCCTGGCTACCTAGTTTGCTGGATCTCTATCCCATGGATTTGTTTTTCTGGGGTCATCTCCAGATTATGGTGTATTCATCACCAATTGATTCTGAGGAGACGCTGCTTGCCCACCTCATTGCAACCATTGATGAAATTTGCAATGTACCAGGCATGAGCCTTAGCAATGTTAAGGCACAACTCTGCACTTTGTATTCGTAAACCAATGGTTTCCTTTCTCTAATTGATTGTCCATCATGAACCATCTATTACCAGTAAAATTAGTCCAGTTTTACACTTTGGTATATTGACTTTCCACTAAGTATTTCAAAATTAAACCAATAAGGAGTATCTCAGAAATGGTTAACTCCATCTAAAAAAAAAAAAGAAGACATTGTGCTTTAATAAGATGTAAGTTTGTTTGTATAGTAAAATTCTGTCCTTCTCTTACGGTTTATCAGTTCTGCAAAAGTCACTCAGAATGAAAAGGACTTCAAAATTATTCCCAAAAAATTCAGGATACACATTTCATTTGAAATGAAAATGTTTTAAATTCATAGTATGTTACCTTCCTTCTTGGAAGTGTTGAAAATGGTGTTGTCGTAATCAATTAAATTCAAAGGTAAGTCAATTAATAATGCTAAATAACACTTACTTCAGAATTTCCCAGAACATGTTTCAGAGGCCATTTTCCTCCATTATCAACCAGACATCGAGTGGTTCTCTGTGGTGTGGCTGGCGATGTTTCTTCTCAGGTCTCCTCTGGTGGTAGTTCAAGGAACATATCTTTCTGGGGGATGTCGAAATTGAACACTATGTTTCCATTTATCAAAATGAAAAGTTATTCACATGTGGAAAGCTCTTGTTTTCCTGTTGTGTGTTTGAGAAGTTTCAGTTCTGAATTTATGTTTTTATGTTTCTGAAGTGTCCCTTGAATCTTATTTACATGGTATGTTGATCAAAATCATTAAGACCCATTTTTGAGAAAATAAAGATTTTCAACAACTTTTCATGTAAAGAGTAGTTTGGAGCGAGTGGATTTTCTTCAAAATCTGTGTTGCATCCTTGGAAGATGCTGAACTTAAACACTAATTTTAGTTATTATTTATTTATGCCAACAAACTTACTGTTGGTGTTTTTAAACACACAAGCTAAATACTAATTTTAGTATTTAACCAACTCTTGTTTTTGAGTTATCTACACCCCTGCAGATACCTTCTTCTAAAAGGATTTTTTTTCTGTGGGAAGGGGGGAGGGGGTATCTCAAATGTGTATTTCCAGTGAAAATTCTATATCAATTTTTTGGATGGAATGATATACTTTCTCTACCTTTGTGTATATGGTAAACAAAAATAAAATGTTTGGTGCATTACAATGAATTAAAAATTATATACAGTTATGGCTTTGTAGTAACTGATACTCAGTAATTACACAGGTACTTAATAATTATAATTATACAGGAGCATTACTTACCTAAAGGTATATATTCCATTAACTGGATAGCAAATGCAACATTTTGGGAGTCTGTTTGCTTGCAAAAAGTCTTTCCAGCTGTTGTATATACGGGCCAATTTATCCACAAACATGATGGAACAAGATTCATCCACAGGGCAGTCGGGCTTAGGAACTCGAAATACAGGCTCTGATTTCAAGGGTTCACCTTCAATGAAAAGCATTACAAAAGCAGTGTGACAATAAATCTCATCTTTTCTTGCACCCTGTAGTTGTATTATTGCTGTAGCTACTGCATCAATGCATTTCATCTGTTCTTCTTCATAGCCAATAGTGCTGTTCTCTTTTTGAGGAGGACCATAAAGAGCAAATCCTAATTTGCGCAGCAATAGTGTCTTTTCTCCATATGGTATAGAATCAAACAGATGATCTCCAAGCATATCTGCCATGTTTTGCTGCATTTTAGCAGCCTGCTCCTTCCAGGTTGTAACTGTTGGCGGCTCAAATTGTTCTACAGAATTTCCTTCTGGTTCAAAGTTTAGGAACTCATCTGCTGTCACATTATTGTAGTCTTCCTTACAGTATTGTCTCAGGAATGTCTCTGTGTTAATGTCTTCCCACATTTTTTCTGTAAAACCAAAAATATTGCAATTAAACAAAACCAGAATCTTAACAGACTGTAATAATTTGTAGCCAGTTACTTAAGAAAGTAGTGAATTTCCTTATAAACTAGATATTTATGATATTCATAAGAGAGGTCAGAATTTCCATACAAGGTAACTGCATTTCCGTAGCATTCTCAAATTATATACTGTTTCCCACTATTATTTCACAATAGAATTGAAATGGCTGATTTATTTATGATAGATGGTTTAAAAACTGTTGAGAATTAGGTTAATGTATACCTTAAATAGTATGGTTGCATGTACAAAAATAGAATTTTACAGAAGAGAAAGCTGAAGCTTTTCAACTCATATAAAAAGAATCTGATGTGTTGCTCTCACATGATTTTCTCTACTCTTCTACTAACCATTCTTATAAACTCTTATTCCTATATCTTCTTTGTGTTAGTTGAGATAAACATTTGCAGAAATATCTTATTGCTTGTTTTCTTGCACGTGTAACGGGAATATAGGAATACAGCTTCAAATCCTTTAAAACTTTCAAAGTCTGTTCTCTTTGCATGGCTAACATATAAAAAAATTAAATAGTGATGTTCCATTTGACAGAAGTATGTTCTCCAAAACTTACACAAATAATGAAGAATATCTCTGAAATGGTTCACTTAATAAAAAAGTTTATTCAGACATAAATTTTATATTTTAGCAAGATTTACATTTTTGGTATAGTAAGATTTGGTCTGACCACCTCAACAACCTACATGCAAACATCAAGTTTACCATGGAAGTTGAGAATGATGGCTCACTTCCCTTCCTAGATGTTCTGGTCTACAAGAAGCCGGACGGCAACCTAGGTCACACGGTATACAGGAAACCAACACACACCAACCGCTACTTGGATGCCTCCAGTCACCACCATCCTACTCAAAAGAAGACAGTTATCTCCACTTTGTTTCACCGGGCTTTCGATATTGCGGATGAAGACCACATTAAGCAAGAACTTAAATACCTACGAGACACCTTGCTAAAAAACGGATACAGTGATAACGACATCAAAAAGGCACGCAAGAAGGTTGAAAACAATCGCAACAACCCCAACGTCTCACTCAAAGGATGGATAGTTGGCCGAACAAAGCCTACATACCATTCTACGGTTCCGTCTCAAACAAGATCTCCCGCCTAGGTATAACATCAAGACTTTCTTCACGCCTCCAAAGAAGATCCAAGAATACCTTAGGCCGGTAAAAGAACCACTTCGACTCAAGGTCCCAGGAGTGTACAGGATTCCTTGCGAATGTGGTAAAGTGTATGTAGGCCAAACAGGATGCACAATAGAAGAAAGGTGTAAAGAACATCAACGCAATATCAGGCTCCTACAACCAGATAAGTCAGCAGTGGCCGAGCATTGTATAGAGTATGTCCACAAAATAAACTTTGAAGACATCAAAGTTCTGGAGCATACGGATAAATACTGGGACAGGGTCATTAAGGAAGCCATTCAAATCAAACTACATCCAAACAATTACAACAGGGACCGTGGACTTCAGCTAAGCCCTGCCTGGACAATAGCCATGAAACACATTCACAACAGCAACTATAGTGATTCTGGACCAAGTACTGACCCTCCAGAAAACACTGTGGTCGGTGACAAACATAGCCCAAAACAGCAGGCACAATCACAAATCGTCACCTGCTCATTGGCCAGGGCAACGCAACCCCCTCCCACCTAACATTGTATATATATGGGGAGCGGAAAGCAAACGGTCATTTTCATTCTGACAAAGGCCATGGAGTTTACAATGGCCGAAAGCTCAATGTTTTTAAACCTCACACGGCTGTGATCTCCCGTGAAACTGTAATAAAAAATTTGGTCTATCTCTTATGGTTTACCAGTTATGCAAAAGTCATTCAGAGTACATAGGACTTCATGGGCTATAGTCAGAAAATTCAAAATATACATTGCATTTGTCATAAAAATATCTCAAACATGTGGCATTTTAATCGCTAGAGCCATTTTCAACAAAATCAAATTTTTTTAAAAATATTCCATGTAAAGGGTAGTTTAGGGTGAAGCAATTTTCTTCAAAACCTTCATGTCACATCCTTGAAGGATATTAAACTTAAATACCAACTTTGATTTTTAACTGACTTTTCGTTTTTGAGTTATGCTGTCCAAAACTGATAGACACACACACTTGCATGTACGCACCCATGCACCTACATACCCACACACCCACACCTGCACCCACACCCACACCCACACCCACACACACACACACACACCTTTTTCTAAAAATGCTATTTTTGGATTCACAGTGCCTCAAAACATATTTCTGGTGAAATCCTGATGTCGAATTTTTGGGTGGAGTACAATACTTCCTCTACTTTACTATACATAGTAGAGAAATAAATTGAAGGATTATAATAAATAATTAAGCTATTCCAGAAATTATGTTCTTATTAATACAAGGATTTGGAAATATGGCAATGCAATAATTATGTTTAGAGAACTAATACAGTATTTTGAACTTCAATAGCAACTGGTGTCTACAATTGGTAAAGCTTTGAAACCACTGATGAATCACCAGTATTTATTGGAACAACATTGAGTTTTATAGCAATTATGATTCAATGTACACACAAGATTTTTAAAACTTGTAAAACCAGAAGAATTTTCAGGCATTCCATTATCTTCGGCCATAAATTCATCAATAGTTTCATTTGCTAAGCTGCCATTAGCCTTCCAAGATTTCAATAATAGGAACTGAAAAAACTGCCTTTGCTATGTAGCTCTGGAAAATAAAATAGAAAATATAAATAAAGAACAACGGAAGTTCCATTCTCAATGGTAAGATATTTGGAAGCATCATTGTAATTATTGGGTTGCTCATGACATTATCCCAAAGCTTTAAAAATTATTTCATTATTACTAAGGCACAAAATATTGAGCACCAACTAGAGTTAAATTGTAAAAGCATGCAGCAAATAATTCATACACAGCGGACAACTGGATTGCTAAGAGGGAAAATCATGTAAACAGTTTGAAGGTTAATATTAGTAAACAAGTAAATATTATGAAGCAAACTTGAAGTGGCGAAAACACAACAATACTGAATGCAATTAACATCCAAGTTTACCAAGTGCCAACTAAAAGCATTTACAGTTTGTGTAAAGAGAAGTCCAACGTTTGAAAGATGTACTATATTTGGATAAACCCTGGGTTCACACAAACATGGCAAGCAAAGCTTGGACTGAACTGCCATAAGAAGCAAGCATTTCAGGGATGATTAAGTACAGGACTGAAAAATCTAGGGGAGGAGTAAGCAACTGATAGTGCTGCACAGAGGAAATGAAGATGGTTTTCTTGAGAATGGTAAGCTCGTGTTTGTTTCCAAAACAATTGAACACTATTGTGAAGAAATCAAGTTGATATTTTAAAATCCTGGCTTGAAAAGGTTCTCAAATTATGCCCAAATAGCACCATTCTTGGAGAAAATATGACATAGTGTGGCTACAGAGTAAAAGCATTGTTTTCAGCAAGAGTCTGGTGGAGGCAGAATTGCTGACATTGTAAGCCTCATGCTAAAGAGCACGTAAAACATGTAACTAAATGGCTAAGCTGGCAGGCAGCTGCCAGATGGTGTTCTATTCTCACAACTTTATTACCAGGTAGTAAGTAAAAGCATTCTGATTTAGCATGGAATATTTAAATCTTCAGTGCTTTGGAATGTTGGGACTGGCAAAGCTTTAATTGTGTACCATGGTGTGGTCAGTGCAATTAATTTGTATAATAATGGCTGACTTCAAATTAAAATTAAATATTATTACATTTTTAAGTTATTGGGAGAAACACATAATTATTTTTCTGGACAGTGCAGAATTATTGGATCTCTAAAGCAGTATAAGAAAGGAGAGATAGAACCGGAACTGAAAAATTTAATGCCACAACTGGGATTTCAGCCACAGGCCCTCCGCTTACCAGGAGGTGCTCTAACAATTAAGCTACTGTGACAAACTGCCAGAATGACACTGAATTCTCCAACCAGTTTGTGTTTTTCCCGGTAAACTACAAAGGCAGTCTCACATCAGAGACAATTACCCCAACGGTGACTTACTATTGTAAGTACTTTATGTCCCAGGATTAAATAACCTTCAGATGGTAATATTATTTATTTATGCCAACAAACTTACTGTTGGTTAGAGCTCCTGCCTTCTAAGTGGAGGGTCTGTGGTTCAAATCCCAGTTGTGGCGCTGAATTTTTCAGTTCCGGTTCTACCTGTCAAACCTTGCCCACACATGGCTTGTGTGTTTAAAAATACCAACAGTAAGTTTGTTGACATAAATAAATAATGATTACCAGTATAAGAAAGGATTCAACAATCATTTGAATATAAAGCTGTATGGAAGGAACAGGTGGTTAACAGTTAACTCAGTTTCAGCAATGAAATACAAGTAGTTACAGCTGTTGCATATTGTAACAATACTAAATTTTTGCAATAAAATGTTTTTTTTTTTTAAGAATAAGCAAAATCCATGCAACTACAGTCAAATGTAACCCTATCTGCATCAAAGGGTACTGTTATTGCTATGGACTGACCCAGTTGCAGGAACTTTAACAATATGCATACTGATACCAGCACACATGAAAAATCTATGATTCACATGAACATACATCTTACATAACAAGAATTTGTTGCAGTTCACACAGATGTTTCATTGAACAACACTGGAGAATAACTGAAGACAATCATAACAATGAACTCAATGTTAAATCGATTTAACACTGAAGTTAACACAAATTTGATTGAACAGTGTTAGCTTTAACATTAAGTTAAATTTGATGTGAATTTATCATTGGCATACCCTGAGTTAAGGCATTTAATACATGTTAGAAGTCAGCAAATGGCTGCAGCAAACCAAGATGGTTATGTGAGTTTGCTGTATTTGCCCTTTAAGAACACCTTTCTACTGGAAGAATGGATGTGCATCATGATAAATTTGAAAACCTGCCAAACAAGGAACTTTTAACGCAACACAGGCTTTCCAAAGCATTTTTGAGAACAATTTTACAGCAAATACCTACATCAGATTAAAATATAACATTATGTTACTGGCACTTTTCATTTAGAGATAAATGTTGGAATTTTTACTGTTTGTGGCTTTATTCGGAAGGTTTCCAAAGCAATTGCTTCAAGCAGCAAACAGTATTTTTGTTGGAGTCTGGTTGATACTTAATCAGTGGTAGCACTTTGATTTCAATGTAGTATCCACCATTTGGGTTTAAACTGTTGTAAACGCTGTTTGCACCCGACTATTTTGGTACTGCATTTATGTTGTTTATTGACACTGGTAGAAAGCGCATCTTAATTAACCTACTTTACTCACAAATTCTTCTCCAGGTGGGATTATTATCCTTTAATTTAAGTTTGTGTTTTTTCACACAGGGTAATACTTCTATACTTAGTAACAATTTTTAAGTGGTGTACCATTAATTACTCTGCATGCAGATTCTTCAATTGACACTGCAATTCAAAACTACAAAAAACCAGGAAAATCACATGGCAGTGACTGAACAAGTTGTTTGTTGATGATACAGAGGGAGGTGTGAATGCATAGACAAAAGGATTTGGGGTGCATTTAGAAGCCATAAAGATCAGTCACTATCTTCTTGATAGCTGTTACTTGTAGTTGTCTTTGACATTAACAAACACAACAACTAACAATTTGGTGTAAAACCTTGATGAAACAAAAAGCTTTAACATTTAGTTAAACTTTTAATTATACGTTAGTAAACTCTGAGTTAAAGTATTTTCAATATTGGCTGGTGAAACTGGCCCATGATGTATAAAACTGGCCCGTGGTGAGCTACCTTGGACATTAGGAATTTGTATTTTGGAGACATAACGAAGATATCGTTCATCAAACTATGATAACTGTACAGAGTTCACTAACTTAATTGCTAAATATGACAGTTTGTCATCTGAGCAGCTTAATACAACAGTATTTTCTGGCATGTCTACTGCCATTCAGAATGATATTGTGCAATCTTATGTCGTTTTTGCACTCAATCATATGAATATAAATCATGTTATGAATATATTAGTAAAAGTTGCTTTGCTCGCGTTGCTTAATTCAAAGAGGGCTGCAATATATAAAAGCATAGTTTTCTTAAAACCAGTACAGTCCGAAACCGCTGGCCATCTCTCTTCAAGGCAACACACATCTACACAACCAAAGGACCGTCACCACTAATACGACTAGAATTCTGGGATGAAGGAGACTACCGTGCCACCTTGGCTGATGGGTTCCCCGCACTCGGGCAGGTTCTTCCAATTGAAGCCAGCCAGAGCTCCCGACTCCTCCCATGCTGACGCTGCTGTCAGTACGGCCATTCCACCGACGCCTGTACACTCGCCCCACGATGCCACTACTGCGGCGCAAAAACCCTCACAACGACGCAACTGCACTGGGCATTTCACGGGCCAAGCGGCATGTCCCAAGTACCCACGTCATCAATCAACCGCAATTCGACCACAGTTAATGCACCAACCAGCCAACTCAGCCACACGCCGACCACAAGAAGCACAAAGTTGACAACAGCCACAAAATACCATCAACGACCTATGCATTTCAATTGACCACATCACTGAAGCTCTATGGAAACTACACGCAGAAATCCGGATGCTCACCAACCAAGTTACAACCTGGGAAGCAGTCCTCGTTTGTGCGACGAACATCCCTCATAGCATCGGCAACAAAACAAACACACAAGATGCTAACATACAGATGGAACTACCACTACCACAATGGCACAACACACTTCCAGGACAACTCTACTTCAACCATGAAGGACAATCCTGTCATGACCTTTGCGCACGGCCTATCGTAATGTGCACCAACAAGCCCACTCTCAATAAAAAGAAATACCTAATGAGCATATATGACATACATGACCTCCCTCTTCCAGACCAAAGTTAATAAAAAAAGACTATCCCACGGCTGAAGAGAGCGATCTGCTCTGAAACAGTCATAGGGCTATTTGCCCTTAAATCCCCTTAAAAAAAAACAGAGTTATATATAGAGCTAATCTAACGTAATCTAACCTAAACTTGGATCTACCTTGTTTTATGAATATATTAGTAAACAACAGTGGGCTGAAACAAAACCATAGTTTTCTTAAAACTGCTTATATAGAGTCAATTTAACCTAACCTTGGTAAACACAGTGGAAAAACAGCAAAAGTGACTGAAAGTTTTCTTACTTTACTAAACTATAACCACTGAATCTGAAGAAAGTTTTCAGAAACTTCAATAATTATGACATATTTTTGGTAAATGTTGCTTCAGAGATCGACCTGTCTTGGTGGGTATTGTGCAATGTCAGCAGGCTACCTTGTAGAAATAGAAAGTGCTAAAATTGCATGAATTCACACCATGTGGGCTTTGAAATACACAAATTTGTTACATATTCTGGTGCAATTTATTCATTTCCAGGCATTAGTGCAAAATGGTTTTTAAGGTTAACAATTGGATCACGAAAGGAAGAGTATGTCCTTGGGTATAATTATAATAATTTATTATTATAATAATTATTATTCATGTGTATTAGATCTGCTTACTGCTTCACAGTTATTATTTAGCTTTATTATATTACCTTATTGTTTCACATTTTACACAAATTATTACTACTTTGCCACAATGTACAACAGCAGCAATATTTCCCTGTATTTTGTTACTGCAGTATTTTTTCTGTTCTATAGACAGTACCTGACGTTGCACATCTACATCATCCTCCATGATAGGTCCACCTCAGAAGCAATATTACTACATGTTTTACAGTTCCTTTCTTGGATATTTTTGCTCAAAGTGAGGGAGAAATTAGAGTGTTTTTTCAAAACTTGATAGATGGAAGATTATACAAAATCAACTTATATATAGTATTGGCATAATTTTAAGCTCCTGCATCATTCTGTTGAATTGACTGCCATCTCATGTTGTGGTTCTTGGAATTCCTGATCGTTTCAGCAAGCTTTGTTATATGTATGCAGGCGCAGATACAGGCGGGGTGCCAGGGGGCCCAGGGTCCGCCTGTCATGTCCTACTTTATTGCTATAAATGCTATAGGTATGTGTGTTACCTCATCATCATGCAAAAATGGCCAAACAGATTTCTATGAAAATTGGTATATATACTACCTTTAATAGTTGGTCCCACTTAAAGAATAGACCATTGAGGTGGGAGGTTTCTAATGGGGCCCAATTTGAATAAATCAAAATAGCTAGCCTTTTTTTGGGAGTTTTTGCAAAAATGTTCATTAGCAAATGTTTTTAAACAGGATGTTAAGTTTTGTTATAAGCAACATTTCGATTGCATGAGTATTTAACGAGTTATTGGAATTTTTCTTTACTGCTATGCGGGTACATGTAACATCGCAATGTAAGTAACGATCTGAGGTGGTAGTAGACCGGAACCAGGCCCCCCCTAATGAATATTTCTAGATTCGTGCCTGTATGTACGCGATATACTTATTCTTAGATAAAATACTGCACTGTGCACATGCTATTGGTAATAGACATCAGTTCACATTGTGAATCTGTACCAGTCACAAAATGTGCAGAAAGCAAGAATTACAAAATCAAAAAAGGAAATTGCTCCAGTCAGAGCAAGAATAGTGATGTTCATACTTATTGCTTTCTTGGAGAAGGGAATAAAATTTTCTCACATTTGATATGAGCATCCACCCAATGGGAAAGCCTCCAGATGAAGCTTTTAGCAGAATGGCAAAAGAGTTAAGGAAAAAAGAGATTATTTTGAGCCCTAATGAGTACCATAAAATATTTCAAAATCACAGCTCTTTGAAAGTGTTGTTTAAAGAATGGAAAATTAAGCTTTGAAAGAAAGTGCAAAGCAACACTGAAGTCGAACCTTCCCATCAAGTTGAATACACATTGAATTATAACTATAACAGTGACATCGGGGCTGGAACGTGCAGATATTGTATAGAATAGGAAGGGTCAGGTTGTAGCAATAAGGGTTGGCGGACACTGACGCGGCATGGTAGTGTCCAAATGACTATACAGGGAGAATTACGCATGTCTTATGCATATGTACTTTATTTCTGCAGTACTGTTTATAGCATTTCTGCTAACTTAAATAACTGAAACGTCTTTATTAAATAGTTAATGCAAACGTTAATTCACAATTTGCATATTGATTAATTGCAATGTCTATTTGTTGCAATGAATTACAACCTGAATCTTCAGGTTTTCGAACGAAAATGACTGTCTCCTATCCGACAACACTGACTTATAGGCAGAAAAGCTGCATTCCACATCTGCTGAAACCACAGGTGCATATGTAAAATATGTTACACATCTTCTGTCTATAACTGGGCATTCTGAAGCACTGCTTTCGTCTTTAATTACGTTGGCAATTTTACGCAGTTTATGGTATCCTTTGTTTTTCTGTAAAAGAGTTTGCAGTTTCGCAGCTATTCTTTTCCCCACGCTATCCTCCATAGAATTCAGCTTGTCGGTAACTTCTTTCATGACGGTTATTTGTTTTACCAGTTCTTCTCCAGACCTTTCTAAAGATTGAATTGCAGAGGTAAGAAATCCAAAATTCGATGTAATGTATGACAACTGACGTTTAATATCAGGGTCACGTAAAAGGATTTGAGCTGTTTTTATTGCGTTTGCAGCATTAATGTCAAACTCCTGCACCACATGTTTAACAGCATCGAAATTCATACAATAGTACTCGCATGCTTCCAGCCATGTTCCCCATCGTGTTAGAACTGGTGCGGGAGGAAGAGCAACTCCTGGATAAAGATTTCAAAATATTGCCACACGTGAAGGCGATTTTACAAATACCTTCTTGACAGTCCCTATAAGCTTATCAGCGGCAGGAAATTGAGATCTGCTAGTCTGTGGCAGGCGTGAGCAAGGCACGTGACATGTATTACGTTTTTGTAAGTGACTTGCAAATGGGTTCTTGCCTTTACCATATAGGTAGCTGCATCGGTAACAAATAGTCGTACTCTATCGTGTTGGACACCTGATGGCCATAATATTTTCATGGCATTGTCAAACACTGCACTTATAGTAGAATAATTTGCAACACTGACGTCACTTGTTAGAAGATACTATGGGGCCTTCTGCGTCCAGTGCTCCAACAACTACATTGACCACAAATCGCCCAACGGCATCCGTTGTTTCATCCATTGAAACCCATATGTTGTGGTTATTTAGGTTCATTCTTATACAATCAATGCACCTATCATAACATTTTCGTACATAGTACTTACGTAAGGTCGTAGGATGCGGAATTGGTTTGCCAGTGTACTTTTCTAAAAATGCACGCAACTTCGGATCCTGTAGTTTATGTAGAGGAATATCGGCAGAAATAAATGCCGCGCATAGCTCTTCATTAAATGTTTTATTTGATGGAAGTACATCTTGTTGTAGCGATGGATCCTCACATTTTGCAACACAAAGCTTATGTGTTGCTGTACTGACATGTCGTAGCACATTACTCGGTTTACTACGAGTAATTGTTTTATTGCAAGGTTTACAATAAAGTTTTTCTTGAACAACAGAGAAAACATGTTCCCCATACTCAACTATATACTTTTGTAAACCTGTGGACGTTTGTAACCTTTCCTTTGGCATTGTGTCTGCGTGAACTCTGTGTGGCGAATACTGTGACTCAACGTAAGGTGCACTCAACCCTCTCCTTGAAACCGAATCACTACCGGGCGCCTCTCAACAAACTCAACCACTCCAACGTCGCTGCCCTAATTATAACATATTCCAAGCAACCAAAGGAAGATCATAAGGTACATATGGGGTGAAGTTCAAAACGCATATACTGTTTTGCCTGTTGAGGTGGATGTGCAGAAACCATGCAGCAAGTCTTTCCCTTGATCTCAAACAGTTACCAAGATCAATAGGGTGAGCAAAGAAAAGAAAAAGAATGTTCAAAATCTAGTAAGGTTGCAAATAATTTTTATAAGGAAATACCATGAACCAAATATGGACTGTAAATGTAGGCTGTGTGAAAAGGCATGTGACTGCTATCACATTCAACTATGCACAAGAAGAACAAAGTCAACCAGTGAACATGCAAACATGTAACTTCACTTGGCTATTTGGTTGCAGTTAATTCTATTATTATTTACAAGGAGGTACTAGGGGAGGCAATTAAAGCTTAAACCTTACCTATTCATGTTGTTATAAACATAAAATTGAGATTTATTTACATTGTATTTGACATGCTTGGTATGTATATATACAGAATGGAAGGTACAGCTTCGTCCAAAATAACCTGGCTGATAGATACAGGTGTAAGAAATATAAAATGCTAAGTTTTGTTTTGGTTGGTTTAATCTTTTTGTAAAAATTCCATTTTTTGTCAATGTAAATGGTAACGCTGTGCTGTCCACACACACACACACATATCAGCGACCGGTGCTGTGCCCGACCAGCGCATGTTTCCAGGCCAGTGTTGCCTCAGTTGTAAAGAAAACATCTAACTGGCATGTGCCTTGTGATCAACACTGTCTCAGTTGTAAACAAAACACCTGACCGACTGTGCTTCGATGTGAACAAAGCAGTCTCCCGTACCGCTTGAACAGGCTACTATCTTGAGAGATCGACATAAATCTAAATGTTATGCACCTTTCTGGCATAACATTTAGATTCATGTCAATCTCCCAAGAAGTAGCCTGCTCAAGCGGTCTGGAATTGCTCACTCTACAAAAAAAAAAAAATTATCTGCACATAGATTGCATGTTTTAGCAAGATGTATATTTTCTGCACGTACTCAGGGGTCTCCGTCTAGGGGACATGTGAATAGTGACCACAAGGTACCCAAGCTGAGCAGAACATTACTTCCACTTACTGGTGTTTTGCTCCTCACTGTAGCTTTCCTATCTGACCTTACCTTGGTCATCTCTTGTTCTCTTCCGACCCTGATGCTATTAGGGTTCCTGAGGGCTAGGGAGTCTTTATTTTTCCAACCTCTCCATTTCTCTAATTTCTCTATAAAATCTTAATCCCTAACATGCTGACCTGTCATGGCATGTAATACGTCCTCTGATTGGTAATCAGAGGATATGGTTGGTGAATTTATTTTGATAACTCTCCCAGTCAGGTCGGTGAGACCCGTAAACCAACGACAGGTGTGGTCCTCCAGACATTCTGGGGATTGTGAGAGAGCGATGTGACTGCCAAAACATACAAATATGGTGCTCTCTAAAAAGCGGTTACATTTACTGCTAAGTCTCTTCAATATTTCCATCAGTGAAAAATATTGAAGAGGAAGAGGATTTATGACTTCATTGCATTAGCATATTTTCTGCACGGTACAATTTGTTCTATCTCTTACAGTTTACCAGTTATGCAAAAGTCATCCAGAGTAAACAGGACTACATGGGCTATAGCCAGAACGTTCAAAATATATATTTTATTTGTCATAAGAATATATTTAACATGTGGCATTTTAATCAAATTCGTTAGAGCCATTTTCGAGAAAATCAAAATTTTACATGTAAAGGGTGGAGGAGTTTTCTTCAAAATCTTCATGTCGCATCCTTGAAAGATGTTAAACTTAAATACCAACTTTGGTTTTTAACTGACTTTTCGTTTTTGAGTTATGCTGCCCACAGACTGACAGACACACAGATAGATATATATGCGCATGTGGACCTTCTTCTAAAAATGCTTTTTTTTTTATTCAAGGGGCTTCAAAACAGGTGCGGATACAGGGGAGTGCCAGGAGGCCCAGCCCCCCTACTTTATTGCTATAAATGCTATATTGTATTACCTCATTATAGCGCAAAATGGCCAAATCGATTTCTATGAAAATTGGTATATGTACTACCTTTGATAGTTGGTCCCACTTAAAGAATAGACCATTGAGGTGGAAAGTTTCTAATGGCACCCTCATTGAATACAGCAAAATAACCAGGCGCAGATCTAGAAATATTCGATAGGGGTGCCCGGTTCTGGTCCACTGCCACTTCAGAATAATTAAATTCATGCTAAAACATGGCTAGCTAAATATTTAACTGAAAGAAATAATTTTTAAACTACCAGCTACCACCTATGTAGGAAGAAGACTCTGTAACCACCACAGACCCACCAATCAAATGTTTACAAAATACTCCAGTTATGGTGGTGCAGTTTTTGCAATTATTATTGACGCTGTGTCTTTTAGCTAATGAGATCTTTGTGATCTCAGGGCTTGGTAACGGATGGAATGAAATATCACACGATGTTTCTTCACCACAATGTAATATTTTATTAACACTTCATCGATACTTTACATTAAATAATTCCTCTCAGCACCATTCTAAATGCTTAAAAACCTTTCCACTTTTTCACTTAGTGGAACTTATGCTTGATGAAAGTTTGGTGAAAGTTCCATGTTCACACTACCTAAATATGTCTTTTCAGCTCGAACACACACACGCGAGTGAACAGTTTTTGGCGTCATTTGACGCGACACCACCTTTTTCATATACATCCGCGTATGCGTCCATCAAATAGTTCTTTCTCGTTAGGGAAGCGATCCCTAATCATCCTCCCCTACTTTTATTATGGAACACATATAATTCTAATATTTATACATATATATTAAAATCAAATATGGAAAGATTTATGACGTCTTTCGGCAAACTTAGTTGTTCGTAACAATGAACCTTATCAACATGTTTTCGTCATTTAACTATCTCATACCAACATCAAAAAATGAATTACACTTTTAACAAACATTCACATGAACGATTTTCTTTTGGGGTCTTCTAATATTCTGTCTCAATGGATACGAAATTCGAACATTCATCTAATTGGCATCATCATTGTGCAAATCTTGATTTACAAAGTGCCCTATATCAAGTTTGTCGCAGTCATTAAATGCAGTTGTTAATGAAGTCTGCAATTCACTGTCATTGCTACTGCTGGCATTTGCAATAACTGTGAGACAATCACTGTTTGTCCCTTCTTTGACTTCAGCATACGTGCTTTTCACTTTTAAATCTGTACCTTGATCAGTATTGGATTTTTCATCAATATCTTTTATGTCACAAGAATTGTCTCCGACTTCAAGACACACCTTTTTAACAAACTGTAACAAATTCGCTTGAATTTTGCGTTTCAACATCTTAAACTTGTGGCTCTTATAGTAATCACAACCAAAGCTTGAACATAGAACTGGACATTTCGCCTCCACTGTGGCACTGTCTACCACTAAGCTTACACCGCCAGTGTTACTGAACTAATGCATTGACAATGACAGTTTCGAATCAACGAAACGTATACCTATGTATTGTCGATAGCTTGTTTCCAATTTGTCATTCTTGAAGTCATTGGCAAAGATCAGCAAACGTTTTTCTCCAGACCTAGATTTAATGTAGGTACACTTATTAAAATCATCTGCGGCGACAAAAATCAAAAGTTGAATAATTTAATGTAGCATGTTATACTTATAGTTTATGATCAAAAGAAATGCTATGTAATGCACTGTGATATGGAATAAGGTATAAAACTACTTGTGTATTAGCATTATTATTTGTATTATTATAAAAAGCTAGTAGAGGTCGCAGCATTGATCACATTGTCTTTTATTGTAGACATATTTCCGTAATTCTCACTTTCATTCTCATTTGCTTCTTCTCTTCATCCCCATTTTATTCTCCTCCACTTCTCTTTCTCCTCATTTTTACTCTCCTTACCTTCTTTTCCTGATTACCCTTCCCTTATGTAGGACTTACAAGCCAGTACCCAGGGTCAGCCAAGCACCAGGTATCGTAGTTAGGAAGATGAGGTGAAATCGACGATTGGAAAGGTGATAATGGAGCAATTGGTGGAATGAGTGGCGGGGAAAACCGGAGAACCCGGAGAAAACCCGCCCGGACGCCGCTTCGTCTACCCTGGGATCGAACCCGGGCCACCTAGTTGGTACGCGAACGCGCTAACCGCCTCGATAACTAGATGGTTAACGTATCTGCCTCAGATTCAACAAGTCGCGAGTTCGTATCTCGCTTCGGGTAAGCTATCCGGGTAAGGTTTTATTCCGAGGTTTTCCCTTATCCTGAGAAGACGAATGTCGGGTAACTTAAAGCTCCATGGACCTCGGGCTCATTTGAGCATCATTTTACCCATTTCATTCATTCACCGTCCGATATAACATTAAGTTGGAGCACGTTAATTTAAAAAAAAAAAAGAAAGAAAAACGCGCTAACCGCTCGGCCACGGCGCCGCCGGTTACTCTCCTTACCACTTTTTCATTCTGATGCCATGTAAATTTATCTTTATCTACCCCCAACTGCTTTGATTGCATTTTTGCAATAAATACGGAGTAGCAATAACAATAATAATAATAATAATAATAATAATAATAATAATAATAATAATAATAATAATAATAATAATAATAATAATAATAATAATGGAATAATGGTGGTGGTGGTGGCGGTGGCGGTGGCGGTGGCGGTTGGGGTGGCGGTGGCGGTGGCGGGGGCGGCGGCGGCGGCCATTTTGCGTGATGATGAGGTAACACACATATAGCATTTATAGCAATAAAATAGGATATGAGAGGGGGGGACCCGGGCTCACTGGCGCTCCCCCCACCCCCCCCCCCCCCCCCCGTATTCGCGCCTGTATCTGTAGCGGTTACTGAGTCTTCTTCCTAGATAGGTGGTAGCTGGTAGTTTAAAAATTATTTCTTTCAGTTTTTCGCATGAATTTAATTATCCTGAAGTGGTAGTGGACCGGAACCGGGGCCCCCCTATCGAATATTTCTAGATTCGCGCCTGCTCCAAACATACACTTCCAGTGGAATATCTACATCGAATTTTTGGGTGGAATAAATACTTCCTCTACTTGCTATATGTCGTAGAGAAAGTAAAAATGGGTAGAAAAAAGCGCGTAAATGTTATACGTTGCATTTAATTTCGAAGTATAGAAAAATGTGTGAATTGTTTGTAGAAGGAGTAGAGCAGGAAATGCGAATGTGTTATGTAAAAGGAAAGCAGGTAGAGAAAATCGTGTGAATGTAATACGTTGCTTGATCAAATGTATTACATAAAAAAAATCTCCATGAAAAAACAATTAAATGTGCCAATTTTCATGATCAGTAATCAACCGGTTTCGGAGTTTATCGCTTATCAACCTTATATATTGTATGTACACTAAAGTGCGTTTATATTTTATTAACTTAGGCTTTCACGGCCGGTGTCCTGACTATTAGCTAGTTTTATTTCTTTTGGGCTTGTAGGCCGTGGTCTAGATTCTTGAAGGCATTGTAGATACCGACGTTTCGCCAAGTACTGCGATATTGTGTGTGTGCGTGCGTGTGTGTGTCTGTGTGTGTGTGTGTGTGTGTATGTGTGTGTGTGTGTGTGTGTGTGTGTGTGTGTGCGCGCGCGCGCACGTGAGTCATTCCACGTCAAATCGCACAAAATATGGCAAAAATGACCTTAATCTCTCAGATTTTCTTGAAAATTTGTTTGGTGATTTGGAACAAAATACATCTTCGTTTTATAAAACAAAATTTATTTTGGCTGAAATTAATTTTTGAAGTGTCCCAAAAATCGCGCGTTCATCACTCTTCGATCAATCATACCTCTGATTGTAATCAAGCAAATTATTTGATCTTTGGCTCAAATTAAAGATAAATCACAGTATTTCGTGAGGTATTTGTTAGAAAGTTTTAAAAATTATTATTAATATATTTTACACGATTAAGTTTTTAAAGTTAGATAATAAAACAAACTCGACCATTTAAAACTCTGAAGGGGCAAAAAACTAGAAATATACTGAAGTTTATTCAATATTCTCAGAAAAAAATCAGAATGGACTCTCTTAATAGTTCAGTTGTAGTTAACTTTACAAATCAGTGCAGCGAACTCGGATGGCAGCGGTGACGGCTACCGTAACCTCACACAATTGCCACCTTCCATTACTTCGTCCGATATGACACAATGTTGGTGGACGTTAATTCAAAAAAAGAAAAAAAAAAAAAAAAACCTTCCATTACGGCAACTGTCCACTGCTTGAGGTTCCATGAACGTTACAACAGTACAGTAAGGAGAACACTGCTAGCTGACACTATTATATGTACACTATTAGCATTTTCAAAGTGTTTTTAAAATGTGCATTTTAAACTAATGTTTCCATACAACGCAAAACTTTAAATTTCTACTCGTCTACCTCCTTCTTCAAAAGAAAATTGTTTAACTAAAGCTTCAGTTTTTGACAAAGGAATGGAGTGTAATTTTAAAGCATAGCTGGACCCATCGTTTTTGGCCCCTGACCTTGATTGGAAGTCCTGTAGGTGAAGTCATAATTTTTGCCTCTTTCATCAGCTCATATTGTATAATTCTGCGAATGAAACCATGCACTACATGGGGAGGGAGGGGGAAGGTAATGATGTCTGCATGATCTGAAACAGTCCTTGCTAATTCACAGGTGCTTTTTACTGCAGCGTGCAGTTGAAGACAGGTCTTTGCGATAAGGAGTGAATATAGTACATTTTTGTGAGACATTGATCATAGCGTAAATCAATTATGCCACCTGTACATTCTAAATTAGGGACTAAAACATTACACAGTCAGAGTAGGGAAATTGTTTCAAATCTATGGACGTACATGAAGAAAGAAGCTAAACGCAAAGAATTGCTTAGAAGGTTTTTTCAAAACAATCCAAAAAGTTCAAAAGCGCATATCAGATGCCACAAGAGTATCAGAAAGAAGGTACATTGTGGAGACATATTTCTGCATGGACTGTACTGCCTTTGTAAGAAGAAGTTATGTGAGTAGCATATGAAGTTGACGTACCAATCGCATGCTGTCTGCAGTCACCTGGCTTGGTAGTCACTTTCAAGGTTTACATTTACTTCCCCCAGGGAAGAACGGCGAATCCAGCTGTACTTCATGTCGTCCGTGAGCGCTTCCACGCCTCCAGAAAAAAAAAATTGTAGCAAATGCACTTATGCAACCTCCATAATTTTTAACATCTTATTTTATAAATAAAATATCAGGGAAATC
Source organism: Tenodera sinensis (assembly GCA_030765045.1). Taxonomy (NCBI): domain Eukaryota; kingdom Metazoa; phylum Arthropoda; class Insecta; order Mantodea; family Mantidae; genus Tenodera; species Tenodera sinensis. The sequence goes on along the minus strand of CM060965.1, from coordinate 166,283,418 downwards.
GTGTTATTTTTTTTTGTTTGTTTTTTTTTTTTTTTAAGATTTTTAACACATCGATTTAAATTCTATTTTTGGTTTTACAAAATATACCATAAAAAACAGTCCAAAATTTGTGTGTAATAATGATTGGTCGAAAGTTGTTAAAAGTGTTGTATTTAACCTTTCCAATGCGCCAAACCCCAACTCTCAACTCTATATGGCCTTAGAGTAACGAGTGATTTTATATTACGGTGCGCGCAGAAATTGCTTGATTTCTAATAGCCATAACTAAGCAAGTAATTTAAAAATACGGAAATAAAAATAAAATACGGGTCTCATTTGATGCCTATTATTCATAAAAAAAATTTTGAACCTCCTGCGAAAAAGTCGTGTTTTAGGGGTGTGATTTGACGTGGATTGACCCACGTGTGTCTATATCTGTGTGTGTGTGTGTGTGTGTGTGTGTGTGTGTGTGTGTGTGTGTGTGTGTGTGTGTGTGTGTGCGTGTGCGTGCGTTCGTGTGTATGCATTGTATGTTGAAGAGCAAGTAGAAAATAACACGTGAATCGTTACGTAAAGTAAAAGTTAGTAGAGAAAGTAGTATGAATGTAATACGTTGCATTTCTATGAAATTGAATTTTCTTGACATTTCTAGATTAAGAAATGTGATTGTGTCTCGTAAAAGAAGAGTGAGCAGGGAAAATCGTGTGGTTGTAATAAGTTGCATTTATATTCCAATCATAGAAAATTGTATGAATTTTATGTTGAAGTGCGAGTAGAGAAGACTATCTATATGAATGTTTTAAGTAAAAGAAAAGCGAGTAGACAAAACCATGTGAAAGTAATATATTGTATGGTAAAATGGATAGCCGAATTTCACGGTGATCGGCCAAGCGGTTTTCGAGATTAACGATTAACATGCATCCATTTTGTATAGATCATATGAATTGTTTGTAGAAGAGTGAGTAGAAAAAGAGATTTGAATGTTATCTAGAAGTGAGTAGAGAAAACTGTGAATCTAATATCATTTCTATTTCAAACGCACTGGATTTTTTTTTTTTTTTTTTTTTTTTTTTTTTTTTTTTTTTTGTTTTTTCAGAAAAATTGCTCGTAAGAGAGTAGAGAAAGATCTGTGAATGTGCTACCTAAACGTGAATAGACAAAACAGTTGGAATGCAATACATAGCATTTCTATTTCAAACATACAGAGAATTGTACCACTTGATTGTAGAAGAGGTAATGAAAATGTTTTTCCTTTAAAGATATTAGATAATAAGTACACTGAAATAATTAAATAATTCATCAGCTCACCTTCCCTGGGAAACTTGTCTCCTAATTCTCCACGTAGGCCACTGAACTAACCACTGCTTCTATGAATTACAAACAATAATGCTACTATATATATGGGACAGTCGTCACTTCTCGTCCACAGATTAGATAGCTGTTTACTTTACTTTGGGAAAGCACAGCAGGACAGGCAATAGTTATGGTCATTTCGGTTTAGATGAAAATAACTAGACTAGATATGCGTGTGTTTAAATATCATATACAAACATCTGATTTCTCCTGCTGCAGAGGTTTAAGTTTTGAAGCAATAATAATAGCGCTGTTGAGCATCATAATGTGCAGCAAACGGATACTAAACCATGAAATAAATAGGAAACTGAAATACATCTGGCTTTTGTTTCCGCAGTAAACTCGTAGGAGTAATTTTAATAACTTGCCATATCTAAATGGCATATAAACTAGCGTTAAAACATTCATCTCATTTTACTCCCATCCATTCATTAGTACATTAACATGCGCTGCACTCACATGAGTTTCTCTACTCACTCTACACACTATTCTTACAAATTCCACATTATGTTAATCGGGATAGATGTTTGTAGAACTAGAAATGTTTATATTACACATTTCTGTGTAGATAGAATGGGAATACGAAAATTTAATAGGCATAAGCGTTAGATCTTTTTAGAGCTGATCGCTATGTGATGGGTTTAATATTCCATTTTGTTCACATGACAAGGAGGGGAAACCTAATAACAACTGCCCAATTTAAAGAATTTAAAAATTAAATCAATTACAGTGAATATCGGAAATTTTGAATTAAACAAAGTATTCGAAATAACTTGCGTGCTTAAACGAGATGTGAATGTTTGTGTAGTAAGATTTAGTCTACTTCCCACAGTTTACCAGTTATACATAAATATTTCATAAAGAAGAGGACCTCAGAGGCTATTTCCAGAACATTTAAGGTATAATTTCATTAATCATTAAAATATCTTACACATGTGGTATTTTAATAAAAATCCTTACAGCCACTTTTGAGAGGATCAAAATTTTCCATGTAAGGAGACTGAGGTGGAGGATACTTTCTTAATCATTGTGTCGCGCCCTCGGAAGATGCTTAACTTAAATGCAAAGTTTGATATTTAACTGACTTCGTTTTTGAGTTATGTTTTTAATGGCGCGCGCGCACGCACGCACACACTCACACACCTTTATTTTTTTTTACAAATGCGTTTTTTGGATTCGGGATGTTTCAACCGTGTATTTCCGATGAAATCCATGTGTACAATACTTCCTTTAATTGAGAAAATAAAAATAATGGAAATACAAATATAAGTAGAAAGTTTAATAGGTAACTATCTACAGTGCTCTTTCACATAAAGGTTTGATTTTGGTCTTAAGGAGAAGCTAATGAACTAGCATTTAAATAAGTGCACCTATGCAAAGCAATGAACACCCATATTTAGTTTATTTTGATGTATGCTCTCGCTTTCCATGGTATGCATTGACCGCATATTCACTGTTTACCGTCCATCAATATGGCGACCTCTAAATACAATGAGATACTGCAGCGCGCGCTCTATCTAGCATCACTCGTTTCTAATCTAATCTAATCTAATCTATTAGTTGAGACAGTTATCATAGGTATCCCCAGAAGTATTTAAAACACTGTGAACTTTACTCGGCTTATCCAGCATTATTTATTTGTCTGTAATATTGCTAATTTATTGATACAATGATTATTGTTAAATTTTATATCTAAATTGTGTTAGCATAATCGATAATTATTTTGTATAAATATCACGTTATAAATTTTAAAAATATAAATTAGCACTGTTTTCTTGGCATGTCCGATTTTATTATATTATGAGAAATAGGTATGATGTCGTCAGACGACGTCACGAAAAAGTGTTGTTAAGCAAGACAGTATCTGAACGCAGTACTGTTCTGTGACGCAGTATCTATCGTCATAGCGACGCGGTAAATTTCAGTTTCTTTCACAGGTTTCTTTCTTCGATCGACGGGTCCGAGGAAGACAGACGACATTCTCTGCAAGGCTCCGAGAAATTGGAAATTTTATGGTTTAATACCCTCGGATCGAAGTTTTAGGAAAACAGACGCTATTTAGTGATATTCCGCTATTATACAGCATGACCTCGAACGTGCCAAACGTTACGAAGCAGTATAAAAGAAAAGCACTGAAATTGTATAACAATTCATTATTTGTGTTATTTTATAAACGTGTAAATAAATACCACAACAAACTTAAATGGAGTTCAATAATAAGCCTTATTCAGTATCACACCCAGATATACTATGAGTCATCAAAGCCACAACTTCATAGGCACACTAACTTCAAATAAAGAAAATTCTGTCACGTAGTCCTGTAGTTCAACATACTGTCAACATTTTGCAACTGTGTCTGTACATAAGTACAGTTATACTCAACAGCTGCTAAGCATTGCTAATCAAATAACAAAATAAGGAAAAGCCTAGTGAAATGTTAACACAAAGTTAAATTTATATTTGTAAAATCAAATGTTATATTAGTCTTATGACTACAGGGAAGGTTTGATTTTGTTTCCAAATTATCCCTGTTTTTCTTTATGTTTTTTTCTCTCCTCATATCTATATATAATTGTTTTTTATGCTCAACACTCAAATCCAATGTTTATTACATATGCGTCATACATTAACATGTTCAATGTTCACGAGCCTTTATGGTTACTTATGAACTTACTACACGCAATCCAATCTAATCAACCATTTTTTGTATAGTTAGGGAGCGGATTGTTAGATGTTTATTTAATTCCCCCCCCCTCCCCCCTGCCTAGCATCAGAAACACTTTTCTGGATGGTTCACGTCCCACAAGACACTCACACATTAACTCTGATATTCATACCCTGTCCCTAGGACGTCTCTCCTACCCTTATTGCACGGCCGCTGTGTTCTACAGTCGCAGCCAGGGCTATGGAGTCGTGCAGGAGTGGGTAGCGAGTGTCAGCGCGCCGACTCCTTCGACTTTCAGGGATGCTAGGCTTCCATCAGGATAGCTATAGAGGAAACAGCTTGTTGGAATACCCCCACAAAACTGATATTTCTCCTCCCATTATGGCACGGTGTGGATGTTTGGTAATATTCCATTTGTTAGGTTGCATTAGTACTGCCAACTGTTAGTAAAATATAAGCATGGTGCAGCTACGGCCTAGTTGGTGTTGTTGCAACCGTTATGTTGCCACAGAAGCCCAGATTTTTTAACACGTTACAGAGAAGGCAACCGATAGATTTTAAAACATTTAAACAGAATTGGGATATATTCTTCACCACTCTGTCCTCTATGTGATCTGCAAGAGGAAATGGATCGAGACCACCTTCAAATATGCCCGGCCACTTCTAATGCCCCATCCATCAGTGAAAAATATTGGAGAGCAAGAGGATTAATGACTTCATTGTCAGAAATCCAGCATTAGCTAACAACAACAGATTTTAAAACAAGATTCTGTTTAGACGCTGTATAAATTTGTGGACACCATTGTATTGCTCGTGTGTGCGTGGTTTTGTGTTGAATTACTTTCGAGCATTATATGCATTTATATTTACTGTTGTTTTTATTTTTGTGTTCCCAACACAGTAGTACATTAAATATATTACGATATATTCAGAAGTGATTTTACCCAAGTGTTATTGCAGAACCAGATTTGCTAAAGGTGAGTAGGTGCATCATTGTTGTGTGGTAACGATATTCAAGCATTATTATCATCGTTTGAAAGAATGTGATATTTTAGGTTAGAGATAATGCTTTTATTACGTAGGTTGGCAGTATTGCTTTTTGACTAATGCCCACTGCAGTTTGGCATAATGTCGGCCATATTGAATTCTTGGGAACTCCGATAAGCTGTTTCTTCTATTGTTACACTTAGACAACACAAGGCTGAGTACATGCTAGTCCAGACCTCCCAGGAAGGAAAAATTCTCATGCCGGTACTGGAGATCCCCCCCACGCCAGAGGCAAGCGCGCTACAGGGGTGGTCGACTCTGGAACCTCAAATACCTGAATGGGATATAAAAATCTAAAATATCGCATTTACTGCTAACAGATTTTTTTTTTACTTTCTCTACCATATACATAGTGGAAGAGAAAGTATTGCATTCCACCCAAAAATTCGATTCTGACATTTCAATGGAAATATACGCTTTCAGGTCTCATAATAATGATAATAATAATAATAATAATAATAATAATAATAATAATAATAATAATAATAATAAAAATAATAATAATAATAATAATAATAGTAGTAGTAGTAGTAGTAGTAGTAATAATAATAATAATAATAATAATAATAATAATAATAATAATAATAATAATAATAATAATAATAATAAAAATAATAATAAAAATAATAAAAACCTTTTTAGAAAAAAGTTCAAAAGTACCTGTAACTCAAAAATAAAAAGTCGTTTAAATATCAAACTTGGTATTTAAGTTCAGCATCTTGTAAGGATGCGACACAAATTTTTTTAAAAAAAGTCAGACCCCTACCAGGCTATCCTTTACATGGAACATTTTGATTTTATTAAAAATTTCTGTAACGATTTTGATTAAAATATTAATTGTTTAAGATACTTTCATGAGAAATTAAACGTATATCTTGCATTTTCTGAGAATGTCCTCAGAAGTCTTCATGTTGGGTGAGTTATGCATAACTCATGAATGTAAGAGTTAAACAAAATCTTACCACACAAAAAATGTAAATCTTGTTAAAAACACAATTCATATTAGATATGTTTTTGTGGAGTGAACTGTTTCCAAGATATATATTCCTTGTTATTTGTTTTAATTTTCAATGGGATATCATTAAAACTTATGCACTCTAAATTACTTACTAGTTTAACTTCCGTGATTTGAACCACTTTACACAGGTTTTGAAAAAAATTGCTTTTCTCAAACAAATTTTTGAAGTTTGCCTTTTAATACTTTTAGCCCCAGTAGGCCACATCTCCTTAAGTGTTTCATTCAACAGATTTCTTGAAGTTTTTAGTTTTTGTATGGAGTCACAAAATATTTAGATTTGTAGATATGAATGCCAAATCATTTTTTAATTGGACATCTTTCAATAAAGTCTGAACCATTTCAATAAATGACGCTTAATTTTTGTCCAACTGATTTACAAAAGATGCAAAATATTAAAAATGTGTGTCATAGTACCAAACTGCACTTAGCCCAGTGCTCTGTGCGTGACCACTGGCGCAAGGGGAAGAGGAAGATAGAGATTTTCCCCTTCTGAAGAGATCAATCCCAATGGTGATTTAAGAAATTCTTTTTCCCATTTGATACAAGTTTATCCATGTTAGGATATAGGAGTATGATACATTCACACAATAAAATTTATGAAGAGCATAAACTACACAAGTGACGTGTAGTAGGAAATATGCTGCTCCTAATTTTTCGCAAAATTTCATCTCAGCATAATAGGAAGGTAGTTCTTCTTTAATGTTGATTCTTCAGGAAGCTCGGTGGCCGATATATTTATAAGTTCCTATGTTGAACACTATTTTTCTATCGGCTGCAACAAATACTCTGCATAAATCTAAATAATATTGGGAACATTTTGATTGTCCTAGACTTAAAGAAGCTGGTTCACATGTCAATAACTGTCATTAATTCACACGAGTCCCAGCAGCAATATGTTTACTTCCAGATAAATATTAAGTGAATTGTGAGCGCTGACCTGCACTTACTTTTAAAATGGTCTACATATTGCTGATAAAGCAATTTAGCACTTGATTTAATGCTTGGCATGTTTTCAAGATGCACAGGTTACACAAAACACTTATTCATGAGAACTGAAGGAATGAGGTGCCGGCCTGTATGCATCATTCACATTCTCAATCGCAAGCGCTTGATTTATAGCAATATAAACATATAAGAAGTATAATATACAGATAGCAGATGAGGAATAACCAGGGTGTCAGGAAATTTGTTTATGATGGCCTAATCTATTCTATTTACCTTAGGGACCATAGTATGGTGAACATTCTCTGATACTTGTACTAATTTAGGATGGCAAAAAGACACCCTGAAGAAAGTTTGTACCTTAATTTAACCGACTTACACCTTCCTCAGTTATATGGGATAAATTAAGGCATGTAGCTGCAAAATCGACCCATAAGGGAATTGTGGGCTTTAAAACAGCTCTGGGAGCTGTTGTTAATTCATTTGTTGTGGCTAACACCCCTGGCAAAGCTTTCGCTCAAGTGTCTACCTTGGATAACTACTCACCTGAGTTCTTTCCAATTAAATGAAATTTGAACTGAGAAATAAAGAATTATGCTTTGTTTCATATTAAACTTGCAGGTACAGAAATACAGGATCCTGCCTCACACAAATCCTTAGATATACACGTAGGTAAATACATGTATGGATTAACCATATCCTAACCATATTGATAACCTATGTAAAAAAAAAATTAGTTAAGGTCTATACCTGTTGAGTTTGCAGAAGCATCTAACAGGTGTTCTCAGAACCATATATGTTGTTTTCTAGTGCCTTGCATCTGGCAATGAAGCCATTAGCATTCGTGCTTTCCAATACTTTTGAACTGTAGTTTCTTCTGATCTTAATGCTTCACAGGTCTTCAAGTGGTCTTCATTCATTTCTGCTGGATCGTTACACAGGACACATATTGGTGAGGCTGAGATACCTATTCTGTAGAGATGACTTGCTAAGCAGTCGTGATTTGTCAATAGTCGGAAGACTGCAACCGTCAAAACCATATATTATGGCTATATTTCTTCTCATCTGGCTCTACAGCCCTTGGTGAGCTTTGTCCTTCTGCACAATCCTCCTCCACATATCTCTATCCTCTACTTTACTTTTCCATTCTCTGATTCCAATCTTTCTTAGTCTTCCATTACATCGTTTAACCACCTTGTTTATGGTCTTCCTTTTTTCTTCTAGGTGAAGGAGTCTCTTCCGGCTGGTATCTCCCGTCACCAGTATGAAGGGAATCTTCTGCTCGTCATCACTTTGAAGGGTCGGTATGATGAATTCTTTTCTCGTATAAAAGATCCGGCTAACTCTTTCGATGAACTGCGATGACTCTTTCTTTCCTATCTCGGTCGTGGTACGGGTATGAAGTATGTTCACAATTTACAGCTAATAATTTTCCTTGAGACGCGACCCCCGTGAAAATTATATGTTACGTCGATGTATTAACTTATAGTCTTTCTAATGAGATAGTCTTCTTTGCTCTGGAGGTCACGATTGAGATAATATTAGTGTATTTATTATCACAATTTTATTCGTTAATATATATAACATTTACAATGAAGACAAAAGATAATCGCACTAGGCCAACTGCAAACGATATAATGCAAACAATCAAACAATGGGAAACAAAACACTCCAACACAACACCTACCATAACTAATAATACTGCATCAAATGCCCCTCATCACAGTATATGCAACTAATTCTATTTTGGGAAAATTGTTTTCAGCCATACAATGTTGCATGTACTGTGATGATCTCCCCACAACAATGTAATTGTACAACAATATAACAACTGTGTTGAAAAACATGTCATCGTTGAATACAAAAATATTTTCTCTTGACAATGTTTCGATTTTTTTTTTTTTTTTTTTGCAACTTTCAGGGGTTCTATGCCCCTCCCCACTAAAATTTGTTTTATGATTTTTCTTATGTGCGGTGGATAATGGCGAATAAGTGCTTCAATAACCTCCTGTTCACTCAACTGAGGTTGGAGTAGTTTCGATTTGTTCGCCAGTTTCAAAAAATACTCCATCATTGAAATACCACGTTTACTGTCATAATGTCCGGTAGCCAGTTCGACTTTAATCTGGTTTTGACGTCCCGGTCCCCAAAATCTATTTATAAAAAGGTTTCGAAACATACTATATGTTTCGTGAGACGCCAAAGTTAGTCTTAACCATTCCAATGTGTTTTTCTTAAGACAGCGTTTAACCACCATCATTCGTATCTCGTTCAGAATTCGTTTGATCCTAAAATAATCCTCCAGTTCTTTTATGAAAATTTTTGGATTGTCACCGGCTTCTTCGTCAAATGACGGAGGGGTTAGGTCATGGAACAAGTGACTAGCGTGACAATTATGGTTTTGACTAGGGGAGTGCATTGGCATAGCTAAATCATTCTCCTGAAAGTCCGCCATATTACTGTTATTGTCAAGTGCATCAGTATTGGTCATATTTTTGCATTCACTCACAAATTGATCATGATTGTCATTAACTCTATCAGCCTGTAGAGCAATCACAACTTGGGAAAGCCTTCCTGTAAATTCTTTTTCCTTTGTAACCGTTTCATTTATTCTATTTACATTTACATTGGCTTCCTCCTTTACTTTATTCAATTCTTCTCGCTGTGACTGCATCTCAGCGCTTATACCCTTTACAACATTTTCTAAACTATCAATTTTTACATCAAAGTCATTTTGTTTTGACCTAATTCCATCTTGATACATTTTACAACTCTGTTCTACCACGACTATCTCTGTTCTCAATTCATCTCCTACCTTTGCAATTTTTGCATTCTGTTCTGCTAGTTTTTCATTAAATTCTTTACTTAATTCAGCTTTCATTTCTACCACTGTCTTCTCCTGTCCTAACTTAACTTCATTTATCAATTCTCCTAGCCTAGCTATTTCTACTGTGTTTGATTCCTGTCCTAATTTTATCACGCTTACTAACTCACCTAATTTAGCTATATCATTGTTACTTGATTCAATTCTTTCTGTACATTCCTTCTTACATAATTCAATTTCTTGTGACAATTTATTTATATTTCTGGCATTATCCTCCTTCAAATCTGCTACATCTGCTTTTAGTTCTGTTACATTTCTAACACTATCCTCTCTTAGTTTTGCTACATCTGCTTTTATATCTGCTGTATTTTTGTTCATCGCTTCCAATATTTCTTTCAATCCTATTTCAGATTCCTTACATACTACATTCTTTCTACCTTCTACTGATAACTTATCACTCACTTCCCTCTCTACACTATCATTATCTTTCTCAACTTTTTCCATCTTCTGTACAATTTTCTTATTGCGTAGTATCATAAATTAGTACTAGTCTTACTTGAATTCTGGAGCACAAGAAAAAGGATACTCCGTCAAAATGTCTTCTTTTCACTCTTTGTCCAGGTACATATTTTTACTCCATACGCCTGTATTCGAGCCGTCGCACGTCTGGGCGCCAGTATGAAGGAGTCTCTTCCGGCTGGTATCTCCCGTCACCAGTATGAAGGGGATCTTCTGCTCGTCATCACTTTGAAGGGTCGGTATGATGAATTCTTTTCTCGTATAAAAGATCCGGCTAACTCTTTCGATGAACTGCGATGACTCTTTCTTTCCTATCTCGGTCGTGGTAGGGTATGAAGTATGTTCACAATTTACAGCTAATAATTTTCCTTGAGACGCGACCCCCGTGAAAATTATATGTTACGTCGATGTATTAACTTATAGTCTTTCTAATGAGATAGTCTTCTTTGCTCTGGAGGTCACGATTGAGATAATATTAGTGTATTTATTATCACAATTTTATTCGCTAATATATATAACATTTACAATGAAGACAAAAGATAATCGCACTAGGCCAACTGCAAACGATATAATGCAAACAATCAAACAATGGGAAACAAAACACTCCAACACAACACCTACCATAACTAATAATACTGCATCATAGGGTACTATCTTCCTTTCAATATTCTTTTTAGCATTCTGTCTTCTGTCATTCTCTCTACCTGCAGATTGTGTGGGTGTTATTCTCCCTAGCTCAGTGCATAAACAAATGCCCACAGAACACCTAAGAACAAACACTGTAACAGTGCATCTTGAGAACATAAATACATACCCTACTGTCTACTTCATTGTTTACTGTGCAAATGTAAGCCAATCACAAGTGTTATCTGCCAAAACATCACACAACCCTGCACGCGACCAACCTGTTTACATCCATAAACCAAGTCAATTCCCTGACCAACCTCAACGCAACACTGTTGAGTTACCTCACGTCTGAAACAGCTGCTCGGAGTATTCCTTCAACTCTTTTGAATGATTAATTATTTCAAAGCCCTGTGTGATATCCCATAATTACTACCAAAGCTATGTCAGAAATAAGTTACTCTATGGATCTTACAAGTGACAAACTTATCTTCGTACATTCTTGTGGAATTACGTATCCAATTTGGATAAAAAAACATTTATTTTTTCAAAATCTGCTGATCAAAGAACAAAATGCCATTAAGCTGTTTTGTTTGTAATGCTTCTATGAATCACATATTAGAAGGAATGTAATGACTTCCCTCTCATTCTGTATAAGTAATGTGGCAAAATGATAAGTCCAGTTACTTCCAACGTTACTTTATTTCTTGTTAAAATGTTAGCAAAATGCTAACCTATTACAGAAGCCATTGTTTCACATTCAGAATCAATACACAACTGTTCTGTCATACAAATTACAATCGTCAATCACACCACAGAATACCAACCTTACATACTGTGTAACCTCGCAATTCACAGCTGTTATGCTTGCAATTGTTTACAACTAATGCTTGAATAATAATAAATAATTAGAACTACAGCACGATGTTTCCAATTTGTGCAACATGTATTTACCCAACATTAGGATGTTATAATTATGAAACAAACTAAACAGAAAAGCAGCCAAAAATAATGCTTTTAATTGTAGTTACGAAAGCAGTAATTCAATAGCAACAGGTTTAAGGAATGCTATCAAGAATTAAAATGATAAAGGAGGGAGAAAAATAAAGCTGCCTAGCAGTTGAGTCTTTCTTGGATGTACTTTGAAGTGCTGAGTAAGGTTCAGATCAGGGAATGAAGACATGGCCATAGGCAACTGCAATTAGATTTCACCTTTAGTTTAGGATTTTAACTGAAAATTGAATGACAGAGTAAACAAATTAGTGGGTAAGAGAAATATAAGGAAATAAAATCAATTAGATATCCATTGAGCTGTAGGCCTCAATTCTGTTTAATTTATGAAAATAGGAGTGTTATAATCTGTCTCAACCTAGTTTCATCCTGCTGTAAACATCTGGGCGGGAAGAGAGACAGAGATACTGGGACAGAAAACGGTTAAGCTGTTGACTGGTTTAGCGAAGTTAATGGGCGTTTTCTTTTATTTGCATACGTACGATAAACCCCTCCTTTAAGTACAGTACTGTAAGTAGTTTTCTAATCACTGCTCTGCGCGAGCTAATTTCGGACACAGAAAAGTATGCAAATGTTTTGATTCTTATAAACGTAAACAGCCTCAAATTTTATCTTTCTGCTTCACATATCACATAGATGTGTTCTGGGCTTGTGAGTTCTGGAAGGAATACATACAACAGATATATAAATAATAGTATACTATATATATAGATTAGACAGAAGACAGGTGAAATTATACACACTATTAACGTATTATGTTAAATTAAGCTGCATTTTACTTAACAATTACTGAAGCACACTGCTATTATATCATTTTTGCATTCCTATACCAGGCAGCTCTCTTGCAACGAGGTCTGTATCGAGTTGAATGCTGATTAAGATGTTTTCATTTACAGTGTGGGGTTTCTTCTGATATTTAACACTGTATATCCTGTACATCTCGCGTACCTCACAAGGCCAAGGACACTTATGTATATGCAGTTTAAAATCAGTAAGCTTTTCATCATGGAGCAGGCTGGTGCTTCAGCCAAAATGAAACACAATGGAGGCAAACCTTTAAAAAGTGATGAGAGGCAAATGATCGCGCATTGTTTCGCATTACTTAAAGAAAGAAACCCGGAATCTTCTATAAAAAACATTAAGAAAGAAACTGGTGATCTCCTTGGTTCGCAAATAGTGTACATAGTGTTAGAATGGAACAGCAAGCATCCGGAACGCTAAGAACACCGGGAAAATCGCGTAAATGCAAACAGCGCATAGAGAAATACGACAATTTTACAAAAAGTGCTATACACAGTAAAATTCATGCTAATTTTTTCAGAAATGAACCGCCAACTGTGAATAAAATTTTGCATGCGGTAAATTCTGACACAGATTTGCCGAATTTTTCACGAAGTACTCTCCACCGGTTGCTGATAGATATTGGATTGAAATGTCAAAAGCGAGGGCGGAAATCAGTTATAGTGTACAGAGAAGAAGGAATCCAATTAAAGGTAACCATTATGCTACTGCATGATTCTATTAATAGTCCAACTCATAGATTTGATAAGCTAATGTGTAACCCAACTCTATTTATTGTCTAGAAGTTAGCGCTCCTATATATACTGCTAGTGTTGCAAAACTTATGTGCATGGATGTAGGTCTAACATGTGGCGAGTTGAGTCAGCTCCGCCTTGTTTACAGCAGGATTGAACTAGCCTGAGATATGGTATAGAGTGAACAAAACAGCTGGATAATTCAATGTCTGTAAAACATTGCACAACTAGTAACATATGTAGATAGGAAATGGAAATAATGGAGAGCAGCTCGTTTCTCAGGACATGACGCTATATTTCTATTACATTTGAAGAACATAATACATTAAAAACAATAGAGTAACTGCAAACTGAAGCCAAGGTCATAATGCAAAGATGAACACATGCAATCAGTGACTATGTTTTAGTGTGACATTAGTAATCCTGGCAACATAATGACAGTTACTACAACAACCAGCCTGCCACACTCATTTGTTTTTCTGACTGTAGCACTCATGTCAGATCCTAATGTTTGACATTAGGGGTATAGAAAAACAAAATAATAAATGAATAATTTTTATAATAGATATGAAAGTAAATTATAACAGGTAGAGAAAGTTATGCAATTGTGACACATATTTTCATCCTTATATTTACATTTGTATAGTTCTGAAAGTCTAAAACTTGCACCATTTTGGAGTCTCCAAAATGGTGTGAACCCGGAAGTCTCTGGCAAGGTTACACATTTTAATGAGTACAGCCACAATATGAAATTGTTGAGGCTCCAGACAGACAAATAAAGTAATGTATTCAGTCTGCCATGTCATGACATGATCACTAATTTTCATATTAATATTACCGGCTGCTTTGCATCCCCTTTAAGTGTATGAGGTGCAATGTAAAAGTATCAGGAATTTTTACATTTTGCAGGCTTTATACACACTGCCATAGTGGCAGCATTATGCTTTCTAAAAACTCACCTGATACAATAGAAACTGAAAACTAAAACATGTAATATTGCTATGTAATGGAGCATGTTATTATATAAAAAAACACCCCATTTTCAAAACTTTGTTTTTCTTGTTGGTACACATGTTCCTTATGTATGTTTGCATTTTCAGCTGCTTTGAATATTGTTGACAGTCGAAAAGGTTATATGTGATTGTGAGTGTTAGGCGAAATTTTGCCGTTGAAAAAGATGGATCAAAGAATTTGCATTAAATTTTGCTTTAAAAATGAAATAAAGTGTAGCACCACATTCAAAATGTTAACTGTGGCTTCTGGGCAATCTACTATGAGTAAGACAAGAGGGTTGAGAAGATGTTGAAGATGACCACCCTGGAGGCCCTAGCACATCAATTACTGGCCAAAATGTGGAAGAAGTAAAGAAAATGGTTCTGGAAAATTACCAAATCATCATCAGAGAGGCTGATGATGATGTTGCCTTATCCTCTGGCTCATGCCAAACCATTTTTTGTGGATATTTTGGGCATGAAACATCTGGGAGCAAAGTTTGTTCCGAAACTGTTGAATTTCGATCAAAAACAACATTGCAAGGACACCACTCAGGAATTGCTGAATGAAGTCCACAGTGACCCACAACTTCTAAAGAAGGATATAGCAAGTGATGAAACATGGGTATATAGGTATGATGTCGAAACCAAGGCCCAATCATCCCCTTGAAAACTGCCTGAAGAGCCAAGACCGAAAAAGGTTCAAGTTCAATCACATGTGAAGGTTCTTATTGTTTTCCTCAATTACAGTGGGATAGTACATGGGTTTTTGCCTTATGCTCGTATGGTCAATAAGGAATACTACCTGGAAGTTATCCCATTTACATGAAGGAATTCCTGGCAAAATTATGGCAAAACCACTCGTGGAAATTGCATCATGATAATGCTCCTGTTCACACCTCAATGCTTGTTCGTGATTTTCTGGCAAAAAACAAGACTTATGTTGCCTCAAAGATTTTTATTCATCCATATGTTTCTATTACATATGATATATCAAGAGTTCAGAACTTACATACATAATATTTACATATACAATTTATTTACAATCGTTCATCTAAAGACCCACGCTCAAATTCCTCCAGACCATAAAAGACATTTTCTACTAGATACTTCTTTATTGCTTTCATCTTTAGATCTACATTTTTTATAAATTAAATTTTTTCGGAAGCTTATTATGAAGTTGTTTGTACCATATTTTTTGTACAGTGTCTGCTTAATGTACCCCTAAGTATTGTTCTGTAATAATCGTCATTATTTCTTAGATTGTATGTGTGAATATAGCTATTTTTTGGATCATTTTCTTGTAAGATATGTTTTATCGTCTCATAGATGTATACACAAGGAACAGTCAAAGTACCAAATTTGTTATATATTGATCTACAATATATGGCGCTTGAGTAGCCACAACATCAGAACTATCTTCAAACGACAGATTAATACCTTGCTTCGGTCGGCCAAAGATCCCAGGGACCCACTCGCTTCAGCCGGTGTTTACCAGATTCCGTGTTCCTGCTGTGCAGTGTACATAGGTACCACCCAACGCAGCATCAACACCTGACTTACAGAACACAAGAAGTGCTGCCGGCTGGGACGTACAGACAAGTCAGCGGTCGCAGAACATGCTACGGCAAACACATAATTCAGTATAAGGAGACTACTTTTCTTTCATCTATGCCATACTACCACGCCAGACTACAATGTGAAGCCATAGAAATTTACAAACACACCAATAATTTTAACAGGAAGGAAGAAACTCTAAAATTGAACAAAACCTGGCATCCGATACTCAAGCATAAAAAAGCACTAATGCAGAAAAATCATGTAATCCAATCAGCAATCAGAACGGCCCACCCACCTAATACACACCTCCCGCTCAAGCCCAGCCAATCCCCTGTGAGCGGCCCACATATAAATACAGCACCTCCAGTCATAAACGATCTGTTATAACTGAACCTTCACTGAGAAGACTCAGACTATGCCACCGATGATGTCCACTGCAGGTGTGGACGAAACGTCTGGACCTCAAAACTCCAGCAGACCACGACTTTTAAGATCGGAAGAAATCTCTAGCCTTAATTCTAACTCCGGCCGTGAAAGCTTCCGACTACATTCTTTTAGTTCAAAATTTATCCAGGCTGTCTTTTTAGTATTTAAAATCATGTCTAAATTTATATAATAATGTTTGCCTCAGCCACCGTATTTGCCAAACGTGGCCCTCTGCTACTTGTTTTTATTCCCGAGGCTGAAGAGAACCATGAAAGGACGTTGTTTTACCAAAATTTAAGAGACAAATATAGAATTGCTGAAGAAGCTGAACACCATAACAAAAAGTGAGCTTCAGAAGCGCATCCAAGATTGGAAAAAGTGCTGGCACAAGTGTATTATGTCTGAGGGGGATTACTTTTAAGAGGACAAAGTTGATGTTGATGAACAAATAAAGATGATCACACCTCGTATATCAACCTTGCAGACTGCCAGCTCCTGGCTGCAGTTCTTTGTATGCCATATACATATAAATGCCTTCTTCTGATGTACATAGTATTTTAAATGCAAGAGCTTGCTTAAAGAAAAAGTAAAAGAAAATAGCCACACACACCCATGCACATATAATTTTTTCAACCCATGTGATAGCCATTAATTATATATTCCTACAATATAATATACAAGGTGTTAGGGGTATGAGTGCACAGACTTCAAAGGCAACTTCCTGACATTAAACTGAAACATAAGTTCCTGTACCATTTTCCTCTATAGAGCATGGTTTCATAAATAAAAATTAAAACTGGTCAAAAGTGTGATTTCAAATATGTCGCTACTCTGTTATCGTTACTTCTGCATTTGAACAGTGAGGTAGAGCTACAAAAGATGTGTTATTTATGTCTTTACCATATGTTGCTAAAATGATTCGTTTAGCCACAAAATGATATGAAAGGACTGGATTCCAGCGTGTCTATTGGAATAAAGTCGTGGGCATACGCTTGGCAACCCCACAACACTAGTGCGTGAGAAGAGCGGAAGGTGAGGGAATGTTGACAGTACAACTACCCTTGCGACATCCGTGCACAACAGCAGGTTCTATCAGTGCTTCAGGTGCGTTAAATGCATTCATAACTATGGCAGTATTTACAAATCAAGAGTATTTAGATATGCTTCTTGCTTAGGGCAAAACCAATTCCAACACACATGAAGCGCAACGCTTGATAATCTTCGCACATGTATGTTTGAAGCAGCCCTAGAGATTGGGCAGAACACAGAAGCTCTAATGAGGGTAGGGCAAAATTGGCTAAGAAGATGTGATGCCTGCATAGATTCTCACGGAGCACATTTTGAACATCTACTGTAAAAGACATCTTGTTGAGTTGGCAGTTATTCACCATTAATAATTTTCTTCTTCTTCTGCTTCTTCATGTCTTAGGCCATTTAGGCTGTTCCGGCTCCAAAGTCATGTTCTTTATAATAGATTTTCCTGTTCAGCAAAAGGTGGCTGTTATTTAACTACACAATTACACGAATGAGGTATTTCCATACTTAACATTTGAAGTTGCTATCTGATCATCCGACTACACCTTATGCGTAGCCTCTTACGCAGCTTTTAGTTTAGTTCTCGTAAATACAATTGAATAGCTTAAAAGCAAACCACCCCATCCCCCGTTACTGGCATTAGCTGACAAGAAACACACAGGCACGTGGCGAACCGGATTTCAAGCGCTAGCCTAGTTTAGACCTTCACCCGTTGCAGGTGTGAACGCATGCCTGGCCGCAAACCAAAACAAAACTTTCGGCCTGTGTAGCCAGACTATGCAGATAATGTATTCAATAATGTTCGATTATCTCCTTTATCTTTCAAGATAGATGGAGTTGTTATTGGACTTTATTATTCGTCATATTTGGTTCTCCCAGCACGCAAAATCTGTGCACTCATACCCCTCACACCCTGTATACAATAGCTTTTCTGACAGTATGAACTCACTTAAGGCACTTTGGCAATTAATGTTCCCAAAAAGAGAAAATGACACTTTTTTCCAGGGTTTATGTCAAAATAAAAAGTAAAAGGAAAAGAAAAAAGATAAACCATCACTCAGAGAATTGGCTCATTGGTAACTTCTGTTTACATTAGTCTGGTTTGCTAGATTATATGTGGAGGTTACGTTTAAAGAATATTAAACATATGAATGAGAAATCACTATTATACAACCATTTTATTACGGAAATACAAAAGCTGCAATTCAGTCTTTACATAGCACCAGTAAACTACGCACAAGTACTCAGAAATTATTTTCAGTACTTCTCTGTATAAAAGTTATTGCTTTGACATTAAGCTTACACTTTTTGGTTCTTACTAATAATTTATTTAAGGCACTCACAAATTCCCTCCATTAACTATCTTCCTTTCATAGTAGTTTGAAAACAGTGTTGTTGTAATTAATTTATTTTTTAAAAGGTGAGTTAATTAATAACACTGAACAACACTTATAAAATATAATATATACAATATATAATTTATTTAAAAAATAAATTCCCTCCATTAAATTCAGTTAATTTAATTTAATATCATAACAGCTTTATGTTAACTATTTCTTTTCTTGTATTCATTCCACTGAGCACTATTTTAAAGCTGCTTTTTGGAAGACATCTCTACAGAACTTATAAGTAGCTTAGTAAGACAATACATTCAGGAACCTACCTACCTAAGCCATTACATTTCTCCTGTAATCTTTCTTTTGCACATACGGTCAGAAGATAAAGTATTCATGAATGAATCCAATATAGAAATAGCATGAGTTGTTGCAAAATAATTATTTATAAAACTTTGTCCACTATAAAACTATAGTTTGTGATTTTGTTTACATACACTTCTCCTAAAAACACTCTAAAATCAACTGTTTTCCACAGTAATGCTGGATAATACTATAAATTTGTCACAAAAAGTACTCATCATCAAAGGTAACTACATTAAAAACTATGGTTACATCAAAGGTAACTACATTAAAAACTATGGTTACATCACATGCTACCTCTTCATTCTGAATAACCCGCTTTGATGTCTCGCAGCACATGGCCTGCATGCAAGAGACTGACAAATCTAACAAAATAAAATGCACTGAAGAAGGAAAGAAGCTACTGCCGAAGAGAGAAAACTAATAATTAGACTGCACAATGATCTCAAAACTCTCCAAGATATTTGAGGTAGTGGGGAGACCATGATCAAGTAATCAGTCCATTGTTGACAGGGCAGGAGCTAGAAAATCTGTCTTAAGTAACCAGAAGTGACTGACCTAAAATCTTCATGGCTTAAGATAAAACTAGTATTCAACCAGGATCCATGAATAGCTGTTCCCATTATTGTTAATGAGTTTTAGAAGACAGAAATTTTAAGTTTTGGAAAGCATGGGAGGTTTCACGGATGAAGCTTTTTGAACAGTGAGGTTAATCATATTATTGAGGATTGGTTAAATTTACATTATACTCACAATTAGAATATGTTTTGGGAACCTTTGCTCCCATTCTCAACTTACAAATCAGTTCAGCAGGTTTATATCAACAACAACCGAAGCTGCTACAAAGTAGAACATGAGACAATAACTACATCAACTAGTCAGTTGTAAGCTGAAGATAGGAACAAAGGTTCCTGAAAACTATTCCAATTTTCACAAGTGAGGAACACTATAAATATGAGGTGAGTCAAATTAAAACTGGAAAACTGCTACAGAAAATCTAAAACTTCTCTTATTACAATCAGACCCAGTATACATGCACGTGACTCTCCTGCCAATTGGCATTGGTCCTGCGACACCATGTGACCCAGCAGTTGGATATGGGAGTTTCTACCATAGCAGCCCTTCTGTGAAGTGCACCAAAGAGTAGTGGAGAGTGATCTGCTTCTTACACAGTGAAGGCATGAAACCCATCGACACATGTTGGTGCAGCATGGAGCTATATGTTTATCACAGACTCAGTTGTTCAAATGGTGTACAAAATTCAGCAGTGGCACAAGTTTGGCGGACACATCAGCATATCATGTTGTGACAGCTGAGATGATTGCAGCAGCAGAAAAGGATAGATGGGTCACCATCAATGACTTTGCAGTGCAATTACAGGTCAGTCATGGTTCTGCTCACCACATTGTCCATGATGGGTTGAAGTATCGGAAAGTGGCTACAAGATGTGTACCTTGTTGGCTAACTCCCTCAATGAAGGAGAGATGAGTTGATGCCTGCCAGGAGCTATTGTGCCACTACAAATTTGAAGGTGAGACACTTTTGAAGTGGATTGTGACTGGAGATGAGTTCTGGGTCCGTCACTACCAACTAGTGACCAAGCGCTCTAGTATTGAATGGTGGCACCTGTCATTGTCAAAGCCAAAAATGTTCTGCAGCCAGCCCATCAGCACAAAAGATGATGCTGACCTTGTTCTGGGACCACAAGGGTTTCATAGTGGAACATCAAATGGAAAAGGAGAAGACATTGACCAGTGTCACCTATAGTGAATTGATGTGTGACATTCTGAAATCTGCCATACACGCCAAGCACCTCAGGCTCCTCTCAACAGGTGTTCTCATCCAGCATATGACAATGCACAATCTCATACAGCTCAAACTACGTTGGCGACTATCAAGGAATTGCATCTGGAGTGCCTCCCCCATCCTCCCTGCTCCACTGATCTCGCACTCCGACTTCCACATCTTTGGCCCACTATAGGACTGCTTAAGTGGCAACAAGCTCGCGACCGACATAGAGGTGAAACAGGCAGTGTATAAGTGGTTACATGAACTGCCAAAAGATTCCCCCCCCAAGGTATCCATGCCCACTCAGTGGTTGAAATGTATCGAAAAGCAGGGGAACTACATTGTAAAATAGTGTTCTTGTTTCAACTCATCTGTAATTAAAGGAGCTGTAAAAAAATAGTTTTAATTTGACTCACTCTTGTATAACCGACCCTCAATTACTGTGAGATCTGATACTGGTTATACAATACTCATGATTATCTGTGCTAATTGGGACTTAGACTACCTTTAATACAGAAAAGCTTGGATAATATAGAGATAATGGGCTTATAGGTTGTAAATAACAAAAACATAACTTACATAAACATAAGTAAACTGACTCACATGTGTTACCATTAAATGTTTACACATCACTCAAAACTTCTGACAAACTAGTGAAACGAAACATGTTTAAAATTGTATATTAACTGTTTAATATAACATAATTCTTTAAAATGTATGATGAATACTTTATGCAGTATAATTAACAGATAAAAGGATTGCAATATTAACTGAGATTACTTAATGAAAACGCTTTAACAGTTTTTATGCACTAACCTCTTACCTCTCTTTGACAATAGCATTGCACTGATACAAAAAATATCATGTTTGCTTTCCAATAACTCATGAGAGTCTACGACAATAACAAGATAGCAAATAAATCCAGCCCAGAGAACAGGAAGCAGAAAGAGAGAAAAGAGGGACAGGAAAAAAAATATAAAAATAAAAATAAAGCTTAGGGGCTGCATGAGCATATCAGGTGTCAGAAATTTCCATATTATTGAGGGGAACATAGGAGGTACTTGACATTCTTGAACAAGAGTTGCATACCACTATGGGGAAAATGGACCTCCAAAAAGACTGGGTATTTATGCAACATAATGATCCAAAACATACTACACTTAACATGCAACTGTTAATATTATGTAATATTCTAGAAACACTTTCAAAGCCCTTCCCATTCACCATATATTAACCCTATTGAGCAAGTGTCAAACATCCTGTGGAAATGCGTACAAAAAAGGGCTATTTCCAACAAAGAAGCAGTGAAATGGCTCTTGTTGAAGAATAGAGCCAGATAACTAATGTGGATATTAGAAAAACTTGTCCATTCCCTACCAAGAAGATTAGAAGCTACAATTAACCCTATGGGCATCCTGAGTATTTATTGCTTTTTGTGGTTGAGAAATTTACAAATTAATTTTTTTCTGTATGGTGACATTTTAATTGTAAATGATTTCTACTTTTTATAAAAAATAAAATCTTGTATATGGCATCTTTTTGATACAATAAATTTTGCATTATCCTTTAAATATACCTCACAATACTTTCTGTTCTGACCATATGATGCATTATGGATACTAGGCAAAAATTAACCTTGTTTTGTTGCACTCATTATTTCATAGCATTTTTAATTACACGTTTCCAAAAAGTACACATTTTTTCTTTTAGTTGGAAACAAGTTCCAGGATTTCTTTTTGCAGTGGAAATGAAGCTACAGTGGCTAAAAACTACAAGGTGAGTGCTCATTATTGAAGTGCTCTATATTTGAAGATAAGGAAACTGAGAGATGGAGAAAAGAAAATGTGTGGTCAAGAATGAACAGGGAATCTCATATATACAAAACCTGCAAGAACATGGGGAAATATTTAGGAACAGTTACAAGTAACTGGAAATGGGCTGTAAAAAGAGAAAAAGAACAATAGCTTATGAACATTTGTACAACACATAGTACTATCTATTGTAATGTGCTATTTATAACTTAAATTGAACTGCCCACTTGAAAAAATAGCCTGGTCCAAATTCTAATGGGCAGTACAAATAAATGTACCGGGGGGGGGGGTTCCTATCTCTGATAACAAGACCGACTTTTCAAGCTTACAAAATACGTCTCCATCACCAGTCATGCTCTATTTGTTGTCCCTTCATCTGAGCAATCCCTCTGCATCTCAAATTCCACTGGAGAAGGCTCTTGCGAGTGCAATCGTTTCCAGAAGTTCCCACTCCTCTTTACAGGCTTTCCAAAGACCATCAATTGTTTGAGGGTGCCTACTTCCCAATGCTCTGAACTCCATTGGAGAGGCATCAGTAGGTTTCACTGGGATGTTGCTGAACAGAATAGTGTGTATTCCAGTTTCCTGCTCCATTCCTTGCAAGAATGCAAGAGTCAAAACACAAGTATGACTGCATGTCTTATCTCGGTGCACCCAGATTTTGTTTTGGTCTTTTCCATATAGAGCCAGGATTTCAGTAAGGTAAATTGGGGTGAGAACTTATTCTGATGATACTTGGAATTGATTTTGGCCTTTTTAGCCTCTCTACAAATTATCAGTTTCCCACTATAGCAGTAACCAGCGATGACCATAAATCCCTTTGAGAAACTTTCTCTGCATTCTGCATACCAGTTTTGAAACTATTTTACACCCCTTGGTCAATAGTAAATTACATGGGGTTTCCTACAGTATATGCCTCATCTAATGTGACCAAAAATTTTCATTTTCATTTTTCTCCTGCCAGGTGCTTCTCATAGAGCTTTCTGCTGTTGGCACAACATTCTGAGATGTGATGCAGCAGATGTGTGTTCATAAGTTTATGAACACAACCTTTGTAGCATTTCTCAATATCTAAATCTTTGTTTATAACGGTGTTAACACTTTTGAGGAATATTCCCAATTTGTTTGCAATGGTCTGTTGCACGCCTGGATTACTGCCAGAGATACTGCTCTTGAGCTCCCTTATCACCTCTTGAGAACATATATTAGCAGGTTGTGAGACTGTTTTCTTCCTTCTGGAACTAATCCCATGCGACCCTTTCCCTTTTTTTCAACACTGAGCTAATCCTGTACTTGACACAACAAAATTTTACTTCTTGCATGCTTCAATAATAGCACAATAACTACACTGTGCATCAGAAAGGGCAGTAACATAGAACAGCAAATGGTTTGTTTGTCTCACAAAAGCTTGACCTTGCTGTGCATGTAGAAATGCAGCAATCACATTCACAATTCGTTACAAAGATCTGTAAAAACCCTCTATTCCTAGTGCTTCAATAAACTTATTATTAACTAAAAACTAATTTTTAGTGTGTAAAATATCAAAAACCTACTATGTGTGGTGCTTCTGAAAACCTAAACCATATCTGTGGTTATATAAAGATTATCACTGAGAAACAAAGACATGTAGAAACAAACATGACTGCAGAGGAGTGGTATGATTTTGCCAAAAGACACATTACATAGAATGATATGTAAACATTAAACACTTAATAGTTTCACTTACATTTATTTTACCCAGATGCATTTCGAAGACCAGCACCTTCAAAGCATGTCCGAATAAAATAAGTGTAAAAGAAACTATAAGTAAAATATGATTTGAAGCTTTCCTGGCGACGAACAGGAAAAGCCGCCTTTGAAGATCCAACACCTAGTGAGGCCGGTAAAGAACAAACTGCACCTTAATGTACCAGGGGTATACCGTATCCCCTGTGAATGCGGGACGCCGTACATAGGGCAAACCGGCAGGACCATTTCCACCAGAGTCAAGGAGCATGAACGGTCCATACGATTAATGCAGCCTGAAAAGTCAGGGCTGGCGGAGCACTGCTTTGAAAAAGACCACAGAGCTAACTTCAAAGAAACGACCATTGTGGCAAAATGTAGCAGTTTATGGGAACGGAGGGTTAAGGAGGCTCTGGACATCTCCTCCAAGAAGAGTACACTGAACCGGGACGCTGGATTGCAGTTTAGTCCATCTTGGAAACCAGCCTTAAAATTGGAAATCGACTGACTCAGAAAACACAGATTCCAACCACCTCCACATTAGACTGGGTGTTTTCTACTCGGTACGTACTGGCTGACAGTACTGGTCCCTTCACTCTTGGTAGTCATTTATCCTGAAGATGGGAGAGATGTACACTCCCGAAACGTTGATGTCTTTTCATCACTACACCTGGCTCGAAGCCCGAGAGCATCTTGAATATGAAACTATAAGTGTCTATAGGTTAACTCATGTAGGGCAAACATATTTATAGGGAAAGTGCTGAAAGATACTACTGAAATACAAACAATATGGAACCTCATCTGTAGATATATACAGTTATTACTAAACTGGGTCAAGTCATCAAATGTAGGATTGCTAGCCTCAGTTGAGCAATATCATGGAGCCACCAAGTTACAAAACAAGAGAGAGGAAGGGAGATTTAAGCTAAAGCATTATTTAATCTAGTTTTGGTGTTAAAAATCTTTGCAAACAGTGACCAGTATTTAACATTTTTCCCCTTTCTTTCTTAGAAATAACTGATTTCGTATTGATATGAGAGTTAATTTAATACATTTGTGCATCACTATTATCATTCCTCTAACTTAAACATCAACTGCTAGTTAAAGTTAATTTTCCTCTGTACAATGTTACTTTACTATATTACATAGAAGATGTGCAGTCAGCTGATGTCTCAACTTTCTTCTCGCTTGCTCAGCAGTCCTCTTCACAGATATATCTGAAATAAAATTACCTTTTATATTTCTGAAGTATGTTGTAAGGAATGTTATCAAGGTCATTTAATTTCAACACACTTAAATATACATCACAGAATAAACAAGAGACAGAATATAGCTGGATATGTACATTTGCTTATCCACTAATATCCTAAAGCAAATAAGTCTTTTAAAGTGGCATTAATTATTGACAAAATTATCTGCTTGAGCATTTTAACTTAAGAGTTAAACAAACATATGCTTTGCAACTAAAGCAATAATTAGACAGTCTCCGTGCTAAAATAATAAAATGGATAGCACCCTGAAATATATGTGGAGTTTACATTTTGAATATTATTATTACTTCTGCATCTTATAATTACTCCCACATACTCATTAGGAGGTTTGTACTGTTACACCAGAATCTGTAATGTATCCCAAGCTAGATTTAGGTATCATGTTATTTTCGTTAAACTTGTGCCCAAGGATAGCTGACACTTATGCTTTTTTTATTTGTTTTGTTTGGATTATGGTGCTTCACATACATTATTACTACACACAGCACCACAGATGGTAGACACTGGTGATGCATGAAATTTTAATTTGGAAAGGAAACATGGTGACACCATGGTGGAGTGGTTAGACCATTCTGCTAACACAGAGGCAGCCCAGGTTCAATCCCAGGGACCTGCATGTGGTATTTGTGGTGGATTTTCTCTGGATTCTCCAGTTTCTCCCACCACTCATTCCACCAACTGCTCCATCATTACCTTTCCAATCACCCATTTTGCCTGCATTTCATATCATCCTTTTCCTTACTCTCATATTTGGTGCTGGGCTGACCACCCACTTTCAGATCTTCACTCTGTTGTCTACTCCCCAAAAGGCATCTGACCCTACACACAGGCTTGACCTAGGGGGTGTAAGTCCTCCATGTGGGGAGGGTAATAAGAAGAAGAAAGATAAAGAAAACGTTCCAGGCTTATGTTTATGATAACTGTTCAGCATTGCCAGTTATGAGGTCAGAGGAAAACCTGGTGGTTTTAGGGCACATGTAGAACTATGATAGAGATTTAAACTTTATATAGTTTTCAGGTGTTCATTTTATGTTACTACTCTAAACTGATTTTACCATTTGTTCTGAAAAACTACTGTGATGCCAGCCGGCACCCGCACATCAGACTCAAACTCAAGCAACCTCACACCACTATGCAGCTTGTAAATACGTGATCTGATGATAATGAATGATCAGAACAAAGACGACTATGAGTACGACAGAATAAAGTGGGTTTCCAGATTGTTCTTGAGACTTCCGACTGCTGGCTTATTTATGAGAGGTTTGAGAAAATGCAAATTTCGAGAGAAATTTGTGCTACAACATACCTGTGTATATATGAGAGGTTTGAGAAAATGCAAATTTCGAGAGAAATTTGTGTTTCAACATACCTGTGTATATAAGCGAATGCAGCAGCGAGAGAAGCAAGTTTAAGCTTTTGTTTTTGTGATGGAGTCGTGAGTGTTGAACGGCACAGCTGTTTGCAGAGTGTGTGTACTAATTGCCCCTGAGAGAAATGGAGGTGTGCAATGTTAGAGACAGTTGTGGGTCATTAAATGACATGTTGGATTTGTTTGTTGTTGTGAAGCAGTGTGATTGTCAGAAGCAATTAATGAGACAAAGAAAGACAGAGAAGTATGTGTCAAGGTTATGATAAGGCAGAACAGCTGTGGGTTGTAAGGTCATGAAGAACTGTAGATTGTGTTAACAAAAAATATGTTGTGTTGCACTCACCTGACTTTCTCTACTCTTGTACTAACCATTCTTACAAACTCTTATTCCTATATCTTCTTTGTGTTAAGATAAACATTTGTACAAATTATCTTATTACTTATTTCCTTGTAGGTGCAAGGGCAATATTAGAATACGGTAGGCTTTGTGGCTGGCCCTGTAGCGCAGTTGATAGAGCACCTGCCTGCTCTGCAAGGGGTCCCGGGGTTCGATTCCCAGCAGGAGGGTAGGATTTTTTCTCCAGCCAAGATTATTCCTCATCCTTCCCTGAGTCTGGAAGTATACTGGTGGCACCGTGGTTGAGTGGTTAGACCACTCGCCTACCACCTAGGCGATCCTAAGGACCCATATGTGGTATTCATTGTGGATGAAGTGGCATCTGGGCAGGTTTTCTCAGGGTTTTCCAGTTTCCCCCACCATTCATTCCACCAATTGCTCCATTATCACCTTTCCAATCATCCATTTCACCTGCATTTCATATCATCCTCTTCCTCACTATCATACCTGGTGCTTGGCTGACCACCTGCTTCCAGGTGTTCACTCTGTCTGGGTCAGAGGTCCCTCTGCTCCCCGACAAGCCTCTGACCCTAGGCACTGGCTTGTAAGTCCTACATAAGGGGAGGATAATCAGGGAAATAAGAAGTAAGCTTTGTGCGATAGTCAAATCTTTTAAAGATTTGAGATTCCGTTCTCTTAGCATATAAAACAATGAACAACGATGTTCCATTTTATGAGTTTTAAGTTTTCTGAAACTCACACACATAACAAGGAATATCTCTTAAATGGTTCACCCTATAAGAAAATGTATTCCGACATAAATTGTGTATTTTAGCAAGATCTACATTTTTTGTATAGTATGATTTGGTCTATCTCTAACAGTTTACCAGTTATGCAAAAGTCGTCCAGAGTAAATATGACTACAAGAGCTATAGCCAGAAAATTCAAGATATACATTTCATTTGTCATCAAAATATCTCAAACATATGACATTTTAATCAAAATCGTTTGAGCCATTTTCAAGAAAATCAAAATTTTCGAAAAATGTTCCATGTAAAGGGTAGTTCAGGGCAGGGCTATTTTCTTCAAAATCTTCGTGTCGCATCCTTGAAAGATATTAAACTTAAATACCAACTTTGATTTTTAACCTACACATATCACATTTTAAATGAGGATCTTTTGTTTTATGTTTCGCTCTTAAAATTTACATTCGCAAACTTGTCAGGTTATTCTCGGGCATCAAAGATATGTTTGAAATACTTGTTTTATAATAGTGACAATTATTAAGAAATGTATAAAATGTTGGCTCCCTCAGTAGAATGCTTCTCAAGCAAGATCTACGCTTTCAAGTTTCCCATGTACATACATTGCAAGTTTTTACTATTTCTCCTGTAGGAGTCTGCCATGATTTAGAAGCGGGAAGTGATGAACTTGAATATTTTAATCTATTCGTGTACAACAAATTCTATGAATTAATTGTAACCGAGACTAATGAATATGCAAGGCTGTGCCAGCTTCAGAAACAAGATTATTGATGGAAGGAAACGAATATGAGGGAAATCAGGGCATTTATAGGGGTTCTGATTTATATGGGAATGGTGGATCTTCCCGAAACCAGGGAGTACTTCATAGAAGACTTTTGCGTTTGCCCTATCATAGAAGACTCCATGACACACTCATGTTTTGAGAAGCTATCACAATAGTTACAGTTAAATGATGAATCGCGGCCAAAACAGGGAGAACAAAATTTTGATTATTTGTATAAGGTTTGACATTGCAAAAATTTTTCAAACTTATTACACTCCAGATCACAATTGTAACCATAAGAGATAGACTTGCTATACAATGTTAAAACACACAATTTATGTCCAAATGCATTTTTATGTGGAGTGAACCATTTCGGAGATATTCCTTGTTATTTGTGTGAGTTTTGCAATAGTTATACTTTTCTCAAATGGAAGGTTGCTATTCACTTTGCTATCTCTTGTTCATGTAAAGAGAACAGAACTTTAAATCTTTCATATAGTGACCAGCTTTAAAAGATTTGACTATCACTCAAAGCCTACCGTATTCCCCTTGTACTTATGAGAAAGTTAGCAATAAGATAATTTCTATGAATGCTTATTTTGATTAACATGAAGTAAATAGAGGAATAAGTGTTAGTAAGAGTAGGTTGTGCAAAAGTAGAGAAAGTCTTGTGAGTGTAACACATCAGATTATTAGACTTAAAGTGGAACTTTGGTTTGGGATATTAAATATCCAATCTGATATTTATCCTGGTGACTTAGGGAAACCACAAAAGAAACCCAATCAGATTGCTTGGCCCTCAGGATTTGAACATGGAACCTCCTGAATGTGGCCACAGATGTAAACAGCCTGAGCCATCCTGCTCGGTAGCAGTTCAACAAGAATCAATGGTGCTATTCAGAGTTCAAATATTATGAAGCACCAAGTTTAGAACCCACTAACTAGGCCTAGGTATTAGTGCAGAAAAAAGAGAAGAGAACGTATTTAACTTTGGATAAAAACGTGTTCACATTTTTCCTTTTATCATTCTGTTGGCAGAGACACAACAAATTATGATGGAGAAATAGAGGCTATATACATTGCTCTCCGACAATTATTAAATCTTCCCTTAAATAAATTTAACAAGGCAGTAATTCTTTCAGATTCTAAAGCTGCAATTCAGGGAATATGTTCAAATACTACAAAGAAGTCAACAAAAATTAGAGAATGCTACAAAATGTTAACACAACTCCAAAAAGTTAATAAGACTGTTCATCTCCAATGGATTCCAGCACACTGTGGAGTCATGGGGAACGAAGCTGCAGACTCACTTGCAAAGAAAGGCACAACAATAAAACAAAAGTCTAAATTCAATTTCTCATATTCCTCAATAAAACGCTTGATCATAAAAAATTTTTGTCATTCATATCTACAAGAAATAGAAACAAATGCCAAAGATAAAAAATGGATTACACTACTTTCCAATCCAGATATAATCCCCCAGAGACCAAGGAAAACAGCTGTTGCAGCCTTCCGACTATTGACAAATCATGACTGCTTGGCAAGTCATCTCTACAGAATAGGTATCTCAGCCTCACCAATATGTGTCCTGTGTAACGATCCAGCAGAAATGAACGAAGACCACTTGAAGACCTGTGAAGCATTAAGATCAGAAGAAACTACAGTTCAAAAGTATTGGAAAGCACGAATGCTAATGGCTTCATTGCCAGATGCAAGGCACTAGAAAACAACAACAACAACTTTGGATAAAAAATGGCATATTTAATTTTTCCTGACTATTCTTTACAACCTCTCCATCTGAAATCATATTTATTGAGCTCCACTGGCTCAGAGGAAGGGTGGCATATCCCTTGTTTCTATGGCAGATTGCTGCAGCTTGTTGAAAGATTGTTTATAGCCTCTATCATTTGTATCTGTGGCAGATTGTTGTTGCATTTTTGCAAATGCTGTTTTGAAGTTCATCGCATGCTGCAACCTCGAGTAGCAAAAAGCAACAAAGCGACTGTAACTTAAACTGTGTTTTAAATCAGCATTAGTAAAGTTTATAAATTTTAAAATTTAAATTATATTAAGAGTGACAACAGTTCAGTTTCAACGATTTAGAGGAATATGACAACAAATAAGTTCATTCATTCGTTCATTCATTCATTCACTCATATTAGTAACAAATGTCTGAATTATTTATTTATTCTTTTATAAATATAAATGTTATGTTTTACATACCTGTAAAAGTCGTCCTGAAGTTCTGCATATTGCTGTGAATCCTGGTAACAACTCCTGACTTGTGCTTCTAACATTTCTGGGTCTTCTGTAGATTCTCCATATTCAGCAAAAAGGCGTTGAAGCAGGAAGGCAATAAATTTAAGGAATTCTCCAATATTGACATATCCCAAGTCAGCAGCAATAACTGCAGCTATACGACAGAAGATAGTGCATTTCATAATGGGTGAACATTGTCCTGCATTTGCACCACTGTTTTGTTGGTACATCTCAACAAATCTTTTCCCAATCCTATAGGTTTCCAGTAAGTTCTGCAGCAGCATGCTCAAGGATATGGCTAATTGCTCATCATCTAAACCAGCTAAATGTCTAATATTTTGCAAATTGCAAATAGCATGTTTTACTTCAGAGTACATGCTATAAAATAATTCTGCAAATATGATAAACTTTGGAGTGTTCATTGTAGTTTGGGGAAATGTTGCATTTAGTGGAATGCCCCTGACATTCTCCATGGGGTTTTCAGAAGTTGAGTTCCTGAATCTTTCATATTGCATGTTCAAATTCTCCAAAGTTCTGTAACTGTTGTACACATTTAGCATGATGCAATGGAAAGCAGTGGAGAGTGGAATTTCTTCCTGCATTGCAGAACAGTAAGTGTAATATGCATCTTGAAATTCATTATACAATGTGGAAAAATATGGGCAGGCGAATTGCATAAACTTAAAAAAACTTTCAGCAGTACTCCAGTTCATTCGATGTGCTATTTCTGCAGCAGTAGCAAACACCAGCTTGTAATCTGCATGTGTGATTAATGAATAAAATATTTCTAGAACAGCAGGTGAGCATGAATACCTTTTTATTTCATCTTGAAATATTGTTTTAAACAAATCCTTACACCCAAATGCTGTGCACATATTTCTCACATCCTGAATGCTGCTGTCAGTAAATGTTACGTTATTCCTTCTGAAAATGTTGCGCACTTCTTTATTAAATTGTGTGTCAGTCATTTTTCCTTTACAAAAATCTTTAGTGGCATTCAGAAGTGCTCCACGGTCAGATTTAGGCATTTTCCAAAGCTCCATAGGATGCAGTGCTACTTTACCATTAATGTGAATTTGACCGTTTTCATTAAATTTAATGTCAGCCTTATAAAACTTATATTGCTTATTTACTCGTTTAACACCTGCATAAAAGTCATCTTGATTCTCGATGCTGTTTATACCTCTGATGACCTTCGCTTTACCCTCAGTGGTATCCAATCCCTTTCGAGTGTTGCGTTCTAGTTTATCAAACTGCCTCCGATGATTATTGCTTCTCAATCCATCTCTGTGTTGCTTTAAATAATTATTTTGCTCTTGCTGGAATACTGTTTCAGCTGTCTTTATATTCATCACTGAATTTGAGAAGAAAAGTACAGAAGAGGCTAATTGGAAGTAGTCCAGGGGAGTAAGATCTTCACCAGATTGCTTCTTAAGATACAAAGAGTATCCATGATTAGCAATTCCAAATCCATTCACCACGAGTGAGCCATACTGAAAAATAATACATTAAACCTTTTTTTAATAGTTTAATTTACAGATCAATTAATACACCTCTTAATAAACAAGAATTTAATAGAGTACAAACACATTATCAACTTATCAACACTACAATAATTAATTGCTTTAATACAGATTTTATAATAAAAGATAGAGAAATTTAAATATCAAAAAGCTGTTACAGAAGTTCCTACCCTCAACAAAATAAAAGATTATAGTGGTTTTAAGAAGTTAATTTACCATCCTTAGGCTTATTAAAAATGTACAAAAAATTTTAAAGAACATTGTGTAACTTAGATTCCTCAAAATAAATATAGTATAAAAAATTTGCTACAGTTTTCTTAAAAGGATATAATTTCAAATTATAAAAAATCTGGTATTTATCAATTTAGCTGTTTGGATTGTGACAGGGTTTATATTGGTAAAACCCAACACCATTTGGAAACCAGAATAAAGGAATTTAGAAACATTTAGTATAAACAGTTTGATAAATCAGCTGTAGCAGATCATTTTTGGTCATTTAGTCATGAAATAACTCCAGAGGTTAAATTATTAAAACAATTAAATGGATTTAAAGATTTGACGGTTTGGGAAAAGATATTCATTTTGAAAAATAAGGATTGTCTACTGAATTTTGAAATACCGCTGGTTGATCCTGTTAATAAATTAGTTTTGTTTTTAGTGGTTGGCAACACATAAAAATATTAAGTGATTTAGCATTTGTTACAATAACAAACAGTGTTAACAAAAAAGGCACCGATGATGCAATAGAATTATTGCAAAACTACGTAGTGTGCTTTGAATTTCAAGAACTAGCAGGATATGTTAAGATAAGCAAAGCTTATAGCCTCTAAGGTATTTGTTTTAATTATAACATTAGAATTAATATTCTACACTTAAACAACTGTCACCGCCTTTATAACAATAATTGCTGCAGTCATCTTTAAAGGTTCAACACAAACACTGTGTTTCATAAGGCAAGCAATATGTTACTAAGGCTAATATTCATACGCATGTTCTTTCCTGTTCACTGAAACTTATTCATACTTCAGTATTCTTCAATATGAATAACTGATTTTGAATGTTTCTATCAACAGTACATTTACTACAAAACTTGGCCAACAGGCGCACGGCCAAATCTCCCAGTCAAACATGCATGGACATCAAATCAAGTCCCAAATCACATTGACAATGATCAGAATGAACACAAAACATGCCTTATTATAGGAGATGGAAATGCTGTCCATCTGCATCAATACATCTATGGCATCTTCTGAGGAAATTTTCATTCAAATGCAACAGTTCAGCTTCTGAAATAGTGTTAATTTCTCTCCTGATATTTTGTTTTAATTTTGTCTTGTGCAAGGCACCAAAGAGATTTTTGAGGTGCCGTTCTAACCTTTCTCCGATTTTGTGCAATTTCTGTTATGTAAGCACATGCCATTTTGCCTTTCTTTCCCTATCACTAACTGATCCTGTCTCCCTGAATTTATTTATAAGCAAATGAATAGTGTTTCTACTCGGAACATGCACGCCAGGAAATGTAGTTTTAAATTGCCTTACAACCTCCCCACCAGGATTGCCACCCTGTACGATACTTATGGGGGCATACGATAATTATTTGAATGTTTGTAAGCATGGTTGCCAACCCGTACAATAATTATGGGGGTGTATGATAATTTGAATGTATGATAGCTCGATATTGTCGAAATATCATTTACACTGGTTTGTTCCACCAGCAAATGAAATTAATTACAAATAGTGACACCACTTTTGCCCTCATGGCCTGTCTTCACACCTCTAAGGCAACCGTTTTATATCCTATTATGTCTCCTAACCTTTATTCTCTTATTGCCAGTGTGCCCAGATCTAGTAATCTCAATGAAGAAGGCACTGTCCAGAAAATTGATGACCAATGGAACAAACTTGGAATAAGTGATATTCTGTGTGAAATAAAGAACATGGCTGAACCTGACAGTTTCTGGAGTGCTGTTAAACACATGTGTCACCTTGGTGGAAATACTGATTTCGAAGAACTGGCGGAGCTTACATTATCAGTGATTTCATTGCCCCACAGAAACACTTCTTTTGAAAGTTTTTTCTAAACCAGGTTTAATAAAAACCAGAATTAGAAACAGACTAGCGCTAGATACGGTAAATGGACTTATTCTGTCATCTCAGCTTATGAAAGAATGTGGTGGGTCCAAAACTCTGCAAGCTACCGAGAACATGTTAAAGTTTATCTCAACAACAAATTTGCATAATGCTGTAACAGTTGAGCATGATGAACTTCCAGATGAATAGTGTGAGAAACATAGGTGCTAAAGTTG
Source organism: Tenodera sinensis (assembly GCA_030765045.1). NCBI lineage: Eukaryota > Metazoa > Arthropoda > Insecta > Mantodea > Mantidae > Tenodera > Tenodera sinensis. The sequence goes on along the minus strand of CM060965.1, from coordinate 166,248,275 downwards.
TATTACTGGTTGAGGTCATGAATCTTGTTAGTGGATACTATAAGCATCAATGCTATTACATTTCCATAAGTGTTGTGCTGATATTTTTATTGTTGTAGCATTTGGTTTATGATGTACGATAATTTTGAATCCAAATCTATAGTTTTGAGTGACTGGTACGATAGTTTTACTTTTAAAAATTGGCAACCCTGTTCCCCACAAGGTGATGTAAGCACTTACGTATTGTACATAAACTCTTCGTTGCACTGTATACTACAATTGATTCATTTTTATAACACTTGAAGCAAAACTAAATACTTCTAAACACTACTAATGTGTGAACTGGACTAGAACAGCACAAAAAACCTACCTAACAAAAGTAAGATTGACACACATGTGACGATCAGCATGCACCCACAGGGAAATGCAGTGAAAGTCACACGGGCTATGCACTTACCAGCCAAGTTTTGTAGTAAACTGTATAGCAGATAACTATATTGCAGTGTAACAGAATATTTTGCTAAAATAAATCTGAGTTCATGTTGAAACTTGAATTTATGGAAACCACAAACCCTGCACATATAAGAACCTGTTTGAACCACCACAGCAGCATATTTCTGAGATTCTATTGTATTAAGCATTTCTCTTCCATGGACTTAAAACTGCTCCTTAAAATATAAAAATATTAGTCAAACCAGGCATTTTACTTTGTGCAATTTTTTGTTATTTAACGAAATTTTTATTTTATTGGAGGTTCCTTTCTCTTAGGTCTAAAAACTAAGATATTTGTACATTTACATTTTGACAAATAACTTCTAGTGATACACAGCAACAATATGCAGCCTCAAAAAATGCATGACTATTGAAAACTTTGAAAGTTAAAGTTGTTACACTGCCTGACAAAAAAAGTTAAGCACCTGAAAGAAATAGTCCAGTGTCGATGCAATGTCATACACATGCATGCCATCGGCGGTTAGGTAGATGATTAGAATTGTAATGCTCTGTGACAGCTAGAATGTCCAACAGAGTGCATTACTGTTGTCATCATGTGATCCTGTTAGCAGGCCTGAAAGATATATAAGGGCCATGACCAGCATGCAGAGGTTATTGACTATTGTAAATGACATGGAAAATGCCACGTACTCATGTTACGCATTACAGGATTTTGAGGGAGTTTGAACAGGGCCTCACTGTGGGTCTCCATATGGCCAGCTGGTCAAATTGGACAATATATAGCCACATTGAGCATTGCGATGTAACAGTAGCCCAATGTTGGACTGAATGGGAAAACGTGAGGGCAACCACGCTTGTCGTGAAAGTTCTGGTTGACAACCTCTAAATACCGCAAGGGAGGATCGCCAGATTCTTTTACAGGCCCATCGCAACCCCTTCAGATCTGCTTTTGCCATCTGAGAATATGTACTCCACTCACTGCAACACTTGTATCTTCCCACACCATTGATCAGACTCTAGCAGCAGCCGGACCATGGAATTACCATCCCATGCATAAGCTACCATTAACACCACGACAGAAACAGCTATGTTTGGAGTGGTGCTGTGCCCATGAAGGATGGACTGCTGATGAGTGGGATCACATTGTGTTCTGCATTACCTCAGATAACCGTTGTATGCAAGTATGGTGGTGACTTGGGGAGAGGCGCCATTCTGCCTATGTTTTAAAGAGCCACAGTAGTGTTCCTTCTGGTGTCATGGTGTGGGGAGCCATTCGATATGAGTTTAGGTCACAGCTCATTGTGATTTGGGGAACTCTTGACAGCACAACAGTACATCACAAAAATCCTGCACCCTCATGTGTTACCTCTCATGCAACAGTATCCTGGTACCATCTATCAGCAGGATAATGTTTGTCCATACACAGCACATGTCCCTATGAACTGCCTACATGGAGTTGAGGTACCCCCGTGGTCAGCAAGATCCCCGGATGTGTCCACAATAGAACATGTGTGAGATTACCTTGGTCGTCAACTCCGATCCAGTGCCCGTCCCCAAGATATTGAGGACCAGTTACAACAGCTGTGGGTCAACTGGCCTCAAGAGAGTATACGCCGGCTATACATCATTCCCAACTGAATCTGTGAATGCATCCAGGCCAGAGGAGGTACAACATCATATTGATAAGCAGTTGTACTGCCAACATCATTAAATGTATCACTCCATTTTGTAATCATTGGAATATAGTCACATAACCCTTTAGCACGTGAAGTTTCATTTCATTTCCTCCACTTCTTCTAGGTGCTTAACCTTTTTTGTCAGATAGTGTAGTTGTATTCAATAAAAAACATACACTGCTTGTAGGCCACGACCAGCAGACTGTTGATGTTTCACTTACACATTTGTCAGACATCTTCAGAGACATTTTACTGACTCAACCCTGGCCATGAAAGCCAGGATTAATGTATTTTTTTTCATTTGTTTCTTTTTTACACCAAATATATCACCACATATGCTTAATCATATTTATAAGAGTATTTATGTGTATAAGGTAATCTTGAAAATCATTAGATACACTGATTTTGGTACCTTTTTCACTGATCATGACCTTCTTAAAAGAATCTTCCTAAATTATGACAACTGGATGATTTGTGGATCGATATTCATACTCATATTATGTAAATTTCCCTCCTGTTTTGTTAAATATTTCAGCAGATACTCCTGGTACTTTATGGCAAAATGTAGTTGAATATGTTCATGTTACTGAATTTCCCATTGAGCATATTAACACTGACCTCATGGAATATTTCTGGTATTACTTAAACAAAACTTTACATATAGGTTTCAAACTCCTGCAGAAATGAGTGGTACCTTAAAGCCCCTTATATACAAATCAATATTTTTTTGATTAGTCTAGTCAAAAGTTTAAACACTTAACACTGTAGCATCCAGAGAAAATCAAAGACTTTATTACATGTTCAGGAACTGCCCCTTCCCATACTGACCAACTTCCTGAAATTGAATCTTGTAAATCTTTCCCTTTCCACCAAAGCTGGAAGGTTTTTGTTTCTTTCTTAACTAAATGTTGCACAGTAGATTCTTACATTGATGTTTCAAATTTAAAAATATTGCAGATTTTACTCAAGTAAAATTAGGTATATTTCTTTGAACCTCTCTATTCCCAGATATTTTTTTCTCTTTTCATATCTTTATTTAACATCAGCGTAGATAAGATACGTTGTGCGTTAACCACCTCCAAGAGGAAGGGATGAATTGAGGGAACCACAGGAGGCCACAAAGACATGTGGAAGTCTCTAACAGAGACTAAAAGTTCTTCACTGAGGCCACAACCCGCCCCACAGCCACCAACACTATGGGTCTCGACAAAGTCTCCGACTCCACAAGGACAGCTCAATGATGAGAATGGAAGTATATAATAATAAATCATGTACTGCTTGCACACTTCATCTTGAGGTCTCAAATGGCATTGTTGTCAAAGATGGTAACAGGACTTTTCGTGTCTTTGTAAGTTGTACATTAAATTATATCATAGAAGGCAGTCAGTTGTAGTTTCCATAATTGTTTTTCCAAGTTAGCCAATGGCTAAAGTAAAAGGCTAAACACCTGCCTCCTTCACTTACAGGAGTTTATACTCAATTTACAGGAGCTTACAGTGTCCATACTGGTTCTGCTTAAGGCATTTAGTACTTAAAATTACTGTTTGAGTTGGTAAACCACAAAACTAAAGCTTGATAACGCAAGAGAACGCAACAAAGGTAACGTGACACAGTGAAATGCACAAGTGTTAATACTAGAGCTTGAATAATGATACTCATTGTTACTTCGGACCATTCATAGCAGTAGATTTCAGGACTTGAGATAAAGTGTGTGAGTAGTGCTTCTGTAGATATTCTGAATATACAATCTTATTTTACCATTCCAAAGAAATACAATTAGAAAGAAAAGTAGACAGATTAACAAAATAAAATGAGGAGAACCACAGCAAATGTATCTTCATTCCCAAGTAATAAGTTGGTATCACTCAGTGAAATTACAGCAGAAAAATGAGATTTAATTTTGATAATAATTGTTTTCTCATAACAGCTAACTTGGAAAGTTGAATCACATGCGAAACATTCAATGCCATGGCCAAGAACCATACTGTGGATATTCTGCTCTACATAAGGAAACAGCTCACGTACAGGTCTGCTAATATAGGGGACAATGGGCTCCCCATTGCTAATCCTTTTGATTGTTAAAAGAATTTTTTGTCTAATGTGAAGAAATTGCTTGTTGTGCATAATTCCATACCATTAATAATGCCATCTATTTCTGTGGGGTCTATTGTAGTCTGGGTCAGACACTTTGAAATAAACAGAGCAAATGCCTTCCCACAATTTACAAATTATGGCATAGATATGTTGACAATGTTTTTGCTATCATTCCCCAGAAACTGAAATTACTGAACCTGCAGGATAACCATATTCAATTTACAATAGAAGTAGAAGGAAACATCTTAACCTTCCTGAACCTTAAAATAACTAGAAATTTACATGGTGTAGAGTTTGTACATAGAAAACCTACACATGTAGATAATTACATAAAGAGGAGTACGGATCTAGCAGCGGAACTGAGCAGACGTATAGTGAAGGAAGCTCCCGTGGTCAAGGGGAAAAAGGAGTTAAGCAACATGGCAGCTAAAGAGCAGATAAACGAAACAGTTATAGTAAGAGATAAAGGACTAGCAGAGAGATTCCGACAAGAGTGGATGAAATACGATAGGGGAAACAAAGAAATGGATATGTTAAAACAGGAAATTAAAACTTAAACAGAACACTTGAAAGAATGGAAGATAAAAGCAGAAAATAAAATGTAGTAATTTCAGGAGTTGAAGAAAAACGTGGAGTCAGAGTATATCAGGATTTAAGCGATCTACTAGTGAACAAATTGGAAATACATCTGAGAGGCTATGAGATTTGCGATGCATTTAGAATCAGCAAAATACCAAGGAAAGAAATATTCTTGTGAAGCTTACAAACATACAAACTGTTATAGAAATACTAAAACAAGCAAGAAAATTGAGAGGATCAACTATTTACATCAACAAGGGCTTAACGTATGCACAAAGCGCACAAATGAAGGAGCTAATTCAGGCATCGGCAAACATGTACTCAATGAGGTATCAGTATGACGTCTCAACATGCAACCCGCATGACGTAATGTAGAACAGGGGATGGCATTGACCTTCGTTCAGAGTCAGTACTGGACTCGCTTGCTACAGAGTACAATAAGAAATAGTACACATACTTGAATCCAGCTATTTTGGTCTACAATACTTTAGGTAGGCCTAGATATTTGAGCAATATATTTCAATTCACTTCTAATTGCAATGTACCATGAAAATCTAGTGATATATCACAAGTAGCCACTCTCAGTATAGCACGCAAATTATCATCTGTTAATCGCAATACAAGATTTTTTTGGATTCTACACATTTTTTAAATGCTTGGAATAATTCTGTCCCTGTTGTATGTTTCCTAAGTGGAATGACTTCAAGCATATATTCTTGTATCGAAAGGTTGTTAGTAACTCCACAAGTGAAAATTACCAATTGTGCTCTGTCAACGTTGTCAGTGCGTTCATCCAATGCGAGAGAAACGGCTATAAATTCATGGACCTCGGTTTGTAGTCTGTTTTCAGTTATATCTGCTATTTTATGTATCCTTCTCTGTATGGTTCGTGGTGATAATACAATATTACTAAAAATATCATATTGTTCAGGGCAAATTATGTTGGCAACTTTACTCTCACATTTTTTATGAAATCTCCATCACTAAAACTCCTCAGTGACTGAGCAATCTCCAGAGCAATAGCATAGCTGGCGTGAAGTTGTCTATCAGTTATAATATTTGAATTAATATTATGTGTATTATCTGAATATTGCTCTTTGAGCTGTTGCAGTTGATTAGTCCGATCTAGACCTGAAAAAAATGAAATGAATAAAGGACACTACGTCAGTGTTATGCTACTTTAAATCGTGGTGTAAATGTATGAATACATGCTTGTCTATAATTGTATGGGGATCTTATGACATGTATCATAATGCCGCTTGATGTTTCATTGATGAGTGCCTTTTTGAACTTTTAGAGCACAACAAACACCTTACGTTCCTTACATGATGAGAGAAGAAATCATCAAAGGGCTATTCTAGATATCAAATTTAATAGACCAGGAATAATTAGATGTGCTATAATTCTATGAATATACTAAGACTTTAAGTTAAATAAACTATGTCCTTCAAAGTTATAAATAAAGAAATTTATCTTTAAATTTTAGTATCAAATTACACTTTGACAGACATGTTTAGAAGTGCAGGTAAATACGACAGTTTGCCCGTGATCGGTGTGTATGCAGTGCCAGTTAAGACTGCGAGGGAAGGGCTGACAGAGTAAGCGCTGCCTCTGTCACATCATATTTGCAAGGCATCATTGAGTACATGTTTGCAGATGCCTGAGCTAATTAATCAGAGAAGACAAGCAAGAAATGAAGGCAAGAGGGTATACATTAAAAACTTCGAGCTGTACGCAGTTAACCAAGCAGCAGAGAGGAAGGACGGACCAAGCAACGGACAGAGGCAGGACCAGCAGGCATTACACCAAGAAAAACAAGGAAACGACCAAGCATCAGAAAGAAATATAGAACAAATGACTACTCAGCAAATTGCAACACGTGTGGTTTCAGTGACAAGTGCAAAGTCAGGTTCAGGGGTGAGGAAAACGTAAGGTGATGAAATGGTAGGATGCGGCGCATGAAAGAAACAGGGGAAAGAGCCAAGGTGGGGGATGACAACACTGGCATTTGAGAGCACAGAAAGGAAGCAATACCAGTGAGTGTGAGGGGGAAAGGGAAAACTAGGCAGGAGAAAAAGAAAGAAAGGGATATTTCACCGAGAGTAACAAGGTTTAAAAAATGGTTAGGTAATCCATAAATGAGGAAGTAGAATGTTTTTATACACGGTGAAAGTGAGGATATAGTGAAGTACTGAAATGAAAACTAATGAAGTGTACAATGTAAACTGATGAATAGAAGTTATAAGTGACGCAGTTGAGAAGAAAAGTTGAGAAAAAGGGAAAGGAATAGCGGTGGGACATGACAGAAAACAGAAATAAAAATTTAAGGGTGGGAGCAGGATATGATTAGCGAAAAGGTAAACATGTGTAATGTGTATGTAAAAGGCAGTTTTATTGAAGGGCTACCCTAATAGCAAAAGGGACCAGGGTCCAGCTCAGGGGTAGACCAAGGTGTGTAAGATTTGGTACTCAATAAATATTCATTCATTCAGACATAAAGAAGAATGCATGCAGTTCCACATCAACTGGCACTCTTTAGAAGTTTGATTCACAGTGTATACAATGTCCCGTTGAGTATTGAGGAGTTTTTGAAAGAGCAATAGCACATATGTGTTAAATGGATTCAACCCGACCATCTTAAGGAACATGTTAAAAAGAAACAAAAAATTAAAGTTAATTTCACAAACTACTACATTGACACTGTTTACAAATACAAACTGGAAATACAGAAAATTCACCTACCATACTTGGGCTTTTAGGAAATTTGAATGAATCTTCAAAACATTAAACACAGACTAACACCTCAAAACAAATTCAGTCTGAAGAACCTGCTAAACAAGCCACTTAAAAATACAATCCCCAACACTTAAAAATCTGGAATTTACTAATCAGCTGTGAAAGCTGTGAAAAAAGTTACATAGCCAAAACTAAAAAAAAATTGGAAATCAGACTGAGGAACACCACAGAAACTGGAACAAACAGAAAAGTCTGCTGTGTCACACCATTTTTAGATAGAAAACCACAACATTGGCCATAACATAAAATTGTTAAAATCACTTATTTTGCCAATAGAGGGGGAGGGGGGGTTGTAGGTTTAAGGGTGCTCAACTTCATGGTCATCAGTGCCCTTTCGCCAATAGAATTGAACATTTAGGAAATAATATACAACATCAAAAACAGCAATACATTAATAAATTTTGAAATGCAGGTATTGAACAAAGTGTTAAAACTGTGTCGTTGTTAGCTAATGCTAGATTTCTGACAATGAAGTCATTAATCCTCCTGCTCCACAATATTTTTCACTGATAGATGGGGCGCTAGAAGTGGCCGGGCATATTTGAAGGTGATCTTGGTCCATTTCCTCTTGCAGATCACGTAGAGGACAGAGTGGTGAAGAATATATCCCAATTCTGGGCAAATGTTTTGCCACACAATCATGTCCCTAATCAACCTGAAGGTTGTAACTGCCGTTTTTCGAGGGCACTTAGGAATTACTGTTTGAATGTTTGGTAGTTCCCATCTTTTATACTTTGATTTTTCATAGTAATATTTTGCAATAATTTTTTTGAATTCACACTTGACTAACCTTTTAGCTGCATAAAATGGTAGATTAACTGTAGATTTCTGTACTCTTTTTTGCAAGAAAATCAGCTTTCTCATTACCACTGAGTCCACAATGAACTGGTATCCATTGGAAGACTATGTGTTTTTGAAGTGCTGTTAGATGGGTAAGGATTTTCCAACATTATATAATTGTTTGGTTTTTTTGGTGACAACTTGGAAGTAATTGCTATAATTGCTACCCTGGAACCTGAGAGAATAACTGCTTGATGAAAATGTGAAACTCTAAAGATTTTGTAGGGCCATTTGAATTATGTTAAGATTTTGCGCCCCTAACACCACATGGCAACAGGACTGTAGCAGCTGAGAGGTGGTGGAGGAAGAAGTTGGCTTCAGCCACCCAACAAATGAGGATGAGATCGAATGATCTTGAAAAGTTCCAGTTTTTCCAACATTTTAAGTGAAAGTGAGTGTATATAAAGTGTCCCCAAAAACCAAATGAAACTTGTAAAGCATGGTTTGGGATAAGGTTGAGGGGCTTTCTTGAAATTCTTGTATTACATCCTTTGAAGATACTAAACTTAATACTAAGTTTGGTATTTAACCAACTTTTAACTTTTTTAATTATACTGTTCACAGGAAGACAGACACACAAACAGGACCTTTTCTCTAAAATTAATATTTCTGGATTCAGGAAGCCAAAATATGTACTTTCAGTGAAACCTCTAAATACAAATTTTGGGCTGAATAGAGTAATTTTTTTTTTGTGAACTTCTCCAACGTAGTGTCATGTTGCATGGTGAATAAATGAAATGGGTGAAATGATGCTCAAATGAGCCTGAGGACCATAGAGCTTTAAGTTACCTGACATTCATTGTCTCAGGATGAGAGAAAACCTCGGAGAAAAACTTAACCAGAGAACTCACCCTAAGCGAGATTCGAACTCGCGACCTCTTGGACATGAGACAGACATGCTACCACTATGCTACAGAGGCAGGCAAATAGAGTACTTCTTCTACATACTACAGTACAAGTAGTAGATTATAAGTCTCCAAGTGTTCCAGAATAAATTGGTTAATCTTATGAATATGTTACCATTACTTTCTTTCCAGCCCTTATTTTTGGCAGACAATTACCTGAAGACAGTTAGCAGTTGTTAGCACTGTTTTGGTTGCTACTTGACCACTTCGAGCTGCTGTAGCTACACCACTCATGGCCTTTGCAGAGGCAAAATTCAAAGCTGATCCTACTGTTGTGACCCAGTGACCTCTTGCTTCTGGGTCAGTAAGGCCAACACTTTGGCCATGGGAGCCTCTGTCTACAAGACCACTCACACCACGTCCAAAGCCATAGATCCCTGTCACACCCCCAGCTATGGAAGCAGCTGCCATAATAGGACCTGCAACGGGTATAGCAAGAGAGGCAAGTACTACTGCAGTAGCCCCAACTGTTGCTACTGTACTAACTTGGTCAAGTGTTTCTAGAGCCTCATTCTGGGCACTGCATGCAGCAGATTTACCATATTCCAGCTGCACTTTGCTATTCCTGGAAAATTAATCAAAAGTCTAACATTAGTATATATAAATCTTGCAATGCTTAAACTTAAAAACCAGGAGCAAACAATCAAACATGCTATTAACCCGTTGTTGGTCGCAGGTTGAGCACAGAGCTCACTTCCATTTTTAAAATATGCTAACATGAGAAAAAAGTACAGGTGGTAATCATGATTCAGGTTAGCTTTCTATTGAATTGTCTAGACTGCACAGTAAAGGGCTTCAATGAGTATCCAAATTCTGGTTGTTTGTTATTAAGTAATTGTTGCAGGTGTGTGCTGTTTATGAGCGTTGCACTCATCCGTGACCAACTGTGTTGGATATTCTTAAGACATTTCTATAAACCCAGTAAATACGTTTGAGGTATCCTGTAAATTAATATTATTAAAAGTGAGTATAAGTACACCAGTTTTGTTGTTGTTGTTGTTAGCTAATGCTGGATTTCTGACAATGAAGTCATTAATCCTCTTGCTCTCCAGTATTTTTCACTGATGGATGGGGTGCTAGATGTGGCCGGGCATATTTGAAGGTGGTCTTGGTCCATTTCCTCTTGCAGATCACATAAGAGGACAGAGTGGTGAAGAATATATCCCAATTCTGTTCAAATGTTTTGCCAGGCAATCATGTCCCGTAATCAACCTAAAGGTTGCCATTTTTCAAGGACACTCATGTTTGAATGTTTGGTAGTTCCATCATTTATTTTTTGATTTTTCATAGTAATATTTTGCAATAATTTTTTTTTAATTGAGAATTGACCAGTTTTGTAAACGAGGCACAAATACACGAATGGATGGACAAAGTTATGAATGAAGACATACCTTCTGAAGCTTTTATTGATGACCAGGAAGATTAAGATGAGGAAATGGCAGAAAATGGTGACCATAAGGAGAGTGAGCAATTAGCTAATGAAGACGATATGTCAGCAATTGGAGGACCTGACTGAGCTGGACGTGATAACATAACCAAATGGAAAGTTTACGTTCCCCCAAAAAACTGATTGCAAAGAGTAAGAAATGTTCTGGATCCTCCTGGTATGAAGGGTGTGGCAAAAGTAGCAAAGAGTATCAATGATTGTTGGAAATTATTTTTTCCTGACTCATTCATTGAAAAAACTGGTATATACCAATACAAAACATCAGAAAATTTGCTCAAAAAATAGCCACGTATAGGACATATGGGCAACTGATGCAACTGACCCTGAACATTTTCACCTGGAAATGAGGTACAATCACTTCTACTTGCTACTCCATGCACTTCAGCTAAACGATATTGTGAGAGGTGTCTCAAAAGTAAGTTACACTATTTTTTTAAAAAACAAAACGTTTAAATACTTTAAAAAGTGTATATTTTGAAAGCTACATTCAGTAACTATTTTTCTATATAATCTCCTCGATTCTCAATATATTTTTGGTACCGTGATAACAGCTTTTTAATCCAATGTCAAACCACTCTCTCACTAAACTGGCTAGCCACCTTTCCACTTCTTGTTTTAACTCATCTTTCGTAAAGCAAGCACCTTCCAACAAGATGTGGCTGCAGCTGCGAAAAAAGATGGTAATCACTCGATCCAAGGTCAGATGAGCAAGGTGGATGATCAAAAACATTCCATCAAAACTGCTCAAACAGAACTTGAGTTTCATGAGCACCATGCAGGCAAGTATTATCGTGGAACAGAAAAACTGTTGCTGCTCAATTTTCCCCTCCTTTTGTTTTGAATCACCCTTCTGAGTTTTCTCAGCACCTCACAATTGTGAACAGCTGTCATCGTGGTCCGTTGGGACAGGTAAACGATCAACAGTACTCCCTTTGAATTCCAAAATATCATTGCCATTACCTTGCCAGCTGATACAACTTTTGCCTTTTTTGGTGTTGGCTCATCCTTTTGTTTCCACACCTTTAATGAACAATTGATGCCAACGAGAAATCACTGGTCTCAACATAACATCCTTGCCATACACACTGCACAACTCACGGTGAATTTCAGTCAAACATTTCTTTTTTGCCATCAAAAAACAGATTACAGCACAAACTTCACAATTGGCAGTAGGAGCGAGTGGAGTCTCCATTGTTACTGCTGTTTTAATGTCCAAGTGGTATACATAGGGACCTAGGAATTTTACAGTGCTGCCACTACACCCAGACCAATGTTTCCTGCAACTCCCAAACTTTTCCCGCCTACCACGCAGATTTAAAAAAACAGTGTAACTTACTTTTGAGACACCCCTCATAGAACCAGACTTGAAAGAAAATAGTCTGAAAAGCTTGCACAATTTCAAAAGATGTTTGAGGAATTTGTGGATCTATGCCAGTCCTTCTGAATACGTCACCTCATATGAAATACTGGAGACCTTTCAGGGGCACTGGAGCTTTAGGCAATATGTGCCTAAAAAGTCAAGAAAGCATGGTTTGCTAGTATTTGCAATGGTTGATTCTCTTAAGTTCTACACATCAAACATGCAAATTTATATTGGTAAGTAGCCAGAAGAACCCTATGCTATAAACAATCAGCCCAGCAGTGTTCTTAAAAGATTGTTGAACTTATTCCATATTTTGGAAGAAATATAACCACAGAAAATTGGTTCACATCAATTGATTTGGTGAACAATCTAGTGTGTGAAAAAAATCTAACCATTATTGGAACACTTAATAAAAACAAGAGGGAGATTCATGGTAAACACAAGAACGAGGTCAATGAATAGCAGTTTGTTTGCCTTCAGCGAAGAATCAATGCTAGTATCTTATGTTCCACTGTGGTACCACAATGTAATGCTGGTATCTAACATGCATGACAGCAATGAGACTGAGAGAACACTGGTGAAAAGACGAAACCAGTTGTTATAACATTCTATAATATAACAAAAGGCAGTGTGGTTGTCATCGATGAACTGAAGTCACAGTACAGTTCTGCCAGAATTTGCTTTAGATGGCCTCTTTGGATCTTATACGAGGTGTGATCAAAAAGTAACAGGAATTTTTATTTTCGTTAAAGAATCTTTATTTATTCATCAACATCAACTTTGTCCCTTTCAAAGTAACCTCCCTCAGATATAATACACTTGTGCCAATGCTTTTTCCTATCTTGGAAGCACTTCTGGAACTCACTTTTTGTTATGGTATTCATCTCCTTCAGCAATTCTGTTTTTGTCTCCTCAATGGTGGAAAAACTACATCCTTTCACGGTTTTCTTCAGCCTCAGGAATAGAAAGAAGCCACAGGGGACCATATGTGGTGAATACAGTGGCTGAGGCAACATAAAGGTGTTGTTTTTCTGCCAGAAAATCGTGAGCAAGCATTGAGATGTGAGTGGGAGCATTATTATGAGTGGTTTTGCTACAATTCTGGTCATTTTGTTTTCAGACTGCTCCATGCAAATGGCACATAACTTCCAGCTAGTATTCCTTATTGACTGTATGACCATAATGCAGGAATTCTTGACATACTATCCCACTGTAATAAAACAAAACAAGAATCTTCACCTGTGATCGAACTTGTTGAACTTTTTTCAGTCTTGGCTCTTCAGGCAGTTTCCATTGGGACAGTTGGGCCTTGGTTCCAACGTCATATCCATATACCCATACTTCGTCAACTGTTATAACCTTTTGGAACCAACTTTGCTGCCGCATGTTTCATGCCCAAAACATGTAAAAAAATTGTTTGGCGTGAGCCAAAAGGTAAGCTGACATTATCAGCTCTCTGATGGTGATTCAGTGATTTTCAAGAACCATAAACTCTTGTCTTACTCATAGTAGATTCCCCAAAAGTCACAGTCAACATTTCAATGTTGTGCTATACTTTATTCCATTTTTAAAGCAAAATTTAATGCAAATTCTTTGATCCCTCTTTCTTCAAAAGCAAAAATTTGCTGAACACTCACAAATTTTCAACTGCCAACAATAAACTAAATATTCAAAACAGCTGAAAATGCAAACATACATCAGGAACATATGTACCAACAAGATAAAAGAATGTTTTGAAAATCGGATGTGTAAAGCTCGCAAAATTGAAACATTCCCATTATTTTGCCTCGTATACTATGCTGGATTTGCTGGGATAAATACCCAAATCATTTTTTAAGCAAATGTTGGTGCTAGAATGACAAGGAAGCTGTTACTTGACCTTAGCTCTTGAGTGAACAAAGCCTCATCTTGCATCTGGAGCCTTTACTGCAAGGATTCCTGAGGAACTTAGATTAAAGCTGAAAAGAGGAATAGACCTTGAGGGGGAGAGAGATTCTGTTCATTCAGAAGCAGCCATTGCAAGTGAAAGATTCAAATGTGAGTTCTGCCCCAAGCAGAACAGCAAGACAACTGTAAGATACAAGCAGCGTGAATAACCTATCCGCAGTGAACACACTGTCACTGTTTGTTGCATGTGTCATACAAATATTAAAAATATTTCCAGAGGCAGTGAATAACATGTTTATTGAAAAAGTTAGACAACAATTTTGCTTCATTTGATCAAGTTGCCTCATGATTTTGAATATAGTGAATAAGTAAAAAGTAATTTTTAAAGAACATTAAGTTACGCACAAAAAGATATGATGTAATTGGTTAGTGTTATTTGCAAAAATGTCTACCGAATGTTATTGTATTATTTGTAACCAATTACCATATAATAAAAAGAATGTAATATGATAAAAAAAAAATAACAGTGCATGTAAAACAGTTATTAAAACCACATTAAACTGAATTTAAGGTTAGAGAGAAAGGAATGAGTGCAGTGCTCAAATGCAACCAATGATGGGTTAATATAATCGGGCGCCTATTTCACAAATGTTATAGCTTAAGAGTGATAAACATCAGTCAGGTTTATACACTGAGGACTGCAAATTTAGAAAAAACATAAATATTTACAAGCTTGTCAGGAGAATTTTATTTATTTCATTTAGTAAAGCTTTATTAACGTCCCTCTGCTTAGGGGGGACACATCATCAAGTTTCAAGACACCAACATTCTCTCAACCATCTCACATTACCACACTCGACTACAGCATGAAGCTATAGAAATTTATAAGCACCCCAACAATTTTAACAGGTAGGAAGAAACTTTTAAGCTCAACAGAACTTAGTATCTCATCATTGATGACATTAAACCACAATCGAAACAGCAAAATAACCTGAACCAATCAGGAACTAATAGCAAACAGGAAGCAGCTAGACCCCTCCCACCAGCTGTACCGCCTCAACTGGCCCAGAGCCAGTCACATTTAACACTACAGACGCAACTAAACCTTCACCAAGAAGACCGCCTGTGCCACCAATGATGTCCACCACAGTAGTGGATGAAACTTCTGACCCAGTTATTCCAGCAGATCACAGCAGATCAGCCCGGAAGTTTCTTCTAGAATTAATGCATCTTATTTTTGTAATAATTCAGTTAAATTTAACTCTTTCAAGTACTTATCAATTATTTACATTTTTGTAAGTTGAACTAAGTATGTGTTAAGTTTCCTGTGTGTACCTATTGTTTAGGCCATCAAAGTGTAAATGATAGTTAAAAGAATCTGAAATAAAAAGCTTAAGCATTGGTTAAATGAAAAATTATAACACAATACACATGTTTCCTGTAAATCAAACAAAGTAAAGATATAAAGAAAGAACAAATAACTCAAAAAATATCAGTGGCTATGGGATTCAAACCTGAAATTCTAATATATGTGTGCACTTCACAACATAGGCATTATGCTGAACACACAGGCTCTGAATTCCTTCACTTGTTTTCTCATCATACCTTACACTTGGCAGACACAATCAGTGGCAAGCATGCGCCCTAGTAATGTTAAGCCACAACTCTGCAACTTGTATTCGTAGACCAGTGGTTTCCTTTCTCAAATTGATACCCATCATGAACCATCTTTTACAGTAAAATTATAAACTAATAACAAGGAATACCTAAGAAGTGGTTAATTCTAAAAAAAAAAGAAGAAAAGAAAAAGCATAAAGTGTGTGCTTTAACAAGACGTAAACTTCTTGTGTAGTTAGATTCTATCTTTTACGCTTTCCCAGTTCTGCAAAAGTCACTCAGAATGAAGAGGACTTCACAGGTTATTCCCAAAAATTTCAAGACACATTTCATTTGTCATGAAAATGTTTTAAACACATGGTACATTGATCAAAATCGTTAAGAGCCATTTTTGAGAAAATTATAATTTTTAACAACTTTTCATGTTAAGATTAGTTTGTGGTGAGGGAATTTTCTTCAAAATCTCTGTGTTGCATCCTTGGAAGAACTTAAACACCAAATTTAGTATTTAACCAATTTTCGTTTTTCAGTTATCTACACACCTTTCTTTAAAACTATTTTTTGGGGGATTCAGGGATCTCAAGGGATTTCCAGTAAAACTCTGTATCAAATTTTTGGGTGGAATCATATACTTTCTCTACCTTTGTGAACATGGTAAAAAAATATAATGTTTGGTGCATTACAGTGAATTAAAAATCTGCTGTGTTTCACTCACATGACTTTCTCTACTCTTGTACTAATCATTCTTACAAACTCTTATTCCTATAACTTTTGTGTTAGTTGAGAGAAACATTTGCAGAAATTACCTTTTTGTTAATCTCCTTGATGTGGGAATACAATAGGCTTTGAGCGATAGTCAAATCTTTTAAAGCTTTCAAATTCCGTTCTCTTTGCATGGGTGACATAAAAAATTAATAACGATGATCTTTTTGACAGAAGTATAAGTTCTCCAAAACTCACACAAATAACAAGAAATATCTCTGAAATGGTTCTCTCTACAAAAAAATTTATTTGGACATAAATTGTGTGTTTTGGCAAGACCTACATTTTTTGTATAATAATATTTTGTCTATCTCTTACGGTTTACGAGTTATTCAAAAGTCATCCAGAGTAAAAAGGACTACATGAACTATTGCCAGAAAATTCAGCCATGCATTTCATTTGCCATAAAAATATCTCAAACATATGGCATTTTAATCAAAATTGTTTGAGCCATTTTCAAGAAAATCAAAATGTTCAAAAAATTTTCCATGTAAAGAGTAATTTAGGGTGGAGAAATTTTCTTCAAAACCTTCGTGTTGCATCCTTGAAAGACATTAAACTTAAATACCAACTTTGGCTTTTAGCTGACTTCGTTTCTGAGTTATGTTGTCCACAGACTGACAGATGCACACAAACATGCACGTATGTGTGCCCACACACACACACACACACACACACGCACGCACACACACCTTTTTCTAAAATTGTTTTTTTTATTCAGGGGGCCTCAAAACATATTTCCAGTGAAATCTTGACATCACACTTTTTGGTGGAATACAATACTTCTTCTACTTTACTATACTAGAACAGAAAGTAAAAATGACATACAGTTATGTCTTTTATTTTTTTAAATGTTCCATTTATATCCTGCCTGTAACTGCAGAGGTCATATTGGCGGCCTTGCCTATTGGCAATGGTGTTACTCATTTAACAGTGGGTATTTTGGTCTTTGGGGTTTTTATATTGGTGCTGTTTTTGCAATTATTATTAATGACGCTGTGTCTTTAAGCTAATCAGATCTTTTTGATCTCAGGGCTTGGTAACGGATGGAATGAAATATCACACAATGTTTCTTTATCACAATGTATTAATTTATTAACACTTCGATACTTTACACTCTCAGCACCATGTTAAATGCTTAAAAACCTTTACACTTTTTTAATTTAGTAGAATTTATGCTTGATGAAAGTTTGGTGAAAGTTCCATGTTCACACTACATAAAAAATGTCTTTTCACCTCGAAGATACACACGCTAGTGAAAAGTTTTCTGGCGTCGTTTGACGCGACACCGCCTTTTTCATATTCATCCGCGCATGTGTCCATCAAATAGTTCTTTCTCGTTAGGGAAGCAATCTCTAATCATCCTCCCCTACTTTTATTATGGAACACAAACAATTCTAATATTTATACACATATATTAAAATCAAATATGGAAAGATTTATGACGTTCGTAACAATGAACCTTATCAACATGTTTTCGTCATTTAATTATCTCATACCAACATAAAAAAACGAATTACACTTTTAACAAACATTTACATGAACGATTTTCTTTTGGGGTCTTCTAATATTCTGTCTCAATATCTTGAATTCACAAACACACGCACGCACACATTCACACTTTCATTCATACTTCCAGACTCAGAGAAGGATAAGGAATATTCTTGGCTGGAGAAAAATTCCAACCCCCTGCCGGGAATCAAACCCTGGACTCCTTGCACAGCAGGCAGGGCATTATGGGTATGTCTTTGTAGTAACTGAGACACAGAAATTATACAGGATATTTAATAATTATAATTATACAGGAGCATTACTTACGGAAAGGTGTATATTCCATCAACTGGATAGCAAATGCAACATTTTGGGAGTTTGTTTGCTTGCAAAAAGTCTTTCCAGCTGTCGTATACACGGCCCAGACTATCCACAAACATCATGGAACAAGATTCATCCACAGGGCAGTCGGGCTTAGGAACTCGAAATACAGGCACTGGTATCAAGGGTTCACCTTCAATGAAAAGCATTACAAAAATAGTGTGACAATAAATCTCATCTTTTCTTGCACCCTGTAGTTGTATTATTGCTGTAGCTACTGCATCAATGCATTTCATCTGTTCTTCTTCATAGCCAATACCGCTGTTCTCATTTTGAGGAGGACCATAAAGAGCAAATCCTAATTTGCGGTGCAATAGTGTCTTTTCTCTAAATGGTATAGAGTCAAACAGGCGATCTCCAAGCATATCTGCCATGTTTTGCTGCATTTTAGCAGCCTGCTCTTTCCAGGTTTTAACTGTTGGCAGCTCAAACTGTTCCTCAGCATTTCCTTCTGGTTCAAAGTTTAGGAACTCATCTGCTGTCACATTATTGTAGTCTTCCTTACAGTATTGTCTCAGGAACGTCTCTGTGTTAATGTCTTCCCACATTTTTTCTGTAATACCAAAAATACTGCAATGAAATAAAACCAAAATTATAATAATTACTATAATAATTACTTATGTAACCAATTACTTCAAAAAGTGGGGCATTTCCTTATAAGCTAGATATTTATGATATATATTTGTAGGAGAGGTCTGAATTCTAATACAGTAGAACCCCACTAATCCAAATTAATTGGGGTGTAGTCTGTTTGGCTTATACAGAAAAAAAAAAAAAAAAAACTTAAGCGTTGCACTCACATGACTTTTTCTACTCTTGTACTAACCAATCTTACAAATTCTTATTCCTATATCTTCTTCATGTTAGTTGAGATAAACATTTGTACAAATTATCTTATTGCTTATTTCCCTTTAGGTGCAAGGGGAACATTGGAATACAGTAGGCTTTGAGCAATACTCAAATTTCTTAAACCTTTGAGATTTAGTTCTCTTTGCACGCTTAATATATAAATAAAAATGAACAACAATGTTCCATTTCATGACAGCCTTAAGTTTTCCGAAACTGACACAAATAACAAGGAATATCTCTGAAATGTTACACTCTATAAAAAATTTATTCAGACATAAATTGTGTGTTTTAGCGAGATCTACATATTTTGTATTGCAAGATTTTGTCTGTCTCTTATGGTTTACGAATTATTCAAAATCATCCAGAGTAAACAGGACTACATAGGCTATAGCCAGAAAATTCAAACTATGCATTTCATTTTTCATAAAAATATGTTAAACTTGTAGCATTTTAATCAAAATCATTACAGCCATTTTCGGGAAAATCAAATTTTTTGAAAAATTTTCCATGTAAAGGATAGTTTGGGGTGGGGTTATTTTCTTTAAAATCTTCCTGTCGGATCCTTGAAAGACTAGATACCAACGTTGGTTTTTAACCCACTTATCGTTTTTGAGTTATGCGGTCCAAAGACTGACAGACACACACGGATCTTTTTCTAAAACTCTGATGTGTTGCACTCACATGACTTTCTCTACTCTTGTATTAACCATTCTTACAAACTCTTATTCCTCTATTTCTTCATGTTAGTTGAGATAAACATTTACAGAAATTTGTTATTGCTTATTTCCTTATAGGTGCAAGTAGGCTTTGAGCGAGTCAAGTCTTTTAAAGCTTTCAGATCCCGTTCTCTTTGCACACTTAACATATAAAAAATCTGATGTGTTGCACTCACATGACTTTCTCTACTCTTGTACTAACCATTCTTACGAACTCTTTTTCCTATATCTTCTTTGTGTTAAGATAAACATTTGTACATAATTATCTTATTGCTTATTTCTTTGTAGGTGCAAGGGGAATATTAGAATACAGTAGGCTTTGTGCGATAGCCAAATCTTTTAAAGCTTTGAGATTCCGTTCTCTTTGCACACTTAACATATAAAAAAAAATGAAAAACGATGTTCCATTTCACGAAAGTTTTCCGAAACTCACACACATAACAAGGAATATCTCCAAAATGGTTCAACTTACAAGAAAATTTATTTTGACATAATTGTGTATTTGTATAGTATGATTAATTGGTCTATCTCTAACGGTTTACCAGTTATGCAAAAGTCATCCAGAGTAAATGCGACTACAGAGGCTATAGTCAGAAAATTCAAAATATATATTTCATTTGTCATAAAAATATCTCAAACATGACTTTTTAATCAAAATCGTTAAGAGCCATTTTCAAGAAAATCAAAATTTTCGAAAAATTTTCCATCTAAAGGGTAGTTTAGGGTGGAGCTATTTTCTTCAAAATCTTCATGTCGCATCCTTGAAAGACACTAAACTTAAATACCAACTTTGGTTTTTAACCTACTTTTCGTTTTTGAGTTACGCTTTCCATAGACTGACAGACACACAGACCGAGAGAGAGAGAGACACACACACACACACACACACACACACACACACACGCACGCACGCACGCACGCACGCACGCACACACACACACACAGACCTTTTTCTAAAAATGCTTTTTTTTGGATTAAGGGGGTCTTAAAACATATTTCCAGTGAAATCTCGACATCAAATTTTTGGGTGGAGTACAATTTTTCCCCTACTTACCAGTAGAGAAAGTAAAAATGAACAATAATGTTGCATTTCACCAAATTTTCAAGTTTTCCAAAACTGACACACATAACAAGGAATATCTTCGAAATGGTTCACTCTACAAAAACATTTATTCAGACATAAGCTGTGTGTGTTTAGGGAGATCTATATTTTTTGTATAGTAAAGATTTTGTCTATCTCTTATGGTCGAGTTATTCAAAAGTCATCCAGACTAAACAGGACTACATAGGCTATAGCCAGAAAATTCAAAATGTACATTTCATTTGTCATAAAAGTATCTCAAACATGTGGCATTTTAATCAAAATCGTTAGAGTCATTTTCAAGAAATACAAAATTTTCGAAAAATTTTCCATGTAAAGGATAGTTTAGGGTGGGACCATTTTCTTCAAAATCTTTGCATCACATCCTTGAAAGACATTAACTTAAATACCAACTTTGGTTTTTAACCAACTATTTGTTTTTGAGTTAGCTTAGTCTTCTTTATCCTGACATTCCTGGTCTGGACATTGGAACAAAGTCATTAAATTATTGTATTCTCATTGGTCCAACACCTGTGCAAATTTTCAAGTCAATCAGACGAATCTAAGTTGGTGAAAATTATGTTACATTGATAAATTTAACCAATTCACTTTTTTTATCCTGATGATCCTGGTCAGGACATCAGGACCAAGTCATAATATTATGGTATTGTCTTTGGTCCTTGGCATGTGCGCAAATATTAAAGTCAATCAGGAGAATCAAGTTGGTGAAAATCACATTACATTATAAATTTAGTAAAGTCACTTTTTTATCCTGATGATTTTGGTCAGGACCTTAGGACAAGGTAATGATATTATTGTACTGTCTTTGGTTCTTGATACATATGCAGATTTTGAGGTCAATCAGACAACTCAAGTTGGTGAAAACTACGTTATGTTGTTAAATTTAGTCAAGTCACTTTCTTATCCTGATAATGCTGATCAGGACAAAGTTATAATATTATTGTATTGTCTTTGGTCTTTGACATGTGTGCAAATATTCAAGTGAATCAGATGAATCAAGTTGGTGAAAATCACATTACATTATAAATTTAGCAAAGCCACTTTTTTATCCTGATGATTTTGGTCATGACATCAGGACAGTCATAAAATATGGTGTTGTCTTTGGTCCTTGATACACGTGCAGATTTTCAGGTCAATCAGGCGACTCAAGTTGGTGAAAACTAAGTTACATTGTTAAAGCAGACAAGTCACATTTTTATCCTGATAGTGCTGGTCAGGACATTAGGACAAAGTTATGATGTCACTGTATTGTCATCGGTCCTTGACATGTTTGCAAATTTTCAAGTCAATCAGATGACTCAAGTTGATGAAAATTATGTTACATTGATAAATTTAGCCAAGTCACTTTTTATCCTGATTATCCTGGTCAGGACATTAGAACAAAGTTGTGATATTATTGTGTTGCCATCCGTCCTTGACAGGTGTGCAAATTTTCAAGTCAATCAGACGGCTGTAAGTTGTTGAAAATTACATTGAAAGGTCTGTTACATTGAAAAATTTAGCTAATTAGTTAGTTTTTATCCTGATGATCCTGGGCAGCACCTTAGGGCACAGTTATGATATTATTGTTCTGTCACTGGTCCTTGACACGTGTGCAAAATTTTAAGTCAATCAGCTAACTCTAAGTTGGTGAAAATTACGTCGAAAGGTTATGTTACAAACATACATGCATACATACAGGTGAAGCTAATATAAAGCATGTAAAAATTGAGATGGCCCAGTAAATTATTTTATATTTGCATAAGTACTTTGGAACCAAAATCCAAAGTGAGTACCAGTTCTGAAACATGCAATGTGCATCGCTCTTACAAGACCATTGGTATTTACTTGTTTGGATAAAATTATAATAATTCGCTGGTCAGAAAATAACCCTATTATACCTAATGGAGGGGAGACAGTAATATTGAAGAAAGATTTGTTTTTGTCGCACAGTGTATGTAAAAGAATCAAAAGAAAACTAGTGAGTTAATTTTACCCACCTGAATCAATATTTACTGTTGACCACTTGGGAAAACCAAGTAAGTGCAAATTTTATATTGAATATTTAAAATAATGTCTCATGTATGTGATCTATTGGTGCCTCACCAATAGTAGGCAGAGTTGTAGGGGTGCAACTTAATTTTTAACAACTATCATAATCTGTGATTACTGCAACTACAGATAAGCACTTTCATGAATTATTCCATATAATAAATCACTTTCAGGTATTCTTAGGGGAACAACTCACAAGGGAAGCAGTAAAAGAAATGACACCTTAAAAGTGGAAGAACTGCGTAAGGCACGTGGAAAGAGTACTGGAAGAGGCCAGACAAGTGGACAGCATTATCAACGATTGTATGGATTAGCTGATTACCTAAATTGGCATTAGTTCCAGCAGCGATTTCAATGAGGAGGAACAGCATGATGGCGATGACAGCGACGAGGAGTTGATATGGAAGGAATACACCACAGGAATACACTCTCCATAAGTAATTATACAATTAGATATGCTTACTCACAAACATGTGTATTATATATTTTAGTATCAATGTATAACCATGAACGAGGGAGGAAGACACACTGATAGAAAGGGAGAGAGAGTAGAGGTAGAGAGAGAGAGATTCAACTGCAAAATAGACACTGAATATCACACCTGTGAAGACACAAAGACTTAGTGAATTCAAATTACTTTATATCTTCTTTTAAAAAATCAGACTATAATCTTCGCAAAAGTTAAAGGTATATGGAGGTGGGCTGTACTGCAGACTCCAGCCAATCCTAAGCTTGCCCCTCCTACCAGCGCTGCCGAATGTTATACACACATCTCACGCGCTCTTATGTACAGAACCTCTGCCGGTACACGCACTACGTTTGGCAACAGCGTTCTGCTTGCCCATTGGCCAGCATTCACAAGCCTTTAACTTTTGCGAGCGGTATAGTTACTTGTACGATGATGAACATAATGTATTCCATAGTAACAAGTTGACTGAAACAGGTAATTCAAACATTCATCAACTCACCTTCCCCGGCAACTTAATTCTCCACGTAGAACACCGAATTGACCACTGCTTCCTAAGAATCACAAAGGCAATTCTTTACATATGTGGAAGCAGTCTTATCATTCTTCTTATCGTCCACTGTCCACAGATGAGTTACGTAGCTGTTTACTTTAATTTGGGAAGGCACAGCAGGATGGGCAATAGCTATGGCCAATTCCGGTTAGATGAAAATAACTGAATAAATATGCATGCGTTTAAATATGATATGTACATACATTTAGAATGAGTCTGAGCTCTCTTGTTACAGAGGCTTTAGTTTTAAAGCAATAATAATAGTGCTGTTTAGTATCACTAACTTTGAGTATTCGTTTGTTGACGTGTTGGTAGTAGCTTCTTAATTTAGGTGTTGAACATGTCAGTGGATTCTAATATAGATTCTATCTATAGTACATCTAACACATAACTGTGCTATAAATGCTTTATTAATATAATAAATAAAAGTATGTGACAGTTATAGATTAATTTACTATCAAATGCATCAAATAAAGTGTGAATATACAGCAGAACACCGAGGCGCCACTTAGGGCGTTTTCCCGCATCTGTCGGTAACCGTCGGTAACAGTTTGCGAAATTACAGTTGCAGTCGATAATACAGCTAACTGCATTGTCTTCCGATCACGCCTACTACATGCACTGCTTGCATGCTCTGCCCACATGGAAGGAAACTATCTGTGGAAACTATTTAGTACGTTCTTTTTTTGGCCTCAAACTGAGAAGAAAGCCCATAAACATGTAGGTGACTTTATTCTAAACTTGCACTCCTTTCAGTTTGCCCTGTGCTGGAATATTGAGAATATTTTTATTTGTCTTAGTGACGATTTTATTATTGTCACTAAGGTGAGAAAATGGGAAGGGCCGAGGCATAGATTATTATGGGCTGAGGTTTGGTATGTCATGTTATTGTTTGTGTACAGCAGTGTAATTAATTTAATAGCCTGTTAACCTACAATGACAGAAATGTCATTGATTTGCATTCTAAGATAATATACAACTTATAACAAAAATATTTCCTACTATGTACAAAGAATGGCAGCATTCAGTTTTGTGTAAAACACCATGTAATGAATGAACACGCGAATTGAAAATACTTAAATACTTCAGCACACACACAAAATAAAAAAAAAATCCTATATCATATATTAGCTTACTGTCACGCATTTGAGCGAAATGCGTTAGACAACTGCAACTTGATGCAGGTTTAACAGACTATGACCTACTACTTTAATCACTATTTGTACACTGTCCAGATCATGTCTTATCAGTTACCAAAGTTGTGATTAGTTATTGCTCTTTGTTGCGGTTTTATTTAGAATATCCTTTGCAGTTTACTGCCAAAACGCTTAAAATAAACACGATTTCTAGCTGTTTTTTTATAAGTGGAGTAAAGTTAAAAGTATTTTAGATGTATTTTCTAAGGTAATAATATTTTGGAATATATACTTCTAGTTAGTGGCGTATGCTGGGATTGTGACTTGGACTATCACCAAGCCTACCAGATCCGGACAATAAAGTGTTGTTGTTTAAATGTTAACTTAACGAACAGTGCATTTAAATAAATTCAAATGGTATCACTTCATCACTCAATCTATTCAATACATTAATTGTATTTCTTTTAACCTTTTCATTATATAAAAGGTCAGCAATTTTTTCCCTGATAGTTTAATGAATGTTTATCCGTTGAGGGTCGAAAGCTTTTAACGCTGTAAAAGATTTTAAATGCATTGTTGATCTCGTATGTTTATCCAAAGCTGGGATTAAATACGCTATATTTAATACCGTCATATTCCAGGGGGTTTTCTCAGTTACAAAAAAGTAAGGATTTTTTTCCCTCCCTTTCTATTCACACTGCAAGTGCAGTGGAGCTGGAGTAGGCCATCCCTGTTTTACTATCACTAATTTATTCTTGTATTTCAACCGCGAGAATGGCCATTTCATTAATTGTTTTATTACACCAGGCCCGTAGCCAGGACTGAGCATTAGGCGGGGCTCCAGATTTTATAGGGGGGGAGATAAAATAACTTTAAAAAGCAGATGCGTTACTGTCACATAACTTTCTCTACTCACTTTTGTACCAACTATTTTTTCTTACAAATGTGCATTCTTCTATTTACTTCACGTTAATTCACAAAGATTTTCAGAAATTGTCTTATTGCATATTTCCTTGTAATTACAATGGGATTACCGTAAGCTTTAAGCGATAATCAAATGTTATGTGATGGTCTTGAAATTCCGTTCACTTTGAATGTCCAAGAGAGAGAAAAAATGACTTCCCATTTGAGAAAGGTAATTATTTTAAAATTCAAACCAGTAACAACTAATACCCCGGAAACGACTAACTACACAAAAAGAAATTATACGACATACGTTGTGTGTTAACGAATCTACACTTTTTGTATAGTAAGATTTTGTCCATTTCTTTCGGTTTACTAGTCACCAAAAAGTCATCCAGAATAAAAGGGACTTTAGAGGCTATTTCCTAAAAATTCAAAATCATTGCACTCAGTTTTGAGATAGTCAAAATTGTTTAGTTTCCATGTAAAGTATAGTTTAAAGTGCGGGGCGTGGAGTTCTTTAAAATCTTTGTGTCGCATCATTGGCAGATGCTGTACTTATACATAAAATCTTATTTTTAACCGACGTTTCTTTTTGGGATGTATTGCACACATACCGACACAAACACGCATGGAACTTCTTCTAAAAACAGTTTCCTTTGGATTCAGTGAGCCGTCAAAAAAATATTTCTGGTGAAATTCCTACATCGAATTTTTGGGCGAAATACTCTACTTCCCCAACTTACTCTACGTAGTAGAGAAAATAAAAATATATCTTTTACTTTTAGAGTTATATAGACAAACTATTATTTCATAGACTACTTTTTACAGTCTATTATTCCCATAGAACAATGACATTTACCTTTAACACCTCCAGGAATGGCAAACACTCTGTGGTTAGAAATAAAATGATAGAGTTGAAATTCAGAATATATCAATAATTCATCTACATAATATGGAAGTAATAAAAGAACTTCGTGGTTTTGAAAGCTAAACATTAACAGACCAAATTTGCATATACCGTCACAATAGGATTAAAGGTTGCTAACACTCCGTTTTACTCAAGGAATTTGGTAAAAGTGATGATCATGTACTTGTGGAAACCCAGATATTAAGAACACAGTATTTGGATGTAATCTGTACTACAAAAGAACATTTATCAGTTTTACTTGAATGGTTCAAAATGGATTTTCCTGGATCAATAAAAATCAAGCTTTAATAAAAGTCAGCAGCAAAGAAACTATATAGAATTAATTAGGCATATTAAAAATATAAAATGAAAATTTAAATGCACATAGCTATTGTGACCAAAACTTATAAAATCATAGAAGTTGGATCTGGACGCTGTAAGAAGTATAAGTTTCGAGGACGTTAAAGAAATGTTTTAATTAAAAAGTGCACTCTTAAAGGAACAATTAACAAAAAATACAGTCATGAACTTCATTCATGAAGGCCTTTGCTTCCGCAGTGAACTAGTGGAAGTAATTTTAATAAATTTCCATATCCAGATAACATAAACTAGCGTTAAAATATTCATCTCACATGACTTTGTCTACTCACTCTTGTACACACTATTGTTGCAATGAATGTTTTTTTTTCTTCTGTCTACTTCATGTTAATTGAGATAGATGTGTGTAGAACTAGAAATGTTTATATCACACATTTCCTTGTAGATACGTAGAATGGGAATAGGAAAATACAATAGGCCTAAGCGATACTTCTTTTAAAATCTGGTCCTTATGTGATGGGTTAATATCGATTTTATTTCCATGACTGGGAGGAAAACTAATAACTTCCCATTGTACGAGAGTAAGTTGACCATATGTTATACATAGGAATCCCAGACGTCAGGCGAGACAATTCAGACTTTGAAACCTGTGTACCGTGTCCCGCTTATATTTCTCACGGACCTAAATTTGTTAATGTTACTTTTCTATTAAATTCTTGTTTTGCTTTATGCTTTCATTAGCTGAGTGTAGTTTCCTCTGGTGTGAATTTGGGAAATTGGTGCCTCGAATTGTGACATGGGCAGTAAAAACGTAAGAAACAGAAATAGTCACTATTACAGTAATATCATAGTTGTCGCGTTTTCATTACAACCGGCATATGAAAGCATTCTTTATCGCCTGCCCGACTGTGTGGAACGTCTTGGAAATTAAACCTTCCCGCAATTCTTCACGCGACACGCTTTAATTCAATACTAAGTCAATAATGAACTAATTATGATGGTAATAACGATAACATTAAAAGAAAGTAGGTTGTTCTTTTGATACATTATCTTGCTTCTCTTTTCAAACGAAAACGCGACAATATTTTTCCTAGTTAGTACATGCAAGACATCGCGGCAATTTTCTGATGTCAACTAAAACCCGATAAACCCGACTAATAGTGCTGTACTGTGAGCACTTGAGCAGTATATGATTGAAGGAAGAGAAGTCAATACGTGTTGTGAAACTCCCTGTGAGTGTTGGGATTGGGTTCGTTGTTTTGTGATAGTAAGATGCCACCGAAGCAAAAGTGCGTGTTTTTGGACGTTTTAAAACGCGAATTTTCTTTTGTTACTTGCGTTGAAAATGATATGGATAAAGTGTTTTGTGTTATTTGAAAGTATACTTTTTCAATCGATCATGGTGGTAGAAATTATGTGTGGGGATATTTGACTTCCTTTTAAAAAAATCATAATTTTTTTTACTCTGATTCATGGTCTGCAAAATACAGTTCACAAGACCTAGCAGAGGCAGAAACATTACCTTCTGGCAGCGGAGCGACTGGAAAGATCATACAGGCTTCTTAAAGGTGAGTAGGGAGAAATTATACCTTTATTGTTGAAGTGTCCTGCTTTTTTACTTTCTCTACTGGTAAGTAGGGGAAGTATTGGGCTCAAGTTTAGAACAGCTCACTTTCCACTTGCCAGCCGATTTCACCGGAAATATATGTTTTAAGACCCCCTGAATAAAAAAAAAAGCATTTTTAGAAAAAGGTCCGTGTGTGTGTCTGTGTGTCAGTTTGTGGACAACATAGCTCAAAAACGAAAATTCACTTAAAAACCAAAGCTGGTATTTAAGTTTAATGTCCTTCAAGGATGCGGCATGAAGATTTTGAAGAAAATAGCCCCACCCTAAACTACCTTTTACATGGAACATTTTTTCGAAAATGTTGATTTTCTTGAAAATGGCTCTTAACGATTTTGACTAAAATGCCATGTTTGAGATACTTTGATCACAAATGAAATGTATATCTTGAAATTTCTGGCTATAGCCCCAGTAGTCGTATCTACTCTGGACGACTTTTGCATAACTTGTAAACCGTTAGAGATAAACCAAACCATACTATACAAAAAATGTAGATCTTGCTAAAATACACAATTTATGTACACATAAATTTTCTTGTAAAGTGAACCATTTCGGAGATATTCCTTGTTATGTGTGTTGAATTTCGGAAATTTTAAAACTTTCGTGAAATGGATCATCGTTGTTCATTTTTTAATATGGTAAGTGTGCAAAGAGAAGAGAATCTCAAAGCTTCAAAAGATGTGACTATCGCTCAAAGCCTTCTGTATTCTAACTTCCCCCTTGCACCCACAAGGAAATAAACAATAAGATAATTTGTACAAATGTTTATCTCAACTAAGACGAAGAAGATATAGGAATAAGAAATTGTACAAATAGTTTGTACAAGAGTAGAGAAAGTCATGTGAGTGCAGCACATCAGATTTTTTATTTTAAAATCTGGGATCCTATTTATACGGGGTCTAGAAAACCAGCATCACAGTGACACATTAATATAACAAATAGTGGCGAATCATGGAAAGTGGCCAGTGACTTTAGATCAACTCATTACAAAACACTAAACTATTCAAAAAAATTCATAGCATCAACAGACTTTTACACATTGTGAATACATAGTAAATAACATTTTTGGGGTACTAATTAATATTAACTGTGGGAACTTAAAGCTTAGAACATGTAAATATTGTAAATAATTTCTTTATTTTTCTTTTATAATTATATAAACACTAACAATATTAATGATAGGAACACTTTAGGTATCAATTAAAAATGTAAACATAGCACGTAGTATTGCAATATTGCAAGCAGTAGGAAATGTTGATTCAGACAATAAGAAAGTATTTGAACATTAAACCAATTACAATGAATTTCCCAGAAATTGTCATTTCCAAAACAAAATTGTATTAGAAATAAAATTTATGTTTAAACGGACCTGCCTGTTTGTGCAATAAGATTTAGTCTATATCTTACAGTTTACTAGTTACACAAAAGTATTTCAGAAAGAAGGGGACTTCAGAGGCTATTTCCACAAAATTCAAGGTATAAATTCCCTTAATCATTAAACATATTACACGTGTGGTATTTTAATCAAAATCGATACAGCCATTTTTGGGGACAATCCTCCAGTGTTGAGGAGAGCTAGGTTGTATTTGTGCATAAAAACAGCGATGAACTTGCCTCTCACACAAGCTCGAGCTAAGCCCCAAGTGGGTGATGTGCATGAAGTCTCCCACCAACATAAAATATGTTGACAAGAAGGATACTATATAGGTCTTCTAAATCAGTGACCGAGAGGTCATCAAACGGAGGCAGATATATGTTACAAATGATAAATCGGATGGGTGGAGTACAATCCTTACGGCGATTGATTGAATGCCATACTATACGGATACAAATTATATATATATACATCATCTATGATAAATAACACAGTGCTCCATGTGCAGGAACGCCCTTCCGGTGTAAGAGCACACAGTACTGTAGTGTACCGTATTGTTTGAAAAAGTTTTTGCGGACGCAGCTTAGTCTCTTGCGAACATGCGACTAAAGGCTCATTCTTATTGAGCGAACGTTCAATCTTTGTCCAGTGTATTCTAATTCCACGCATGTTCTATTATAGGATAGTTATGGTAATTCTTTATGGGATAAGTACTCAAATGCCACCCTACATTACATACTTTGAAGGTGGCGGTGGTCGAATCAATCTACCCTTTTTCTTTGGTGTTTTTTTTTTTTTTTTTTTTTTTTTAATTTTATTGAAATCGATCAGCAATAATGCTTTTACAGATTTGTGAGAATAACATAAAATACAGAACATTATAAAGTTGTTAAGGTTGGCTACATCAATGTAGCTCCTCGAACATAATTTGTTTCATAAAGGAGGAAGTAATATAATAGATCGCATATACAAGGTAAATGTGTAGGAGAACATTAAACATTTTGTGAAAAAATTAAAGGTCGGAGTCTTCTGAGCTTGAGGTCGAACTGAGCAGGATATCTTGAGGCAAGCGTTTACGAAGGCGTGTTGGCCGGCGTGTTCTGACGCCGAGATGGTATTTTACAGCTCCAGGAACCTCTTGTAGGCGTATGAAAAAGCGGCGTGCTGTTTGGCGTATGAACTGTGATATGGGGAGAAGGCCTAGTTCTTGATGTAGCTGTTGGTTGCGCACAAACCAGGGAGCATTAGTAGCGAGTCGTATCACCTTGTTTTGAATTACCTGTAATCGATGTAGGTGTGATTTACAAGTACCACCCCAAATAGGAGCAGCATAAGTGAGAATAGGGCGAATAAGGGAACGATAGAGTAATAAACTGGAATCAAGTCCAAGAGAACTGCGTCTATTGAGTAGTGGATAAAGTTGAGAAAGCCGGGCTGAAGCAAGGTTAACAGTACGATTGATATGCGGACGCCAGGTAAGGCTAGTGTCAAATAACACCCAAGATACTTCACTGGAACATTAGAAGGTAACCAAGGAATACATGTGTTATGAATATACAAAGGTGGGGGTGTACGAATAATACGAAGAGAGAAAATTTTTGCCTCTGTTTTATTAGGGTTTAAAGAAAGGCGCCAGGTGGAACACCATTGTATAAGTGAGTTCAAGGATTCTTGTAAGGTAGCAATAGCAATGTGAAGGTCATGATTGGAGTAATAAAGAACTGTGTCGTCAGCATATAAAGCCACTTCAGTATGTTCGAAGATTGGAAGATCCGAAGTATAAACGTTAAATAGAAGTGGAGCTAAGATGGAGCCCTGAGGGACACCAGCCTGAATGGATTTCAGTGAAGAAGAGGTGCCACCTATGCAGACCATAAACTTTCGATTTGAAAGATAACTAGAAATAATATTTAGTAAGTATTGTGGAAGACCTATACGAAACAGTTTCAGTATAAGTCCATCATGCCACACTTTATCAAAAGCCTGAGCGATATCCAAAAACACAGACGGTGTGTATTGTCGATTTTCAAAGCCATTAGCAATAGCTTGAGTGAATCGAAGCAGTTGGTGAGTAACAGAGTGATGTGGTCTTTGGTGTTGAGCTAACACCTTTAACTGGAGCTTCATCCTGCCTCTTTTTCACTGGTGTTCTTGCAATATGAACAAAATCTTACTCCATCTCGTCCACGGAGGAGCACCGTTTCCCAATAGGGAATTTTGGTTCGAAAACGGGAATCGAAAACCGGGAAGATGATGGTCGCCGATCTGACAATGAACCTATTGTTAAACTTACAGTGCAAATATGCCAAGAGTTTTGTTGTATTATCCTTGTACTATAATAAGTCCGTGTTGCAAAAACGAGCTGCTGTTTGAACTCAGAGTATCGTAAAATCAGTTCGGAATACCTTGAAACATGTAGGAAGCGTAACATAGCACTCTAGAGAAGGGACTGGACAACCCATCGGGCGATAGTTTGTTTGCCGCACGTGCACAACAGATATCACACGCTTTCCTTGGTGGCCCTATTTGCAATGGATATATGTCTGTTGAGCTTTCTTGTGTTTCTTTATAAATTCAAACATGAATCCTGTTAATGCCCTAGAGTTCGCATTGCGTCATTTTCAAGAACATGGCTTTTGTTCGTGAATAATAAGTTCGAAAGAAAAAATCCTACACGTGTTGGTGTTGTTCCGGAAATAACTCTAGACATAGTAGAAGGAAAAAAAAAAAAAAAAAAAAAGATAGTGACAGTGGTGACAATTCATCTTCATTCTCACAATCAACGTGTGACTTTCACCTTCCAAGCATAAATGACATAACGAAACCAAGTTCGAATCCCGTGTTGAAATCTAATGACTAACAATACAGACTGGTCTCCAACGAAATCCATTAGTTTTAAGCATGTTTGCAGTTCACAGAGGTAAAAAAGAGAAAGAGAATATTGGCATCGAGAATAAGAGAAACTCCGTATCCTTCTGGTTAAATGAAGATGGGAAGAAACGTCGTCTATTGACCAATGTGCCTAGCAGCTTTCGATTGGACATGTCAGCGTTGCAACTATATATGTGAGAGAAACCGCGATCTTAACTACTATTGAGCATAATAACTATTTGCACGCATTGCAATCATCAATGCATCAATACATATATTGATCAACGCATTGCATTGGTAAATTATTTGCACGCTTTGTAGAAACAAGAAAAGGAAAAAAAAAAAAAAAAAAAAAAAAGGTACCGACGAGGGTTTAAGGCTCAGGGCCTCAGAAATTAAAAAAAAAATGATTATTTGGAGGAGTAAAAGAACATCCTCTGCTTGGGTCTCTCGCTTAAAGAAATCCCATAAATATAAAACAGATAAATGAAATTAATTTCACGACCATTCATAAAGAACAACAAGAAAAATCTGATGTGTTGCACTCACATGACTTTCTCTACTCTTGTACTAAGCATTCTTACAAACTCTTATTCCTATATCTTCTTCGTATTAGTTAAGATAAACATTTGTACAAATTATCGTATTACTTATTTCCTTGTAGGTGCAAGGAGAATGTTAGAATACAGTAGGCTTTGTGCGATAGTCAAATGTTTTAAAGCTTTGAGATCGTGTTCTCTTTCCACACTTAACATATAAAAAAATGAACAACGATGATCCATTTCACGAAAGTTCTAAGTTTGCCGAAACTCGCACACATAACAAGGAATATCTCCGAAAAGGTTCACCCTACAAGAAAATTTATTAGTTTAGCAAGATCTACATTTTTTTGTATAGTATGATTTGGTCTATCTCTAACGGTTTACCAGGTATGCAAAAGTCGTCCAGAGTAAATACCACTACAAATATATGACATTTTAATGAAAATCGTTGGAGCCATTTTCAAGAAAATCAAAATTTTCGAAAAATGTTGCACGTAAAGGGTAGTTTAGGGTGGGGCTATTTTCTTCAAAATTTTCGTGTCGCATCCTTAAAAGACATTACATTTAAATACCAACTTTGGTTTTTATGTGACTTTTCGTTTTTGAGTTATGCTGTCCACAGACACACAGACACACACACGGGCCTTTTTCTAAAAGTGCTTTTTTTGGATTCAGGGGTCTCAAAGCATATATTTCCGGTGAAATCTCGACATCAAATTTTTGGGTGGAATACAATACTTCCCCTACTTACCAGTAGAGAAAGTAAAAAAATACAAAGAAGCAGAAAGGTTTTTGGAAACAGTGAGAGGGCGACTGTCGAATTATCCCCCTTCTTGCTTTTATAATGCAGATCAAAGGGATTTCGAACATGAAATGAGAGCAAAAAGGACATTGTCGTTTGTTGTGGAGAAACATATACAAATTGTTGCACAATATATTAGTGCGCTGATCCAATGACTCACTATTATGCTCACTCTTAGTATGGATGGGTCTAATTTTTTAAAATTATTTGTTGCACTGCAAGAGATATGGAAGTTTCGACCCTTAAGTTTCAAGGTAGGTGTTTAAGGCCGAAAATATAATTGAAGACAAGAAATGGGTAAAATAGGGGGGAAAAAGAGTTGAGATCCTGGTTTAATGATGTCTTTTCCCCCTGCTCTGTAATTGTAAATAATTATTGTGATCTACTTTTGGACTCGTGGATGGGTTACAATGATATTACATGTCTTCAAGAAATTCCTCCCGGAAAGAACATTGAACTTTTGCAGATTCCTCCCGGAACCACGACGTAACTTCGACCGTTGTATAAATTTTTCTTCCGGCAGTGGAAATCTCTTCATCGCCGTCTGACATTTTATTATCTAATGAGAACATTCATTTCGAGGTTTTTCACTGAGACAATATTCTAAAAATGCAGCCATTTATTCATTATCAAATGTCATCTCCACGGTTATACATTCGTGATTTACAACCAGATATACAACGAAGCGAACATCCGAGTTCATTGTACCTGCTAAATTCTATCTCCAAACAAGTGTGAGAATATGTGAAGAACAGTATGATCTGCACCATTTCCATTTATTTTGTAAAAGTATTTCACTTGTTCTCTGAGGTGTAAAACTACTGAAGTTTGTAAAAATATAGTGGCAATTGCACCTCCTCACGTGTATTCCAAGGGACCCAGCACTCACGAAGCCCACATGTCTGGGACTTGCATTGAATGTTGTCCCCATGCTCAGTATATCATTTAATTCTCTAGACCGGTGACATCAATCTGGGTTACGTGTAATCCCAGAGGTACGCGAAGACTTCTTACGGAATATGTAATATTTAATTTCATTTGTTAGCGTAGAATTAAATAAGTTATAAATACATATTAAAATCTGTTTTAGACAATGTTATGTATAATTTGAATTGAGGATTACTCTAGGGCTACAATCTGAAATGGAAAATTGTCTTTGGGGGTACATACGGGGTGAAAAAAGGTTGATATAGTTGTTTATCTTCTTTCTATCTCTTATCTTTTTTCTTCTTTTGTTCTCCTCTTCTTTCTAGCATTGACTGTAATCTCTGATCGCAACTTTCGGCTCAGTGTGTTGTGCTTCGGCTGCAGTGGTCGCTGACGTCACTTCCTTTGGCCAATTCGGAGCACATTGCATTACGGAAATAAACATACGTGTCTAAGAACTTCGACACGAAACAAGTTTGAAGTCTTACGGTAATCAGGAGAATGGAGTTTGAGAGCTGAGCAGGCACGTGCTGGTTATATTAAGTCGAAACTAATGTGTGAATAAGTGCTTAATCTGTTGTCTATAGTTAAAAATTATCCATAAAGCTTCCAGAATGAAATACAGTATCTTTTTAGCAGTTTGGGTACTTGTGGCAAATGTGTGTGCAAACGAAGAAGAAGAAAGTGGAGCAAGATTGCTCATTGCCAAACAGATTTTAAATAAATATTTGGTTGAGGATATGGATATAGTAGTCAAGGTAAATTTAAGTCTTAAGTGAATTGAAGTTAGATTAAACATGTTTGTCAGCAAGTAAATGGAGCTGTTCATAGAGGAGTAGCAGAATTCAGCATATGGAGTAATTTTTAATATCTTGATTTTCAGTACACGCTATACAACGTTGGGAATAGTGCTGCTTTGAGTGTCCAGCTTAGTGACAACAGTTTCCAATCAGAAGCGTTTGCAGTAGTTGGAGGTCAGCTGAGTATAAAACTGGACCGCATTGCACCAGGAACAAATGTTTCACATGTTGTTGTTATCAGGCCGAAAAAGCATGGTTACTTCAATTTCACTGCCGCAGAAGTAAATTATAAACCAACAGAAGAGGCAAAAGAAGTAAGTATAACACTTGGTTAGGGAAGGTAAATGTTCCAAAAATTTTGGTCAAGCTCTGACCTCAGATGCGATATTGGATTTTATGGGATGTCACAAATGTGAACCACACGCTAAAAATACTCCCTAAAATCTCCGAATAATATACATTTTTGTAAAGTAAAACTTAAGTTCAAATGTACTCATTGTGCATATGCTGTTGGGTTATCGTGTAAAATAGTGACTGACCCTTGTACACGATGCTGTCTTCTGCTAGAGAGTGTGAGGGCATGGGCTGTGTGCCTGGAGCATTGCCAACCAAAGAAACATGAATGTGATAAAACTATCAACACTGCATCTTGTCAGCAGCGATATTCAAATGCATAAAGATGTTTCCTACAGGAATAATAACAAGAAGAAGAAGAAACGATAATTTTAAAAATGTGGCTGTGCATGCAAAAGAACTATCACTTCAAACGACTATGAATATTAATAATAACAATAGCAATAATAATCCATTACTCATATTTCTTGTGGTTGGTAGGATTTACATGCTTGTGCAGATTTCAGTGCCATGGTTGGCAATATCCACATCATCCATGCATAGCAGCAATTAAACATAATAGAAGGAGCTATAGATGAGCTGAGGCTGCTGTTATACAGGATAACCAAGCCGTTGATGGCAGCCCATGGTGCCAATCTTGTGCCTAAAGTCACCCTAGTCTTTCACTGGCCTGAATTATAACTATTATTGTTTTCACTTATCTAAATAAATAAAAAAAAAGGGTATTTGTTACTACCAGGTGGCCAGAGAAGTGTGAAGAAATTGAAACAGAACATGATTACCTTAAGAGCGTTGTATTGAGTTGTCTCGCCTAGAGGCTGGAACCCACAAACACACCCTTTTTAAGATGTTTTATAGCAAAGATTGTGCATGTGTAAAGATTTTATAAAGAGGAGAAATAAAGTGATAATAAAGAAGTGCATAACAGGCATATTCCTTCTCACACTGCTATTTGTAATATATAACACCAATATTTTCAACATATATCATTGGGGTTTAGCTATACTGAACCTTTGGTAATGCCCAGCCCTTGTTTGTTTGACTGCAACTGTTACACTCTTCTTATACAAAACATTCTTTGGCTGTGCTTTGTAGCCTAGGACTCTCAATTCCTCGGATACAATAAGTTTTTGGGTGCTGTTTGTTACGTATAGGCAGTACTTTGTAGCTTTGCATTTTAAAACAGCTGGAGGTAGGAAGTACTATCTGCCAGGAAGTTGAGAAGTGATGTGGGTTCTTGGGCCTTCCAGTAATAAGTAATGACCAAAAAAACACTAAAATAAACTAGCATTTTATGTTCATATCTAGTGCAGAATTATACCACACTATACTATGGCCAGTGGATCTCTGGCCCTGATTTTCACAGCTGTGATGAGTTGGAAGAGGAAGGTTAACGTTGCCAACGTATAGTAATGACTTTCGGATAATGGATTCTCAAAATTACCTTAAGAATGAAAGTGTATGATATTTATTAAGTTTAAAACACTGAAATACAGGTTTCGGTTTTATTTTCATGCAATATCTTCGTTACACCACTATTCTGTTCGAATATTACCTTCACATCTGTTTTGGGCAGTAGCTGTTACTTTTGGCAATACTGGAAGCAAGTAATGCAGTGGATGTTAAAGCTTTCTGCTAGCAGCAGTCAGCGGTCTCCCTGCTAGGCGTGGCTTCCAAATGTAGCACCATGTTGTCAACTCTGCTTTACAAGGACCATGTGGTTTCAATTGCTTTGGTGTTTGTGCAGGTTTTTTCCGGTAGGTAAACAATATAACAATTGTCCCCATATTATACTATTCGGTGACCATTTATATGCATACTGTCCATGTAAATTTATAAAGTAACGATGCAATCTGCAGATGTATGAAATGTTTCAAATACCTTTGAGAGGTAGAACTGGAACTTAAAAATCCAATGCCACAACTGGGATTTGAACCACAGACCTTCCGCTTACCGGGAACTGGCAGTTTGTCACAATAGCTCAGTGGTAGAGCAGCTGCCCGGTAAGCGGAAGGTCTGTGGTTCAAATCCCAGTTGTGGCATTGAATTTTTAAGTTCCAGTTCTACCTCTCAAACTTTGCCCACACACAGCTTGTGTGTTTAAAAGCACCAACAGTAAGTTTGCTGGCATAAATAAATTTCAAATGCCTTGTTTGAAATTATCGCTAAAGTACTGGCAACACCGCGTCACGAGGCCTTGAGAAATGTCAGAGCCGGAGATCCACTGGCCATACAATAGATCCACAAAGTGTTGGCTTTGGTTCACCATAAAGTGGACAGCAGAAGCCCTGCCATTAATCCATTGCAACCACCCAGCAGTTGGTGTGTAGTGTACTAGCAGACTCCACATGCTCGATTAAGGCAAAGGATGGCAGTTTGTCTCCTATTACTGGGCATAATTACTGGTCATCTTTATCTCACTGGTGATGTAAATAACTGCCAGAATCCAATGTTCCAAGAATGCAGCAGCAATGGTATTTTCTTCCTCCAGTTTTACATTGTCCCTGTTGATGTATTTGGTGTCTATTGAAGATGGACATCTTGTGACAATAGCTGAACCAGTCAGTTATTAATCTGCTATCTACTAGAAAACAACAGTTTTTTCTTTATAGGAAAATTCCTGGACAAAGCAGTGAATAATTATTACTTGGGCAAGTGTTAATCTAGAAACAATACCCTTTTGCAACTGACTCTAAAGCACTCCTCATGCCCTCTCTTACAAGAAAATAATGTGCAAACATCTACAGAACAATCCTGAGCTGGTAATGTTTGGGAATGCCATGTTGTTTTATCATGTAGTATACATCTTATGTACAGTTGTTGTTTTTTAGCGATAAGGTGGATATAGACGAGATAGATATAAATTTGTGCACTACGTTGGGAATTTAAACTTTGTTCTTGTTTTTGGTTAGTTTTTGGGCCAAACTTTCGCAGACCAACCCCGTCAAAGTTACTAAATTGGCATTGAAACAGTATAAAAGTTACTCTGGAGTAATATAAGTCCTGAGGCTTTCACGGCCGGCATTATCAACTATGTTAAGTAGATTTTCCGGGCTTGTGGGCCGTGGTCGAGTTGGATTACCTTCCTCCGACGTTTCACTGAAAACTGTGTCCAGCATCTTCAGGGTCAACCTCTATTATTTTGGTCTAAATTAGCGGCTGCACATAAACTAAAGTTCACTGCAAACTTTCATATTCATCTTTGTTTCTTATTAGTGTCCTTGGTAACATAAATTTTCACGATCGCTCGTTCTCATGAATACCAACATGAGATTATCGCTAACAAATCTTTTCTTAATAAATTGATCTCAAATTATATTTTCAAATGCCGGCAAATGGGACGTCTCTGATCCTGGTATAAAAGATAAAGCTTCCCGTGTCTCGGGTTTTCTTCTCCCTCTTATTAGAGCCGGGAGCCAAGTTTTGCTTATCTGCTGTCTCTCTTCTTTTTGATTGTAGGAGTTTTTATGCATAAAAATCTCTATTGCTTCCCGAGTCAAGCGAGCCTGGTAGTGGCTTGTTCGGCCACGACGTGAATTACAAAGACACAGAGGTACTCTCAAGGACAAGCCACCACCAGGCTCGCTTGACTCGGGAAGCGATAGAGATTTTTATACATAAAAACTCCTACAATCAAAAAGAAGAGAGACAGCAGATAAGCAAAACTTGGCTCCCGGATCTAATAAGAGGGAGAAGAAAACCCGAGACACGGGAAGCTTTCTCTTTTATACCAGGATCAGAGACGTCCCATTTGCCGGCATTTGAAAATATAATTTGAGGTCAATTTATTAAGAAAAGATTTGTTAGCGATAATCTCATGTTGGTATTCATGAGAACGAGCGATCGTGAAAATTTATGTTACCAAGGACACTAATAAGAAACAAAGATGAATATGAAAGTTTGCAGTGAACTTTAGTTTATGTGCAGCCGCTAATTTAGACCAAAATAACAGAGGTTGACCCTGAAGATGCTGGACGCAGTTTTCAGCGAAACGTCGGATGAAGGTAATCCAACTCGACCACAGCCCACAAGCCCGGAAAATCTACTTAACATAGTTGTTTACTCTGGAGTGTTCCCAAAAGTCAAAAGGCTCCCCAATATTGCATCAGAGAAAGATATTTATTGTCTACTTTGGTCACCTGTAATAGAAGATTGTTTCCATTACAGCTGGTAATGTTTGGGAGTGCCATGTTAGCTTAGTTTTTTAGGTTCAAGGATCAAATAGAGAAAGGTGAGGGACAAGGAGGGTGTAGAGGAGGAGAGAAGAAGCGAAGTGTACAAAAACTGCTTTTCAATGTGTTGTTGTTCGTTTTTTTTTTTTTTTTTTTTTTTTTTTTTTTTTTTTTTTTGTGAGCGTTATCTCTAAAATGTTCAGTTTTTTGTGGAACTTTGGGAAATTTTTTTGGCTGTTTGAGGCATTTTTGGAAGTTAGAATTTGGGTACGTATTTATATGTGCCTAATGAATATTTTGGAGTAAAAAATTAATTTTTTTTATGGGGTTGGTCTGCGGAAGTTTGCCCAGTTTTTGAATGTGTTTTAGAGTACTTATGGGGCCAACTGAGCCACTCAGCTCAACATGCCTGCTCTGGTTTACTTTATTAGTAATTTCCTTTATATGAGCTATTTGGAAAGGAATCTTATTTTTAATACATTTAATAGTTTTTGTACTGTGTTTAATTAATTTATGAATTCATTGGAAATGTGTTTCATTCACACGACTTTCTCTACTCTTCAAAAAATTATTCTTACAAAAGCTTAGTCTTAAATGTATTTCTTTTTAATAGAGATAAACTATCCTTATGCATTTTGTTGTAGGATAAAGTGATAGTAAGGTTTTTAGAGAGTGGAATGCTACGTGATGGGTTCGAAATGTATGACTACGAGAAAAATTGTATTACTTACACATTTCTTTCTGCGCACTATTGTTGGTCATTTTTATATGGTTTCTACAAGCTATTCATATGAAAGTTTAATTTCCACATTTTCTGCATTGAACATTTGCTGTCTTAAATATTGACTTATTCAAAAGGCTCTATGGTTTTTATTAAAATTTTATTAATATACATTTCATGACAAATGTATATTATAAATTTTCTGGACTGTAAAGTTCTGTTTGTTCAGAATTAATTTTGTATAATTGATGATGATCAACCATGAGAGAGATACAAAAATTCACTGCT
This sequence comes from Tenodera sinensis, assembly GCA_030765045.1. Lineage (NCBI taxonomy): Eukaryota > Metazoa > Arthropoda > Insecta > Mantodea > Mantidae > Tenodera > Tenodera sinensis. The sequence goes on along the minus strand of CM060965.1, from coordinate 166,206,545 downwards.
CAGATTATATAGTGCTTAAAAAACACATATTATTTTAAATAACCTTTTTGTGCAGTCAGCCATTTCTGAGATATCCATTGTAATTGGTCAGCATATGTTGACCCACTTTTAAACACCTGACCAAGGATTTGATAAGTCGTGTAAAGGTAGCATCAGATTTTTATCATTTAATGTACACTTTGTTTCATGTTCAAAACGCAAAGATAATAACATTTGAAAGTACTAACACAAAATACTGTTTCAGCTTCAGGTTGCAGTTACGAGTGAACCTGGAGAAGGCCTGATTATAGCTTTTAAAGACTATGACAAGAAATTTTCTCCTCATGTTGTAAGTATTTTTAAAATAATTAGTGATTATCACATAGTTATAGCATAAAATAAGATGCATTGTACCCGGTGAACCATCAGCCTGTAGGTTTCCCTGAGCTTATGCAACTTTCTACTGTCCATTCCAAACCAAAGTGCCTCCTACTATAAACAAGCTCTTTGAATTAATCCGCGCAAAAGTAGTTTGCAGTTTCCACCTGTAGCAGCTATTTTTCCTCTCGCACATGCTTGGTGCATATCACTTACAGTTGAACAATGTTTAAATCACAAGATGTGCCTTACGCAAAAATCATAGTTGAAAATGCAATTTGAAATAGCTGAAATATATATTTTACTTACATTAACTGCACTCCTCGGGCAAAGGTGTAACACCCAAATCCGAATCCTCCGAAGATGATATAGCTAACACACTGGGAGTCAGAAGTATCCTCTAAATTAATGACGAGGTTGTCCACAACCCTGTAGCACACAAAATCGAGTCCTCACATTCTATTCTCCTCTTCTGTCATGTGCCTGATGTCTGCCTGCCACATTTCAGGTGTCACTTTCGCGATATCCACAACGGCAAGCGTCGGGTATTTCTCTAATAGCAAGTTGAACACACTAAGTATTATTTGCTTTTTGCCGCTTTTTAAAGTTTCCCGCTTTTGTGTTCGAACACTTTACTGGAAGTAGACGCACCTTCATCTACCATCACAACTCGAACACTAACTGAAATCACAGTTCAAAGAGTTGAGCGGAGCATACGCGTGTTAGAATGTTATTGCTGACTTCACTTATCATATTTCTTTAGTACTCAGATATCACCTCGGGGAATTTTGCTGTTGCATTCCTTGTCATGCTGATACGCATTTACTAAAAGATACACTCAATGTTGGTGTAGTAGCAGACGACATTAACGAAATTAGATTGTGTAATCTTTCATCATTAAGTATGCATCCGTTAATCTTAGCAGTGGAATCGTATGATAACCACCTTAAAATGTGCAGTTTTATACCTTTCCTAACCCAATATGTCACTGCACAGTATATTTATTGTGGAACTGTTTACGTTGGCGCAAGAGTGTGCTGAGGCTTGTGACAAGCAGAAACACATGCTTTTGTTTATAGTAGGAGGCACTTTGGTTTGGAACGGACAGTAAGCAGATAGCTTTGGTTCTGTGAGACACAATTTACAGCTTGTTTCAAGTATTTTAATGCCATTTACAAGGAAATTGACACATTTAACGTAACCCTGTGATACAACAATCCATCGGGGCCAATGCCTACTGCCCGACCGCTGTGTCCCCCACCTCTGCTCACCACAGGCGTCATGAGTAGTGTGCAATATTGTAGGTGGGATGTGGTCAGTGCCCCGGTCTCTCCCGGCCAGTTATGTGGTCTTCTCAACCATGGGCCACTACTTTTCAAGCAAGTATCTCCCCAGTTAGCTCCTCAGGAACCTAGTGTGCCTGAGTGCACCCTGTGCCAGACCTCCCGGCGGGGATGGGAATCCCCATGCCAGTACTGCGGAGATCGAACCCTGGTTCTCCATGCCAAATTGACACACTTAATGAGTAAATTAAGAAGTGATTGTGCAAAACCTCAAAGCTCCAGTGCAAATAGTTTCTGAGGTTTATATATTATATATTTTTAAGTAGCGAAAAAATAAAAACTGCTTTGAGAATTCACATTAGTCAGTGAAGTAAGAAAGTGACATTTTCTGGTACTCTCATACAGTGAAAATAAATATATTTGATTAAAGTAATTGTTAGATGTAGAGAAATAGTTCTTATTTTTATGAGGTTGGTGGCATCAGCGTTGGCAGGGCCAAAGGCTTCTTGGTGAAGGTTCAGTTGGGTTTGAAGTTGACTGTCAGGGATGCAGTATTTATGCATAATCTGATGCATTATCTTCTCTGATTGGCTCGGGGCCGGCTGAAAAGTATGGCTGGTGGGAGGGGCTAAACTGCGTCTTGGTCACTACTAGTTCCTCAGTGGTTCACGTTTTGCTGTCTGGTTTATCATAAACTTCTGTAGCACTGTAATCAGGCATGGTAGTGTGAGATGGTTGAGAAATTTATAAGCACCCCAACAATTTTAACAGGATGTAAGAAGCGCTTAAGCCCAACAGAACTTGGCATCCTGTCATTGATGACAGACAACAATCCAGACATAGAAACAACATGAACCAATCAGGAACTAGTAGCGACCATGAAGCAGTTAAGCCCCTCCCACCAGCCATACTGTCTCAGCTGGCCCCAAGCCAATCAGAGAAGACCTCTACTCATAAATATTGCATCCCCACCAGTCAACGCTTCAGACGCAATTGAACCTTTACCGAGAAAACCTTGACCACGCCAGCAGTGATGTGCACCGCAGTTATAAGCATAAGTTATAATAAGCAGTTTGATGTTGCTTTGCATCTTGCATGCATCCAGGTCTGCTTGCCAAATTAAAAACTGCTTCTATGCAAAGTTTTATTGCTTTAGTATAGGGTTCTTAATTTAAAACCTAATGAGTGTGCAGCATTTCACCTGTGCGAGATTGGGTATGCCACAGCTAGCTTTGCTCCTACATGAACTCCGCATGTAAAGCATGTATGACACTCTTACGTTATATCTTTCGTGTACAAAAGTTGTTATAAATGGGAGTCACCAAGCCACGACACAACTCACTAGACTACCCTAAAATATATATACACCAAAAACAACCATTTTCCAACCAAATTAAGCCACAAATTGGAAGACATATTTTCACACAAAGCCCACATAACAAAAGAATCATACAAGAGAAATAAACACAATCTACAAAAGGACACTGAAATACAATCGAAACAAGAATAATGATAATATTATTGCTACAGTGTCCAAAGAACTTTTTAAACAGGACATAAAGAAAGTACAAATTATTAAGGCAACTTCCACTAAAAAGATAGGCAAAAGATAAGAAAATCCATTAGGCCCACTAGGGGATACAAGTACTTATGTGAGGTGACTGCAATAGATCCAGACATAACATCAAAGGAGCACTTTTTCACAAACAGAGGTTACGTTACAAGAGTCAGACAAGATGGGCACGAATCATTTGCAGGCAGAGAAGACCCAGACGATCAAAATTGGTCAAATAAATGAGTAGCGCTCGAAATTGGTGATAACTGAACTTAGAAAATTAATTGACGAACTAGATATGGACATTTTATGCCAAGAGCCGTATAAATAAACTCACAATATGTTAACTATGTTAAGTAGATTTTCCGGGCTTGCGGGCCGTGGTCGAGTTGGATTGCCTTCCTCCGATGTTTCGCTGAAAACTGCGTCCAGCATCTTCAGGGTGATCCAATTAGTGAACTCCCGAGTCCAAAGACTAGAGAGCTATGCCTTCCAGCGCGCTATATATATAGTCGCACATGGAGGGAGGGCGTGGCGCGTAGGGGGGGAGCATGGCAGCTATTGGCTGCCTATCGGCAAATGGGACGTCTCTGATCCTGTTTTGCTTATCTGCTGTCTCTCTTCTTTTCGATTGAAGGAGGTTTTATGCTTAAAAATCTCTATCGCTTCCCGAGTCAAGTGAGCCTGGTAGTGGCTTGTAATTCACGTCGTGGCCGAACAGTAGAGAGTGTTCTGCCACCGCTGACTTGTCCGTCTGCCCCAAACGGCTATGTCTTTCCTGTTCTTTTAGTCAGGTGCTGATACTCCACATGGTGGTGCCTATATATACTTGTCCACAGCTACATGGTATTTTGTAAACCCGGCTGTGCAGTGTGTATACCTTTTATCCTTAACGGAGTTAAATAAATCTTTGACTTTCTTTGTTGGCCTATAAATAGTCCTAATGTTGTACTGCTGCAGCAGTCTTCCTATTCAGTCTGTTACCTTATGGATGTATGGTAAATAGATGGTACTCAGGGTTTGCTTCCTCCGGTCTTCTTGGACTGTCGGGTACCTTGGATGGCGAGCTCTTGTAATTTCCTTGTGTGTATAACCGTTGCTGATGAGGGCCTTGTTTAGATGTCGGATTTCTTTATTCAGTTTTTGTGGCTCACAAATCTTGGCCCGTTCGGAAAGGGTTTTGATTATGCTCAGTTTTTGTCTTGGATGATGATTCGAGGTTTCATGGAGGTATCTATCAGTATGAGTAGGTTTGCGGTAAACTGTGTGACCCAGACGTGAATCAGCTTCTCTTGTCACTAGGACATCCAGGAAGGGGAGGCTGTTGTCTGTTTCCTTCTCAATGGTGAACTGTATGGCGCGGTTTTGGCTATTTAGATGATGAAAAAAGGCTTCTAGTTTTTCCTCCCCGTAGCTCCAGATAATGGTGTCGTCCACGTACCTAAGCCAGGTTTTTGGTTTATATGTAGCGCTTCTTCTTCAAACTTCTCCATGAAAAAATTTGCAACTATCGGGCTTAAAGGGCTGTCCATGGCAACGCCATCTATCTGTTCATAGAAACATCTTCTATAAACAATTTTCCATAAAAACATGATTTTGCACCAAGAAACATTTTTATTCACACTTTTAAAATAAGTCATACTATGTTCTATATGTTTGAAATATAAATGCTATTACATTCACACTGTTTTCTCCTCTCACTTTTAGGTAACACATTCATATCTCTTTCTCTACTCACTCTTCTACAAATAAATACACAATTTTCTGTATGTTTAAAATAGAGATGCTGCATATTACATTCACAGTGTTATCTCTACTTACTTTTAGGTAACACATTCACATTTCTTTCTCTACTCACTCTTCTATAAACCATTTTCCATAAAAAACGTGATTTTGCACCAAAAAACACTTTTATCCCCACTTTTAAAATAAGTCATGCCATGTTCTGTATGTTTGAAATAGAAATGCTATTACATTTACACTGTTTTTTCCTCTCACATTTAGGTAAGACATTCACATCTCTCTCTACTCTTCTACAAATAAGGCATACAATTTCGTGCATGTATGAAATAGAAATGCTACATATTACATGCACACTGTTTTCTCTACTTGCTTTTGGGAAACACATTCATAATTGTTTATCTACTCACTCTTCTAGAAATAAGTCATACAATTTTGTACATATTTGAAATAGAAATGCTGCATATTACATTCACACTGTTTACTATACTTTTAGGTAACACATTCACATCTCTTTCTCCACTCACTCTTCTACAAACAATTCATATCATCTATACAACTTGGTTGTTTATATATACCCAACTGTTAAGCTTGAAAACCGCTTAACCGATCACCACGAAATTCAGCACGTATACGTATTTTTTATGGGGAAATTTTTATGGCAACAATTTGACTACACAATATATTACTTTCAAATGATTTTCTACTCGCATTTCTTTTACGTACCACATTCATTTATCCTCTGTTTGCCCCTCAACATACAATTAATATAATATTCTATGATTGAAATATAAATGCAACGTATTACATTCACACGACTTCCTCTACTAATTCTTCCTTTACGAGGCACCATCAGTCTTCTTTCACTATTCACCCCTCAACATATAATTCATACAATTTGATATGTTTGAAAAAGAAATACAATGTATTACATTCATACTATTTTCTGTACTCACTTTTCTTTTACGTAACAATTCACATATTATTCCCTATCTTTTATCAACTTCATACATACCAACGCCTATACATATCGTATGTTGAAGAGTGGGTAAATTCCAAAACAGGTTGACCGATTGCCATGAAAAGTGACATATCTAATTGTTTTCATGGCAAAGGCTTTTATGGAATCCATTTTACCACCCAACGTATTACGTTCACATGTTTTTCTCTACTCCCTTTTCTTTTACCTAACATACTACTCCCTCTTCTACAAACAACCCATACATTTTTCCATACACTTGAAATATAAGTGCAACGTATAACATTCACATGCTTTTCTACTCATTTTTGTTTTACGAAACACAATCACATTTCTTTCACTACTCCCGCTTCGACGAACAATTTTCTATATGATTGAAACAGAAATGCATAGTATTCACATGGCTTTATCAACCAGCTTTTCTTCCTGTAGTATTTGTTATTGTTCAACAGTGGTTTTGCTTAGTGTTGCTCCAGTGCTTTAATAAAAAATAAAGAAATAGTTAAAAAAAATCTGATGTGTTGCACTCACATGACTTTCTGAGAAACTCATTTTCTTCAAACATGAATATCTTCGAAATGGTTCACCCTACAAGAAAATTTATGGAGACATAAATTGTGTATTTTAGCAAGATCTACATTTTTTGTATAAAAAAGAGAGCAATAGCAGTAATAGTACCGTTTTTTAGAGAGCACCATTTTTTTATGTTTTGGCGGTCACATCGCTCTCTCACAACCCCCAGAATGTCTGGGGGACCACACCTGTCATTGGTTTATGGGTCTCACCGACCTGACCGGGAGAATTATCAAAATAAATTCAACGACTATATCCTCTGATTACCAATCAGAAGACGTATTACATGCCATGACAGGTCAGCATGTTAGGGGTTAAGGTTTTATAGAAAAATTAGAGAAATGGAGAGGTTGGAAAAATAAAGACTCCCTAGCCCTCAGGAACCCTAATAGCATCGGGGTCGGAAGAGAACAAGAGATGACCAAGGTAAGGTCAGATAGGAAAGTTACAGTGAGGAGCAAAACACCAGTAAGTGGAAGTAATGTTCTGCTCAGCTTGGGTACCTCGTGGTTGCCATTCACATATCCCCTAGACGGAGACCCCTGAGTATTATTATTACAAATCTTTAAGTTATGGAACTACTAACTTTGATGGAGAAATTGAAGCAATTCGAATGGCCCTACAAAATCTTTTGTACAGAATTTCACATTTTCAGCAAGCAGTTATTCTCTCAGATTCCAGGGCAGCAATTATAGCAATTATTTCCAAGTTGTCACCAAGAAACCAAACTATTATAGAATGTTGGAAGATGCTTAGCCATCTAACAGTACTTCAAAAACACCTAGTCTTCCAATGGATACCGGCTCACTGTGGACTGAGTGGTAATGAGAAAGCTGATTTTCTTGCAAAAAAGGGTACCAGCGGTGTACAAAAATCTATAGTTAATCTACCATTTTATGCAGCTAAAAGATTAGTCAACTCTGAATTCAAAAAAATTATTGCAAAATATTACTATGAAAAATCAAAGAATAAAAGATGGGAACTACCAAACATTCAAACAGTGATTCCTGAGTATCCTCGAAAAACAGCAGTTGCAACCTTCAGATTGATTACAGGACATGATTTTCTGACAAAACATTTAAACAGAATTGGGATATATTCTTCACCACTCTGTCCTCTATGTGATCTGCAAGAGGAAATGGATCGAGACCACCTTCAAATATGCCCGGCCACTCCTAGTGCCCCATCCATCAGTGAAAAATATTGGAGAGCAAGAGGATTAATGACTTCATTGTCAGAAATCCAGCATTAGCTAACAACATTTTTTGTATTGTATGATTTGGTCTATCTCTAATGGTTTACCAGTTATGCAAAAGTCGCCCAGAGTAAATACCACTACAGGGGCTATAGCCAGAAAATTCAAGATATACATTTCATTTGTCATCAAAATATATCAAACATATGACATTTTAATAAAAATCATTAGAGCCATTTTCAAGAAAAGAAAACTTTTCGAAAATTTTTCCATGTAAAGGGTAGTTTAGGGTGGGGCTATTTTCTTCAAAATCTTCGTGTCACATCCTTGAAAGATATTAAACTCAAATACCAACTTTGGTTTTTAACCGACTTTCCGTTTTTGAGTTATGCTGTCCACAGACTGACACACAGACACACACACACACAGACCTTTTTCTAAAAATGCTTTTTTTGGATTCAGGGGGCCTCAAAACATATATTTCCGGTGAAATCTCGACATCAAATTTTTGGGTGGAATACAATACTTCCCCTACTTACCAGTAGAGAAAGTAAAAAAGGTAAAGTAATCACAATTGATGTCAGGAGTGCGCCGAAAAGCATGATATGGAACAGTTGATGAAACAAATGTTAGCCAAGATTTACATAATGGGAAATGAAATGAATTCCGGAATGCGACAGAGGAAATAAATATGAAAACCGAATTGGAAAAATGTAAACTACGGAATAGAAAATATAGGAACAAAAATGGAAGGCAAGTTGAAAATGTAAACTCCAAAACAGAAAAGATGAAGACGGAAATGTCTAATATGAAGATAGATCTATCGGAGAATACTAATGAGTGACTGGCCAGAGTAAAGGAAGCCATGGAAGAACTCAACGGAAAGACGAAGGACCTTAGCAAATGTGTTAATGCCTTGGAGTCAATCGCAGCAGCAAGGAACTGAACTCCATAATGGAACAAATGCTCAACGAAAACGTCAAACTGGGTGGATATCTTTGAGGGAGGTCTGCATTCAGCAGTAGATGCTTTACAGCTGAAATGATGGTGTTTATGAAATATTTGTATCTCGGAAATGACTCTTCACAATTGCAACTAAAATTATTTAGTTAACGTTTTGACTTTCAGTTTATCTAAATAAGTATCTTCTCCCACAAAAACAAGATTTCACTAAAACAGAGGCGAAAAACGCAGAGCGAAGCTTGGTCGCCCAGGTACTGCTTGTTTAACCGAGGATGGACAACATTTCCAGCATCTTCTACAAGGTAAGAGCTTTACGTGCAGAGTTGATGTAGGAGCAAAGCCAGCTGTGACACATCCAATCGCACAAAGGCAAAATGCCATGCACCCATTAGGTTTTAAATGAAGAACCCTGTAGTATATGGACATAATAATTGTATGATAAAATGGTTAGGTGAACATTACAAAATGGACTGAGTGCAGTAAAAGTGGTGTGTAGGGTATTTGCTTTGAGAAAAAGTATTTCTACCCTGCTATTGGAACCCTCTGTCCAAAACTACATGGGAGTGCACTGCCAGGATGGACTATCTGGTTTTCTCTAGCTGCTGGGGAAACCAGTCTCCCACTAGTTCTGTAGCCTTTTAGTAAATACCAAAAAAATTAGCATACAAACTGGAATTTGTCTTCATGGGCAGTCTTAAATAATTATTTCAATAGGAGTGGTATTATCCTCTTTCTTGGAAGTGTTGAAAAGAATGTTGTAATCGATTAATAATGAGAACATCCTGGAACATGTTTCGGAGACTCACTTTCCTCCGTTTTCAATCAGACATTGACTGGTTCTCTGTGGTGTGGTTGGCAATGTTTTTTCTGAGGTCTCCTCTAGTGGTGGTTCAAGGAACTTGCTGAACCTATAGTTCTGGGAGATGTAATTGAACACACTTGTTTTCATTTTTCAAAATGAGTATTGTGACCATGTGGTCAGTTCTTCTTTTCTTGTGTGTTTGAGAAGTTACGGTTCTGAATTTATGTTGTGACTTTTTGTCCAAAAGTGGATGGCAACTGCTGATTTGCATTTTTTGTTTCTGAAGTGGTCCTTGGATCTTGTTTCCAAATTTCTTTTAGATTACATCAATTTGGTATATACCAAATTTTTTATTAGCTGGGATGGCATCTTTGATGTTTGAGCTTAGTAGATTTTTTGTGGAGCAATGGTGCTAGCTGAATGTTATATTCTTTGAAAGCTTTTTTGAATTTATCAAAAGCCCATGGATGGTACATCAATTTTTTGAATATCATTTTTGGTTCTGTTGCTGTGAGTGTTGCAGTTTCTTTTAGAAACTTCTTTGTTTTTGCTAGTTTCACTGACCTTCAATGCATGTTCTGGGAAATTCTAAAATAAGCAATGTTTACTGTTAATTTACCTTTGAATTTAGTTTAAGGAATGCTGTTGCTTATTATCTAAATGCATACAAAGCGAGGGCTGAACACCAGGTCGTATTCACATGTATATAACTTTCCATTAATACATTTTGAAAAAGTAAATACAATGTAAGCATGCCATTTTTAAAATAGAATTAATAGAGATAACAGGTGCATGCATTCTTTACAGAAGCTGAATTCTAATACTCAAACAATTTTGTTTCAGCTGGATTGGGGAGCGTTTGCTGTGATGACATTGCCATCTCTAGCCATTCCATTTCTTCTGTGGTATTCCAGCAAGTCGAAATATGAGAGGTTGAGCAAATCTCATGGAGGTGGTGGAAAAAAGACTAAAGAATAATTAGCTTTTTCATGATATGTATCAACCAAGGAATGATTATTTAATAAAACAATTTTTTTTACATGGGTGGTAAAACATCCATATTCATTGTATCCTTTCCGCAATTCGGGTTACAATTGAATATGTTAATGTTGAAAGGAACTAAATAAACTTTTTCAAGTTTTGAGATCATTGCAAACAACCGTTTTGTGGGTGAATACATTTAACACTGAGCGACAAGATTGGCCGGTTCAAGTATGAATAAGTGAATTACTTTATTTCTGCTCAAAAACAATACATTTAACTTGCTAACAACAAAATAAATACAAAAAATATAGTTAAATCTAATAATATTTCCTGCTTATCTCAGCTACTGGAAGCCAGCAGCTATTTCCTTAGCTTACTAGGGAAAAAAATAGATATTTATTTACAGTATGCCTACATTCAAATTTACAATATTTTTCCTACATTGTTTGAGTTGCTGTTTTATTCTTTGGTCCACCACACATTTTAACCCCGGAGTTATTCATGGATGGTTGGGCCTACCCTGGTCCACATTATTTTTATTTAGTTTCCTGTATCATTTTTCCGTTCATCTTGCCATAAATTCACCTAATAGCTTTATATCTCTTCCTTTTTTAACTCCATTATCTTAATTTTATTAACCCCTTTATTATTCCTCGTCCATTTCTTTTCTGTGTTCCCTCCACAGGCTTGTTTCTTCATATTCTATTATATAGTGAAAATCATTATCCCGTTCTCCACACAAAGGGCATATATTCAGGCTTAGTTATCTTCTCTTAACACTTAAAGTAAAGAACAAGGAATGCCAGTAATTAGTGTTTTTCAACATTATGTTGAAACATTTGTTTCTACATTGAGTTGATATGTCAAATTTAAAAAAAAATTTGGACTTAGTTCCTTTCCACAATGAACAATTCAGTTTGTAGCATACAAAATAGTCTGCAGATGTAAAGGTGTAGTTGTACTGATTTCAAGGAATAATTCTGAGAAATTGCAGGAATTTAATAAACCAGTATTTTTGTGTTTTGTGGACTTCAAAAAAGCATTCGATAAGGTAAAATTAAAAGATGTATATATATTGCAAGAAAAACGTGTGCCCATGCACCTGATTAGATCAGTCAGCAGAGGACCTGCATACTGTGCAAGGGTCCTAGGTGCAATTTCTGGCTGGGAGATGGGAATTTTTCTCTAGCCAAGGTTATTCCCAGAGTCTGGAAGTATGAATGAGAGTGTGAATGTATGTGTGTGAATTTAACACATATAATCCATAAAGACTCGAAACCCACCATTGCCATGAGGCAATAAGTTCCACAGGAGAAAGCAGCCAATATGACCATTGGAGTTAAAGGCAGGATATAAATGGAACGATAAACAAGATGGGGAACCATGATTTCATATAAAATGCAACACAGATGATGCTATCCTCATATCAGAAACAGAAGATTGATTATGAAGGCTGTTAAACCAATTCAACATAAAGGCGAAAAAATATAACATGGAGATAAACATACAAAAGAAAACTCAATTTATTCACCCTTCGATCAAATACATGTTGGATATATCAGGTGTTTAAAAAAACGTGATCACAGTAATGTTACACATAAAGTATTAATATTAATGTTAATCTAATATTCAAAACAGTACATGAAAGAATCACATAATTTCTGAGGTATGCATATTACACTCCATATATTCTTCTGCAGAGTAAAAGGCTGTTTGTTTAAACCATTTTTTGACTAGGAGAGTAAATCTAAGGCCTATATCAGTCTGCCTTAGCCTATACCAGCCTGCCTTAGCCTATACCAGCCTGCCTTAACCTATATCAGTCTGCCTTAGCCTATACCAGCCCGCCTTAGCCTAAATCAACCTGTCTTAGCCTATACCTGCCCGCCTTAGCCTATACAAGTCCACGTTAGCCTATATCAGCCCACCTTAGCCTATCTTGGCCTGCCTTAGCCTATCTGAGCCCGCCTTAGCCTATCTCAGCCTGCCTTAGCCATATCTCAGACCACCTTAGTCCATATCAGTCCGCCTTAGCCTATCTTGGCCTGTCTTAGCCTATCTGAGCCCGCCTTAGCCTATGCAAGCCTGCCTTAGCCTATATCAGCCCGCCTTAGCCTATACCAGCCCATCTTAGCCTATACCAGCCCATCTTAGCCTATACCAGCCCATCTTAGCCTATCCAGGCTGCCTTAGCCTCTACCAGCCCACCTTAGCCTATCTCAGCCCGCCTTAGCCTATACCAACCCACCTTAGCCTATCTTAGCCTGCCTTAGCCTATATCAGCCTACTTTACTCTATATGACCCACCTAAGTCTATACCAGCACGCCTTAGCTTATCTCAGCCTGCCTTAGCTATATCAGCCCGCCTTAGCCTATATCAGCCCGCCTTAGCCTATATCAGCCTGCCTTAGCCTATATCAGCCTTCCTTAGCCTATCTCAGCCCGCCTTAGCATATCTCAGCCCGTCTTAGCCTATACAAGCCCGCCTTAGCCTATACAAGCCCGTCTTAGCCTATATCAGCCCGCCTTAGCCTATACCAACTTGCCTTAGCCTATACCAGCCCGACTTAGCCTGTATAAGCCCGCCTTAGCCTATCTCAGCCCGCCTTAGCCTATCTCAGCCCGTCTTAGCCTATACCAGCCCGTCTTAGCCTATACAAGCCCGCCTTAGCCTATATCAGCCCGCCTTAGCCTATACCAGCTTGCCCTAGCCTATACCAGCCCGCTTTAACCTATACCAGCCCGACTTAGCCTATACCAGCCCGCCTTAGCCTATCTCAGCCTGTCTTAGCCTATCTCAGCCCACCTTGGCCTATCTCAGCCCGCCTTAGCCTATATCAGCCTACTTTACTCTATATGACCCACCTTAGTCTATACCAGCCCGCCTTAGCCTATATCAGCCCGCCTTAGCCTATATCAGCCCGCCTTAGCCTATACCAGCCCGTCTTAGCCTATATCAGCCCACCTTAGCCTATATCAGCACGCCTTAGCCTATACCAGCCCGTCTTAGCCTATATCAGCCCGCCTTAGCCTATACCAGCCCGCCTTAGCCTATACCAGCCCGCTTTAGCCTATACCAGCCCGACTTAGCCTGTATCAGCCCGCCTTAGCCTATACCAGCTTGCCTTAGCCTCTCTCAGCCCGCCTTAGCCTATACCAGCCTGTCTTAGCCTATACCAGCCCGCCTTAGCCTGTATCAGCCCGTCTTAGCCTGTATCAGCCCGCCTTAGCCTATACCAGCTTGCCTTAGCCTATACCAGCCCGCTTTAGCCTGTATCAGCCCACCTTAGCCTGTACCAGCTTGCCTTAGCCTATATCAGCCCGCCTTAGCATATCTCAGCCCGCCTTAGCCTACACCAGCCCGTCTTAGCCTATACAAGCCCACCTTAGCCTATATAAGCCTGCCTTAGCCTATACCAGCTTGCCTTAGCCTACCTCAGCCCGCCTTAGCCTATACCAGCCCGTCTTAGCCTATACCAGCCCGCCTTAGCCTATCTCAGCCTGCCTTAGCCTATCTCAGCCCGCCTTAGCCTATATCAGCCCGCCTTAGCATATCTCAGCCCGCCTTAGCCTATATCAGCCTACTTTACTCTCTATGACCCACCTTAGTCTATACCAGCCCGCCTTAGCCTATACCAGCTTGCCCAAGCCTATACCAGCCCGCTTTAACCTATACCAGCCCGACTTAGCCTATACCAGCCCGCCTTAGCCTATCTCAGCCTGCCTTAGCCTATCTCAGCCCGCCTTAGCCTATCTCAGCCCGCCTTAGCCTATATCAGCCTACTTTACTCTCTATGACCCACCAGCCTGTACCAGCCCGTCTTAGCCTATACAAGCCCGCCTTAGCCTATACCAGCTTGCCCTAGCCTATACCAGCCCGCTTTAACCTATACCAGCCCGACTTAGCCTATTCCAGCCCGCCTTAGCCTATCTCAGCCTGCCTTAGCCTATCTCAGCCCGCCTTAGCCTATATCAGCCCGCCTTAGCATATCTCAGCCCGCCTTAGCCTATATCAGCCTACTTTACTCTCTATGACCCACCTTAGTCTATACCAGCCCGCCTTAGCCTATACCAGCCCGTCTTAGCCTATACAAGCCCGCCTTAGCCTATACCAGCTTGCCCTAGCCTATACCAGCCCGCCTTAGCCTATCTCAGCCCGCCTTAGCCTATATCAGCCTACTTTACTCTCTATGACCCACCAGCCTATACCAGCCCGTCATAGCCTATACAAGCCCGCCTTAGCCTATACCAGCTTGCCCTAGCCTATACCAGCCCGCTTTAACCTATACCAGCCCGACTTCGCCTATACCAGCCCGCCTTAGCCTATCTCAGCCTGCCTTAGCCTATCTCAGCCCGCCTTAGCCTATCTCAGCCCGCCTTAGCCTATACCAGCCTACTTTACTCTATATGACCCACCTTAGTCTATACCAGCCCGCCTTAGCCTATATCAGCCCGCCTTAGCCTATATCAGCCCACCTTAGCCTATATCAGCCCGCCTTAGCCTATACCAGCCCGTCTTAGCCTATATCAGCCCGCCTTAGCCTATCTCAGCCTGCCTTAGCCTATCTCAGCCCGCCTTAGCCTATATCAGCCCGCCTTAGCATATCTCAGCCCGCCTTAGCCTATATCAGCCTACTTTACTCTCTATGACCCACCTTAGTCTATACCAGCCCGCCTTAGCCTATACCAGCCCGTCTTAGCCTATACAAGCCCGCCTTAGCCTATACCAGCTTGCCCTAGCCTATACCAGCCCGCCTTAGCCTATCTCAGCCCGCCTTAGCCTATCTCAGCCCGCCTTAGCCTATATCAGCCTACTTTACTCTCTATGACCCACCAGCCTATACCAGCCCGTCTTAGCCTATACAAGCCCGCCTTAGCCTATACCAGCTTGCCCTAGCCTATACCAGCCCGCTTTAACCTATACCAGCCCGACTTCGCCTATACCAGCCCGCCTTAGCCTATCTCAGCCTGCCTTAGCCTATCTCAGCCCGCCTTAGCCTATCTCAGCCCGCCTTAGCCTATATCAGCCTACTTTACTCTATATGACCCACCTTAGTCTATACCAGCCCGCCTTAGCCTATATCAGCCCGCCTTAGCCTATATCAGCCCGCCTTAGCCTATATCAGCCCACCTTAGCCTATATCAGCCCGCCTTAGCCTATACCAGCCCGTCTTAGCCTATATCAGCCCGCCTTAGCCTATACCAGCTTGCCTTAGCCTATACCAGCCTGCTTTAGCCTATACCAGCCCGACTTAGCCTGTATCAGCCCGCCTTAGCCTATACCAGCTTGCCTTAGCCTCTCTCAGCCCGCCTTAGCCTATACCAGCCCGTCTTAGCCTATACCAGCCCGCCTTAGCCTGTATCAGCCCGCCTTAGCCTATACCAGCTTGCCTTAGCCTATACCAGCCCGCTTTAGCCTGTATCAGCCCACCTTAGCCTGTACCAGCTTGCCTTAGCCTATCTCAGCCTGCCTTAGCCTATATCAGCCCGCCTTAGCATATCTCAGCCCGCCTTAGCCTACACCAGCCCGTCTTAGCCTATACAAGCCCACCTTAGCCTATATAAGCCTGCCTTAGCCTATACCAGCTTGCCTTAGCCTATACCAGCCCGCCTTAGCCTATCTCAGCCTGCCTTAGCCTATCTAAGCCCGCCTTAGCCTATATCAGCCCGCCTTAGCATATCTCAGCCCGCCTTAGCCTATATCAGCCTACTTTACTCTCTATGACCCACCTTAGTCTATACCAGCCCGCCTTAGCCTATACCAGCTTGCCCTAGCCTATACCAGCCCGCTTTAACCTATACCAGCCCGACTTAGCCTATACCAGCCCGCCTTAGCCTATCTCAGCCTGCCTTAGCCTATCTCAGCCCGCCTTAGCCTATCTCAGCCCGCCTTAGCCTATATCAGCCTACTTTACTCTCTATGACCCACCTTAGTCTATACCAGCCCGCCTTAGCCTATACCAGCCCGTCTTAGCCTATACAAGCCCGCCTTAGCCTATACCAGCTTGCCCTAGCCTATACCAGCCCGCCTTAGCCTATCTCAGCCCGCCTTAGCCTATCTCAGCCCGCCTTAGCCTATCTCAGCCCGCCTTAGCCTATATCAGCCTACTTTACTCTCTATGACCCACCAGCCTATACCAGCCCGTCTTAGCCTATACAAGCCCGCCTTAGCCTATACCAGCTTGCCCTAGCCTATACCAGCCCGCTTTAACCTATACCAGCCCGACTTAGCCTATACCAGCCCGCCTTAGCCTATCTCAGCCTGCCTTAGCCTATCTCAGCCCGCCTTAGCCTATATCAGCCCGCCTTAGCATATCTCAGCCCGCCTTAGCCTATATCAGCCTACTTTACTCTCTATGACCCACCTTAGTCTATACCAGCCCGCCTTAGCCTATACCAGCCCGTCTTAGCCTATACAAGCCCGCCTTAGCCTATACCAGCTTGCCCTAGCCTATACCAGCCCGACTTAGCCTATACCAGCCCGCCTTAGCCTACCTCAGCCTGCCTTAGCCTATCTCAGCCCGCCTTAGCCTATCTCAGCCCGCCTTAGCCTATATCAGCCTACTTTACTCTCTATGACCCACCTTAGTCTATACCAGCCCGCCTTAGCCTATATCAGCCTGCCTTAGCCTATATCAGCCCGCCTTAGCCTATACCAGCCCGTCTTAGCCTATACAAGCCCGCCTTAGCCTATATAAGCCCGCCTTTGCCTATATAAGCCCGCCTTTGCCTATACCAGCTTGCCTTAGCCAATGCCAGCCCGCTTTAGCCTATACCAGCCCAACTTAGCCTGTATCAGCCCACCTTAGCCTATACCAGCTTGCCTCAGCCTATCTCAGCCGGCCTTAGCCTATACCAGCCCGCCTTAGCCTATACAAGCCCGCCTTAGCCTATATCAGCCCGCCTTAGCCTATACCAGCTTGCCTTAGCCTATACCAGCCCGCTTTAGCCTATACCAGCCCGACTTAGCCTGTATCAGCCCGCGTTAGCCTATACCAGCTTGCCTTAGCCTATCTCAGCCTGCCTTAGCCTATATCAGCCCGCCTTAGCATACCTCAGCCCGCCTTAGCCTACACCAGCCTGTCTTAGCCTATACAAGGCCGCCTTAGTCTATATAAGCCCGCCTTAGCCTATACCAGCTTGCCTTAGCCTCTCTCAGCCCGCCTTAGCCTATACCAGCCCGTCTCAGCCTATACCAGACTGTCTTAGCCTATACAAGCCCGCCTTAGCCTGTATCAGCCCGACTTAGCCTGTATCAGCCCGCCTTAGCCTATACCAGCTTGCCTTAGCCTATACCAGCCCGCTTTAGCCTGTATCAGCCCACCTTAGCCTGTACCAGCTTGCCTTAGCCTATCTCAGCCTGCCTTAGCCTATATCAGCCCGCCTTAGCATATCTCAGCCCGCCTTAGCCTACACCAGCCCGTCTTAGCCTATACAAGCCCACCTTAGCCTATATAAGCCTGCCTTAGCCTATACCAGCTTGCCTTAGCCTATCTCAGCCCGCCTTAGCCTATACCAGCCCGTCTTAGCCTATACCAGCCCGCCTTAGCCTATCTCAGCCTGCCTTAGCCTATCTCAGCCCGCCTTAGCCTATATCAGCCCGCCTTAGCATATCTCAGCCCGCCTTAGCCTATATCAGCCTACTTTACTCTCTATGACCCACCTTAGTCTATACCAGCCCGCCTTGGCCTATACCAGCCCGTCTTAGCCTATACAAGCCCGCCTTAGCCTATACCAGCCCGCCTTAGCCTATCTCAGCCTGCCTTAGCCTATCTCAGCCCGCCTTAGCCTATCTCAGCCCGCCTTAGCCTATCTCAGCCCGCCTTAGCCTATCTCAGCCCGCCTTAGCCTATATCAGCCTACTTTACTCTCTATGACCCACCAGCCTATACCAGCCCGTCTTAGCCTATACAAGCCCGCCTTAGCCTATACCAGCTTGCCCTAGCCTATACCAGCCCGCTTTAACCTATACCAGCCCGACTTAGCCTATACCAGCCCGCCTTAGCCTATCTCAGCCTGCCTTAGCCTATCTCAGCCCGCCTTAGCCTATATCAGCCCGCCTTAGCATATCTCAGCCCGCCTTAGCCTATATCAGCCTACTTTACTCTCTATGACCCACCTTAGTCTATACCAGCCCGCCTTAGCCTATACCAGCCCGTCTTAGCCTATACAAGCCCGCCTTAGCCTATACCAGCTTGCCCTAACCTATACCAGCCCGCTTTAACCTATACCAGCCCGACTTAGCCTATACCAGCCCGCCTTAGCCTATCTCAGCCTGCCTTAGCCTATCTCAGCCCGCCTTAGCCTATCTCAGCCCGCCTTAGCCTATATCAGCCTACTTTACTCTCTATGACCCACCTTAGTCTATACCAGCCCGCCTTAGCCTATATCAGCCTGCCTTAGCCTATATCAGCCCGCCTTAGCCTATACCAGCCCGTCTTAGCCTATACAAGCCCGCCTTAGCCTATATAAGCCCGCCTTTGCCTATATAAGCCCGCCTTTGCCTATACCAGCTTGCCTTAGCCTATGCCAGCCCGCTTTAGCCTATACCAGCCCGACTTAGCCTGTATCAGCCCGCCTTAGCCTATACCAGCTTGCCTCAGCCTATCTCAGTGGGCCTTAGCCTATACCAGCCCGCCTTAGCCTATACAAGCCCGCCTTAGCCTATATCAGCCCGCCTTAGCCTATACCAGCTTGCCTTAGCCTATACCAGCCCGGTTTAGCCTATCTCAGCCTGCCTTAGCCTATATCAGCCCGCCTTAGCATACCTCAGCCCGCCTTAGCCTACACCAGCCTGTCTTAGCCTATACAAGCCCGCCTTAGTCTATATAAGCCCGCCTTAGCCTATACCAGCTTGCCTTAGCGTCTCTCAGCCCGCCTTAGCCTATACCAGCCCGTCTTAGCCTATACCAGCCCGTCTTAGCCTATACAAGCCCGCCTTAGCCTGTATCAGCCCGCCTTAGCCTATACCAGCTTGCCTTAGCCTATACCAGCCCGCTTTAGCCTGTATCAGCCCACCTTAGCCTGTACCAGCTTGCCTTAGCCTATCTCAGCCTGCCTTAGCCTATATCAGCCCGCCTTAGCATATCTCAGCCCGCCTTAGCCTACACCAGCCCGTCTTAGCCTATACAAGCCCACCTTATCCTATATAAGCCTGCCTTAGCCTATACCAGCTTGCCTTAGCCTATCTCAGCCCGCCTTAGCCTATACCAGCCCGTCTTAGCCTATACAAGCCCGCCTTAGCCTATACCAGCTTGCCCTAGCCTATACCAGCCCGCTTTAACCTATACCAGCCCGACTTAGCCTATACCAGCCCGCCTTAGCCTATCTCAGCCTGCCTTAGCCTATCTCAGCCCGCCTTAGCCTATATCAGCCCGCCTTAGCATATCTCAGCGCGCTTTAGCCTATACCAGCCCGCCTTAGCCTATCTCAGCCGGCTTTAGCCTATACGAGCCCGCCTTAGCCTATACCAGCTTGCCTTAGCCTATCTCAGCCCGTCTTAGCCTATACAAGCCCGCCTTAGCCAATATCAGCCCGCCTTAGCCTATACCACCTTGCCTTAGCCTATACCAGCCTGACTTAGCCTATTCCAGCCTGCCTTAGCGTATCTCAACCTGTCGTAGCCTATATCAGCCCGCCTTAGCCTATCTCAGCCCGCCTTAGCCTATACCACCTTGCCTTAGCCTATCTCAGCCCGCCTTAGCCTATCTCAGCCCGCCTTAGCCTATCTCAGCCCGCCTTAACCTATACCAGCCCGCCTTAGCCTTTACCAGCTTGCCTTAGCCTATACAAGCCCACCTTAGGCTATATCAGCCCGCCTTAGCCTAGATCAGCCCGCCTTAGCCTATACCAGCCCGCCTTAGCCTATATCAGCCCGCCTTAGCCTATCTCAGCCTGCCTTAGCGTATCTCAACCTGTTGTAGCCTATATCAGCCCGCCTTAGCCTATCTCAGCCCGCCTTAGCCTATATGTAGGTAGATAGGCTAAGTTCGGTAGGTAGATAGGCTAAGTTCGGTAGGTAGATAGGCTAAGTTGTGTAGGTAGGGAGATAGGCTAAGTTGTGTAGGTAGGGAGATAGGCTAAATTGGGTAGGTGGATAGGCTAAGTTGTGTAGGTAGGGAGATAGGCTAAGTTGTGTAGGTAGTGAGATAGGCTAAGTTGTGTAGTTAGAGAGATAGGCTAAGTAGTATAGATAGGTAGATAGGCTAAGTTGTGTAGGTAGGGATATATGCTAAGTTGTGTACGTAGGTAGATAGGCTAAGCTGTGTATTTAGGGAGACATGCTAAGTTGTGTAGGTAGGGAGATAGGCTAAGTTGTGTAGGTAGGGATATAGGCTATGTTGTATAGATAGGCTAAGTTGTGTAGGTAGGGAGATAGGCTAAGTTGATTAGGGAGATAGGCTAAGTTGTGTAGGTAGGGAGATAGGCTAAATTGGGTAGGTGGATAGGCTAAGTTGTGTAGGTAGGGAGATAGGCTAAGTTGTGTAGGTAGTGAGATAGGCTAAGTTGTGTATGTAGGGAGATAGGCTAAGTTGTGTAGGTAGGGAGATAGGCTAAGGTGTGTATGTAGGGAGATAGGCTAAGTTGTGTATGTAGGGAGATAGGCTAAGTTGTGTAGGTAGGGAGATAGGCTAAGTTGTGTAGGTAGGGATATAGGCTAAGTTGTGTAGGTAGGGAGATAGGCTAAGTTGTGTAGGTAGTGAGATAGGCTAAGTTGTGTAGGTAGTGAGATAGGCTAAGTTGTGTATGTAGGGAGATAGGCTAAGGTAGGTAGGAAGTTAGGCTAAGGTAGGTAGGGAGATAGGCTAAGTTGTGTAGGTAGGGATATAGGCTAAGTTGTGTATGTAGGGAGATAGGCTAAGCTGTGTAGGTAGTGAGATAGGCTAAGTTGTGTATGTAGGGAGATACGCTAAGGTAGGTAGGAAGGTAGGCTAAGGTAGGTAGGGAGATAGGCCAAGTTGTGTAGGTAGGGATATAGGCTAAGTTGTGTATGTAGGGAGATAGGCTACGTTGTGTAGGTAGGAAGATAGGCTAAGTTGTGTATGTAGGGAGATAGGCTAAGTTGTGTATGTAGGGAGATAGGCTAAGGTGTGTATGTAGGAAGATAGGCTAAGTTGTGTAGGTAGGAAGATAGGCTAAGTTGGGTACGTAGGGAGATAGGCTAAGTTGTGTATGTAGGGAGATAGGCTAAGTTATGTAGGTAGGGAGATAGGCTAAGGTGTGTATGTAGGGGGATAGGCTAAGTTGTGTATGTAGGGAGATAGGCTAAGTTGTGTAGGTAGTGAGATAGGCTAAGTTGTGTAGGTAGGGAGATAGGCTAATGTGTGTAGGTAGGGAGATAGGCTAAGGTGTGTATGTAGGGAGATCGGCTAAGCTGTGTATGTAAGGAGATAGGCTAAGGTGTGTACGGAGGGAGATAGGCTAAGGTGTGTACGTAGGGAGATAGGCTAAGGTGTGTACGTAGGGAGATAGGCTAAGGTGTGTAGGTAGGGAGATAGGCTAAGTTGGGTAGGTGGATAGGCTAAGTTGTGTAGGTAGTGAGATAGGCTAAGTTGTGTATATAGTGAGATAGGCTAAGTTGTGTAGGTAGTGAGATAAGCTAAGTTGTGTAGGTAGATAGGCTAAGTTGTGTAGTTAGAGAGATAGGCTAAGTTGTGTAGGAAGGGAGATAGGCTAAGTTGGGTAGGTGGATAGGCTAAGTTGTGTAGGTAGTGAGATAGGCTAAGTTGTGTATATAGTGAGATAGGCTAAGTTGTGTAGGTAGTGAGATAGGCTAAGTTGTGTAGGTAGATAGGCTAAGTTGTGTAGTTAGAGAGATAGGCTAAGTTGGATAGATAGGTAGATAGGCTATGTTGTGTAGGTAGGGATATAGGCTAAGTTGTGTAGGTAGGGATATAGGCTAACTTGTATAGATAGGTAGATAGGCTAAGTTGTGTAGGTAGGGAGATAGGCTAAGTTGTTGTGTATGTAGGGATATAGGCTAAGTTGTGTATGTAGGGAGATAGGCTAAGTTGTGTATGTAGGTAGATAGGCTAAGTTGTGTATGTAGGGAGATAGCTAAGTTGTGTAGGTAGGGATATAGGCTATGTTGTATAGATAGGCTAAGTTGTGTAGGTAGGGAGATAGGCTAAGTTGTGTATATAGGGAGATAGGCTAAGTTGTGTATGTTGTATGATAGGCTAAGCTGTGTATTTAGGGAGATAGGCTAAGGTGGGTATGTAGGGAGATAGGATAAGTTGTGTAGGTAGGGATATAGGCTAAGTTGTGTATGTAGGGAGATAGGCTAAGGTAGGTAGAAAAATAGGCTAAGTTGTGTAGGTAGTGAGATAGGCTAAGTTGTGTATGTAGGGAGATAGGCTAAGGTATGTAGGAAGGTAGGCTAAGGTAGGTAGGGAGATAGGCTAAGTTGTGTATGTAGGGAGATAGGCTAAGTTGTGTAGGTAGGGAGATAGGCTAAGTTGTGTAGGTAGTGAGATAGGCTAAGTTGTGTATGTAGGGAGATAGGCTAAGTTGTGTAGGTAGTGAGATAGGCTAAGTTGTGTATGTAGGGAGATAGGCTAAGTTGTGTATGTAGGGAGATAGGCTACGTTGTGTAGGTAGGGAGATAGGCTAAGTTGTGTATGTAGGGAGATAGGCTAAGTTGTGTAGGTAGTGAGATAGGCTAAGTTGTGTATGTAGGGAGATAAGCTAAGGTGTGTATGTAGGGAGATAGGCTAAGGTGTGTACGTAGGGAGATAGGCTAAGGTGTGTATGCAGGGAGATCGGCTAAGCTGTGTACGGAGGGAGACAGGCTAAGGTGTGTATGTAGGGAGATAGGCTAAGGTGTGTACCTAGGGAGATAGGCTAAGGTGTGTATGTAGTGAGATAGGCTGAGTTGTGTAGGTAGGGAGATAGGCTAAGTTGGGTAGGTGGATAGGCTAAGTTGTGTAGGTAGTGAGATAGGCTAAGTTGTGTATATAGTGAGATAGGCTAAGTTGTGTAGGTAGTGAGATAGGCTAAGTTGTGTAGGTAGATAGGCTAAGTTGTGTAGTTAGAGAGATAGGCTAAGTTGTATAGATAGGTAGATAGGCTAAGTTGTGTAGGTAGGGATATAGGCTAAGTTGTGTAGGTAGGAATATAGGCTAACTTGTATAGATAAGTAGATAGGCTAAGTTGTGTAGGTAGGGAGATAGGCTAATTTGTTTTGTATGTAGGGATATAGGCTAAGTTGTGTATGTAGGGAGATAGTCTAAGTTGTGTATGTAGGTAGATAGGCTAAGTTGTGTATGTAGGGAGATAGACTAAGTTGTATAGATAGGTAGATAGGCTAAGTTGTGTAGGTAGGGAGATAGGCTAAGTTGTGTAGGTAGGGATATAGGCTATGTTGTATAGATAGGCTAAGTTGTGTAGGTAGGGAGATAGGCTAAGTTGTGTATATATGGAGATAGGCTAAGTTGTGTATGTCGTATGATAGGCTAAGCTGTGTATGTAGGGAGATAGGCTAAGGTGGGTATGTAGGGAGATAGGATAAGTTGTGTAGGTAGGGAGATAGGCTAAGTTGGGTAGGTGGATAGGCTAAGTTGTGTAGGTAGTGAGATAGGCTAAGTTGTGTATATAGTGAGATAGGCTAAGTTGTGTAGGTAGTGAGATAGGCTAAGTTGTGTAGGTAGATAGGCTAAGTTGTGTAGTTAGAGAGATAGGCTAAGTTGTATAGATAGGTAGATAGGCTAAGTTGTGTAGGTAGGGATATAGGCTAAGTTGTGTAGGTAGGAATATAGGCTAACTTGTATAGATAAGTAGATAGGCTAAGTTGTGTAGGTAGGGAGATAGGCTAATTTGTTTTGTATGTAGGGATATAGGCTAAGTTGTGTATGTAGGGAGATAGTCTAAGTTGTGTATGTAGGTAGATAGGCTAAGTTGTGTATGTAGGGAGATAGACTAAGTTGTATAGATAGGTAGATAGGCTAAGTTGTGTAGGTAGGGAGATAGGCTAAGTTGTGTAGGTAGGGATATAGGCTATGTTGTATAGATAGGCTAAGTTGTGTAGGTAGGGAGATAGGCTAAGTTGTGTATATATGGAGATAGGCTAAGTTGTGTATGTCGTATGATAGGCTAAGCTGTGTATGTAGGGAGATAGGCTAAGGTGGGTATGTAGGGAGATAGGATAAGTTGTGTAGGTAGGGAGATAGGCTACGTTGTGTAGGTAGGCATATAGGCTAAGTTGTGTATGTAGGGAGATAGGCTAAGGTAGGTAGGAAAATAGGCTAAGTTGTGTACGTAGTGAGATAGGCTAAGTTGTGTATGTAGGGAGATAGGCTAAGGTAGGTAGGAAGGTAGACTAAGGTAGGTAGGGAGATAGGCTAAGTTGTGTATGTAGGGAGATAGGCTAAGTTGTGTAGGTAGGGAGATAGGCTAAGTTGTGTAGGTAGTGAGATAGGCTAAGTTGTGTATGTAGGGAGATAGGCTAAGTTGTGTAGGTAGTGAGATAGGCTAAGTTGTGTAGGTAGGGAGATAGGCTAAGTTGTGTATGTAGGGAGATAGGCTACGTTGTGTAGGTAGGAAGATAGGCTAAGTTGGGTACGTAGGGAGATAAGCTAAGTTGTGTATGTAGGGAGATAGGCTAAGTTGTGTAGGTAGGGAGATGGGCTAAGGTGTGTGTGTAGGGAGATAGGGTAAGTTGTGTATGTAGGGAGATAGGCTAAGTTGTGTAGGTAGGGAGATAGGCTAAGGTGTGTATGTAGGGAGATAGGCTAAGTTGTGTATGTAGGGAGATAGGCTAAGGTGGGTAGGAAGGGAGATAGGCTAGGTTGTGTATGTAGGGAGATAGGCTAAGTTGTGTAGGTAGGGAGATAGGCTAAGTTGGGTACGCAGGGAGATAGGCTAAGTTGTGTATGTAGGGAGATAGGCTAAGATGTGTAGGTAGGGAGATAGGCTAAGGTGTGTATGTAGGGAGATAGGCTAAGTTGGGTATGTAGGGAGATAGGCTAAGTTGTGTAGGTTGGGATATAGGCTAAGTTGTGTAGGTAGGGAGATAGGCTAAGTTGTGTAGGTAGTGAGATAGGCTAAGTTGTGTAGGTAGTGAGATAGGCTAAGTTGTGTATGTAGGGAGATAGGCTAAGGTAGGTAGGAAGTTAGGCTAAGGTAGGTAGGGAGATAGGCTAAGTTGTGTAGGTAGGGATATAGGCTAAGTTGTGTATGTAGGGAGATAGGCTAAGTTGTGTAGGTGGTGAGATAGGCTAAGTTGTGTATGTAGGGAGATAGGCTAAGGTAGGTAGGAAGGTAGGCTAAGGTAGGTAGGGAGATAGGCCAAGTTGTGTAGGTAGGGATATAGGCTAAGTTGTGTATGTAGGTAGATAGGCTAAGTTGTGTATGTAGGGAGATAGGCTAAGTTGTGTAGGTAGGGATATAGGCTATGTTGTATAGATAGGCTAAGTTGTGTAGGTAGGGAGATAGGCTAAGTTGTGTATATAGGGAGATAGGCTAAGTTGTGTATGTTGTATGATAGGCTAAGCTGTGTATTTAGGGAGATAGGCTAAGGTGGGTATGTAGGGAGATAGGATAAGTTGTGTAGGTAGGGATATAGGCTAAGTTGTGTATGTAGGGAGATAGGCTAAGGTAGGTAGAAAAATAGGCTAAGTTGTGTAGGTAGTGAGATAGGCTAAGTTGTGTATGTAGGGAGATAGGCTAAGGTATGTAGGAAGGTAGGCTAAGGTAGGTAGGGAGATAGGCTAAGTTGTGTATGTAGGGAGATAGGCTAAGTTGTGTAGGTAGGGAGATAGGCTAAGTTGTGTAGGTAGTGAGATAGGCTAAGTTGTGTATGTAGGGAGATAGGCTAAGTTGTGTAGGTAGTGAGATAGGCTAAGTTGTGTATGTAGGGAGATAGGCTAAGTTGTGTATGTAGGGAGATAGGCTACGTTGTGTAGGTAGGGAGATAGGCTAAGTTGTGTATGTAGGGAGATAGGCTAAGTTGTGTAGGTAGTGAGATAGGCTAAGTTGTGTATGTAGGGAGATAAGCTAAGGTGTGTATGTAGGGAGATAGGCTAAGGTGTGTACGTAGGGAGATAGGCTAAAGTGTGTATGCAGGGAGATCGGCTAAGCTGTGTACGGAGGGAGACAGGCTAAGGTGTGTATGTAGGGAGATAGGCTAAGGTGTGTACCTAGGGAGATTTGGTATTTACAGGTGTAGAAGAGAGAAGAGGTATCTGGCCAGCAGAAGAAATAAAGAAAATTCTGGTGGATAAGCTTGAAATGGAGTTGGCTGGATGGGAGATTGTGGAGGCATACCGAGTAGGCAGACTAAGCAGGAAAAGGCCAATTATAGTAAGATTTGCAACAGCAGACCTAATTTATAAAATTTTAAGAAGAACAAAGAAGCTGAAAGGAAGCAATATATTTATAAATAAGGACCTGACAATAACACAAAGAGAGGTAAAAAAGGACTTAATTAAGAAGATGAAAGAAGCAAGATCAGAAGGCAAACAAGCGTTTATACGAAATTTACAACTCTGGATAGACGGAGTAGATGTAACACATCAGAGGAAGAGCGGCATATGGATGAAAGGAACAGCGCGGACGGAAACAAGTCAGCAAAAAAGAAGTGAACAAACTGATTCAACATTAGCAACAGGCAGAGGAAGGGCAAAGTCTAACATGGAGTTAACGGATGGAGAGGTATCAAAAACAATACGAAAGGAAAACGCTGAAATTGCACCAGCTGAGGATGCGTCACATCAGTCGCAGGAGACAACAGCTGTAAGGAAAGAGAGGACCGATATATCACCGGTGACGTCACAACATGCGTCATCACCAAAGAAGATTGTGACACCAAGGAGGGAAGAGAGGGATGCAGCGCGAGATCTAGCAGAGAGGGGGAAGGAGGCGTGGCGTCAGTGTAGTGAAGTGTCCAGTGAGGAAGAGGAGGTGGGGAGAGAAAGAAGGGAGCAGCGTGTGAGCCACGGCTTGGTGTTAGAGAGGGAAGAGGAGGATGATATTATATCATCCCCGCACGGAAGTATTTTGGTGTTACAGAAAGACTCTCAAAAATCTATGGAAGGATACAGACTGAGAAGTAAACAAAACCTAGAAAAGTTTAGGTCTTTCAGGGACAGAACAGGATCGCAATAGCAGAAAAAAAGATGCTGGGGTTTTTGGAACTGTGAAGGTTTAAAAAACAAAATTTATACGGGGAGTTTACAATATTTACTGGAGAAGCTAGACTATCTGGCAGTGGTGGAAACCTGGATAAAAGAGGACGACGTAGAAATAAACGGATACAAATACGTGGGGAGAAAGGGAGAAATGCTTGCCAAAAAAGGGAGAGTATCGGGAGGGTTAGGATTTTACATAAAAAGCTCCTTGAAAGCAACTGTTAAAGAAACGTGGTCCAGGTCAAAGGAAGTATTATGGGTCATAATCCAAGATAAACAGATAGATGACGGGAACATAGGTGTGGGTATAGTTTATAACCCGCCAGTTACCTCACAGTTCCACAATCCAGACTTGTATAATGCTTTAGATAAAGATATAGGGAGTATAAGGGACAAATACACACACATTGAGTTTGTAATAATGGGTGATTTCAACGTAAGAATAGGAGAAAAGGATGTAAATCTAACGGAGGAGTGGGGCGTAAACGAAGTGTTACAAAAAAGAGACAGTCTAAGGCACAGCAAGGACAAAACGGAGGATAGGGGAAGCGGAAAATTTATTGAGTTTTGTGAGTTAAATGAACTAGATATCTTAAACGGGAAATATGGGGAGGATGAGCAAGGGGAGTATACTTTTATAAATATAAATGGTCAAAGTGTGATTGACTACGTTTTGTGGTCGAATAATATTAATTATATGGTAACGAACTTTAGGGTCACAAATTTATGTACGAACAGTGGTCATTTCCCACTATTAATTGAGATACTTATGAGAGTAAATGTAGAGCAGCAGGTGAAAGAAAAGGAAAACACACAAGTGATTAGGGTAAAAACATTTAAATGGAGGGAGGAACAAAGAGAAGGTTTCGTACAAGATATAAAATCGACGGTAGGGCAAATCTTAGAAAGAGGAATAGTGGTAAATATAGGGGAAGAAAATGCAGAAAAAGCATTACAGCTATTAGAATTACTAGTAACAAGAGCAGGGAGGGAAATGGAAGTAAGGCAGAATAGGAAACAAAAAAATAGGGGGTGGTTCGATGAAGAGTGTCAGGCAGAAAAAAAAGAAGTGCTCAAAGAACTTACTAGATGGAGGAGAACAGGAGAGGAAGCAGATAGAAAAAATCTGATGATTAAGAAATGGGGATATAAAAATCTACTAGAGGTGAAGAGGAAAGAATGGCAGGAAAATATGGGGAAAATTATTAAGGAGGCTATAGAGGGAAAAGACAGTAAAAAAGTTTGGGAGGTAGTAAGAAGAACCAGTAAGAAGGGGGAGGTCAAAAATGAGATTACACCAAATGAATGGCGGAGATATTTTAGAGATTTGATTGGGGAAAGAAAAAATACAAAACTAGAAATAACCGAAATAGGAAAAATAGATACAACAAATGACAAATTAGATGATAAATTTACAGTGCAAGAGATCTACCAGCAAATAAAAGGGATAAAAAAAGAAAAGGCAGTAGGGTATGATGGAATACCAGGGGAATTTTGGAAAACATATGGAGAAACAGAAAAGGGTTTAGAAATAATGACAAAGGTATTAAACAAAATAAAAGAAAGTGAGGATATTCCGGAAAGTTGGAAAATAAGTATGATAGTACCTATATATAAAGGGAAGGGGGGACCAAACAAGCCAGAAAACTACAGAGGAATAAGTCTGCTATCTATTTTAGGAAAAATTTACACCGGGATACTGGCAGAAAGATTAAAAAACTGGGCAGAACAGGAAAGGAAGCTGACAGAATTTCAAGCAGGCTTTAGAAAAGGGAGGCAAACAGTAGATAATGTGTTTATAATAAAAACAATAATAGATAAATACCTTAGTAAAAAGAGAGGAAGAGTATACATGTTTTTTGCGGATTTTGAGAAGGCATTTGATACAATAAACAGGAGAGCTCTTCCATGGAAATTAAGAAGAAAGGGGGTGAGCGAAAATTTTATAAAGGAAGTAGAAAAAATATATAATGGGATAAAGTTTTGTATAAGATGGGGAAAGAATGAAATCACAGAAATGACGGAACAAACAATTGGTTTGAGACAAGGATGTAAACTTAGTCCAATATTATTTAATTTATTCATAGACGATATAATAGATAAAATCCAAAAAGCGAACAAACACTGTCCTGTAATAGCGAATAAGGAAATACCAGGATTGCTATATGCTGATGATTTAATGGTAGGATCTATAACAATTGTAGGATTACAAAGGGCAATAAATGAGGTGCAAAAATTTTGTGAGGAATGGGGAATAAAGATAAATATAAACAAGTCCAAGGTCATGGTTTTCAAAAAGGGATTTAAATTGAGAAAAGAGGAGAGGTGGGTATTAAATGGGAAAAGATTAGAAGTGGTCAAAGATTTTGAATACTTAGGAGTGAGGCTAAATAACAGAGGAGAGTGGGAGGCACATGGAAGAAAGATAGAAGCAAAAGGGAGAGCTGCAATGTCAGGAGTCAGAATTTGCAAATACAAGTTAGAGATGACAACCAAGTGGCTGGAAAGGATGTATGAGGCAGTAGTGGAATCAAAAATGCTTTATGCAGTAGAGATCTGGGGGGCCACAGATATAAACAAGAAGGTAGATCATATGTATAGAATGTTCTGCAAAGAATTATTGGGACTACCGAGAGCGGCACCAAGAGAAGTGGCCTTGGTAGAGCTTGGGAAAACAAGAAGGAAAGGAATAATAATGGAGAGAATAATAAAATTTTGGTATAAATGTTTGGTTAAAGAAGATGGAGAAATTTTAAAATTGTGTATGAAGCAACAAAAAAATCTAGAGAATGAAAACAGTTGGTGGGCAGGGGTTGGAAAAATTATGGAGAAAATAGGAATGGGAGATATATGGAAACTTGAAGAAAGAAATGAAAGTAATGTAGATAAACTAGTAAAGTGTAGGGTAGAAGACATAGAAAGGCAAGAGATATGGGGAAGTTTAGAAAACAAGAAATCATTACAATTCTACAAGCAAATAAAAAGAGGATGGGGGCGAGAACCATATGTGGATTATTGTAACAGACAGGAAAAAGAAGGACTAGCGTGGATGAGAACAGGAGCAATATTTTTAAGAGGGACAAGAAGCGGTAAAATAGGAATATGTGAAATGTGCGGTGAGAAAGAAAGTATAGAACATTATTTGACAGAATGTAAGGAATTAGCATTATGGAGGAAAAAGGTTTGGGAGAAAAAATGGGAAAAAATAGAGGGGAAAATGGTAGCCATAAAAATGTTAACAGTGAAAGAGGAAAGGAAGGTTAGAAGTATAGGTGAGTTTTTGAAGAAAGTAAGAGGAAAATGGGCAAGAAAAGTAAAGAGTGTAAATGAAGAAGGCAGAGTGGGGGAGAGGGACAATTAATTAATATAAGATGGAATAGATTGAACAGAGCTACCTGGGAGGCAAATGGCCTGGGTGCCATGCAAACCAAGGTAGCAATAAGGTTATGTAAAATTTGTATGTAGTTTAGGTTAGAGTAGGATAATTATAAGAAGTTATGTAAAAGAATTGGTACAAATAAAATTCATTCATTCATTCATTCATTCATTCATTCACCTAGGGAGATAGGCTAAGGTGTGTATGTAGTGAGATAGGCTGAGTTGTGTAGGTAGGGAGATAGGCTAAGTTGGGTAGGTGGATAGGCTAAGTTGTGTAGGTAGTGAGATAGGCTAAGTTGTGTATATAGTGAGATAGGCTAAGTTGTGTAGGTAGTGAGATAGGCTAAGTTGTGTAGGTAGATAGGCTAAGTTGTGTAGTTAGAGAGATAGGCTAAGTTGTATAGATAGGTAGATAGGCTAAGTTGTGTAGGTAGGGATATAGGCTAAGTTGTGTAGGTAGGAATATAGGCTAACTTGTATAGATAAGTAGATAGGCTAAGTTGTGTAGGTAGGGAGATAGGCTAATTTGTTTTGTATGTAGGGATATAGGCTAAGTTGTGTATGTAGGGAGATAGTCTAAGTTGTGTATGTAGGTAGATAGGCTAAGTTGTGTATGTAGGGAGATAGACTAAGTTGTATAGATAGGTAGATAGGCTAAGTTGTGTAGGTAGGGAGATAGGCTAAGTTGTGTAGGTAGGGATATAGGCTATGTTGTATAGATAGGCTAAGTTGTGTAGGTAGGGAGATAGGCTAAGTTGTGTATATATGGAGATAGGCTAAGTTGTGTATGTCGTATGATAGGCTAAGCTGTGTATGTAGGGAGATAGGCTAAGGTGGGTATGTAGGGAGATAGGATAAGTTGTGTAGGTAGGGAGATAGGCTACGTTGTGTAGGTAGGCATATAGGCTAAGTTGTGTATGTAGGGAGATAGGCTAAGGTAGGTAGGAAAATAGGCTAAGTTGTGTACGTAGTGAGATAGGCTAAGTTGTGTATGTAGGGAGATAGGCTAAGGTAGGTAGGAAGGTAGACTAAGGTAGGTAGGGAGATAGGCTAAGTTGTGTATGTAGGGAGATAGGCTAAGTTGTGTAGGTAGGGAGATAGGCTAAGTTGTGTAGGTAGTGAGATAGGCTAAGTTGTGTATGTAGGGAGATAGGCTAAGTTGTGTAGGTAGTGAGATAGGCTAAGTTGTGTAGGTAGGGAGATAGGCTAAGTTGTGTATGTAGGGAGATAGGCTACGTTGTGTAGGTAGGAAGATAGGCTAAGTTGGGTACGTAGGGAGATAAGCTAAGTTGTGTATGTAGGGAGATAGGCTAAGTTGTGTAGGTAGGGAGATGGGCTAAGGTGTGTGTGTAGGGAGATAGGGTAAGTTGTGTATGTAGGGAGATAGGCTAAGTTGTGTAGGTAGGGAGATAGGCTAAGGTGTGTATGTAGGGAGATAGGCTAAGTTGTGTATGTAGGGAGATAGGCTAAGGTGGGTAGGAAGGGAGATAGGCTAGGTTGTGTATGTAGGGAGATAGGCTAAGTTGTGTAGGTAGGGAGATAGGCTAAGTTGGGTACACAGGGAGATAGGCTAAGTTGTGTATGTAGGGAGATAGGCTAAGTTGTGTAGGTAGGGAGATAGGCTAAGTTGTGTATGTAGGGAGATAGGCTACGTTGTGTAGGTAGGAAGATAGGCTAAGTTGGGTACGTAGGGAGATAAGCTAAGTTGTGTATGTAGGGAGATAGGCTAAGTTGTGTAGGTAGGGAGATGGGCTAAGGTGTGTGTGTAGGGAGATAGGGTAAGTTGTGTATGTAGGGAGATAGGCTAAGTTGTGTAGGTAGGGAGATAGGCTAAGGTGTGTATGTAGGGAGATAGGCTAAGTTGTGTATGTAGGGAGATAGGCTAAGGTGGGTAGGAAGGGAGATAGGCTAGGTTGTGTATGTAGGGAGATAGGCTAAGTTGTGTAGGTAGGGAGATAGGCTAAGTTGGGTACACAGGGAGATAGGCTAAGTTGTGTATGTAGGGAGATAGGCTAAGATGTGTAGGTAGGGAGATAGGCTAAGGTGTGTATGTAGGGAGATAGGCTAAGTTGTGTATATATGGCGATAGGCTAAGTTGTGTATGTCGTATGATAGGCTAAGCTGTGTATGTAGGGAGATAGGCTAAGGTGGGTATGTAGGGAGATAGGATAAGTTGTGTAGGTAGGGAGATAGGCTACGTTGTGTAGGTAGGCATATAGGCTAAGTTGTGTATGTAGGGAGATAGGCTAAGGTAGGTAGGAAAATAGGCTAAGTTGTGTACGTAGTGAGATAGGCTAAGTTGTGTATGTAGGGAGATAGGCTAAGGTAGGTAGGAAGGTAGACTAAGGTAGGTAGGGAGATAGGCTAAGTTGTGTATGTAGGGAGATAGGCTAAGTTGTGTAGGTAGGGAGATAGGCTAAGTTGTGTAGGTAGTGAGATAGGCTAAGTTGTGTATGTAGGGAGATAGGCTAAGTTGTGTAGGTAGTTAGATAGGCTAAGTTGTGTATGTAGGGAGATAGGCTAAGTTGTGTATGTAGGGAGATAGGCTACGTTGTGTAGGTAGGAAGATAGGCTAAGTTGGGTACGTAGGGAGATAAGCTAAGTTGTGTATGTAGGGAGATAGGCTAAGTTGCGTAGGTAGGGAGATAGGCTAAGGTGTGTATGTAGGGAGATAGGGTAAGTTGTGTATGTAGGGAGATAGGCTAAGTTGTGTAGGTAGGGAGATAGGCTAAGGTGTGTATGTAGGGAGATAGGCTAAGGTGTGTATGTAGGGAGATAGGCTAAGTTGTGTATGTAGGGAGATAGGCTAAGGTGGGTAGGAAGGGAGATAGGCTAGGTTGTGTATGTAGGGAGATAGGCTAAGTTGTGTAGGTAGGGAGATAGGCTAAGTTGGGTACGCAGGGAGATAGGCTAAGTTGTGTATGTAGGGAGATAGGCTAAGATGTGTAGGTAGGGAGATAGGCTAAGGTGTGTATGTAGGGAGATAAGCTAAGGTAGGTAGGAAGTTAGGCTAAGGTAGGTAGGGAGATAGGCTAAGTTGTGTAGGTAGGGATATAGGCTAAGTTGTGTATGTAGGGAGATAGGCTAAGTTGTGTAGGTGGTGAGATAGGCTAAGTTGTGTATGTAGGGAGATAGGCTAAGTTGTGTAGGTAGGGAGATAGGCTAAGTTGTGTAGGTAGTGAGAAAGGCTAAGTTGTGTATGTAGGGAGATAGGCTAAGTTGTGTAGGTAGTGAGATAGGCTAAGTTGTGTATGTAGGGAGATAGGCTAAGTTGTGTATGTAGTGAGATAGGCTACGTTGTGTAGGTAGGGAGATAGGCTAAGTTGTGTATGTAGGGAGATAGGCTAAGTTGTGTATGTAGGGAGATAGGCTAAGTTGTGTAGGTAGGGATATAGGCTATGTTGTATAGATAGGCTAAGTTGTGTAGGTAGGGAGATAGGCTAAGTTGTGTATATAGGGAGATAGGCTAAGTTGTGTATGTTGTATGATAGGCTAAGCTGTGTATTTAGGGAGATAGGCTAAGGTGGGTATGTAGGGAGATAGGATAAGTTGTGTAGGTAGGGATATAGGCTAAGTTGTGTATGTAGGGAGATAGGCTAAGGTAGGTAGAAAAATAGGCTAAGTTGTGTAGGTAGTGAGATAGGCTAAGTTGTGTATGTAGGGAGATAGGCTAAGGTAGGTAGGAAGGTAGGCTAAGGTAGGTAGGGAGATAGGCTAAGTTGTGTATGTAGGGAGATAGGCTAAGTTGTGTAGGTAGGGAGATAGGCTAAGTTGTGTAGGTAGTGAGATAGGCTAAGTTGTGTATGTAGGGAGATAGGCTAAGTTGTGTAGGTAGTGAGATAGGCTAAGTTGTGTATGTAGGGAGATAGGCTAAGTTGTGTATGTAGTGAGATAGGCTACGTTGTGTAGGTAGGGAGATAGGCTAAGTTGTGTATGTAGGGAGATAGGCTAAGTTGTGTAGGTAGTGAGATAGGCTAAGTTGTGTATGTAGGGAGATAGGCTAAGGTGTGTATGTAGGGAGATAGGCTAAGGTGTGTACGTAGGGAGATAGGCTAAGGTGTGTATGTAGGGAGATCGGCTAAGCTGTGTACGGAGGGAGATAGGCTAAGGTGGGTATGTAGGGAGATAGGCTAAGGTGTGTACGTAGGGAGATAGGCTAAGGTGTGTATGTAGTGAGATAGGCTGAGTTGTGTAGGTAGGGAGATAGGCTAAGTTGGGTAGGTGGATAGGCTAAGTTGTGTAGGTAGTGAGATAGGCTAAGTTGTGTATATAGTGAGATAGGCTAAGTTGTGTAGGTAGTGAGATAGGCTAAGTTGTGTAGGTAGATAGGCTAAGTTGTGTAGTTAGAGAGATAGGCTAAGTTGTATAGATAGGTAGATAGGCTAAGTTGTGTAGGTAGGGATATAGGCTAAGTTGTGTAGGTAGGAATATAGGCTAACTTGTATAGATAAGTAGATAGGCTAAGTTGTGTAGGTAGGGAGATAGGCTAATTTGTTTTGTATGTAGGGATATAGGCTAAGTTGTGTATGTAGGGAGATAGTCTAAGTTGTGTATGTAGGTAGATAGGCTAAGTTGTGTATGTAGGGAGATAGACTAAGTTGTATAGATAGGTAGATATGCTAAGTTGTGTAGGTAGGGAGATAGGCTAAGTTGTGTAGGTAGGGATATAGGCTATGTTGTATAGATAGGCTAAGTTGTGTAGGTAGGGAGATAGGCTAAGTTGTGTATATATGGCGATAGGCTAAGTTGTGTATGTCGTATGATAGGCTAAGCTGTGTATGTAGGGAGATAGGCTAAGGTGGGTATGTAGGGAGATAGGATAAGTTGTGTAGGTAGGGAGATAGGCTACGTTGTGTAGGTAGGCATATAGGCTAAGTTGTGTATGTAGGGAGATAGGCTAAGGTAGGTAGGAAAATAGGCTAAGTTGTGTACGTAGTGAGATAGGCTAAGTTGTGTATGTAGGGAGATAGGCTAAGGTAGGTAGGAAGGTAGACTAAGGTAGGTAGGGAGATAGGCTAAGTTGTGTATGTAGGGAGATAGGCTAAGTTGTGTAGGTAGGGAGATAGGCTAAGTTGTGTAGGTAGTGAGATAGGCTAAGTTGTGTATGTAGGGAGATAGGCTAAGTTGTGTAGGTAGTTAGATAGGCTAAGTTGTGTATGTAGGGAGATAGGCTAAGTTGTGTATGTAGGGAGATAGGCTACGTTGTGTAGGTAGGAAGATAGGCTAAGTTGGGTACGTAGGGAGATAAGCTAAGTTGTGTATGTAGGGAGATAGGCTAAGTTGCGTAGGTAGGGAGATAGGCTAAGGTGTGTATGTAGGGAGATAGGGTAAGTTGTGTATGTAGGGAGATAGGCTAAGTTGTGTAGGTAGGGAGATAGGCTAAGGTGTGTATGTAGGGAGATAGGCTAAGGTGTGTATGTAGGGAGATAGGCTAAGTTGTGTATGTAGGGAGATAGGCTAAGGTGGGTAGGAAGGGAGATAGGCTAGGTTGTGTATGTAGGGAGATAGGCTAAGTTGTGTAGGTAGGGAGATAGGCTAAGTTGGGTACGCAGGGAGATAGGCTAAGTTGTGTATGTAGGGAGATAGGCTAAGATGTGTAGGTAGGGAGATAGGCTAAGGTGTGTATGTAGGGAGATAAGCTAAGTTGGGTATGTAGGGAGATAGGCTAAGTTGTGTAGGTTGGGATATAGGCTAAGTTGTGTAGGTAGGGAGATAGGCTAAGTTGTGTAGGTAGTGAGATAGGCTAAGTTGTGTAGGTAGTGAGATAGGCTAAGTTGTGTATGTAGGGAGATAGGCTAAGGTAGGTAGGAAGTTAGGCTAAGGTAGGTAGGGAGATAGGCTAAGTTGTGTAGGTAGGGATATAGGCTAAGTTGTGTATGTAGGGAGATAGGCTAAGTTGTGTAGGTAGTGAGATAGGCTAAGTTGTGTATGTAGGGAGATAGGCTAAGGTAGGTAGGAAGGTAGGCTAAGGTAGGTAGGGAGATAGGCCAAGTTGTGTAGGTAGGGATATAGGCTAAGTTGTGTATGTAGGGAGATAGGCTACGTTGTGTAGGTAGGAAGATAGACTAAGTTGGGTACGTAGGGAGATAGGCTGAGTTGTGTATGTAGGGAGATAGGCTAAGTTGTGTATGTAGGGAGATAGGCTAAGGTGTGTATGTAGGAAGATAGGCTAAGTTGTGTAGGTAGGAAGATAGGCTAAGTTGGGTACGTAGGGAGATAGGCTAAGTTGTGTATGTAGGGAGATAGGCTAAGTTGTGTAGGTAGGGAGATAGGCTAAGGTGTGTATGTAGGGAGATAGGCTAAGTTGTGTATGTAGGGAGATAGGCTAAGTTGTGTAGGTAGGGAGATAGGCTAAGTTGTGTATGTAGGGAGATAGGCTAAGGTAGGTAGGAAGGTAGGCTAAGGTAGGTAGGGAGATAGGCCAAGTTGTGTAGGTAGGGATATAGGCTAAGTTGTGTATGTAGGTAGATAGGCTAAGTTGTGTATGTAGGGAGATAGGCTAAGTTGTGTAGGTAGGGATATAGGCTATGTTGTATAGATAGGCTAAGTTGTGTAGGTAGGGAGATAGGCTAAGTTGTGTATATAGGGAGATAGGCTAAGTTGTGTATGTTGTATGATAGGCTAAGCTGTGTATTTAGGGAGATAGGCTAAGGTGGGTATGTAGGGAGATAGGATAAGTTGTGTAGGTAGGGATATAGGCTAAGTTGTGTATGTAGGGAGATAGGCTAAGGTAGGTAGAAAAATAGGCTAAGTTGTGTAGGTAGTGAGATAGGCTAAGTTGTGTATGTAGGGAGATAGGCTAAGGTAGGTAGGAAGGTAGGCTAAGGTAGGTAGGGAGATAGGCTAAGTTGTGTATGTAGGGAGATAGGCTAAGTTGTGTAGGTAGGGAGATAGGCTAAGTTGTGTAGGTAGTGAGATAGGCTAAGTTGTGTATGTAGGGAGATAGGCTAAGTTGTGTAGGTAGTGAGATAGGCTAAGTTGTGTATGTAGGGAGATAGGCTAAGTTGTGTATGTAGTGAGATAGGCTACGTTGTGTAGGTAGGGAGATAGGCTAAGTTGTGTATGTAGGGAGATAGGCTAAGTTGTGTAGGTAGTGAGATAGGCTAAGTTGTGTATGTAGGGAGATAGGCTAAGGTGTGTATGTAGGGAGATAGGCTAAGGTGTGTACGTAGGGAGATAGGCTAAGGTGTGTATGTAGGGAGATCGGCTAAGCTGTGTACGGAGGGAGATAGGCTAAGGTGGGTATGTAGGGAGATAGGCTAAGGTGTGTACGTAGGGAGATAGGCTAAGGTGTGTATGTAGTGAGATAGGCTGAGTTGTGTAGGTAGGGAGATAGGCTAAGTTGGGTAGGTGGATAGGCTAAGTTGTGTAGGTAGTGAGATAGGCTAAGTTGTGTATATAGTGAGATAGGCTAAGTTGTGTAGGTAGTGAGATAGGCTAAGTTGTGTAGGTAGATAGGCTAAGTTGTGTAGTTAGAGAGATAGGCTAAGTTGTATAGATAGGTAGATAGGCTAAGTTGTGTAGGTAGGGATATAGGCTAAGTTGTGTAGGTAGGAATATAGGCTAACTTGTATAGATAAGTAGATAGGCTAAGTTGTGTAGGTAGGGAGATAGGCTAATTTGTTTTGTATGTAGGGATATAGGCTAAGTTGTGTATGTAGGGAGATAGTCTAAGTTGTGTATGTAGGTAGATAGGCTAAGTTGTGTATGTAGGGAGATAGACTAAGTTGTATAGATAGGTAGATATGCTAAGTTGTGTAGGTAGGGAGATAGGCTAAGTTGTGTAGGTAGGGATATAGGCTATGTTGTATAGATAGGCTAAGTTGTGTAGGTAGGGAGATAGGCTAAGTTGTGTATATATGGCGATAGGCTAAGTTGTGTATGTCGTATGATAGGCTAAGCTGTGTATGTAGGGAGATAGGCTAAGGTGGGTATGTAGGGAGATAGGATAAGTTGTGTAGGTAGGGAGATAGGCTACGTTGTGTAGGTAGGCATATAGGCTAAGTTGTGTATGTAGGGAGATAGGCTAAGGTAGGTAGGAAAATAGGCTAAGTTGTGTACGTAGTGAGATAGGCTAAGTTGTGTATATAGGGAGATAGGCTAAGGTAGGTAGGAAGGTAGACTAAGGTAGGTAGGGAGATAGGCTAAGTTGTGTATGTAGGGAGATAGGCTAAGTTGTGTAGGTAGGGAGATAGGCTAAGTTGTGTAGGTAGTGAGATAGGCTAAGTTGTGTATGTAGGGAGATAGGCTAAGTTGTGTAGGTAGTTAGATAGGCTAAGTTGTGTATGTAGGGAGATAGGCTAAGTTGTGTATGTAGGGAGATAGGCTACGTTGTGTAGGTAGGAAGATAGGCTAAGTTGGGTACGTAGGGAGATAAGCTAAGTTGTGTATGTAGGGAGATAGGCTAAGTTGCGTAGGTAGGGAGATAGGCTAAGGTGTGTATGTAGGGAGATAGGGTAAGTTGTGTATGTAGGGAGATAGGCTAAGTTGTGTAGGTAGGGAGATAGGCTAAGGTGTGTATGTAGGGAGATAGGCTAAGTTGTGTAGGTAGGGAGATGGGCTAAGGTGTGTGTGTAGGGAGATAGGGTAAGTTGTGTATGTAGGGAGATAGGCTAAGTTGTGTAGGTAGGGAGATAGGCTAAGGTGTGTATGTAGGGAGATAGGCTAAGTTGTGTATGTAGGGAGATAGGCTAAGGTGGGTAGGAAGGGAGATAGGCTAGGTTGTGTATGTAGGGAGATAGGCTAAGTTGTGTAGGTAGGGAGATAGGCTAAGTTGGGTACACAGGGAGATAGGCTAAGTTGTGTATGTAGGGAGATAGGCTAAGATGTGTAGGTAGGGAGATAGGCTAAGGTGTGTATGTAGGGAGATAGGCTAAGTTGTGTATATATGGCGATAGGCTAAGTTGTGTATGTCGTATGATAGGCTAAGCTGTGTATGTAGGGAGATAGGCTAAGGTGGGTATGTAGGGAGATAGGATAAGTTGTGTAGGTAGGGAGATAGGCTACGTTGTGTAGGTAGGCATATAGGCTAAGTTGTGTATGTAGGGAGATAGGCTAAGGTAGGTAGGAAAATAGGCTAAGTTGTGTACGTAGTGAGATAGGCTAAGTTGTGTATGTAGGGAGATAGGCTAAGGTAGGTAGGAAGGTAGACTAAGGTAGGTAGGGAGATAGGCTAAGTTGTGTATGTAGGGAGATAGGCTAAGTTGTGTAGGTAGGGAGATAGGCTAAGTTGTGTAGGTAGTGAGATAGGCTAAGTTGTGTATGTAGGGAGATAGGCTAAGTTGTGTAGGTAGTTAGATAGGCTAAGTTGTGTATGTAGGGAGATAGGCTAAGTTGTGTATGTAGGGAGATAGGCTACGTTGTGTAGGTAGGAAGATAGGCTAAGTTGGGTACGTAGGGAGATAAGCTAAGTTGTGTATGTAGGGAGATAGGCTAAGTTGCGTAGGTAGGGAGATAGGCTAAGGTGTGTATGTAGGGAGATAGGGTAAGTTGTGTATGTAGGGAGATAGGCTAAGTTGTGTAGGTAGGGAGATAGGCTAAGGTGTGTATGTAGGGAGATAGGCTAAGGTGTGTATGTAGGGAGATAGGCT
Source organism: Tenodera sinensis (assembly GCA_030765045.1). Taxonomy (NCBI): domain Eukaryota; kingdom Metazoa; phylum Arthropoda; class Insecta; order Mantodea; family Mantidae; genus Tenodera; species Tenodera sinensis. The sequence continues at coordinate 166,166,020 of CM060965.1, read as the reverse complement.
AAGTTGTGTATGTAGGGAGATAGGCTAAGGTGGGTAGGAAGGGAGATAGGCTAGGTTGTGTATGTAGGGAGATAGGCTAAGTTGTGTAGGTAGGGAGATAGGCTAAGTTGGGTACGCAGGGAGATAGGCTAAGTTGTGTATGTAGGGAGATAGGCTAAGATGTGTAGGTAGGGAGATAGGCTAAGGTGTGTATGTAGGGAGATAAGCTAAGGTAGGTAGGAAGTTAGGCTAAGGTAGGTAGGGAGATAGGCTAAGTTGTGTAGGTAGGGATATAGGCTAAGTTGTGTATGTAGGGAGATAGGCTAAGTTGTGTAGGTGGTGAGATAGGCTAAGTTGTGTATGTAGGGAGATAGGCTAAGTTGTGTAGGTAGGGAGATAGGCTAAGTTGTGTAGGTAGTGAGAAAGGCTAAGTTGTGTATGTAGGGAGATAGGCTAAGTTGTGTAGGTAGTGAGATAGGCTAAGTTGTGTATGTAGGGAGATAGGCTAAGTTGTGTATGTAGTGAGATAGGCTACGTTGTGTAGGTAGGGAGATAGGCTAAGTTGTGTATGTAGGGAGATAGGCTAAGTTGTGTATGTAGGGAGATAGGCTAAGTTGTGTAGGTAGGGATATAGGCTATGTTGTATAGATAGGCTAAGTTGTGTAGGTAGGGAGATAGGCTAAGTTGTGTATATAGGGAGATAGGCTAAGTTGTGTATGTTGTATGATAGGCTAAGCTGTGTATTTAGGGAGATAGGCTAAGGTGGGTATGTAGGGAGATAGGATAAGTTGTGTAGGTAGGGATATAGGCTAAGTTGTGTATGTAGGGAGATAGGCTAAGGTAGGTAGAAAAATAGGCTAAGTTGTGTAGGTAGTGAGATAGGCTAAGTTGTGTATGTAGGGAGATAGGCTAAGGTAGGTAGGAAGGTAGGCTAAGGTAGGTAGGGAGATAGGCTAAGTTGTGTATGTAGGGAGATAGGCTAAGTTGTGTAGGTAGGGAGATAGGCTAAGTTGTGTAGGTAGTGAGATAGGCTAAGTTGTGTATGTAGGGAGATAGGCTAAGTTGTGTAGGTAGTGAGATAGGCTAAGTTGTGTATGTAGGGAGATAGGCTAAGTTGTGTATGTAGTGAGATAGGCTACGTTGTGTAGGTAGGGAGATAGGCTAAGTTGTGTATGTAGGGAGATAGGCTAAGTTGTGTAGGTAGTGAGATAGGCTAAGTTGTGTATGTAGGGAGATAGGCTAAGGTGTGTATGTAGGGAGATAGGCTAAGGTGTGTACGTAGGGAGATAGGCTAAGGTGTGTATGTAGGGAGATCGGCTAAGCTGTGTACGGAGGGAGATAGGCTAAGGTGGGTATGTAGGGAGATAGGCTAAGGTGTGTACGTAGGGAGATAGGCTAAGGTGTGTATGTAGTGAGATAGGCTGAGTTGTGTAGGTAGGGAGATAGGCTAAGTTGGGTAGGTGGATAGGCTAAGTTGTGTAGGTAGTGAGATAGGCTAAGTTGTGTATATAGTGAGATAGGCTAAGTTGTGTAGGTAGTGAGATAGGCTAAGTTGTGTAGGTAGATAGGCTAAGTTGTGTAGTTAGAGAGATAGGCTAAGTTGTATAGATAGGTAGATAGGCTAAGTTGTGTAGGTAGGGATATAGGCTAAGTTGTGTAGGTAGGAATATAGGCTAACTTGTATAGATAAGTAGATAGGCTAAGTTGTGTAGGTAGGGAGATAGGCTAATTTGTTTTGTATGTAGGGATATAGGCTAAGTTGTGTATGTAGGGAGATAGTCTAAGTTGTGTATGTAGGTAGATAGGCTAACTTGTGTATGTAGGGAGATAGACTACGTTGTATAGATAGGTAGATATGCTAAGTTGTGTAGGTAGGGAGATAGGCTAAGTTGTGTAGGTAGGGATATAGGCTATGTTGTATAGATAGGCTAAGTTGTGTAGGTAGGGAGATAGGCTAAGTTGTGTATATATGGCGATAGGCTAAGTTGTGTATGTCGTATGATAGGCTAAGCTGTGTATGTAGGGAGATAGGCTAAGGTGGGTATGTAGGGAGATAGGATAAGTTGTGTAGGTAGGGAGATAGGCTACGTTGTGTAGGTAGGCATATAGGCTAAGTTGTGTATGTAGGGAGATAGGCTAAGGTAGGTAGGAAAATAGGCTAAGTTGTGTACGTAGTGAGATAGGCTAAGTTGTGTATGTAGGGAGATAGGCTAAGGTAGGTAGGAAGGTAGACTAAGGTAGGTAGGGAGATAGGCTAAGTTGTGTATGTAGGGAGATAGGCTAAGTTGTGTAGGTAGGGAGATAGGCTAAGTTGTGTAGGTAGTGAGATAGGCTAAGTTGTGTATGTAGGGAGATAGGCTAAGTTGTGTAGGTAGTTAGATAGGCTAAGTTGTGTATGTAGGGAGATAGGCTAAGTTGTGTATGTAGGGAGATAGGCTACGTTGTGTAGGTAGGAAGATAGGCTAAGTTGGGTACGTAGGGAGATAAGCTAAGTTGTGTATGTAGGGAGATAGGCTAAGTTGCGTAGGTAGGGAGATAGGCTAAGGTGTGTATGTAGGGAGATAGGGTAAGTTGTGTATGTAGGGAGATAGGCTAAGTTGTGTAGGTAGGGAGATAGGCTAAGGTGTGTATGTAGGGAGATAGGCTAAGGTGTGTATGTAGGGAGATAGGCTAAGTTGTGTATGTAGGGAGATAGGCTAAGGTGGGTAGGAAGGGAGATAGGCTAGGTTGTGTATGTAGGGAGATAGGCTAAGTTGTGTAGGTAGGGAGATAGGCTAAGTTGGGTACGCAGGGAGATAGGCTAAGTTGTGTATGTAGGGAGATAGGCTAAGATGTGTAGGTAGGGAGATAGGCTAAGGTGTGTATGTAGGGAGATAAGCTAAGTTGGGTATGTAGGGAGATAGGCTAAGTTGTGTAGGTTGGGATATAGGCTAAGTTGTGTAGGTAGGGAGATAGGCTAAGTTGTGTAGGTAGTGAGATAGGCTAAGTTGTGTAGGTAGTGAGATAGGCTAAGTTGTGTATGTAGGGAGATAGGCTAAGGTAGGTAGGAAGTTAGGCTAAGGTAGGTAGGGAGATAGGCTAAGTTGTGTAGGTAGGGATATAGGCTAAGTTGTGTATGTAGGGAGATAGGCTAAGTTGTGTAGGTAGTGAGATAGGCTAAGTTGTGTATGTAGGGAGATAGGCTAAGGTAGGTAGGAAGGTAGGCTAAGGTAGGTAGGGAGATAGGCCAAGTTGTGTAGGTAGGGATATAGGCTAAGTTGTGTATGTAGGGAGATAGGCTACGTTGTGTAGGTAGGAAGATAGACTAAGTTGGGTACGTAGGGAGATAGGCTGAGTTGTGTATGTAGGGAGATAGGCTAAGTTGTGTATGTAGGGAGATAGGCTAAGGTGTGTATGTAGGAAGATAGGCTAAGTTGTGTAGGTAGGAAGATAGGCTAAGTTGGGTACGTAGGGAGATAGGCTAAGTTGTGTATGTAGGGAGATAGGCTAAGTTGTGTAGGTAGGGAGATAGGCTAAGGTGTGTATGTAGGGAGATAGGCTAAGTTGTGTATGTAGGGAGATAGGCTAAGTTGTGTAGGTAGGGAGATAGGCTAAGTTGTGTATGTAGGGAGATAGGCTAAGGTAGGTAGGAAGGTAGGCTAAGGTAGGTAGGGAGATAGGCCAAGTTGTGTAGGTAGGGATATAGGCTAAGTTGTGTATGTAGGTAGATAGGCTAAGTTGTGTATGTAGGGAGATAGGCTAAGTTGTGTAGGTAGGGATATAGGCTATGTTGTATAGATAGGCTAAGTTGTGTAGGTAGGGAGATAGGCTAAGTTGTGTATATAGGGAGATAGGCTAAGTTGTGTATGTTGTATGATAGGCTAAGCTGTGTATTTAGGGAGATAGGCTAAGGTGGGTATGTAGGGAGATAGGATAAGTTGTGTAGGTAGGGATATAGGCTAAGTTGTGTATGTAGGGAGATAGGCTAAGGTAGGTAGAAAAATAGGCTAAGTTGTGTAGGTAGTGAGATAGGCTAAGTTGTGTATGTAGGGAGATAGGCTAAGGTAGGTAGGAAGGTAGGCTAAGGTAGGTAGGGAGATAGGCTAAGTTGTGTATGTAGGGAGATAGGCTAAGTTGTGTAGGTAGGGAGATAGGCTAAGTTGTGTAGGTAGTGAGATAGGCTAAGTTGTGTATGTAGGGAGATAGGCTAAGTTGTGTAGGTAGTGAGATAGGCTAAGTTGTGTATGTAGGGAGATAGGCTAAGTTGTGTATGTAGTGAGATAGGCTACGTTGTGTAGGTAGGGAGATAGGCTAAGTTGTGTATGTAGGGAGATAGGCTAAGTTGTGTAGGTAGTGAGATAGGCTAAGTTGTGTATGTAGGGAGATAGGCTAAGGTGTGTATGTAGGGAGATAGGCTAAGGTGTGTACGTAGGGAGATAGGCTAAGGTGTGTATGTAGGGAGATCGGCTAAGCTGTGTACGGAGGGAGATAGGCTAAGGTGGGTATGTAGGGAGATAGGCTAAGGTGTGTACGTAGGGAGATAGGCTAAGGTGTGTATGTAGTGAGATAGGCTGAGTTGTGTAGGTAGGGAGATAGGCTAAGTTGGGTAGGTGGATAGGCTAAGTTGTGTAGGTAGTGAGATAGGCTAAGTTGTGTATATAGTGAGATAGGCTAAGTTGTGTAGGTAGTGAGATAGGCTAAGTTGTGTAGGTAGATAGGCTAAGTTGTGTAGTTAGAGAGATAGGCTAAGTTGTATAGATAGGTAGATAGGCTAAGTTGTGTAGGTAGGGATATAGGCTAAGTTGTGTAGGTAGGAATATAGGCTAACTTGTATAGATAAGTAGATAGGCTAAGTTGTGTAGGTAGGGAGATAGGCTAATTTGTTTTGTATGTAGGGATATAGGCTAAGTTGTGTATGTAGGGAGATAGTCTAAGTTGTGTATGTAGGTAGATAGGCTAAGTTGTGTATGTAGGGAGATAGACTAAGTTGTATAGATAGGTAGATATGCTAAGTTGTGTAGGTAGGGAGATAGGCTAAGTTGTGTAGGTAGGGATATAGGCTATGTTGTATAGATAGGCTAAGTTGTGTAGGTAGGGAGATAGGCTAAGTTGTGTATATATGGCGATAGGCTAAGTTGTGTATGTCGTATGATAGGCTAAGCTGTGTATGTAGGGAGATAGGCTAAGGTGGGTATGTAGGGAGATAGGATAAGTTGTGTAGGTAGGGAGATAGGCTACGTTGTGTAGGTAGGCATATAGGCTAAGTTGTGTATGTAGGGAGATAGGCTAAGGTAGGTAGGAAAATAGGCTAAGTTGTGTACGTAGTGAGATAGGCTAAGTTGTGTATATAGGGAGATAGGCTAAGGTAGGTAGGAAGGTAGACTAAGGTAGGTAGGGAGATAGGCTAAGTTGTGTATGTAGGGAGATAGGCTAAGTTGTGTAGGTAGGGAGATAGGCTAAGTTGTGTAGGTAGTGAGATAGGCTAAGTTGTGTATGTAGGGAGATAGGCTAAGTTGTGTAGGTAGTTAGATAGGCTAAGTTGTGTATGTAGGGAGATAGGCTAAGTTGTGTATGTAGGGAGATAGGCTACGTTGTGTAGGTAGGAAGATAGGCTAAGTTGGGTACGTAGGGAGATAAGCTAAGTTGTGTATGTAGGGAGATAGGCTAAGTTGCGTAGGTAGGGAGATAGGCTAAGGTGTGTATGTAGGGAGATAGGGTAAGTTGTGTATGTAGGGAGATAGGCTAAGTTGTGTAGGTAGGGAGATAGGCTAAGGTGTGTATGTAGGGAGATAGGCTAAGGTGTGTATGTAGGGAGATAGGCTAAGTTGTGTATGTAGGGAGATAGGCTAAGGTGGGTAGGAAGGGAGATAGGCTAGGTTGTGTATGTAGGGAGATAGGCTAAGTTGTGTAGGTAGGGAGATAGGCTAAGTTGGGTACGCAGGGAGATAGGCTAAGTTGTGTATGTAGGGAGATAGGCTAAGATGTGTAGGTAGGGAGATAGGCTAAGGTGTGTATGTAGGGAGATAAGCTAAGTTGGGTATGTAGGGAGATAGGCTAAGTTGTGTAGGTTGGGATATAGGCTAAGTTGTGTAGGTAGGGAGATAGGCTAAGTTGTGTAGGTAGTGAGATAGGCTAAGTTGTGTAGGTAGTGAGATAGGCTAAGTTGTGTATGTAGGGAGATAGGCTAAGGTAGGTAGGAAGTTAGGCTAAGGTAGGTAGGGAGATAGGCTAAGTTGTGTAGGTAGGGATATAGGCTAAGTTGTGTATGTAGGGAGATAGGCTAAGTTGTGTAGGTAGTGAGATAGGCTAAGTTGTGTATGTAGGGAGATAGACTAAGGTAGGTAGGAAGGTAGGCTAAGGTAGGTAGGGAGATAGGCCAAGTTGTGTAGGTAGGGATATAGGCTAAGTTGTGTATGTAGGGAGATAGGCTACGTTGTGTAGGTAGGAAGATAGACTAAGTTGGGTACGTAGGGAGATAGGCTGAGTTGTGTATGTAGGGAGATAGGCTAAGTTGTGTATGTAGGGAGATAGGATAAGTTGTGTAGGTAGGGATATAGGCTAAGTTGTGTATGTAGGGAGATAGGCTAAGGTAGGTAGAAAAATAGGCTAAGTTGTGTAGGTAGTGAGATAGGCTAAGTTGTGTATGTAGGGAGATAGGCTAAGGTAGGTAGGAAGGTAGGCTAAGGTAGGTAGGGAGATAGGCTAAGTTGTGTATGTAGGGAGATAGGCTAAGTTGTGTAGGTAGGGAGATAGGCTAAGTTGTGTAGGTAGTGAGATAGGCTAAGTTGTGTATGTAGGGAGATAGGCTAAGTTGTGTAGGTAGTGAGATAGGCTAAGTTGTGTATGTAGGGAGATAGGCTAAGTTGTGTATGTAGTGAGATAGGCTACGTTGTGTAGGTAGGGAGATAGGCTAAGTTGTGTATGTAGGGAGATAGGCTAAGTTGTGTAGGTAGTGAGATAGGCTAAGTTGTGTATGTAGGGAGATAGGCTAAGGTGTGTATGTAGGGAGATAGGCTAAGGTGTGTACGTAGGGAGATAGGCTAAGGTGTGTATGTAGGGAGATCGGCTAAGCTGTGTACGGAGGGAGATAGGCTAAGGTGGGTATGTAGGGAGATAGGCTAAGGTGTGTACGTAGGGAGATAGGCTAAGGTGTGTATGTAGTGAGATAGGCTGAGTTGTGTAGGTAGGGAGATAGGCTAAGTTGGGTAGGTGGATAGGCTAAGTTGTGTAGGTAGTGAGATAGGCTAAGTTGTGTATATAGTGAGATAGGCTAAGTTGTGTAGGTAGTGAGATAGGCTAAGTTGTGTAGGTAGATAGGCTAAGTTGTGTAGTTAGAGAGATAGGCTAAGTTGTATAGATAGGTAGATAGGCTAAGTTGTGTAGGTAGGGATATAGGCTAAGTTGTGTAGGTAGGAATATAGGCTAACTTGTATAGATAAGTAGATAGGCTAAGTTGTGTAGGTAGGGAGATAGGCTAATTTGTTTTGTATGTAGGGATATAGGCTAAGTTGTGTATGTAGGGAGATAGTCTAAGTTGTGTATGTAGGTAGATAGGCTAAGTTGTGTATGTAGGGAGATAGACTAAGTTGTATAGATAGGTAGATATGCTAAGTTGTGTAGGTAGGGAGATAGGCTAAGTTGTGTAGGTAGGGATATAGGCTATGTTGTATAGATAGGCTAAGTTGTGTAGGTAGGGAGATAGGCTAAGTTGTGTATATATGGCGATAGGCTAAGTTGTGTATGTCGTATGATAGGCTAAGCTGTGTATGTAGGGAGATAGGCTAAGGTGGGTATGTAGGGAGATAGGATAAGTTGTGTAGGTAGGGAGATAGGCTACGTTGTGTAGGTAGGCATATAGGCTAAGTTGTGTATGTAGGGAGATAGGCTAAGGTAGGTAGGAAAATAGGCTAAGTTGTGTACGTAGTGAGATAGGCTAAGTTGTGTATATAGGGAGATAGGCTAAGGTAGGTAGGAAGGTAGACTAAGGTAGGTAGGGAGATAGGCTAAGTTGTGTATGTAGGGAGATAGGCTAAGTTGTGTAGGTAGGGAGATAGGCTAAGTTGTGTAGGTAGTGAGATAGGCTAAGTTGTGTATGTAGGGAGATAGGCTAAGTTGTGTAGGTAGTTAGATAGGCTAAGTTGTGTATGTAGGGAGATAGGCTAAGTTGTGTATGTAGGGAGATAGGCTACGTTGTGTAGGTAGGAAGATAGGCTAAGTTGGGTACGTAGGGAGATAAGCTAAGTTGTGTATGTAGGGAGATAGGCTAAGTTGCGTAGGTAGGGAGATAGGCTAAGGTGTGTATGTAGGGAGATAGGGTAAGTTGTGTATGTAGGGAGATAGGCTAAGTTGTGTAGGTAGGGAGATAGGCTAAGGTGTGTATGTAGGGAGATAGGCTAAGGTGTGTATGTAGGGAGATAGGCTAAGTTGTGTATGTAGGGAGATAGGCTAAGGTGGGTAGGAAGGGAGATAGGCTAGGTTGTGTATGTAGGGAGATAGGCTAAGTTGTGTAGGTAGGGAGATAGGCTAAGTTGGGTACGCAGGGAGATAGGCTAAGTTGTGTATGTAGGGAGATAGGCTAAGATGTGTAGGTAGGGAGATAGGCTAAGGTGTGTATGTAGGGAGATAAGCTAAGTTGGGTATGTAGGGAGATAGGCTAAGTTGTGTAGGTTGGGATATAGGCTAAGTTGTGTAGGTAGGGAGATAGGCTAAGTTGTGTAGGTAGTGAGATAGGCTAAGTTGTGTAGGTAGTGAGATAGGCTAAGTTGTGTATGTAGGGAGATAGGCTAAGGTAGGTAGGAAGTTAGGCTAAGGTAGGTAGGGAGATAGGCTAAGTTGTGTAGGTAGGGATATAGGCTAAGTTGTGTATGTAGGGAGATAGGCTAAGTTGTGTAGGTAGTGAGATAGGCTAAGTTGTGTATGTAGGGAGATAGACTAAGGTAGGTAGGAAGGTAGGCTAAGGTAGGTAGGGAGATAGGCCAAGTTGTGTAGGTAGGGATATAGGCTAAGTTGTGTATGTAGGGAGATAGGCTACGTTGTGTAGGTAGGAAGATAGACTAAGTTGGGTACGTAGGGAGATAGGCTGAGTTGTGTATGTAGGGAGATAGGCTAAGTTGTGTATGTAGGGAGATAGGCTAAGGTGTGTATGTAGGAAGATAGGCTAAGTTGTGTAGGTAGGAAGATAGGCTAAGTTGGGTACGTAGGGAGATAGGCTAAGTTGTGTATGTAGGGAGATAGGCTAAGTTGTGTAGGTAGGGAGATAGGCTAAGGTGTGTATGTAGGGAGATAGGCTAAGTTGTGTATGTAGGGAGATAGGCTAAGTTGTGTAGGTAGGGAGATAGGCTAATGTGTGTAGGTAGGGAGATAGGCTAAGGTGTGTATGTAGGGAGATCGGCTAAGCTGTGTATATAAGGAGATAGGCTAAGGTGTGTACGGAGGGAGATAGGCTAAGGTGTGTATGTAGGGAGATAGGCTAAGGTGTGTACGTAGGGAGATAGGCTAAGGTGTGTACGTAGTGAGATAGGCTAAGTTGTGTATGTAGGGAGATAGGCTAAGTTGTGTAGGTAGGGAGATAGGCTAAGGTGTGTACGGAGGGAGATAGGCTAAGGTGTGTATGTAGGGAGATAGGCTAAGTTGTGTATGTAGGGAGATAGGCTAAGTTGTGTAGGTAGGGAGATAGGCTAATGTGTGTAGGTAGGGAGATAGGCTAAGGTGTGTATGTAGGGAGATAGGCTAAGGTGTGTACGTAGGGAGATAGGCTAAGGTGTGTATGTAGTGAGATAGGCTGAGTTGTGTAGGTAGTGAGTTAGGCTAAAGTTGTGTAGGTAGTGAGATAGGCTAAGTTGTGTAGGTAGGGAGATAGGCTAAGTTGGGTAGGTGGATAGGCTAAGTTGTGTAGGTAGTGAGATAGGCTAAGTTGTGTATATAGTGAGATAGGCTAAGTTGTGTAGGTAGTGAGATAGGCTAAGTTGTGTAGGTAGATAGGCTAAGTTGTGTAGTTAGAGAGATAGGCTAAGTTGTGTAGGTAGGGAGATAGGCTAAGTTGGGTAGGTGGATAGGCTAAGTTGTGTAGGTAGTGAGATAGGCTAAGTTGTGTATATAGTGAGATAGGCTAAGTTGTGTAGGTAGTGAGATAGGCTAAGTTGTGTAGTTAGAGAGATAGGCTAAGTTGTATAGATAGGTAGATAGGCTATGTTGTGTAGGTAGGGATATAGGCTAAGTTGTGTAGGTAGGGAGATAGGCTAAGTTGTTGTGTATGTAGGGATATAGGCTAAGTTGTGTATGTAGGGAGATAGGCTAAGTTGTGTATGTAGGTAGATAGGCTAAGTTGTGTATGTAGGGAGATAGGCTAAGTTGTGTAGGTAGGGATATAGGCTATGTTGTATAGATAGGCTAAGTTGTGTATGTTGTATGATAGGCTAAGCTGTGTATTTAGGGAGATAGGCTAAGGTGGGTATGTAGGGAGATAGGATAAGTTGTGTAGGTAGGGATATAGGCTAAGTTGTGTATGTAGGGAGATAGGCTAAGGTAGGTAGAAAAATAGGCTAAGTTGTGTAGGTAGTGAGATAGGCTAAGTTGTGTATGTAGGGAGATAGGCTAAGGTAGGTAGGAAGGTAGGCTAAGGTAGGTAGGGAGATAGGCTAAGTTGTGTATGTAGGGAGATAGGCTAAGTTGTGTAGGTAGGGAGATAGGCTAAGTTGTGTAGGTAGTGAGATAGGCTAAGTTGTGTATGTAGGGACATAGGCTAAGGTAGGTAGGAAGTTAGGCTAAGGTAGGTAGGGAGATAGGCTAAGTTGTGTAGGTAGTGAGATAGGCTAAGTTGTGTATGTAGGGAGATAGGCTAAGTTGGGTATGTAGGGAGATAGGCTAAGTTGTGTAGGTTGGGATATAGGCTAAGTTGTGTAGGTAGGGAGATAGGCTAAGTTGTGTAGGTAGTGAGATAGGCTAAGTTGTGTAGGTAGTGAGATAGGCTAAGTTGTGTATGTAGGGAGATAGGCTAAGGTAGGTAGGAAGTTAGGCTAAGGTAGGTAGGGAGATAGGCTAAGTTGTGTAGGTAGGGATATAGGCTAAGTTGTGTATGTAGGGAGATAGGCTAAGTTGTGTAGGTAGTGAGATAGGCTAAGTTGTGTATGTAGGGAGATAGGCTAAGGTAGGTAGGAAGGTAGGCTAAGGTAGGTAGGGAGATAGGCCAAGTTGTGTAGGTAGGGATATAGGCTAAGTTGTGTATGTAGGGAGATAGGCTACGTTGTGTAGGTAGGAAGATAGACTAAGTTGGGTACGTAGGGAGATAGGCTGAGTTGTGTATGTAGGGAGATAGGCTAAGTTGTGTATGTAGGGAGATAGGCTAAGGTGTGTATGTAGGAAGATAGGCTAAGTTGTGTAGGTAGGAAGATAGGCTAAGTTGGGTACGTAGGGAGATAGGCTAAGTTGTGTATGTAGGGAGATAGGCTAAGTTGTGTAGGTAGGGAGATAGGCTAAGGTGTGTATGTAGGGAGATAGGCTAAGTTGTGTATGTAGGGAGATAGGCTAAGTTGTGTAGGTAGGGAGATAGGCTAATGTGTGTAGGTAGGGAGATAGGCTAAGGTGTGTATGTAGGGAGATCGGCTAAGCTGTGTATATAAGGAGATAGGCTAAGGTGTGTACGGAGGGAGATAGGCTAAGGTGTGTATGTAGGGAGATAGGCTAAGGTGTGTACGTAGGGAGATAGGCTAAGGTGTGTACGTAGTGAGATAGGCTAAGTTGTGTATGTAGGGAGATAGGCTAAGTTGTGTAGGTAGGGAGATAGGCTAAGGTGTGTACGGAGGGAGATAGGCTAAGGTGTGTATGTAGGGAGATAGGCTAAGGTGTGTACGTAGGGAGATAGGCTAAGGTGTGTATGTAGTGAGATAGGCTGAGTTGTGTAGGTAGTGAGTTAGGCTAAGTTGTGTAGGTAGTGAGATAGGCTAAGTTGTGTAGGTAGGGAGATAGGCTAAGTTGGGTAGGTGGATAGGCTAAGTTGTGTAGGTAGTGAGATAGGCTAAGTTGTGTATATAGTGAGATAGGCTAAGTTGTGTAGGTAGTGAGATAGGCTAAGTTGTGTAGGTAGATAGGCTAAGTTGTGTAGTTAGAGAGATAGGCTAAGTTGTGTAGGTAGGGAGATAGGCTAAGTTGGGTAGGTGGATAGGCTAAGTTGTGTAGGTAGTGAGATAGGCTAAGTTGTGTATATAGTGAGATAGGCTAAGTTGTGTAGGTAGTGAGATAGGCTAAGTTGTGTAGGTAGATAGGCTAAGTTGTGTAGTTAGAGAGATAGGCTAAGTTGTATAGATAGGTAGATAGGCTATGTTGTGTAGGTAGGGATATAGGCTAAGTTGTGTAGGTAGGGAGATAGGCTAAGTTGTTGTGTATGTAGGGATATAGGCTAAGTTGTGTATGTAGGGAGATAGGCTAAGTTGTGTATGTAGGTAGATAGGCTAAGTTGTGTATGTAGGGAGATAGGCTAAGTTGTGTAGGTAGGGATATAGGCTATGTTGTATAGATAGGCTAAGTTGTGTATGTTGTATGATAGGCTAAGCTGTGTATTTAGGGAGATAGGCTAAGGTGGGTATGTAGGGAGATAGGATAAGTTGTGTAGGTAGGGATATAGGCTAAGTTGTGTATGTAGGGAGATAGGCTAAGGTAGGTAGAAAAATAGGCTAAGTTGTGTAGGTAGTGAGATAGGCTAAGTTGTGTATGTAGGGAGATAGGCTAAGGTAGGTAGGAAGGTAGGCTAAGGTAGGTAGGGAGATAGGCTAAGTTGTGTATGTAGGGAGATAGGCTAAGTTGTGTAGGTAGGGAGATAGGCTAAGTTGTGTAGGTAGTGAGATAGGCTAAGTTGTGTATGTAGGGAGATAGGCTAAGTTGTGTAGGTAGTGAGATAGGCTAAGTTGTGTATGTAGGGAGATACGCTAAGTTGTGTATGTAGGGAGATAGGCTACGTTGTGTAGGTAGGGAGATAGGCTAAGTTGTGTATGTAGGGAGATAGGCTAAGTTGTGTAGGTAGTGAGATAGGCTAAGTTGTGTATGTAGGGAGATAGGCTAAGGTGTGTATGTAGGGAGATAGGCTAAGGTGTGTACGTAGGGAGATAGGCTAAGGTGTGTATGTAGGGAGATCGGCTAAGCTGTGTACGGAGGGAGATAGGCTAAGGTGTGTATGTAGGGAGATAGGCTAAGGTGTGTACGCAGGGAGATAGGCTAAGGTGTGTATGTAGTGAGATAGGCTGAGTTGTGTAGGTAGGGAGATAGGCTAAGTTGGGTAGGTGGATAGGCTAAGTTGTGTAGGTAGTGAGATAGGCTAAGTTGTGTATATAGTGAGATAGGCTAAGTTGTGTAGGTAGTGAGATAGGCTAAGTTGTGTAGGTAGATAGGCTAAGTTGTGTAGTTAGAGAGATAGGCTAAGTTGTATAGATAGGTAGATAGGCTAAGTTGTGTAGGTAGGGATATAGGCTAAGTTGTGTAGGTAGGAATATAGGCTAACTTGTATAGATAAGTAGATAGGCTAAGTTGTGTAGGTAGGGAGATAGGCTAAGTTGTTTTGTATGTAGGGATATAGGCTAAGTTGTGTATGTAGGGAGATAGTCTAAGTTGTGTATGTAGGTAGATAGGCTAAGTTGTGTATGTAGGGAGATAGACTAAGTTGTATAGATAGGTAGAGAGGCTAAGTTGTGTAGGTAGGGAGATAGGCTAAGTTGTGTAGGTAGGGATATAGGCTATGTTGTATAGATAGGCTAAGTTGTGTAGGTAGGGAGATAGGCTAAGTTGTGTATATATGGAGATAGGCTAAGTTGTGTATGTCGTATGATAGGCTAAGCTGTGTATGTAGGGAGATAGGCTAAGGTGGGTATGTAGGGAGATAGGATAAGTTGTGTAGGTAGGGAGATAGGCTACGTTGTGTAGGTAGGCATATAGGCTAAGTTGTGTATGTAGGGAGATAGGGTAAGGTAGGTAGGAAAATAGGCTAAGTTGTGTAGGTAGTGAGATAGGCTAAGTTGTGTATGTAGTGAGATAGGCTAAGGTAGGTAGGAAGGTAGACTAAGGTAGGTAGGGAGATAGGCTAAGTTGTGTATGTAGGGAGATAGGCTAAGTTGTGTAGGTAGGGAGATAGGCTAAGTTGTGTATGTAGGGAGATAGGCTAAGTTGTGTAGGTAGTGAGATAGGCTAAGTTGTGTATGTAGGGAGATAGGCTAAGTTGTGTATGTAGGGAGATAGGCTACGTTGTGTAGGTAGGAAGATAGGCTAAGTTGGGTACGTAGGCAGATAAGCTAAGTTGTGTATGTAGGGAGATAGGCTAAGTTATGTAGGTAGGGAGATAGGCTAAGGTGTGTGTGTAGGGAGATAGGGTAAGTTGTGAATGTAGGGAGATAGGCTAAGTTGTGTAGGTAGGGAGATAGGCTAAGGTGTGTATGTAGGGAGATAGGCTAAGGTGTGTATGTAGGGAGATAGGCTAAGTTGTGTATGTAGGGAGATAGGCTAAGGTGGTTAGGAAGGGAGATAGGCTAGGTTGTGTATGTAGGGAGATAGGGTAAGTTGTGTATGTAGGGAGATAGGCTAAGTTGTGTAGGTAGGGAGATAGGCTAAGGTGTGTATGTAGGGAGATAGGCTAAGGTGTGTATGTAGGGAGATAGGCTAAGTTGTGTATGTAGGGAGATAGGCTAAGGTGGGTAGGAAGGGAGATAGGCTAAGTTGTGTATGTAGGGAGATAGGCTAAGTTGTGTAGGTAGGGAGATAGGCTAAGTTGGGTACGCAGGGAGATAGGCTAAGTTGTGTATGTAGGGAGATAGGCTAAGATGTGTAGGTAGGGAGATAGGCTAAGGTGTGTATGTAGGGAGATAGGCTAAGTTGTGTATGTAGGGAGATAGGCTAAGTTGTGTAGGTAGGGAGATAGGCTAAGTTGTGTATGTAGGGAGATAGGCTAAGTTGTGTACGTAGGGAGATAGGCTAAGGTGTGTACGTAGGGAGATAGGCTAAGTTTGGTAGGGAGATAAGCTAAGGCAGGCTGGTATAGGCTAAGAAGGGCTGATATAGGCTAAGGCAGGTTGAGGTAGGCTAAGGCTACATTGTGTCTGTTTAACTAGGACAGGCTGAGCAGCTATGTTATGGAAGACTAAGATAGGCTACATGAGGTCTATATAACAATGATAGGCTAAGGAAGGCTGAGATATGCTACATGAGGTCTATATAACAATGATAGGCAAAGGGAGGCTGAGATATGCTTCATGAGGTCTATATAACAATGATAGGCTGAGGAAGGCTGAGATATGCTACATGAGGTGTATATAACAATGATAGGCTAAGGAAGGCTGAGATATGCTACATGAGGTCTATATAACAATGATAGGCTGAGGGTGGCTGAGATATGCTACATGAGGTATATATAACAATGATAGGCTAAGGAAGGCTGAGATATGCTACATGACGTGTATATAACAATGATAGGCTAAGGGAGGCTGAGATATGCTACATGAGGTATATATAACAATGGTAGGCTAAGGGTGGCTGAGATATGCTACATGAGGTATATATAACAATAGTAGGCTAAGGAAGGCTGAGATATGCTACATGACGTGTATATAACAATGATAGGCTAAGGGAGGCTGAGATATGCTACATGAGGTATATATAACAATGGTAGGCTAAGGGTGGCTGAGATATGCTACATGAGGTATATATAACAATGGTAGGCTAAGGGTGGCTGAGATATGTTACATGAGGTATATATAACAATGATAGGCTAAGGAAGGCTGAGATATGCTACATGAGGTCTATATAACAATGATAGGCTAAGGAAGGCTGAGATATGCTACATGAGGTCTATATAACAATGATAGGCTAAGGAAGGCTGAGATATGCTACATGAGGTGTATATAACAATGATAGGCTGAGGAAGGCTGAGATATGCTACATGAGGTCTATATAACAATGGTAGGCTAAGGAAGGCTGAGATATAATACATGAGGCCTATATAACAATGGTAGGCTAAAGGAGGCTGAGATAGGTTGAAATAGGCTAAAGCAAGCTAAGATACGCTGTCAGATTGCACTGGGCTACATGGACTTTACATAACTAAGTTAGACTGAGCAGTTAGCCTAAGGGAGACTGATACAGGCTGTCTATATATGTATTACCTCAGGGGTCACCGTCTAGGGGATATGTGGATGGCGACCACAAGGTACCCAAGCTGAGGAGAACATTACATCAACTTACTGACGGTTTGCTCCTCACTGTAGCTTTTCTATCTGACCTTACCTTGGTCATCTCTTGTTCTCTTACAACCCCGATGCTATTGGGGTACCTGAGGCTAGGGACTCTATTTTTCCAACATTTCTATTTCTCTATAACCTCTTAACACGCTGGCCTGTCATGACATGTAATGCATCCTCTGATTGGTAATCGGAGGATATGTTTGGTGAATTTATTTTGATAATTCTCCTGATCAGGTCAGTGAGACCCGTAAACCAATGACAGGTGTGGTCCTCCAGACATTCTGAGGGTTATGAGAGAGTGATATTACTGCCAAAATGTAAAAATATGGTGCTCTCTAAAAAGAGGTTACTTTTACTGCTAATTCTCTTCTATATAAATTATGAAATATGACTCGAGGGGTAAAATTTTCCAGAGTTAAAATAGTCCCTTATTTGGATCTCCGGGCAGGCACTACTTCTCAAGAACCAAAACATTATATTAATAGAGGATCCAACATCAGAATTGTTCAGTGGAATGTAGGTGGTCTCACACAAGCAAAAAGAACAGAGCTCAATAAATTATTTGACAATAACATAGATATATTTTTCATTCAAGAAGCAAATCTAACAAACGTTCAACTTAAATACTTCAATTTTACTGGATTTTTACTAATCTTACTTCCTAAAAATATATAGGTAGTGGAATATTAGTTGGAGTCAAAAAGGATATTAAATCGTTTTAAATTGTTAGAAAAATTGATCATGCAGATAAATCTGAATATATAAAGCTAAATTTTTGGGATAACAAAACACATCTACATTTATTTAATGACTTCATTGTCAGAAATCCAGCATTAGCTAACAACATTTATACAGTAGTTACAATCCTCCCAGGAATGAACCAGATTCCTCACTTATTGACAAATTGAGTAAAGCAATCATAATTGGGGATTTCAATGCCCATTCCAAAAGATGGGGTTATGAAAAAGGGAATTCTACAGGGAAGATAATGGAAGAAGTTTTGAACTGATTTATAATAAAGAAGATCCCACAACCTTCATACATTACTCTAGAACAGGTAGTAACCCAGACCTCTTGTTAGCTACAACAGATATTGTTTCTAAGATTAAAAAACAAGTTATAGAAGACCCAAGTTCTGGTCACAGAGCAGTAATTGTCCATATAAAGCTAGATAATACAAATGTCAGTCAACATCACATGAATCTGTATTGGAACTTCAAAAAAGCAGATTGGAATAAATATAAAACAACTGGAAAATAAATTTACATAACAAACTCACAGCTTGATGACCAACCAGATGGAATGAACAAAAATTTCTGTAAAGCCATCCTAGAAACTGCAAAAGGACATTCCTTGTGGAAGAATTAAAGATTTCAAACCCTTTTAGAACTCCCAGTTAGAAGAACTGAAAAAGCAAAGGGATATAGCTAGAAATGCAGCTGAACAAACAAAAAACATTTTGGATACACAAATATGGCAAAAGAAATGTGCCTCACTAAGAAAAGAAATTAATACAGCCAAAAAGAATCACTTTAATAACTTCTTAGAAAAAATGGATTATAGAACAGATGGTAATAATAATGTTGGTAATAAAAGTTCATAAAAAATGTCAAGGATAGGAAAGAAAAAAATAGCATACCTACCATACATAACAATAAAATATTAACAAATGATGCAGTCATTGCCGAAACCTTTAATAAATATTATGCTAATTCACATAAAATAACAAGGAATGAAAACAATTTAAGAAAGATTCCTAACACTCAACACAGTATCGTTTTTCAAAATTTTAATGTGCAAGAACTGAACATTGCAATTAATAATTTAAAAAACAAGAAGTCCCCTGCACCAAATCACATACATCCAGAGTTCATAAAAAACTTGGAAAAACAGCAAAACTACTAAAACTCTACAATCTATCCTGGAAAACCACTGTACCTGCCGAATGGCGAAAAGCAATAATTGTTCCACTCTTGAAGAAAGATAAAACAGCATCAAAAATAAAAAATTATAGACCAATAGCTCTTACTAGCATAATAGCAAAAGTGACGGAAAGAATGGCGTCAAATAGGTCAAATTGGTTTCTGGAATTCAAAATTTAATTTTCCCCATGTCGAACTGGATTCAGAGAGCTCCACTCTGCAAATAAATAAGTCTTATCAGTCAAGAAATCAAAGACTCCTTCAGTATAAAAGAAGATAATGTATCATTTTTTATTGATTTCCAAAATGCATATGATTTTATATGCAGAATAAAACTACTAAAGAAACTAAAAAAAAGGGATACAAGGTCCAATGTTTTCATGGTTGTCATTTCATAAGTCAATGCTTTATTGCTACCAGATACGGAAGGAATATATCAAAATATAAACAAGTACACCATGGCTTACAAGGTGCAGTGCTCAGCACTACACTTTTTAATATATTTATTAATGATCTGCCACAAGAAATACAAGAATCAGGCGTGAAGTGTGCACTATTTGCCAATTACTTAGTAATGTGGACTTCAAAGCCAAAACAAAAATACAGAACTAGAAAAAAACCATGCAACAATCAACCAACCTACAAAAGTGGACCAAAGACAATTTAATGACTGTTATTACAACAAAATCAAACTACCAAATCTTTCTATTAAAAAAAAACAAAAAAAAACTGAATTTTGAGGGTCAACAATTACCAGAAACAAAGGAAGCAAAATATTTGGGAGTTATATTTAATACCAAACTTACATGGACCAAACAAACAGAAAATGTAACACAAAGAACAGAAAGGTGCCTTTCACTGTTAAAACATCTAACAGGAATGAAGTGGGGATGTTCCAGAGCAACTCTTAACACAACATACTATCTATATATATAAAGCCATTATTTACTTACTGTAGTGACGTTCTTGTAACAGCAAATACAAATAAAATTCAAATATTTAAAAACCAAAGTCTAAGACTAATTACAGGTGCTATCAAAACCACACCAATACCAGCTATGGAAATACTAACCAACCAATACCCCATTGAATATGAAATGGAAAAAGCAGCTCTTATTCAACATGAAAAGTTGATCAGACTCCCATTCAATACATGGAACAAGAGATATTTTACACATATGCTAAAGACTCAGGAGAGCTTTCTTTCCAAAATTCAAGACATCAAGAAGAATAGAGATCTTTCTAATTCAAAGGAAAACTTCATATATAAAGTCAATCCAACACAAACATTAGACTATTTAAATCTGACAGAAGAAGTTAAGAACAGTGATACTCCAACTAGTGCTCTAAAATTATTGCCATTAGAGACAATCCATACTAGATTTCCGGAACACTGATATTAAACCGAGATGGAGCAGGGGCTGGAATCATGTGTCACCTCTTTTCCTATTACAAATCTATAAGTTATGGAACCACAAACTTTGATGGAGAAATTGAAGCAATTCGAATGGCCCTACAAAATCTTTTGTATAGAATTTCACATTTTCATCAAGTGCTTACTCTCTCAGATTCCAGGGCAGCAATTATAGCAGTTAATTCCAACTTGTCACCAAAAAACCAAACAATTATAGAATGTTGAAAAATTCTTACCCACATAACAGCACTTCAAAAACACCTAGTCTTCCAATGGATACCAGCTCACAGTGGACTGAGTGGTAATGAAAGTCGATTTTCTTGCAAAAACGGGTACCAGAAGCGTACAGAAATCTATAGTTAATCTACCATATTATGCAGCTAAAAGATTAGTCAACTCCGGATTCAAAGAAACTATTGTAAAATATTATTATGAAAAATCAAAAAATAAAAGATGGGAACAACCAAACATTCAAACAGTAATTCCTGAGTATCCTCAAAAAACGGTTGTTGCAACCTTCAGGTTGATTAAAGGACATGATTTTCTGGCAAAACATTTGGACAGAACTGGAATATATTCTTCACCACTCTGTCCTCTATGTGACCTGCAAGAGGAAATGGACCGAGACCACCTTCAAATATGCCCGGCCATTCTACTACTCCATCCATCAGTGAAAAATATTGGAGAGCAAGAGGGTTAATGACTTCATTGTCAGAAATCCAGAATTAGCAAACAACAACAATATAACTTGTTATCCATTGGTTTTTGTTTAGAGATAACCCAAAGCAGAACTAAGTGAATTTTAACATTAACTTCTTACTTTCAATATACCTGCCACTGATCAGTTATTTTTCAGAAAATATTTACTATGAAAGCAAAACATAGAAGAATATCTATTACATAAATAGCACATACTACACTTGGGAAGCAGCATATTTATGATTTTAATCAATGCTATAGATTGAAAAAATTTACAAACATGTATTTAACTTTACAAACTAATTTACCTTAGAATATATTTTCAGAGTTGTTACTCTCACCAGTAGCTCTCAATACCTAGAAAGCTTAAGTGTGTGTGTATAAAATATTACCAAGTAGAAATACTTTTTAACTTACTTCTGACTGTCTGAAGCTATATCCCTAACATCAGGGATGTGGTGATCTTTCACGTAAGAAGAAAATTTAGTTATCCATGAATTTTGTTCTGACTCAAATGCAATAGCTATTCCAACTCATTGGCTCAAAACATTTATTTCTGAGATACAATGTTAAAAAAACCTTAATTAAAACATTTGTTGCTCCACTTTGAAATACAACAGGACTAGTTTCAGAGGGGCTCCTCTCCAAAACTAGTACTATTGGATTTTAGACTTGATTAAAAATGTTCTTAGCACAGAACTTGCACCAGTATCTCTTCTTACATACCTGATAATATGATGTTTTCATATAGTCTATATTTGCATTATGTTGGATATCCAAAATTGGTCACTAAAAGAACAAAAGCCCACCTCATGGTGTAAGGATAATTTGCCTACCTCTCACCAAGGAGATCACTTACTCTGAATTTCAATTGTTACAAATTTCTGGATAAGATTAAAAGATAATAGATCTGTGGTGAATATTTCTTCAGGATTCATGGATGGTAGCTTATGAAAGATACCTATGTAATTTGCATATTCTTAGTTTGAGGTAAATTACATAGGCACAAAGTAAGTTAATACTCCAGGAAAAAATAAGTATTTTATTATGTAACATAACAGAAAAATGGTTTATTTGACTAACAGTCAACAGTCTCCTATCTGTGGGAAGTTTTACATCTTGGAACTTGGAGTCCTTGTTTTGGACAATGGTTATCTACTCATCCTTTTAACTGTAACTTAATTACATAATGCACTATATTACTTATTGTAAATAATGTACAAACTCGAGTAGGTTTTCATTATCACTATCATATTTAAAAATTCCTCTTTCCATTCTCTAAAATACTTTGAGTATAGCGTATTCCATTTCACTCGCAGATTATTAATGTTCATTTATAGCACCACAAAGAAAAATGTCACTATAAAACTGTGACAAAATGAAACCCATCAACGAACTCTTCCAATGTACATCTTCATGCACTTGAGACCATATTCTCTGTAGCTCAGTGTTCCAGACTACTAGGGAATGCTCTTTCAGACTGTCTACATGCTTACTTTTGATTAGCCTGCTTATAAATGCCCAAAATGTGGGGTAGTATATATCACATTTATTTGTAGGTTGTTATACAAGGGCTTGGCGACTATTTCATCTATTTTGTTCCTCCCACAATCTATTGTAACCACTGGCCCCAATATTACGATAGCCCCCACCTTCATACTGACTCCACCATACAAATTATATATGGGTAAATTTGCAAGCCCTTAAAGTCATTCACAACCAAAAACACCATTTTCCCTTCTAAATACAAAGTATGTATATCTGTATAACAACAGAGTAAATCAAAGTTTGGGTCTTCTGTGTTGCTGCACAATTTAAAGTTTAGATTCCTCTTTGAGCAACCCTGCCAGCTTCTGAGTCAACATAATGTTGCCTTTGACTTTCAGCTTGCCCTTCATAAATGCAACTTGTGGATTCAACTTCCCCAGTGCCTAGAAAAAAACAAAGAAAGACATAGACTTTCATTTAACAATATGTAAAGCACTTTAAATTTTCTTGATAATTACGGACAGGTGTCAGAAAGAATGTGTGTTCATTTTCATACTGTGGCACCTTTTTACTATAGAGGGTGATGAAGTTAAGATGAGCTCTTTATTTCAGGTTCGTACTTAACAGGTAACCGATAGAGATGGTGAGAGCGAATGTTTTCCCAATTAAAATCTGGATTCTGCCAAAATTAATTTTATTAATATCAGGTGACATTTACAAACTGTCACACTTTCTGAAGATAACTGAAACTATTCCTGTCATCTTGAGAAAGTTTTCTTTTTTATTTGTCTTATGCGAAGCTCAATTTGGTGTCACTTTTACAAGTGTTGGTTATTTCTTTCACTGTCCTGTACTAATATCTGTGGATATTTTCTCACTGCACGATCTCTACCATATTTAGTAATCTTTTTTGTGATTACGAACTACCAACTCGTTTCCCATTGTTATATCGCACACACACTATTATTTGCATGAAATTAGATGTCTATATCACAACTGTACTCAAAAAGGTTCCTTATTCTTCTTGGTTACAGAACTCAGAAACCATTGTCTTTCCTTTGTCTTTTTTCATGATTTTCACTCACAATCGATGCTGGTCATTTTAATTTGAAAGGTGAGTCAATTAATAACACTAAACAACACTTACAATATAATTTTCCAGAATGTGTTTCGAAGGTTAACTTTCCTCCATTATCAACCGGACAATAACTCTTAACTTCCTGAAGACTTGTTTGCCTATTTAACTATCTTCCTTTCATAGAAGTTTGAAAAAAGTGTTGTTATAATCAATTTAATTTAAAAGGTCAGTCAATTAATATCACTAAACAACACTTACAATATAATTTTCTGGAACGCATTTCGAAGGTTAACTTTCCGGTTGATAATGGAGGAAAGCTAACCTTCGAAGCACATTCCGGAAAATTATATTGTAAGTGTTGTTTAGTGTTATTAATTGACTCACCTTTTAAATGAAATTGATTATAACAACACTGTTTTCAAACTTCTATGAAAGGAAGATACTGGTCATGTTCCATATTTCAGATACAATAATAAAGTTTACAAAAAATGTTGTTTTCTAGTGCCTTGCATCTGGCAATGAAGCCATTAGCACAGTTTACAAAAAAAAAAAAAAAAAAAAAAAAAAAAAAAAAAAAAAAAAAAAAAAATAAATAAATAAATAAATAAATAAATAAATAAAATCTAACATTCACATAGTGGTAAATTGACACATGTTTGGTGAACACAAGTATAACAAATATCAGCACAAATCACCTTATTATTTCAAATTAAATTTCCTGGGCTCATAATTTCTGCTATAATACTAATACATTCTTTCTCAATCAAGCTTTTGAAACTCCATTCCTAACATTATGGAACTGTAAGCATGGTTCACAATAGTTGTCTAGAACAATAATAAGAATAACAGATAAGCACTAAGGAATTTTCAAGTACTTTGACTCCATAAACCAAGAAGAGAAATTAAAGTAATTACCAACAAGCACACTGGAAAGACAGACCCATATGTTTTGCACATTTATATATTGTGATTATAACTGACCAATGACCCATTTAATCAGCTTGCAAATAAGCCAGCATAATGTAGATTGACCAGCTTCAAAATGATTACAGTCACAATAGTTTACAAGAATGGTTAATGTAAAACATAGTGCTTAACTTTAAGGTGGTTTTCTAACTTCAAGGTTATTGAGTTTTTGGGATAGATAAATATTATGCTTAATAGGACATCATTTGTTTAAATTCCTAGACTGAAATTCATTGTTTTGCTTCACACCTTTGTCTTTGTAAACCCCTAGCGCAACAGCCCATGAAAGGTTTGCCGCCCAGCCGCTGTGTCCCCCACCTCTGCCCACTACAGGTGTCATTGGTGGGGTGCAGTACTGGAGGGTGGGACGTGGTCAGCCGAGCCCTCCCGGCCAGTTATATGGTCTTCTTGACCTGATGCCACTTCTCCATCAAGTAGCTCCTCAATTGGTCCCCCTGGGACCTAACGAGGCACCCCGTGCCAGACATCCCAGAGGGGATAAAATTCCCATGTTGGTACCAAGGATTGAACCCGGGTCCTCCACGCCAGAGGCAAGTACGCTACCAACTGCGCTACAGAGGCAGTCCTTTGTCTTTGTAAGACTAATCAACTTCTTGTGTGTTCAAAATTAGAGGCGGGGAGCACAGATCAGTATGTAGCAAGTCAAAATAAGACATGATGCTTTCTTAATTCACACATGGGACCATACACAAACGAGGAACAAGTCTACATCATTATCCTCTACCAAGTTGACAACGTGGCCTACTTGACTGAAGACGTGTTTTAATGTACAGTCATGGAAAAATGATTGAGCACATTACGAGAGCAGAATATTTCTAAGTCCCACATCGTGTTGTAGCGCGGTTTACAAAGTATCAATAGATAACATATGCCAAAAAGAACCAACAATGTGACAATCCTTTATATATGTCTCATTTAAATATACAATATTCTTTGTTCTCAGTATCTACAAATTTTCAACGGTATGCAATTTTGAGTTTTTCAATTAGCAGCTGTCATTTAAAGGGAGAGCAAAATACCCTCGAATGGGCTGCACAGTGTTTTTCCACTGGGATGTGGAAACATAATAGATTGCTGCTGTAAACAAGGTCACACTGCTGATGGGGTTTTGTTCTGCAGTACTGAATTGATAGTGATGTGATATGGTTCAGTTATTACGAGTGACTTATTATTTTGTCCTGCACTTAGTCACGATTCATATGTGTCAACTCAGTCAGCTTGCCAAGTGAAAGTGCGATTTGCAGAAAGATTTCCAGGTGTAAAAATTCCAGGTCGTACAACAATCTATGAACTTTACAATAAATTTCAGGCCCCAGGAAGTGTTCAGGCTAAGAAATCTAAAAGATGACAAAGTTCTTGCTAAAGAAACATTAGATGACATCGGCCATTTTTTTGAGAATTCTCCTCCAAAATCGTTTAGATAACTTTCACAACAGATAGGCATTTTTTATGGCTCTGTGCGAACTGCTACTACATCGCTGAAGTTAAAACCATATTAAATAACTGGCACATGCTCTTCAACCAGGTGATCCTGTAATAAGGTGCATGTATACAATGGCAAAATAGACCCACATTTAATATTTTTCACAGGCGAGGTTTGGTTCCTCCGTCATGGATATGTGTGTACATAAAATAATCGTTATTGGGGCTCTGAGAAACCTAATATTGTTCATGAAGAACCCCTTCATGATGAAAAAAACTGGTGTAAGGTGCGCCCATTATAGGCCCCCCCCTTTTTTTCTTTTAGTCAACAAGTGACACCCATACATATGTGAATACAATTTTTCCCTTTATCAACAAGACTCTGCAAAAGCTCATACGGCCAATCTTTTGATGAGAACAATTGAAAGCACGTTTCAGGACAGAATTATTAGTAGAGATTTGTGATCCCCTGACATGACCCTCTGTAATTTCTATCTCTGGGGTTACTTTAAACATACGAGGAAAGTATACAAGGCAAACCCACACATTCTGAAAGAATTACCAGGAAATTGGCAGCATTTCTCAATGTGAAATGCGGTGAGTGATGGATAGCTTCCTAAAGAGGTACCAAAAATATATGGACAATGATGGTGGCCAGTTTCAGCATCTCCTAAACATAAAGTTGGTAAGTAAAGCCTTTAAAAGTAATTTTAAAAATGTTGTATGGTTTCATCCATGCCTTTGTATGATAGCGTCAGACGGCATCCAACGCGGAGGATGTAGAAAGGTAAAACACTACACAGTCCATTTGGAGGTTTTTGCTCTACCTCTACTCTAGAAGCACATTTCTTCCATCTGAAACCTAATCAGTTTTCTCGGGTATTCTGCACATCATGCTCAACCTTTTGTACCAATGGCAATGTATAGTATTTATGTATTTTCCTTTGAACAATGTCCTAAGTAATTGTATGGTTTTCCACTTTCATTTTTCTTTCTTTAGACTTCTTTGGTGCTGAACAGTTGACCTGCACAGGGTAGGCAAAGTTGTAGTAGTTCCTTTGAAATTCTTTTCCTCAAGCTAATGGAAACTGCTTTGCTTCACTTGTCAATGCAGTTCAATGTTTCACAATGGATAAAAGTGACTGTTTTATGGACTTTCATAGAATGTGCTCGGAAACTGCAAGTGTAACATGTAGTTATAGGGAGCTCAACCACTACATGAAATTCCTAAACACTACTCCCCCCCTATTAGCATATTATGCAGCAGACAAAACATGGTCTCTGCGCAGGTTCTTTTCCAGTTGGTATACCTATAGCATGCATTTTATTAAAAGATGTAAAATTCCTATTGTATGATTAGATGCACTACGTAACCTATAAAGAATTTCGGTAAAATGAACTATGCAGAACACACAAAAGTTCTGCAGAGGGAGGAAGAGATAGAGCATGCACACTTTCTGAATTAATAAAAAAAAGATCTTACCAGTTGCATCATGTCTTCATCTGAGATGGTGAGAACAGTATCTGGCTTTCCATCCTGTGGTTCTCCACGATACACTTTTCCTTTCTTCAAATCCAATGCTAAAGAAAATTTGCAATATATTTAGACATCATTGTGTAGTGTGTAGTAGGGAGCAATAATATAATACTTTGTTCCAAAATTACTAATCTTTTAACTGCATAATATGGTAGATTAACTATAGATTTCTGTACACTTCTGGTACCCCTTTTTGCAAGAAAATCGGCTTTCATTACCACACAGTCCACCGTGAGCTGGTATCTACACGAATGCTGCTAATCCACTCTCTCCATTATTCTGAGTGCCTTTTTTTACAACATACCTTTTTCATGTCTGTTTCTGTGATATTTCCCCACAGAGTAATTCAATATTTTATGTGGGAATAAATGAAAGCGAAGTAAATCTTTGAGAGGTAGAACTGGAACTTAAAAATTCAATGCCACAACTGGGATTTGAACCACAGACCTTCCGCTTACCGGGCGGACGCTCTAACTTTGCATCTGAAGTAAATCTGCTGGACAGTTTCTTTATCCATCATGTTTCTAGCCTGTTTCAAGAGCATCTCCAGTTAGGCAACTTGACAGTTTTCATTCAAATGCCATAGGAGGGCTGTTCTACACAAAAGGAGCATCCTACCACACATAAGCTTATTTTCTGTTAAAGAAGCAGAGCTTTTTCAGGGAAGCCTTAGCTCTTTGAAAAACATCCTCCATGACCTGGTGCCTAAGTTTAAATAAATAAAATAATAAAAAAAAAAAAAAAAAAAAAAAAAAAAAAAAAATAATAATAATAATAATAATAATAATAATAATAATAATAATAATAATAATAATAATAATAAATTAATTAATAACAGAAAACTGATATTTGAAAGGTAAGATACTGTGCTAAGAGCTTTGTTTTTAAGAGAAATGCAAAACAGTAACTAGAAGGAAATAGTGTGGTTGGATGAAAGTTGGGTAAACGTCAGCCATACCGTATCAAAGGGCTGGACTAATGCTATGCTTGAAAGTACCACAAGAGTCCCTATTATAATTGAGAGTACAAAGAGAGAGAGAGAGAGAGATTCAACTGTTTAAAAACACCAACAGTAATTATTATTTATTTATGCCAACAAACTTACTGTTGGTGTTTTTAAACACACAAGCCGTGTGTGGGCAATGTTTACCACGAGAAATGTTGTTGTTGTTGTTAGCTAATGCTGGATTTCTGACAATGAAGTCATTAATCCTCTTGCTCTCCAATATTTTTCACTGATGGATGGGGCATTAGAAGTGGCCAGGCATATTTGAAGGTGGTCTCGATCCATTTCCTCTTGCAGATCACATAGAGGACAGAACCACGAGAAATACAAACTGGTTTGAGAATTCAATGCCATTTTGGCAGATTGTCACAGTAGCTCAACAGTTAGAGCAGCTGCCTGGTAAGCGGAAGGTCTGTGCTTCAAGTCCCAGTTGTGGCATTGAATTTTTAAGTTCCAGTTCTACCTCTCAAACACCAACAGTAAGTTTAGTGGCATAAATAATAATATCACAGTCAAGTTTAAAGATAGAAAATAAAAAGGGTTGTTGAGTTATTGAGAGCTATCAGGGTTCTACTGTATAACCAAACTATACAGCCAAAACTAGTAAAAGCAAAAGAGAAGAGGAAATGTGCAAAATGAATATACTTACTCCAGGATGTTACTGTGACATTATTTTCGGTAATGTTGTACAAAAAGATGCCATTTATTTGTTTAACTTTATTCAAGTTTGCCTCCACTCTCTTTTTCATCATTTCAAAAATGGCATCTGACTGTAAACTCTTATGTTGCTGCTCTTGCTGTTCCTTTAAAGAAAAAAAAATTCAATCAAGACTCTTTTATAATAAAACATTTCTAACAATCTGTTAAGTATCTGGATGAAAGGACAAAATGTATCAGAAATACGAGTAGTATTATTTTATGACAAAAATTATCCAGTGTTTAAGAAGTAGGATGTATGGCTTGAATGATTTAATTAACTTTATTCACCACCCCCTGTATATTCTATTACATTATTGTTCAGTGATGGATTTCTTTTGCTTTGGCAAGGTTTCAAATATTCTGAATTTGATTCCCTATGCATAGCTTTAAGAGTAATTGCAACTATATGCCAATATTTGAACATCATACATAATATTAAAATTATATTTGATCTTAGTACTACATAGTTTTAAATCTGCTGCATGATACTGTACATATAATGTATGTTACGTATATTATTTTGATCTCTATATCCTTTCACCAACACATAACACTAAGAAATTTTACACTATAGTCTTAGGAATACGAATAGAAGAGATATGGAGGGGGTTTGGCACTGAAGCCAGGCTTATTGTACCTATGCCCCCAAGGGGACGTCCCAGGGAGGAAGGATGAAGTGAGAGGGGACACCCAGGCGGCCACATCCAGACTAACAGACATTGACAAGGTTCCCTAAGCTTTCCCAAGTTTGACGAACCTCGAAGGTCTTTAGGTCTTACAGGACCCTCTTAGAGGGAGCTCATCATGTTCCAATGCTCCCATATACTGCCCCTGCTCAGATCCCATGGATAATGAGGGATGGAAACAGTACCAGTGTGCATATCATCCCTGCCAAGCTGCACCTAATGCCTTTGCTGAGAAACTTGCTATCCTGAATGAACCAATGGGATGAACGATGAATGAAATGATTAACCCTTTAACGCCGAAATAATATTAATTCTTTTATTCACTTTCATTTTTTTATCAGCAACTCATACAGTTTTGTGGAACTCTAATACAAAATAATGAGTCATTATAGTGAACCATTTTGTCACAATGGACTGTGTCCATATGATCACGCTAGGCGCTAGTGTAAGCATTTTACGCCTAGGTGGCCATACTTCACAACAAACGCCAAAGTTACAGTGCCAATTATATATTACAATGAGGTGCACTTTAAAGGTGAATTATAAATATTAAATGCATGCAGACATATAACATATGATCACATGAGCACAAGTCCAAGAATCAAGTCTTTTATAGGGTGTGAAACTCGACAAAACACGGAATACAGAGTCCAACATTGCATTTTATACACTCTGTGCAAACAGTGCTGGTACATTCTTTGCCAGCGCAGTGTCGTCGATTGCAGGGAGCTACAAGGTGGTTCTTCCCATCAAGACGAATATCATCACTAACACTACACTGCTATTTTAGGATCATCATAATTGTTGAATATTGCATATTTCCTGGATTCTTCTATCATAAATTTAATTATTTCATCGTCAAACATGAGTTCGAAACATTCCACGGGTGTTTTGTTGGATAATGATGAATAATCAGCTTCTGGGAATATACCAACCAAACCTCTATTATCATCCTTAGTCCACACGAAGCTTTTCTTCATATGTTTGCTCTTCTTCTGTGGTGGAGTATTGGCGTTTTCTGAAGTGACATCAACTGCACCACCTATACGCTCATTGTTGGCGAGGACAATTTCTGCTTGGCTATAAAGCTGGCACCCTGTAAGATTATCAATCTCACCACCACCATCCTCTTCACCAGAATCTTCGTCGGAGTAGACGTTAGCATCTGGAGGTTCTATAAAAATGCTGTCAACATCTCCTATTGGTTCATCTGATTCTAAAATATCCAAGGCTTCCCGGAGAGTTATATCCCAGTTATATGGAAAGTTATATTCTGTATACCAAGTTTATAGTTTCCTAAATAATAAGTTTTCTTATGGCAACACAACGTCTAAGCCGTGTAAGGTAACAGAACCGTGAAAATGGACTAAGTCATATACTGCATATATATGCGCCTAGCGTGTTCATATGATCACGCTTCACTTTAGAAGGGTCTAGACCAAATATATGCAGTAACCTATTGTTCTGTTTCATAATAACAGGAACACTAATCATGCCGAAGACCTTTAAAAGTATTTATCACACGATCAAAGTCTAATTGTAAACAAAATAGGAAACTTACTTGAAGCGCACCGACTTCTTGCAGCTGTGACAACACTAGCGATAACTAAAAGTTGTGCAACGACAATGTTTGTTTACAGAAGCCGACAATATGAGTAGACAGGGATACCACACCATTCTGTAGCTGATATAAATCACCAGCGATACTCTACAGAAGCAGACGACGCATTGGAACGTTGTTAAATGGAAAGCGGTAAACCGTGATCATATGAACACGCACGGTGTTAAAGGGTTAATGAAGTGAAGTGAAAGGACAGGAAATTCCAGGATGTGATTATCCTTCCAACCATTTAGCTAGCAACCTGGGGAGAAATTCCTGAAAAAACCCATGGGTCAGGAAGGTTAGCCATGGGAATCGAACCCACAATCTCATTAATGCAAGCCTTACACATTATCATGGAACCATCTCGCACAGTTTGAGCCTCTTTATCCTTGCACTAATGCATGCCTTTACACTATGCACATGCAGAGTTTTTTGTCCTTCCACATATTATTATTATTACTGAGGCTCCGTACATGTGTAAGATTAAAATGTTTGTGTTGCACTCAGCAGTACTCTTCTCTAAGCATTCCTTCTCCAAACATATTTGCAGCTGTAAACCTTTTCTTTCATCCTTGATACGGTCTGCTCAGGTAGACATACATCTTGATTATGATGCAATCTTTTAGTAATGAGTTTTTAATGTCTACAGGGGGCGGTTATGATAAGGCAAGGTTTTGAGTTAATAATTCCAGTTCAGTAAAATGTGAAATGTTTTACAAATAATTTTTAAAAACTAATATATAAAGAATTGGCTGTTGACGGTTTATATGCCCAGAACTTTCTTATGATTTATTAGTGTGCAGAGAAACTTGGATAAAGATAGCTTAGTAATGGCCATGTAAGTTTTATACTTTTAATATTTTGTTTAGTTTTAAAGTTTGTTCCAGACAAAATACATAAATATATTAATAAACAAATAAATAAGCATATAATTTCTCAGTAAATACAATGCAAATAAATATGGAACATACTTCAATAATTATTTAACCATTGCAACAGAAGTAAAGGTTCCTGGCATCAGATAACCTCACATAAACAACAAATCATTAAACTTTCCTACCATACAGCTAGAAGGAACAAATATAAAATATTCAAATAAGTCAAAATTTTTAGGATTATATATTGATGAAAATCTCAGTTGGAAACCTCATATTAATGAATTAATTAAAAAACTAGGTCAAATCTGCTTCCAAATTAACATTTTGAAACACTCAGTGAGCAAAAATACACTTAGGGTCATGTATTTCTCCAAATTTCACTCCTTAATTTCAGACAGAATATCCTTGTGGGGAAATAGTAGCGAAGCTATTAAAATATTCAAATTACAAAAAAGGGTCATTAGAATTATTCTCAGTTTACCTTTTATTGTCAGCTGCAAACCATTCTTTAAAGAACTAAACATTTTGCCATTGCCCTGTATATACTTATATGAAACAATTGTACTAGTGCAAACACACATCAAAGATTTTACCACCAATTCTGAAATGCACTGTCATAACACAAGAGAAAAAACTAAATTACATCTAACCCCACATAACAAAAAATTGTTTGAAAATAGTTTTTACTACAGAGGCATTAAATATTACAACAAATTACCCATTGAAGTAAAAAATATAAATTCCATTCACCGTTTAAAAAAACATCTCAAGCAATTTTTGATGGAAAAGTGTTGTTATTCAACTGATGAGTTTTTGCATTGTTGAGGTAAATGCAGATCTAAGGATGTAAGCGGTGAAACAGTATCTGGTACAAGGTGTCCTTTGTAGTGTGGAAGATTTTGATCTTGAGTTTTAGATGAGGGTTTGTAGATAGATTGTGCCTGTGAATATTATGTATGTAAGTAGTATATTTGTAAGTAGTTTTTTTAGTGACACAACCACAACATGTATGTTTTTATGGTTGAAAATAAATAAAATAAATAAATAAATAAATAAATATGGCATCACATATATTTAAAACAAATCCCATTTACCTTGGCTACATTTACAGTTTCTCTGAAAGCACAGCATATCCAAAAACAAATGTGTCTTAATAAACCATACTTTCATTTTAAGCATTGCAGGCAGTTTCTGTTTACACATTGAGCAGTGTCCATATTATTCAAATAAAATTCCATGTATAGTATACAATTTCCAATGAAAAATTAAAGCTATTAACAGGGAAGCAAATTAAATTTACTAATATAACAAATATAAAAAAGCTACAGGCTTCATTTATCTTTTATATATTATGTAAGTTGTCGAATAATTAATTAATCACCAATTTAAGTTTCACTAGACTTCACTGGTATCCTCAAGGCATACTTGAGTTTAGTTTGCATGAGTTTTATATTAAGAAAATCTATAATCCCAATGGAAGCTGCTATTTAACCCAGCTACACAGAAGAGGGAAAAGAGATGAAGCCACAAAATTGGAAGCAAGCAAGAGAAAAATCCAGGAGAGACTACATGCTTATGTTGCACAGAATTTATATTTCTCTTTTGTTTTCCTCATACCACAAAGACTTTCTTGTGGTTAGAATTAGTACCTGTGAATTTTATTAGTTAAATAAAGTTCAATTCATATAAAGTGACTCAATTTTAATATGCATACTGGATATAATACCATAAAGATGCTAAGGGAAACTTAATTAGATTTGTGGTGAATGGCTTTTAAGCATTTTTGCATTAGCTGCTCTTTTCATTTGTCTGCAAAACTTCTGACCTATGTTGCCATGGATAATTATGAATATTCTTTATTATAACAGTACTAGGATTAATGGCTTCAGTGTCAAAAATCTAGCATTAGCTAACAACAATAATATAACAGTACTTTAAGGGTAATACTAACATCAAAATAATTGCTATATTTATTATGACGTAATAATTTAATGAAAAAACTGAAGCTATTAACAGTGAAGCAACAGAATTTAAAAAAAAAGCAAATTTAGAGACTAAAAGCTTCACAATATTTCAACAACTTGCAGTAATTGCTAAGATAAGTGAAGCTTTTAGTCTCTAAATTTGTTTTTATTTTAATAATTTCATTTTGTCTACCCTACAAAGTAGTGATTATAATACGAGAAAAAAATATCCCAGAGAGCATTTACTCCTGTTTCCCTGATGGTAGTGGCAAAGTTTGGGTTTGCTGTAATCTTGGGCTATGATCCAAATTTAACCGGTTTTCCCAAGAAACTAAGAAACTGTCAAATCCATACTAAGATATAGGTAGCTTTAAATCTTTAATCATACTTTACCTTCTTAGCTGACACAGGGGTTGCTGCAACAACTTCCTTTAGGTCAACATATGCACCAGATATAACTATATTTCCTGTTTCCACAACAGAAGTTTGGAAATGGATTCGGTTTCCTTCTCGCCACATGTCTGTTTTCAATGTCTGCCCTGGAATTACTGGTTTGCTGAAGCGTACCTGCAGAATAAAATATCTATGTCAAGCTGCTTTCTACTGCTAGTTCCAAGATATTACTATGCATTGATTGAATATTTTGTTTACTGTAAACAAAGGAAACAGTAGGAAGAATTGTTCTTTCTAAACAAAAATCAATGTTTTAAATAACGAATTGCAGTTTGTTTTTTTTTGTTTTTTGTTTTTTAAATTAACGTCCTCCAACATTGTCATATCAGACGAATGAATGAAATGAAATGAAGAAATGATGCTCAAATGAGCCTGAGGTCCATGGAGCTTTAAGTTACCCGACATTCGTCTTCTCAGGGTAGGGAAAACCTTGGAAAACAACCTTACCCGGATAACTTACCCTAAGTGAGATTCGAACTCACGACCTCTTGAACATGAGGCAGACACGCTAACCATCACGCTACGGAGGCGGGCACGAATTGCAATGATTATTACTCAATCATCATAGTATGGTAAAATGTTTTAGCAATATATAAGACAAAATTGCATAAATTTCATTGTTATTTAGAACAGGAAGCTTAAGAACTTAAGTTAAAATCCTTGTTCATAAGGTGAGCTATGCTTTAAACAAAGATAGAATCTAGTATTAACATCAACATTTCTGAAATTAATGACTACATTTAAGTACACAATAACCCTTTAATGACAAATCATTTATTACATATTTCTTAAGAAAAATGAATGCATAGTAAAAATGTAGATAAAGAAATACATTTTAAATTACTTGTCATCTTCAAGGCCATCCAATACACTCCTCATTATTATTTTAAATTAAATCACAATAATAATACTACTAATACAAAATAAATACAGTAGAATGGAGTATGCAAAAATCAATGGCAAGAAAAATGAAAGTTGCTTAAAAATGATTATCGTGTTTCTCAACAAATAAATGTCATTAAGACAGTGCAGATTATTACAGAAGGCATCGGCAAACATGTACTCAATGATGCCTTGCAAATATGATGTGACAGAGGCAGCGCTTACTCTGTCTCCCCTCCCTCACAGCCTTAACTGGCACTGCATACCAGGCGCGGCTCCTCAGGGTAGGCAGGGTAGGCACTGCCTACCCTATCGTAATACATCAACAAATAATGTTTAAGTATGATTCTGCATTTTATCATTTGAACCGTCATTTTCCCCTAAATTCCAGTTCAAGAAAAGTTTTCTCGGTTATAATGACCAGCGCATGGTCAAATCCTTTAATCTCAATTCCGGTTCATCAAAACTGCGCTGCGTGTTTGAAACGCGCGGCAGAAATGATACGCATGGAACCTGGGTAGTGGAGAGCAGGCTAGCTTAACCTCTGCCTGCCCGGCCCCCTTTCCTCAGTACGAGGCCCTTGAACAGGGATAAGGAAACATTCGGTCTGTATATGCACTCCGAGCATGCGTAGACGCGTCTGCCAGCAGTCCGAGCACTTGCCGGCCCAAATCCGAATTTATGCGACATTTTCCGAACAGCCATACTCCACGAACGAAGATCTCAGAGATCTGAATCTGTCGTTATCTCTGTGTAATACCAGTATGACCGACTTAATTAGTGAACTATTACAAATTTCGCTTTCGCGGCGCACTAACAATGAAAAGAGGAGTGATTTAGCTATTTAACACAAAGCTGCAGTCAGACAATTTTTCAATTTCTTAATCTATTTTAGTCATGGGTGTAGCGAAACGGGGGCAAGGGGGGCCACGGCTCCCCCTTGGAAGTTGGTGAACTTAATGTGCAGTCAGTTACTGACCTTTAAACTATTATTTTAATTTTGATGTAAAGAACAATTTTTGTTTAGCACAAATTAATACGGTTATCTGCAACAAATACTATACATTTTGACAGTAAAATAATGATTTAATATTATATGATTGCAAATTTCCAACATGTGCCCCCCCCCCCCCCCCCCTGGAAAAAAGTCTGCCGACACTCGTGATTTTAGTTTTGGCGGTAATTCGTCCGTAAGTCACACTCATTCACTCTGCTCTTATTAAACAACCAAACAATATATTGTTTGCGTTATCCACAATGACTTCGCCCCCTATATTTGGATAAACGGGGTTTATTATTATTATTATTATTATTATTATTATTATTATTATTATTATTATTATTATTATTATTGTTGTTGTTGTTGTTGTTGTTTGTTACTGTTACACTTTGCCTACCCTAAAATTTTGACTGCGAGCCGCCACTGCTGCATACACACCGATCATGGGCGAACTGTCCTGTCGTATTTACCTGCACTTCTAAACATGTCTGTCAAAGTGTAATTTAATACTAAGACTTAAAGATAAATTTACTTATTTATAACTTTGAAGGATATTAGTTTATTTAACTTAAAGTCTTAGTATATTCATAGAATTAGAGTGCATCTAATTATTCCTGGTCTATTATATTTGATATCTAGAATAGCACTTTGATGATTTCTTCTCTCATCATGTAAGGAACGTAAGGTGTTTGTTGTGCTCTAAAGTTCAAAAAGGCACTCATCAATGGGACATCAAGCGGCATTATGATACATGTCATAAGATCACCATACAATTATAGACAAGCATGTATTCATAAATTTACACCATGATTTAAAGTAGCATAACACTACTGTAGTGTCCTTTATTCATTTTATTTTTTTTCAGGTCTAGATTGGACTAACCAACTGCAACAGCTCAAAGAGCAATATTCAGATAATACACCTAATATAAATTCAAATATTATAACTGATAGACAACTTCACGCCAGCTATGCTGTTGCTTTGGAGATTGCTCAGTCACTGAGGTGTTTTAGTGATCGAGATTTCATAAAAAAATGTGAGAGTAAAGTTGCCAACATAATTTGCCCTGAACAATATGATATATTTAGTAATATTGCATTATCACCACGAACCATAGCAGAAATAACCGAAAAAGATTACAAACCGAGGTCCATGAATTTATAGCCGTTTCTCTCGCATTGGATGAAAGACTGACAACGTTGACACAGCACAACTGGTAATTTTCATTCGTGGAGTTACTAACAACCTCTCGATACAAGAATATATGCTTGAAGTCATTCCACTTAGGGAACATACAACAGGGGCAGAATTATTTCAAGCACTTAAGAAATGTGTAGAAGAAAAGAAACTGAATCAAAAAAAAAAAAAAGATCTTGTATCACGATTAACAGATGTTAATTTGCGTGCTATCCTGAGAGTGGCTGCTTGTGATATATCACTAGATTATCGTAGTACATTGCAAATAGAAGTGAAGTGAAACATATTGCTCAAATATCTAGGCCTACCTAAAGTATCGTAGACCAAAATAGCTGGATTCAAGTATGTGTACTATTCCTTATTGTACTCTGTAGCGAGTGAGTTCACCACTGACTCTGAACGAAGGTCAATGCCATCCCCTGTTCTACATTACGTCATGTGCATTGCGGGTTGCATGTTGAGACGTCATACTGATACCTCATTGAGTACATGTTCGCCGATGCCTGTATTACAGTTAAAAAGGTTCATACATCACAACATAAAGGAATGTTAGTAAAATAAAATATTGGTAGAGAACTACCATTTGGCTTCTCTTTAGTGATAATAAAATAAACATCACGCAAAAAACATACTGAAGTGCGCAACAAAATTAAGTTGTCTTCTGCTATCTGATAGAACAAAAGATAATACTGTATTCATTCGAAAATAAGACCCTCCTTCTCTAACGGAATTATAGCCAAAAAATTTGGAGGGTCTTGAAAATAAATGTATTACTGAAGTATGAATTTAACACCTATGTTTTATTAAACACTATTGTTACTCGCATGTTACTTTGCATCCTTTAATATGCATTATTTCACAGGTCATTACATAGTATTGTATTCTCTTGTCTTCCATCCACTCCATCACTACATCACCCACTAAAGCATGGCATCCTTTCTTAGGCCACATTAAGGTGGAGTACCTTTCTTCATGGCTTTAAGTTTATCTCTCTGAGAATGACTCATGTATACCATTTTTTTCCAGCAAATTTCAAAACATTTAGCTTAAAACCTATAGTGAAACTTTTATATACATTCATATTGCCGCTAACACAGACAGTATAAGAGAAACTCACTTTCAATAACTTTGCTGCTATTGTAATCAAAGATATTGTTTTACTACTGAGGAGAAAGCAGGTAGAAGGATTGAAGCAACTAATGAGTGAAGGTTGATGTCTTAACTCTCTGCTCCTTTCTTCGCAAATAAGTGAAAGGCTTATCCTTTGCCAACCATCCTTATGTAAGGTAACAAAGCAATTCTGAAGAACTGTTTTTACAGAAATTACAGCCTGTCTCAAATTAACGCGTAACATTTACATACAGATACATTTTTTGTAAAATTTGCCCACAAAACTTGGCAGGTCTTATAACCAAGGGGGTTTTATTTTCAAGTAAATATAGTAATTAGGAAGATTTTTCGTTATTTTTCTGTGCTCTGCAACATTTGCATCTTACTGTGTGCAGTTAAAGTTGGTGAGAGCCAACCTAGCATTTGACAGCTAGCTGATTTATTCACCTGTGAACAAGGCTAGCGCTATCACGTCCAATCATGTAACACATCACACAGCTATCTCGTCTTGAGTAATCGTTGTGCAATGTGTTACATGATTGGACGAGATAGCGCTAGCCTCGTTTGCAGGTGAGTGAATCAGCTAGCTGTCAAGTGCTAGGTTAGTTCTCACCAACTGTTTTTCTTACCCAATCTAGAATAACTTACACCATATTTTTTCCTTTTAGTTGCTGAATTGCAACATTCAGTAATCTCTGAACATCTACCTTCTTCTCTTTGATTTTATACATTTCTAAATCCTGCCAATCATTCTTCAATACCTCCCCTCCTTTCTTCTCTACATTTTCTGCTTCCTTCTGGCACTTCTCATGCTGTCTCTTGTCTTTATTCTGTCTGTGCTGCTCTTTCTAATGTTTTTAATGAACATGTCTAGATTCTGAAAAGCCTTATATTACTCAAGCAGAAGCATGTGACAGGATCTAAACTACCTTAATGGTTTGAGAGTTAAACTCTTGAGGGATATCGACGTGAAATCACGTCCATTTAAAATGACGGATGAGCGATATGGACATCCTGTGCGTTTAAGCATTTAACCCTTATTTATCCCTTATCCAACTCAACTTATCATAACTTTCCCTTTATGAAACATTTTAGTAAGGTCTATATACTTTATTGGCTTACCTTAATATGTTCGTTCTGCAGTGACTTACCTCAAA
The DNA here is from genome assembly GCA_030765045.1 of Tenodera sinensis. Taxonomy (NCBI): domain Eukaryota; kingdom Metazoa; phylum Arthropoda; class Insecta; order Mantodea; family Mantidae; genus Tenodera; species Tenodera sinensis. The sequence continues at coordinate 166,126,666 of CM060965.1, read as the reverse complement.
ACAGGGATAAACACACAAGGGTAGATACATCTCCACATTCGCGAATTCCCTTCTTGCGGCACACGAAACACTTTGGAGATGGGCGGGACTTATTTGCTGTTGGTGGTATCCTTTTAGGATAATGTTTTCCTTGAAGTCTGAGGGGTGCAGGGGTTTTGGATTTTCAACCCCCAACGTGGTATTGTTCAATTAGGCTGCGAGCTATTTATAGTCGGTAGTCAAGGTCGGTCATTGTCCTGTGTGGGTTTAGAGAGCTGTCAAAATCCCCAAACAATTGTATATGGTTATATCCAGTTGGTGCAAAAATACCTTTTTATACCACTTCTCCCTTCAGCTACAAGCAGGAAAGAATACGTATGTATTTCAACAAAGAAAGACACGGACTCTCCTCAGTTACGAAACTCGCGTAAGCAAAAGTTGTAATAGGTAGAACCGGAACTTAAAAATTCAATGCCACAACTGGGATTTGAACCACAGACCTTCCGCTAGTTCGTATTTTTCCTGGAAGGTCTGTGGTTCAAATCCCAGTTGTGGCATTGAATTTTTAAGTTCCGGTTCTACCTCTTAAACTTTGCCCACACACGGCTTGTGTGTTTAAAAACACCAACAGTAAGTTTGTTGGCATAAATAAATAATAAAAGTTGTAATGTTGATCTATTCTGATGACTAAGAGACCACGCATGCAGTAGCGATTTATTACACAGTATGCTGACGCATAAGGCACACATACAATGGGTGTTCCTTTACTGTTTCCTTCCGAGAACTTATATTAGATGCGTTCGACAGAGCAAAGTTGACTTTTCACCACAGTGAAACAAAATTGTGCCATTTCAACATTTTGTAAATACAACTCAACTTTGCTGATGACGTACATTTATACTGCAAATAACGAGTTTTATACCAGTTTTTGATTCATTAAAATAACTTAATATTTACACAAAATACAGCTGTGTATATACGAAGTGCATTTAACAATTTAAATGCTAGCAGTTCTCGGCTCGCGGACGTTTTAAATGGCCATCGCTCAAGAGGTTAATAAGGATCTAGCTTCTTCAGAAAACTTCTAATTTTAAAGAAATTACTCAAACATTCATCTTTAAATGCAGTTCTCACTGCAGTTAATTCTTTTCAAGAGTCAACAATTTCCATTTTGTGAAGGGGAAATACATAACTTATACAACAGGTTTTAAACTATGAGTGATTGCATTCACAGAACAGAATGGTAATCGAACTGTAGAAAGGGAGTTAACCAAATTACACACTTCTTCAGTAGTTCAATAATATCGACTCCAGTTAATGATAAATGAGAATTGATTCAGTAAATCCAAAATCATTTTTCTTCTTTTCTTTTTCTAATTATTTTTTGTATTTACTGGAGTAGATGTTTGCATGTGGTGTCATTGTAGCTTTCCATTTCCCCTCCTCTCCCCGTTTCTCTTCAATTATGAACATCATAATGTGGCCCTGCTTCATTATACTCAGATTTTCCCTTACTCCTATTACCCGTCACTGAAACTTAGCATGGCCAATTTTAAATAATTTATTCTTTGCATAACAGTTGTACTGTATGTTTTTACTTTATGAAGAAAGCATAAAAAGTGCAACGATTATGTGATTAAATATGGTAGGTCAAGGTCATTATTGTTAAATACCTTGCCTTTGCTCCCAGCAATGAAAACATGGGGCTCTAAATCAGAAAACATACATACCTTTAAAATATAAGTTTTATGCTGCTTTAAGAGAGAAACCTAAAGAAATTATCCTCATTTGGAAATTAATTTTGCTCTCCAGTATTGTTTCTTTACTTGTAGAGTAAATAGATAATTTTACTTTAGTTTACTGTGTGAAATATTCCATTTATTGCTATTCACTCTGAGTGGCACCTGAACCTTCAGGGAGCTATTCTTATCAGCCCTTAGTAAGCATAAAAACTGAGCTCAGAGATATTTATTTCAGGCACTGATCGTCCAATCATAAAACACATTAATTAAAAAATATTTATCATACCACACAAATTTCTAACCGACGCATCAATAAATTTGTTAAAAGTTATCATATGCATGCTCTTTTTAAATATATTGTTCATATTTTCAAAAATGTTTGCTCCATAATCATAACCACAGTACTTTCATTCTCCCTTTCCCCATGGTAACTATACAGTACCTTAATGGCCTTGAACTTGGTGGGATCATTGCCACCATATTGCTTCAGTACATGTCGTGCTGAAAAGCCCAGTGAACACAGTCCATGAAGAATAGGACGATCAAATCCTCCCAGGGATGACATTGCTGGATCAATGTGCAGAGGATTGCGATCACCAGATAGCCGATACAATACTGCCTGGAAAATTACAAACATGCAACTTTTGTTAAACACTCTGTACCATTATTACTAAGAACTGTAAGAATGCTTGTCCATTTTGGTGTAGTTTAGGTAACTTTTCTGGTACCTAAACTTTCATGGCTTCACATTTTTCAAAGCACTGCACATTTTAGCTATGAAATCATTATTGTAGTTCAAGCATGAATGCCTATCAGCAATTTTTAAAAGAAATACATCTGAACGCTAAGTACTTAAGTAAAGGTTTATTTTTAATGCTGCTGCAGGAATTTAACTTTTAATTTATAATAAAAAAGATAAACAAAGAAGTGGGTTAATTATTATTTTCTTACGCCAATAAACTTACTGCTGGTGTTTTTAAACACACAAGCCATGTATGAGTAATGTTTATGAAAAATTCAATCCTGGCTGTGGCAGTGAATTTTTCAGTTCTGATTCTTCCTCTCAAAGAAGTAGGCTATTAATGAAATGCAGGCAATTTTGCATAGTTGTTCAGCAAAAATATTTCAAATTTTCATAACATTTATAAATACTAGCTGAAGTGCTGCCTACAAAATTGTTGCACAATCCAATTAATAATTTTTCAAGAGATAGAAACTACTGTACAACTTTGTCTCTTTCTTGCATTCCCTGCAATATTAACTGGTTGTTCTGATCTTATTAAATACTAAAAATTCAAAACAAAACATGGTATCTGTCAATTTATTATACGGTACACTCTGAAAGTTTTCAGAAAGAATGTGCTTTGATTTTAAAATATGAGATCTCATTATTAGTCTTTGCAAAGTAACTATATTACATTCTGTACAATGTCTCATCTGTTGTAATTATTGAACACCAAACTTCTTTGGAAAGAGTGCAAATACAGTTGAACCTGCTTTATATGTAACCCCCGCACTAAGTAACTCATATTGATAGGTAACAGTAAAATGTAATTTAGAAACATGTTAATAGAACCTTATTATCTATCTTAAAAGAAACCAGTCATTTTTCTTATCTTTGTTGACAAAGATGCAATCTGAGCGGGCAACTTTTTTGCCATAGAAACAAAAGACATTTTTGCTGGTCAAGCTGGCAGCTTTTGGCACAACAGTGTTGTAGCAACAACTGAGAAGCATAGATAAAAATTTCCAGTATCTGTTGTTTACTGTTGAACAGCAGTTTTGTCTTTTAATTCCCAATTGCTTTTAATCAGCCATGGAGAACAGAAGAAGGAAATGTTATATTGTAGCTCAGAAAGTAAAATTTACGAAAGGTGGAACTTAATCCACACATAACCAAAACCAAATTTCCTTTAGATTTAGGAATGCTAGGTACAGTCATCAGTAAAAAACTGAGGTGTATGCACTTAATGCAAGAAAAGTGAAACAAGCCAAATTAACTGATTTCTTTAAAGCAGGACTAACTTCAAAATAATGTTTTCTTCATACGTATTTTGTTTGTAAAATTTTAAACATGTAGATCCATTGTTTTGTTTTTCTTTTTTTAAAAAAATGATACATTAAAAAACCTCACTTGTAAGTAATTTTGATTTACAAGTAATCTTCCCTCTCCCCATTGATAAATGCATAAACCAGGATCAATGTACATACTTTGCATGAAGTCACCGCAGTTTCAGACAATTTAAATCACTATAAATTTTCTTTTATTTTGTGGAATAGGAAGAACTCAAATGGGACTAATCTCCATTATAGGAAAGGTGGGGATGAAGTTTGATTCCTTCAGAAATTGAGTGGTGCAATATAACTACACGCAAATCAGTCTCAGTGCATGGAAGATTTGGGCCACACATTTTACAAGTGCAATCCAGCAGTGATTGTCTTTTGTCGCTCAAATGCAATAAATGTGGGAATTTAACCCCAAAACTCTGAAGACCAGCACACCAATGTGGCTAAATGCCATGGTGGTTAAAGATTATTCAAAATTTAGTTATAAAATGCTATGAAACTATAACCCCAGTTATTCAATAATACCTAGATAGTCAATTTCTTTCAAACATGTAGAACTAATATGTCACCTTACTGATAGAGCTGAGCCCAAGAAATGTCTCTTCCACATTAACTGAGCAGTGAGAGACTTATGTGTGCACCTCTGTAGGTCATAGGCCATCTACTTGTCTTCTTGCTCCAATTGAAGCTAGCATAAAGTGGAGGCAGTGAGAGTATTCTAGTCTACCACTAGTAGTCATGTTGTTTTCATCATGAAAGTGTGTGAACTGTGATGATACTATCTAGCTATTGAAACCATTTATTTTCATTTATATTCATTTTAGAAAAAGTATGTTGTTCATCATAATTGTTTGATTAATTGTGTCATTAAATTGTTTGGTATTAAAAGAAAATAGTTTCAAAGAAAGGGAAGACGAAAGTGTGAACGAGTAAAATGCTATGTACAGCTTGATTATTTTGACCTGACCCTGGGAGGAATTTGGGTCGCTAGTAGCTGCATAGCTAGTGTGTGAACAATACAGGTAACAAAACCAGGTAAAAAGAATACTGCCAGCCTTTGTCCCCCACCCTAGACTACCTTCTCCTCCTCTGCATTTCTGCAGGGTCAGGTCTAAATAATCACGCTGTACATGGTGTATGTGACATAATTGTGTGACGTGATGGAAAAGGTGACAGTGAAAAAGTGTGTTGCCAAGGAGAATAAACAAGATATTGTTTTGGGAAAAGTTGAACTTGTGTTCTGCACTGATCAAAGGAAATTTGTGAAACATCAGCATTCATCTATGCCATCAGAAAATTAAATGAAAGAAAATATACATGTAAAACTATTATTATGAAAGTGTAACAATCCATATGTGTTGTAATTACTGTGAAACTAATAAAATCTGAAGCTGTGTTAACTAGTGTTAAAATCTTTGTAGTTTGGATACAAAAACCCAAACACAATCAGCCTGACCCAAAACACCTGAATAATTAAAAAAAGTTAAAAAGTGATTATGTGTTTAAAACAGTGATAAATTGAAAAAGATGTTGATATTTCTAAACATATTCTGCTTCAACTTACTTGTAATTATGTTAATCACGACCCTGTTTGAAACTAGTCCTATGATTAACCTAATTACAAGACGGCTGAGATCTGATAATGATTGTGCAAAGCATTTTATAGATCCCAGAACAAATGCTTGGTTGTTGATAAATTTTACCTCACATCCAGAAGCTTGCACTTATTTTTTTTATATTTAATATTTATTTAGCCTATAGACATAATACAAGTATGTTTCAGGCATCGTTAAGTTAAAATATTACAAGTTTCAATACAATACAGCAAGTTTCAAGGAAAAGTACATTTACAATTATTTACAACTCATCTACTTGAGAGGTAGAACTGGAACTTAAAAATTCAATGCCACAGCTGGGATCTGAACCACAGACCCTCCGCTTACCAGACAGGTGCTCTAACCATTAAGCTACTGTGACAACCTGCCAGAATGACATTGAATTCTCAAACCAGTTAGTATTTCTTCCGGTAAACCACAAAGGCAGTCTCACATCAGAGTCAATTACCCCAATGGTGACTTACTATTTCAAGTACTTTATGTCCCGGGATTAAATAACCTTCAGATGGTATTTGCCCACACACGGCTTGTATGTTTAAAAACACCCAACAGTAAGTTTGTTGGCATAAATAAATAAGAATTACAATTCATCTAGTCTATATAAACATTTATTTACAAGATACTTTTTTAGCTCCCTTTTGGAATTTTCTCCATCCTTATCTTTTAAGGTACTTGGTAATAAATAGCTTATTTTCTATAAAAGTATTGCGACATGAAGTTTTATACCCTAATCCATACATTGCTGTTATACATTTCTTTCGTAATACCAAGTATTAAATTAAGTACACTGGTGCTTCCCCACAAAAACTTAATTGTTCACTTCTTGCAGAATTAAGCCTTGTTACTCAAACTCAGCTATAAAATTCACAATATCTTTGTCAATGTTGAATATTTTTCACATAATTCACTTATTTAAAAAACCTTTACTCCCCTCTTCTAAATAGTTCTTTACAATGCTTCATATACTCAATGTACTACATTTTTCAAAAGTAAAAATGAAATATTTGCTTTACTTTTATATGTGGTTTTGCACAGTCTATTTTAGGATACCAGCAATAACATCCTCTATCGTGCAATACAAACCTAATATAAATGGCTGAGACAGAGATATATTAAAATTAAACATCAATCATGGTCATAAACGAAAAACAATTGAATTTATTTTTATAATTATTTATTGTTTTTTATATTTTGTATTTTATTTTTTAAGCTTTGAAATCATTCATTACATGATGAGATTATATTATTTTCCTCCAGCACATTGTGCTAATGCTTCTGTTAGTAAATAGTTGCACTCATGCACTGGACAAATTTATATTAAGTCCAATTTACTAACCGGGGCAGTGTAGATTGCTTAAAATTGTTATTGCTTATAAGCATGAAATAATAAAAATATTTTCTAATTTCATTTTTGAGAAATAAGAACTTTAAAAGCAATAGATTAGCCTCACCTGATCAACAGATGTGCGCTGGGAAATGGATGAATCTGGAGAGCGTTTAGGTGGATCTACAGTTGGAATGTTGTGTGGTGAAGTACGCTTTCCTCCAGCTACACCTTTCAGCCCAACAGCAAAGGTCGCCATTTGGCTATGAGCTACTTTCTCTCCATTCTCATCAAATGTGTCAACTTAGAAAATAGAAACAAAACACTAAGTCAGTAGAAAGATTACAAAAGCTTGGGATGGAAAACACACATGCAGGCAAAACTTATGAGAGCAAGAAAATATTATATCAAGCAATCCAACTACAACCGGGATATATGGATTAACAAAGATGAACAAAATCAGCAATTAGATTTTCCCAATCATCAATACCACAAACTTGCCTACATACAATCTGGCAAATTGGTTACTCAGAAAATTTCAGGATCACCCGATACCAAAAAGTCTGAGCATAAGGAACAATTACCTCGTTGAGGAAATTAAGATATAGAAACAGAGGAAAATGATCCACTTGTTTCTTTTGACATCATCTCACTGTTCCTCAGCGTACCGAAAGATAAACTAGAGGTGGTGTTAAAAAATGGCTACAATGCACAGATAAAAGTGTAACGTGGTTAAAGCAATCAGAAGATACATGGTTCAAATCCTGGCTATGGAATTGAATGTTTCAGTATCATTCAATTCTTTCAAGCCCACGAAGTGTGTTTTGTACACTTACAGCTGTATTCATTACTTCCCTAACCATGCTTTTCCTTTTTCCTCTCAAAAGAAGGGTACTTGCCCTAACGATGATTTTATTAATTTAACTTAATTAATTAAAGAAATTGAAGCTATTAACAGTGAAGCAACAAGATTCTAAAGTAAGAACAAATTAGAAATTAAAATTTAATTTAAAAGGTGAGTTAATTAACCTCTTCAGCGATGGCCATTTAAACGTCCGCGAGCCGAGAACTGCTAGCATTTAAATTGTTAAATGCACTTCATATATACACAGCTGTATTTTGTGTAAATATTAAGTTATTTTAATGAAACAAAAACTGGTATAAAACTCGTTATTTGCAGTATAAATGTACGTCATCAGCAAAGTTGAGTTGTATTTACAAAATGTTGAAATGGCACAATTTTGTTTCACTGTGGTAAAAAGTCAACTTTGCTCTGTCGAACGCATCTAATATTAGTTCTCAGAAAGATACAGTAAAGGAACACCCATTGTATGTGTGGCTAATGCATCAGCATACTCTGAAATAAATCACTACTGCATGCGTGGCCTCTTGAGTCATCAGAATAGATCAACATTACAACTTTTGCTTACGCGAGTTTCGTAACTGAGTAGAGTCCGTGTCTTTCTTTGTTGAAATACATACGTATTCTTTCCTGCTTGTAGCTGAAGGGAGAAGTGGTATAAAAAGGTGTTTTTGCACCAACTGGATATAACCATATACAATTGTTTGGGGATTTTGACAGCTCTCTAAACCCACACAGGACAATGACCGACCTTGACTACCGACTATAAATAACTCGCAGCCTAATTGAACAATACCACGTTGGGGGTTGAAAATCCAAAACCCCTGCACCCCTCAGACTTCAAGGAAAACATTATCCTAAAAGGATACCACCAACAGCAAAGAAGTCCCGCCCATTTCGAAAGTGTTTTGTGTGCCGCAAGAAGGGAATTTGCGAATGTGGAGATGTATCTACCCTTGTGTGTTTATCCCTGTTTTGAGGTAAATCACTGCAGAACGAACATATTAAGGTAAGCCAATAAAGTATATAGACCTTACTAAAATGTTTCATAAAGGGAAAATTATAATAAGTTGAGTTGGATAAGGGATAAATAAGGGTTAAATGCTTAAACGCACAGGACGCCCATATCGCTCATCCGCCATTTTAAATTGACGTGATTTCACGTCGATATCCCTCAAGAGGTTAATAACACTGAACAACACTTACAACATATTTTTCCGGGACGCGTTTCGAAGGTAACTTTCCTTCATTATCAACCGGACAATAACTGGGTTTCTAAGGTGCTTGATGGTGCAGGTGGTGGTATATAGCAGACATAAATATTTCAACACAGTGTTTACCATTATCTACACAAAATTCGGTAAAAACCCAGTGCAAAAAGATTCTAGAAGAATTAAAATACAGATCAAGTTACAAAAATAAACGAAATCTGATCCATTCTTTAAAACATAAAAACATAGTATACACAAAGGCAGACAAAGGGAACAAAATAGTAATAATGAATAAATCAAATTACATAGAAAAAATGGAAATTATGCTAAATAATAGTAACTACGAAAAAATCAGCAAAAACCCGCTAACCACTTGTGTTCAAACATTTGAAAAAACTATACAAAATTCAAGCATAATACCAAACAAATATGCAATTAAGCCAAATAATCCAACCGTACCCAGAATCTATGGTTTACCCAAAATACACAAGCCAGACATTACCATGAGACCCATAATTAGCAGCATAGATTCACCAACTTACAAACTGGCAAAATGGCTATCTAATAAATTTAATTCATTTCCTAAATTTGAAAGTTTAAGCATAAGAAACAGTTATGAATTAATAGAACATATCAAAGACTTCAAATTAACAGAAGAGGACATCTTTGTCTCTTTTGACGTAGAGTCACTATTTCCCAGTATACCAATAGAAAAGCTCCCATCACTGATCAAAAATTGGCTCAAATCACTTGGAATGTCATCGTCAGAAATTGCAGAATACATAGAACTCACCAAATTATTTACAGAACAAAATTTCTTCCAGTTCCAAACAAAGTATTTCCGTCAAACTTCAGGTTTAGCAATGGGCAACCCTCTCTCGCCATTCTTAGCAGATATTTACATGAGTTCATTGGAAATAAGGATCACAAAAGGTTTCCCGTGGATGTTCAAACTCTGGCAGCGATATGTGGATGATATATTTGCAATAGTTCCAAAAAGACACATCAGTGACACATTAAAACTTCTGAACATACAGGACAAAAGTATAAATTTCACAGTGGAAGTAGAAAAAGATAATAAATTACCATTTTTAGATCTAAAATTAATCAAAAACAAGGATAGAATAAATTTCGGTATTCACAGAAAACCAACACAGACAGACAACTACATAAAAGCTAATAGTTACAATCCAAGAAGCCACAAACAAGCAATTTTCAATAGTTTAACACATAGATTGGTGAACATCCATCCCTCTTTCAGCAGAAGAATATAAAACAGAATATTACAAAATAATTGAAATAGCACAAAAAAACGGCTTTCCCAAAGAATTAGTAGATAAAAAGGTAAAACAAGCAGAAAAGAAAAAATTATTAAAAGAAACTACAACTCTCACAGCAGCAAAAACAAAAATGATATTAAAAAAATTCACATATCATCCATGGGCCTTTGATAAATTTAAAAAGGTGTTCAAGGAGTACAACATTGAGCTAGCAGCAGTAAACCATTACTCCATAAAAAACCTACTACTTTCAAACATCAAAGATGCTATTCCACCTAACAAAAAAATCTGGCATATACCAAATTGAATGCAGTGATTGTAATGAAATATACATAGGAAAAACCAAAGAAATTTAGAAATTAGATCCAAGGAACACATTAGAAACATTAAGAGTAAACAATTAGAAAAATCAGCGGTTGCATTTCACTTTTGGACAAAAAATCATGACATAAAGCTAGAACCGAAACTTCTTAAACACATAACAGGAAAACAAGAACTGTCCACATGGGAACAAATCTTTATTTTAAAAAATAGAAACCGAGTATTTAATTTCGACATTCCTCAGAGAGACATTTTCAGTAAGTTCATCGAACCGCCACCAGAAGAAGCATCACCACCTGCACCATCAAGCACCATGGAAACCCAGTTATTGTCCGGTTGATAATGGAGGGAAGTTACCTTCGAAACGCGTCCCGGAGAAATATGTTGTAAGTGTTGTTCAGTGTTACTAATTAACTCACCTTTTAAATTAAATTAATTACAACAACACTGTTTTCAAACTTCTATGAAAGGAAGATAGAAATTAAAAACTTCACTTATCGTAGTAACGTTGCAAGTTTTTCGTGCAAATTGCTGACTAAAGTTTCGAGTTGACTCCAACTCATTCTCAAAGCTATACAAACAAATTTGTTGGGCAATTAGGCATCTTTAAACTAAAACAGAAGATACATCAATATAGAACCATGTAGAAAGAACATGTGGAAAGAATGGAAGAATACCACTTTCCAAACTGCTATTAGACTACAAACCAACAGGCACAAGAAACATTGGCAGACCAAAGAAAAGATGGACTCAACAAATGTTTAATGCATGAGCCCAGAACAAGCCTTTAGAGGCTTAAAGCTTGACGATGATGATACAGAGCAAATTGTAGTCTCACTTCTACCTACTCAGTATAACATGTTTGTTACTTCATTTTTTCACAGCTTTGGAATGAAACATTCATAGGTAATTATTGTAACAGTTTTTGAGATTACGTGATTAATCTTAAATGGTATTTATTGTGGCCATTTCATTAATAACATTTATATTCATAATGCCTTTATTATAATAATATAGTTTAGGTATATGAAAATTCTAAGATTTTTGTACAGTATTATTATGGAAAATAAATCTAATACTAATAATAATATATGCATAACATAAGTATTTTATAATTAATTTTTGTTTAAAATCAAATCACCATATACAGGGCTTTCGAACGTAAAACATGTATAAAATTCTTACCTTATAGAAAATGCTGGAAATGTCGTCCCTCCTCCGCTATACAGGCATTATATCGGGAAAACACATTCTGATTCACACAATTAAGTTGGGCAACTGTAATGTCTGTGATTTCATTTCTAATATTTTGTTTTAGTTCTTCCAATGTGTGAGGATTTTTCTCTAAACTTTGTCTTTCAGGTTACCCCACAAGTAAAAATCACACACTGTTAGATTGGGGGAGTGAGATGGCCATACACCAGCACTAATTACTCTATCTTCAAACACTTCCCTAATTTTATTCATGGACTGTATGGGCAGTAGCTGATTTCTCTTCTTCTGTCAATTCACGAAAAAATGGGGTCAAAATGTCATTTCGGTACCTCTCTTTATTTAGTCTGGTCCTAAAATATTGGACCAATTATGCGTCTAGCGCTAACAGCACACCAAACTCCAACTCTCCGATCATAATGAGGTATTTCTTGAATGCGATGTGAATTTTGAGATGCCCAATACCGACTGTTATGAGTGTTCACATGACCATTTAGATGAAACCACGCCTCATCTGAAAAGAACAGAAGCTGTGGATCGATTAAACCATCGTTAATGACATTTCCAGCATTTTCTATAAGGTGAGATTTTTATACATGTTTTACGTGCGGCCTGTTAGTAGCGACAAACCCGGCTGCAGCAGCTTCAAACTCGCACAGGCAAAAGGCCGTGTAGCAGTGAAGAACCGATTCGAAAGCCCTGCAGCAGCACATAATACTATTAGTGCACACTGCTGATTTATGAAGTTTTGTCTAACCTCAAAAGCAAAGGTGAAATTTTATATTAACAGAATTAAAATGTAAGGCCCCCAGAACATTTTATTTGTTAAATAAAGCTAATTAAACATATGACCACTATATCTTAAAGCTGCAATTTCTTCTTTTTTTTTTATTTCTTGCAAGCAGAGGCCAAAACGACAGACTTATATTCACTACATAAGATGCATTTAAACATTAATGCATAATTATTAATATTATTAGATTATCACCTCCTCAGATGTCAGAACTACCCCATATTCAAGCTGTGATTGATTAATATAAAAGATCTTCACACTGTTTATTCATATTGAATGTAGATCATGTGGTGAAACAGTCATTACAATTGGATATATTCAGTGCTATTTTTCTGGGGGAATGCTGGGGTATGCGTTCCCCTAAACATTTTCTGACAACAAATTTAAAAACCACGAGATTTCCCCATTAAAGGAGTAGGAAATGAGATTTTATAACTACCGGCAGTTTTATTCATATTTGTTGGGTTGGCTTCTATTTAAAGATGTTATAATAGTGATAAAATCGATCACAACCTCTTTGCAAGCATACAAACTAAACCCATAACAACAACCACATTGCTCTTTATCTTCTCAGCAAGTTTCTTGTTTACTATTGGTTAGAGAATTGAAAGCAGTACTCTGGAACTGATAGGATCTGTTCCGTGTTCGTAGGCATCCTTGCAGTGGTAGACACAGTAGTGAGTTATTTTGTTTACGCCCAGCGGCTTACCAACACTTGTAGTATATTGGGTGCGTTGTACACTGTGTACGTGGTTTTCTGAGTTAGAAGATGCAATGAGTCGAAAAATAACGAATTATTCTACGTAGTTTCCAGCATGTAAGAAAATAAAAAAGAGCAAGGGTGAATCCATTTCAACTTATATGCTGGAAGTTCGATGATGGTGGATAATAGTGCAACCAAAAACAAAAGCACTGAACTGCCAGGCTTAGTTTACATGTAGGTTATTTAGACCAAGTCCATGCTGAGGGTTCCCCTAAACTTTTTTAGAAAAAGACCACTGGATATATTACCATTACTACAACCATTAAATGGTTTCTTAGAGATTACATTTATTCAGTACACTTACCATCTATGAGAATAACTGATCCAGACCCCTTATCCAAAACATCAGTAATGCTACACTGTACCTCTAATGCACCTTCAGAACTAATTGGTTGCAGTGTCTCTAGGTACTGTTCTCCATGGAGTATCTGATAACAGAACAGAAGTAGAATTAAGAATGCATTTCTAAATACTCAAAACATTCACAGCATTCTGTTAAGAGAATTCATAGTAATTATTATTCATTTATGCCAACAAACTTACTGTTGGTGTTTTTAAACACACAAGCCGTGTGCGGGCAATGTTTGAGAGGTAGAACTAGAACTTAAAAATTCAATGCCACAGCTGGATTTGAACCACAGGCCCTCCGCTTACTAGGTGGGTGCTCTAACCATTAAGCTACTGTGAGAACCTACCAGAATGACACTGAATTCTCAAACCAGTTCATATTTCTCCCGGTAAGCCACAAAGGCAGTCGCACATCAGATACAACTACTCCAAAGGTGACTTACTATTGCAAGTGCTTTGTGTCCCAGGATTAAATAACCTTCAAAGGGTAATTATTATTGTAACTTTTTGTGTGTGGTTGTGAAGTAAAGTAGACAGATGTAGTCGAGATAAAGACTTTTATTTCCGTAAACAGTAACTTTGTACACTCGTTGCAACAACAAGAAAGTCTTTTCCGATTCTCCAACAGCACGGCTCCGAACTCGTAACACAAAGAACTAACTCTTCTCCGTCGGCTTCACATACGTCTGTCCGTCTCCGTCGGCACGACTACTCAACCTTCACATACGTCTGACTGACCCCTCTGTCGCACTTTACCGCTATTTATATCTCCCAGGCACTATTCTGGAAGCTTCAGGAACGTTCAGTTATTGCGGCGAGATATACAAAGTAGAAGATTCCAGTAGCCTCTATCCTTTTCTCTCTTTCGGCAAGCGCCCCAACAATGCGGCCATTCTCTGTCTCTTTCCTTCGGCTCCTTTGCGGTAGCGCCGACAATAATGCGATGGGTGACACTGCTGTTGTCGGCAGTTAGATGCATCGGGCGCGGTGACATTATTTATTTATGTCAAGAAACTTATTGTTGGTGTTTTTAAACACACAAGCCATGTGTGGGCATTGCTTGTGCGTTTAAAACACCAACAACAAATTAGCGCATTATTCACAATTGTATTGACCTCTTGCTTCCCTTCATCTCCCAAAGAGTTATGGGAAACATATTGATCACATATGACTGACAATATTTTGCATGCAGTATGGCTAGAAAATGGCAATATGGCCATGGAATTTACAGAAGGCATTTACAACGAAACATTGACAAATATTGAAGATTAGTGCTTAACTATTGCAAATAAAATTCTTATTCAATTGGGAATGCCAGCACCCAACCGAGCTGCGACTGCTTCATTTGATATGGATTTGTGTCGTGAACAAAGTTACAACACCAGTGATCTCCAGTTGTATGTCCAATCAAACATTCCCAAATTCATGCATGAACAGAATGGGCATTTATGATCACATAATGCAAATGATAAATGACGGAGTTGGGGGGGGGGGGGGGGGGCCTTCTTCTTGGATGCGCTATGAGGAACCAGGAAGACATTTCTTATCAGATTGATTCTGGAAACGGTTCAATCAAAGAATGACATAGCCTTAACTCTTGCTTTGTCTGGAATAGCTGCAACATAGTTACCAGGTGGAAGGACTGCTCATTCAGCTCTGAAGTTGCCATTGAACATACAAACCATCGCAACTCCCACGTGCAATATTTCCAAAGCATCTGGTATAGGATAAGTATTACAAAATTGTGAAGTCATTGTTTGGGATGAATGCACGATGGCACATAAAAAAATCGCTTGAAGCTATGGATCCATCATTACAAGATTTGCGTGGAAACATTCAACCATGCGGGAATGCATTGATATTGCTCGCAGGAGATTTTAGACAAACATTGCCTGTAATTTCTTGATCGACACCATGGACAAAATAGATGCTTGCATAAAATATCCAACATTGTGGCAACACATACGTACATATGAATATGTGTGTCCACGGAATATGTGTGGAAACAGACAGCTGCCAATAGATGAGACAAGATGAATATCATTTCCTAATAATTTTTGTAATTTAGTAACATCGAAAGAAGAACTTATTGAAAAAGTATTTCTTAATATTCAAATTAATTATAGGAATCACGACTGGATCAGTGAATGAGCTTTCCTTGCCACAAAGAATAAAGATGTCTGTATCAACTTAATAATTTTGTACAATCCAGCATTCAAAGTGAGGAAATTATATATAAATAAATAGACCCATTGTGGAAGCAGATGAAGTACGAGTGAATTACCCATCAGAGTTTTTGAACTCTCTTGATCTGCCAGGAATGCCACCACACACATTAAAATTGAAAATATGTGTACCAATTACCTGTTGCGTAATGTTAATCATCCAAAACTCTGTAACAGCATGAGGCTCACAGTTAAGAAATTGATGAACAACGTAGTGGAAGCAACGATATTAACTGGGCCTTTCAAAGGCAAAGATGTCCTCATTCCTCAAATTCCCAGGATCCTGACAGATACACCATTTAAATTTAAAAGATTACACTTCCCAATTTGATTGGTGTTTGCAATCACAATCAATAAAGCTCAAGGTCAATCTTCAGAATTGTGTGGTTTAGATTTAGGTGCAGATTGCTTCTCACATGGACAACTGTATGTTGCATGTTCCTGTGTTGGCAAACCAGATAGCCTCTATATCTACGCAAACAATGGAAAAACAAAAAATATTGTATACCCACAAGTATTGCAAAATTAAACTTTTTTGAAATGTGTGCTTTGTTTGTTCCTCATTTCTCATCCATGCAACCATAATGTGCCACAGTGAAGCGTAGCAGTGTACAGCTAGTAAAAAATATGTTTTAATCCTTTTTCACCAAATTTGTTGTTTTTAATAGTTTAAATTATAGGTTGATAAATATACCCCTTAATAAGGAAGATTTTAACACAGTGCAAACATATTATCAACACTGCAGTAATTAATGTTTTTAATGCAGATTTTATACATAAAAAATAGAGAAATATAAATATCAAAAAGCTGTTAAAAGAAGTTTCTACCCTCAAGAAAATAGAAGATGATTGTAATTTTAAAAAGTTTACTTACCACTCTTGGGCAAATAAACAATTTACAAAAATTGTTGAAGGAGATGGTATAATTTGGTTCCACAAAATATAGTATAAAAAATTTGTGAATTTTTCTAAAAAGAATATAACTCTTAAGTTATAACAAAAATCTGGCATTTATCAATTTGACTGGATTGTGACAAGGTTTATATTGGTAAAACCAAACGTCCAGTTTTTGATAAAGGATGCATGCCAAAAAAAGAGTTTGCTGTGCTTTAGTTGTTTTCAGTGCTGTTATTTCAGACCAAGTATCTACCCTTTTCTGTTTTGAGTTCACCATATTCTCGAAATTAAATTGCAAGAAATGAAAATGAAATATTTTTGGCTTACTCGAGTTGGATCAGCATCTGGAAACCTATCTGCTATGAGGCTTGATTCCATCAAAGCTGACACTCCATGTAGAACCAAAAAGGTTGGCAATGGCCCAAAGCTTTCATGTCCTTCATAAAGGAACTGCAGATCTCCTGGGTTATCCACACTTGCACCAACTATGCAAAAATTGTGAAATGTATTAGACAGGCAATTTAATATTATCTTTTGTACATGGAAACAAAAGCTAGCATTTTAATGTTTAATAATGCTGAAGCTGATAAATTTTCTCATTTTAACACCTAATAGCATCTATTATTTAATTTGTGGAACATTGAAAATTAAACTATATGCTTTAAAATGAATCATCACTCAATCTACTTCACTTATTTATACCTTGTTAGAACATGTTTCATAAATGATGTGAATACTATTTGTATACTCTTTAAGGCAGGTTCATGTAACATGTTTTAACATGGTAGTATGGTATGAATCTTTTATACTTGTTACACAGTCTGCAAGGGTAGAATAAGTATCAGTATTGTCAATGAATCATCAGGCTCCACTGCCCAGAAGGTGCACAGAAACAGAGAAAAAATAACAGGAATTCTCTTAGGTTTCTCCCCCCACCCCTAAGCACTATGTAAGAACCAATTGCATAAATTCTAAGAATCTACTGTAAGAAAATGTAAAATGCTATTTAAGTCTTAATGTAAAATTTCCTTTACAATTTGTAAAATATATGAGCTCTGCTACCAGAATTACTGTTTATCTATTAAATCATACAATGAGCAGAAACTGAAGGTAGTAACAGTGAGACAAATATACAAGGACATTTGTGATGATAACAGGCTACAACACAGTCCTTCACACCTGCTCACTTCTCTCCCAGGAAGGGATTATATCAAGCAGCTGTCTTGTTTATTGTAAGTTCAACATGCTAGGTAAATAACAAATGAAATGCAAGGAAATACCACTGATTGAGAATAAAGGAACATTTCAGAAATTTTAAATGTGTTCCACTTAATATATACAAAGTGATATAGACAGTGAAACTTTTCCAATGTTTTAGTAGTAAATGAATCGACCTATAGACACTTATAGTTTCACTTGCACTTATTTTTGTCCAGATTCGTTTTGAAGACCAGCGTCTTCATTCTCAACGGTTTCTTGAAACAGCGCTTTTGGTCCAACATATTTAATAATTTCTCCTTTAATTTTATCAGAACCTGGACTTTTATGTAATTTAAGTTGTGAAATAGCTCTTTGGAATTTTTGTATTTCAAAAGTTGAATTAAAGATTTTGTGTGGACGGTCTGTTTTAAATGCTTAATTTATTTCCTTTTTTAATGGATTCAACCTTTTTCTTTTCTTTGGTAGTAGGTATTCTATGTGTATGTTCAATTAAAGGTTTCTGATATTTTCTTATCATCTGTGAGTATGACTATGATAGGTTCTTTCTTTTTTACAGAGGTTTTGTTATTTAATGTACTAATAAATATTAAATACAAACAGATTGATAAATCAGTTGTGGCAGATCATTTTTTGTTATTTAATCATGAAATGAAATAAATAAATAAAATAAAGTGAAATAAATCCAGAGGTTAAATTATTAAAACAATTAAATGGACCCATAGATTTATTGGATTGGGAAAAGATATTCATTTTGAAAAATAAGGACCATGTAATGAATTCTGAAATACTGCTGATTGATTCCGTTAACAAATTTGTTTTG
This sequence comes from Tenodera sinensis, assembly GCA_030765045.1. Taxonomy (NCBI): domain Eukaryota; kingdom Metazoa; phylum Arthropoda; class Insecta; order Mantodea; family Mantidae; genus Tenodera; species Tenodera sinensis. The sequence goes on along the minus strand of CM060965.1, from coordinate 166,107,985 downwards.
TTTTCAGTGGTTGGTAACATAGAAATATTAAGTGATTTAGTGTTTATTACAATAGCGACTACAAGACCACAAGAGTGGCACCAATGATGCGATAGATATGTGGAATTGCAGTTTGCATGTAATTTCAAGAACTTGCAGCAAATACTAAGATAAATGATGCTTATAGTCTCTAAGGTATTTGTTAGATCTGTAATAAATTCACTGTTAATAGCTTCAGTTTTTCATCATATTTTTTATAACTGGCTTAAATTAATGTAACAACTTCTCATCTATCCAGAATATAGGGTCCATAAAAAAAGAAATGTAAAGTATTTTTAAAAATATAAAAACCCTGTCCCACTCTTCTGCCAACACAGCATTACTTTGAGGTATGAGTTTTATAAGGTTTGTGGTTTAAAAATATAAAGGAACCAGAAAACTGACTACATTGTCTTTTGACCTGTTTATGAGGGTTGCTTTTTGTTTGCTAATAGTACACAGTAGCAGGGGGAGCGATCCTCCTTTGAGAATTTCTGTTTTGCAAACATGTATACACACAGTTTGGCAGTGGAAATGGTTTGAGTGTTGATATCTAGAAGCCTATGCCTGGTGATCTAATTTACATAGGAAAAATAAAACATAATTTGGAAACCAGAGTGAAGGAGTATTTTAAAAATATGTTGTTGTTTTCTAGTGCCCTGCATCTGGCAATGAAGCCATTAGCATTCGTGCTTTCCAATACTTTTGAACTGTAGTTTCTTCTGATCTTAATGCTTCACAGGTCTTCAAGTGGTCTTCGTTCATTTCTGCTGGATTGTTACACAGGACACATATTGGTGAGGCTGAGATACCCATTCTGTAGAGATGACCCGCCAAACAGTCATGATTTGTCAATAGTCGGAAGGCTGCAACAGCTGTTTTCCTTGGTCTCTGGGGGATTATATCTGGATTGGAAAGTAGTGTAATCCATTTTTTATCTTTGGCATTTGTTTCTATTTCTTGTAGATATGAATGACAAAAATTTTTAATGATCAAGCGTTTTATTGAGGAATATGAGAAATTGAATTTAGACTTTTGTTTTATTGTTGTGCCTTTCTTTGCAAGTGAGTCTGCAGCTTCGTTCCCCATGACTCCACAGTGTGCTGGAATCCATTGGAGATGAACAGTCTTATTAACTTTTTGGAGTTGTGTTAACATTTTGTAGCATTCTCTAATTTTTGTTGACTTCTTTGTAGTATTTGAACATATTCCCTGAATTGCAGCTTTAGAATCTGAAAGAATTACTGCCTTGTTAAATTTATTTAAGGGAAGATTTAATAATTGTCGGAGAGCAATGTATATAGCCTCTATTTCTCCATCATAATTTGTTGTGTCTCTGCCAACAGAATGATAAAAGGAAAAATGTGACACGTAACTCCAGCTCCAGTAAGGTTTTCCTTCGAGGATCCATCAGTATATATGTGCAGCCATTCTTCTGTGGGATACCTAGTATTGATTGTTTCCAGAGCTAGAAGTTTTTGTATTTCTTTTGGTGTGTCTGATTTACTTATTTCCTCTATTAATTCCAAATTGAAGGTAGGTTGCAATAATTCCAATGGATTTTCTCTTATAAGTAGATTTTCTCTGGTGTTAGGAATGTTCAATTTGGATTTAATCTGTGTTACCTTTTCTAGGAAAGTACTATGAGTTTTAAGGATTGAATGGGGGAGGTTCTCTTCTTTCCATTTAGAGTTTGGCAGTCGTAACATTTTCTCGTGTTGGAGCAATGCTTGTTCTTCTATTTTTGTTGTTATTGATGGGGTCCGTGTTAAGGCAAGCATGGCATCAATAGGTGTGGATTTAACTGCTCCAGTGATTAGGCGAAGAGCCTGATTTTGTATTTGTTCAAGTTTATTGATGTTAGCATTTGCTGCTGTTATTAAAGCTTCAGAACAGTACAAGAGGTTTGGTTTAATATACATTTTGTATGTTGTGTTAAGGACTCTCCTTGAGCAGCCCCATTTAGCACCAGCTAACCTTTTCAGGATTTGCAATTTCTTTTCAACCTTTTCTGAGATGTTTGTTATATGTTTTTTCCAACTTAGCTTTCTGTCGAAAGTGATGCCTAAGTATTTGGCATCATCAACTGCTTTGAGTGGTTTACCATTATAATTTATGCTAACATTAACTGGTTTGTATTTTAGTGTAAATAATTCATAATTTGTTTTTTCCACATTGATAGTCATGAGGTTTTTGGAGCTCCATTCATGTACTTTGTTTAGGGCTGTTTCTATTCTGTCTTTAATTAATTCAGGTTTTTTTGAAGAGCCTGAAGTCCAAATGACTACATCGTCAGCAAATAAAGCAATTTTGGTTTCTAAAGTTTTTATTGTTGATGGAAGGTCATTTATATATATGTTAAAGAGTGTTGTGCTCAGAACAGCACCTTGTGGAAGTCCTCGGTGTGTTTGTTTATATTTGGAAATGTATGTATTATATTTTGTGGCACAAAATCTTTGTGAAATAAACTGAGTTATCCACTTAAGCATGTTACTTTTCACACCTATTGATTGCAACTTATCAACTAATTTATTTCTCCAGACTGAGTCATATGCTGATTTAAAATCAATGAATACTGCCAAGGTATCCTCCTTTCTATTGAAAGCTTCCTTGATGTCTTGGCTTAGTAGGAGTACATTTTCACTTGTACTATGATTCTGTCTGAAGCCGGTCTGTGAACTATTAATTAAGTTGTAATATTCTAGAAACCAGTTAAGTCTAGATGCCACCATTCTTTCCATCACTTTTGCAATAACACTGGTCAAAGATATTGGTCTGAAACTATTAATATTGTTTGAGGGTTTGTTTTTCTTTAAAATCGGGATGATAATGGCTTTTTTCCAGTCGGAAGGTACAGTCATTCTCCAACACGTGTTACACAGTTTAAGTAGGATTTCTTTTCCTTTCCTGCCAAGGTGTTTAATAAACTCTGGGTGGATCTTGTCAGGTCCAGGAGATTTTTTGTTCTGTAATTGTTCTATTGCTAAATCCAGTTCTGTTTCATTAAAATCCTGAATAAAAATATCATTTCGTATACCTTTTGGCTTACTAGTTTCTCTGATAGTTTTTTGGATAGCCTTATCTTGTTTTTTATACGCTTGGGGTACTCTTTGTGACTGAGCATAAAACTTGTTAAGGGATTCTGCTATTTCCCTATCTGTAGTTAAGCTTTTGTTATTATATTTTAATGGTTCAGTTGTATTTTTTGATAATTTTGTTTTATTAAGGAATTTGTATATTTTATTTCCATCTTTCCTATAGTCCATATGTTCTACAAAATTTGTGAAACTGGCCCTTTTTGCTGTAATTAATTCTTTCTTAAAAATGGCTGCTTTTCTTCTCCAGTTTTGTACATCTTCTGGACACTTGGTTCTTTCGGCTTTGACTCTTGCTATATTTCTTTCGTGTTTTAACTTAGATAAAGATGGAGACCAAAAGTAGCTATATTTCTTTAACTTTCCTTTGGGGATATGTGTTTTGGCTGCTGTCAATAATATTTCACAAATTTTTTTATTCATTTCATCTGTTGACTTGAACTCTGATTCTAACAGTATATTACACTTCCCTTCTATCTCATTTTGGAAACTGGACCAATCTGCTTTTTTAAAATTCCAAGAAGTTTTAACTTTTGGTTTGTTACTTTTATTTATTAGACCTCTTATGGAGTTTATGGTGATTCTGTGGCCTGAACCTGGGTCTTCTATTATTTCTCTTTTTGTATTGTCAATTATGTCAGATGACACCATCAGAAGGTCAGGATTTGTACCCGAACCATTATAATGAAGGTAAGTGGGTGGATCATTTGGATTAAATATTAATTCCATTGTTGACGAGTTTAATAGGTCTTCTATGACTCTTCCTGCTGAATTTATATCTCTGTAGCCCCACCTAGGGGAGTGTGCATTAAAATCACCTATTAAAATACTTTTGGGTTCTATGGGAATAGAATTTAGATCTAGTGTATTGTCTGGAGGATTGTAGATACTGTAAATTCTATAGTGGTAGTTACTTTTCCATACTTCAATTTTAACTATTTCTGATTTATCTTGTTCTTCCATTGTTTTTTTGATTTGGATAATAGCTTTCATATTTCTTTTAATTCCTGTAAGAATACCACTTGCTATTTGACGAGCCTTTGGAAGTATATGTGTAGTGTACTGATCCATTTCAAAGTATATTTCCTGTTCTTGTGATATATTGGCTTCTTGTACTGTGAAGACATCTATATCTTGGTCTTTTAATATTTTCATTAGCTCTTGTTTTTTTAGGCTGGGACATGCCTCCTGCATTCCATTGTAGAATTCTTAAAGTATTGGAAAGATGAAATTTGCCTAAAGATGTCCCCACCCGGAGATCCGATTGGGGGACAGTTTTAACTCCGGAATGTTTATCTTTAGGACTCATAAAATATTAAATGTGAATAAATTACAAATTTGACTGTAGTAGATCATATTTGGTCATTTAATCATGTAGTAAAACTTGAAGTGAAATTACAGGAAAATAGACATATAGAATTAATGTTCTGGGAGAAGATATTACAAAGTACAGAAATTGCATAAAATATTTTGAAATATCCCCAATTGACTCTATTAACAACTTTGTTTTACTTCCAGCAGATGACAATAACACAGCAAACAATCTGTTACCTTGTGGCAGTATCCTTGATATTACATTAACAAACTGTAAACAAAGTGCATACAGCTAAATATGCCATTATAATGATTTGAGAGGTAGAACTGGAACTTAAAAATTCAATGCCACAGCTGGGATTTGAACCACAGACCCTCCACTTACCAGGCAGGTGCTCTAACCATTAAGCTGCGACAACCTGCGACCATCTGTGACAACCTGCCAGAATGTCACTGAATTTCAAACCAGTTCATATTTCTCCCGGTAAACCACAAAGGCAGTTTCACATCAGAGACAAATTACCCCAATGGTGACTTACTATCGCAAGTACTTAATGTCCTGGGATTAATTAACCTTCAGATGGTAATTATTATTTATTTATGCCAACAAATTTACTGTTGGTGTTTTTAAATACATCAGCTGTGTATGGGCAATGTTTGAAAGGTAGAACTGGAACTTAAAAATTCAATGCCACAGCTGGGATTTGAACCACAGACCCTCCACTTACCAGGCGGGTGCTCTAACCATTAAGCTGCGACAACCTGCAACCATCTGTGACAACCTGCCAGAATGTCACTGAATTTCAAACCAGTTCATATTTCTCCCGGTAAACCACAAAGGCAGTCTCACATCAGAGACAATTACCCCAATGGTGACTTACTATCGCAAGTACTTAATGTCCTGGGATTAATTAACCTTCAGATGGTAATTATTATTTATTTATGCCAACAAATTTACTGTTGGTGTTTTTAAATACATAAGCTGTGTATGGGCAATGTTTGAAAGGTAGAACTGGAACTTAAAAATTCAATGCCACAGCTGGGATTTGAACCACAGACCCTCCACTTACCAGGCAGATGCTCTAACCACTGGCCACCTGCCAGAATGACAAATTCTCAAACCAGTTCGTATTTCTCCCAGTAAACCACAAAGGCAGTCTTGCATCGGAGACAATTACCTCAATGGTGACTTACTATTGCAAGTACTTAATGTCCCAGGATTACTTAACCTTCAGATGGTAATTATTATTTATTTATGCCAACAAACTTACCATTGGGGTAATTATCTCTGATGTGAGACTGCCTTTGTGGTTTTCCGGTAGAAATACGAACTGGTTTGAGAATTCAATGTCATTCTGGCATGTTGTCACAGTAGCTTAGTGGTTAGAGCACCTGCCTGGTAAGTGGAGGGTCTGTGGTTCAAATCTCAGCTGTGGCATTGAATTTTTAAGTTCCAGTTCTACCTCTCAAACATTGCCCATACACGGCTTGTGTGTTTAAAAACACCAACAGTAAGTTTGTTGGCATAAATAATAATGCCATAATAATCTTCACAAAAGCTAAAGGCACATGGAGGCGGGCTGTGCTGCAGACTCCAGCGAATCCTAAGCTTGCCCCTCCTACCAGCGCTGCCAAATGTGGTACACGCATCTCACATGCCTGAACATGCTCTAATGTACAGAATCTCTGCTGGTACAGGCACTATGCTTGGCAACAGCACTCCGCTTGAGCATTGGCCAGCATTCACATGCTTTTAATTTTTGCAAGCATTATAATGGGTTGCAAAACATGTCCTACTTATGAACTAAGCTAGAAAAGATAAGCAAAACATCTGTTAACATTAAGTGGTTTATATCTATTTTTATTAGATCAGAATTTGCATCAAAATATGTGCATCTATTACAATTTTAAGATGTCTACTGTCTCTTTCAGTATTTTTCTTCTAATAATAAAATATTGTCAGAAATATATTTTTGCTCTTTTACTTTATTAGACTGCCGTAATTGTACTAAGCTATGTACTAAGCAACATTTCAACTTGTCATTGATGCAAACAAGATCCAACAGTTTACTATTTGCAAGAATTACCTACCTCCTAATGCATACAGAATGAGATCTCTTGGTGTATACTTGAATTTAACCAGCAGCTTTTTCTGAAAATAAATGGTAATGGATTGTATGACAAAACAAAACCAACAAGAGAATGGCACTTGTAATACAGTTTTAAGAACATGCAGAACGCAAAGTACGTGTAATAATTAAGAATTATGATACAGAATAAAACAGTATCCATCAAGCCACTGTATTTGCACATTGTGAATTCTTGCCTTTGGATACAGAATCCTATTCAATGCTACATGCTTTAATTTCATTACTGTTTCTGAATGAAAAATAAGAAAAATATAGAGTTAACCCTTGCATTACCAAGGGTGTACTTTATGCCCACCTTCTGTAATTTTTAAAATTTTCTCTTTAATTTTTTGATTAAAGGTTTGCAGTTAATAGTTATTCACAACCACTGTTTCTACTGCTGAATTGCATAATTGTTTAAAATTTTTCATTGTTGGTCTTTTTGAGAAACAAAGAAATGTCAAGGTGGTCATAAGGTAATGCCCTTTCAGTATAAGGTGATTCATGTAAAAAACATATAAAGTAATAGTTAAATAATATTAAACATTACGTTAATTAACATAACAAGATATAATACCCAATTTTAAATTCAATTTCTTTTAAAAATTGCTGTGATGTCTTGTTACCAATGGTGGTCACCTCCATTGTTAGTATAAGCTCTATAATAAGTATTGGCATAATATCTAATGTAATCCATGTAAAAAAGAAAGAAGTAATAATTAAACAGTGTTAAATAAACATGGGAAGATATAATACCCCAGTTTAAAATAAATTTGTTTTAAAAATTGCTCAGACATTTTGTTACTAGTGGTGAGCCAGGGCTGAACACCGGTCATATTCACATGTATATAGCTTAGTAAATAAATAAATAAAATGTAACTAGTGGTGGTTACAAAGTACCCCCGGCCCCCTCTTGGTAATCTAAGTTATGAAATAAGGCTTGGTAATGCTAGGATTAATAATTCTACAGTTGTTTAACACCTTTAGCCCCTGTCCTGAATGCAGAGGCTTCAAAGTAACATTATGGAGCATTTTACATTTAAAAGAAAGCAAATAACGCATTTCATTTTCTTTCATAATGTAAATATTTTGCTATTTGATGAGCCTTCTCCCATTCAAGCTTTGAGCAATTTCAGTGGAAAGTGAAATTTATAACTAAATACACAAAATGAACAATACTGCTCTAAACTTTCTCACCTATCACGTGACTGCATATTGCAATTATATTAGCTGCAATAATGTTTGTAACATAGTAAACTAGAAAGAATCTTTCGTTATTGACTTTAGACAGGGAGCTCAAGTGTGAACAATTTTAATGGGATGCATGAAATCTTTGAAAGGAGTCAGAAACCTGTAATGCAAAACATTTATTAGTTATCACTGCTGTGCCATAAATTGTTATGGTTAATACAATTTGTGTTATGAAATATGGTTCCTTACAGGTAAGCTGGGAGGTGAAGAATGAAGAGTGAGCTTTAATGAATCTTAGTCAAGCAGTTATACACAGCACTCCATATAAAACTGAACACTTTTGAAGTCTTATAATTCCCCTCTGGAAAGTAATAAGAATTCAAATTCATAAAACTCATTTCTAATGTAATTTAGGCATTGTGTACCCTTATTTTCTACTGACTGAGAACAACACTTGTGAATAATAAACACTAAAGACAGCATTGCAGCAAATAAAAACCTGGAATCTACCAAATAGAAAGCAATAACTACAACCAGGTGTATAAAGGGAAAACTAAGAGGAATTTGGAAACGAGAACAAAAGAACATTTCAGATGTACAAAACACAAACATTTAGAAAAATCAGCAGTTGCCACCCAATTTTGGAAAGAAAATCACGACATTAATCTGGATCCAAAACACATATCAGGAAACCAAGAATTGTCAACGTGGGAACAGATCCTCATCTGGAGAAACAAAGACAGAGTTTTCAATTTTGATATACCACAAGGTGATCCATTACACAAGTTCCTAAAACCACCACCAGAGCAGTCTACAGGAGATACCAGCACTGTGAACCAGCCTCTACAGTTCAGTTGATGTCCAGTTGATAATGGAGGAAAGCTAGCCTCCGAAGCATGTACTGGGAAAATCTAAAAGTGAGTGTTGTTTAGTGTTATTAATTGACTCAAAATTCATATTTTAATTTTTTAACACTTGTGAAGTTGTTATCCAAAGCCATGCCTTGGCAATGAAGCCATTAGCATTCTCACTCTCCAGTATCTATGATCCTCACCTCTAGTGTGGTGGTAGGTGTCTGCCTCACGTCCAAGAGGTCGCAAGTTCAAATCTCGCTTAGGGCGAGTTATCTGGATAAGATTTTTTCCAAGGTTTTCACCTATCCTGAGAAGATGAATGTCATGTAACCTAAAGCTCTATGGAGCAACATTTCACCCATTTCATTCATTCACCACCCGATATGACACTAAGTAGGACATTAATAAAAAAACAAAATCTTTCTATGATGAAACCAGCAGATACCTAATGCTTCACAAACACTTTTGAAGTTGGAAATACAATAGAATACCGATAACTCGATTCTTGATAACTCGAAGAACCTTCTTTTCATTTATTTTTAGTGTTAAACTTGACAGTAATAATTTCTATTATCTACTATATGGTATGAATAATACAGGTCAATTTTAATTAGTATACATTCACAATATACTGCATTCTCCCTTACAGTAACAAAAGGGATGACTGCATACTGACTCTTTATATCTAGTCATAACATATGCAGCCAGCAGACCATTGTCACGAAATCGAAGGCTTGCCACTAACAATGTGGATATATAGCATAAACAGTTGTTTAGAAACTTTGAAGGTTTATTGCTTAACCCAGTACAAAGGTACTGTTTAGACATGATGAATTGTGCAAGTTTATGATCAAGTGCACTTTTGTATTTGTAAGACCATAGGGGTGTCAGGTTATCTTTGAGACTTCCATGTAATACATAAACATTGAGGACCATGTGTGATTAAGAACAGTGCCATCTCGCATCTGCAGTGTCTTGGTGAGTAAAAATACACTTAGGGTCATGTATTTCTCCAAATTTCACTCCTTAATTTCATATGGAATATCCTTGTGGGAAAATAGTAGCGAAGCTATTAAAATATTCAAATTACAAAAAAGGGTCATCAGAATTATTCTCAGTTTACCTTCTATTGTCAGCTGCAAACCATTCTTTAAAGAACTAAACATTTTGCCATTACCCTGTACGTACTTATATGAAACAATTGTACTAATGCAAACACACATCAAAGATTTTACCACAAATTCTGAAACTCACTGTCATAACACAAGAGATAAAGCAAAATTACATATAACCCCACATAACAAAAAATTGTTTGAAAATAGTTTTTACTATAGAGGCATTAAATTTTACAACAAATTACCTATTGAAATAAAAAATATAAATTTCATTCACTGTTTCAAAGAACACCTCAAGCAATTTTTAATTGAAAAATGTTATTACTAAACTGATGAGTATTTGCATTAATAAAGTATTCACTTGCATTTATTAACAATGTATAAGTTTAACATACATGTATAGTATAATTTTTAAGTTATTGCTTAACTTCTATAATATTATACTTGAACTTTTAAAATACTGGACCAATCCACATGTATATGTTAAATCGGATGAATAAAATCGAAATGAATTGAATTTCAAAGGAAACAGACATTACCCGCATCATCAATGTGGATGGTGTCACTCTGACAGATCCTAGCAAGATCATCCGTCACATCTACAAATATCCCTGTATGTGGTAAACTAAACTTTCAGTTACATATTTCTGGTTGCAGTGCAGCTTCTAAGATTTCAGGTTTGCTGTTAGTGTTGTGTTTGTGCAGTGAAAATGTCGAATGAGAAGAAAAGATAAGTTAATATGACAATGGAAATTAAATTGGATGTGTTCAAGAGACTGGACAAAGGGAAACATATTAATACATAAAAATTTTAGAATGTGTTATACTTTTGTTTCCTATATTGTATTGGAATATGCATTTATGTAATTTGCAGTATTATATCCTTTCATTGCTACCCCCAAAGTTTTATATATATATCCAGAATATAATGACCTTTACGATAATAACCTATTGACAATATTAATTATTTCTCATATTATTCCTTGAAGTATTTTTTCTATTTAACGATAATAATCTATTGACAGTATTGGTTATTTGTAATATTATTCCTTGTGAAGTATTTTTTTTCAATTTATTTACCGAGTTAGAAGGAGTTCCAGATTTCAGCTCTTCCAAAACTGTTATAAGGGTGGAAGTGGCTTCTTGTATACTATCGAGGTGCACAGCATTTGACATATCAGTTACTTTAGCCCAAGCATCACGCACAGCTTCAGGTCGCACTGGTTTATCAATATTTGCTCTAAGAAGTCCTCCAGGAGAGCGCACCAAGTGACCTACACATGAGACAACTCTTTATATGTCATCACTCTTAAAATTCTATTTCAAGAAACATATAATGCTTAAATAATTGAAGGCCTATAGAGCCAACCAGTCAACCCTCTCTCTCCTTCTTTCTCTTTACCTCTGCTTCTCTTCCTTTTCCCTCCCCTTTCTCCTAAGTTCATATTAATAGGGGTTTAACCTAAACTTCTCGCTAGGGAAGGCAAATATTATACCCAACCCCTCAGACTTAGAATAAAAATTAATGTTTTCAATTCTCAACATTCTATCAATCTTGCAGATGTGCAAAACAAATAAAGGCTTAAATATTATTATTTGCATCAAATCTCCTGCACACAGCAGTAGCCAATAGGAGCACATTACAACATAGCCATATTATATGCTTGCATGCGAAAGAGACACACACAGCATACACACAGCGCAAGAATAGCATTTTGCTGTGCATTTTAAAGGGAGTTATTAAGTGGAATAGTAGATTAAAACCTAAGCAAAATTTGGCTGTTCAGTTAAACTAAATAAATGGCAATAGAAATAGAGTGATTTATTCCTCACGCTGCAGCAGTTAACTCTTGGCGCTTTTAAAATCAAGTTTGCAACTTTCTTTGTCACTTGAGTTCCTTTTAAAAAACTCATACACCCCTTAAACAACTTATTGTGCTTGACTATGTAAAACACCATTTTTTTCCCTCTTCTATCACAACCACAATCACTTGGTTTACTTAGCAACATGTTACAAGCTTCTACAGATTCACAGAACTGCACTACTACTACTGCTGCTGCCGCCGCCGCCACCACTGCCACCACTACCGCTACCTCTACCACTACTACTACCACCTCTTCTGACAAAATATGCATAAATATAATTGCATATAAATAACTAATGGCTGAGGCTAAAATTACGCTCTTTTTTCGTACATGTGTGCACGACCATCCTGCTTATATCTGACCCAAGTTTTAAACCTGTAATAAACTATAAATGTCCGAGTGTTAATCTAGTAATTATTTAGTGAGACAAAGATAGATCTGACTAGCAGGCCTGTGATTCACTACAGCTGTGGAGCCTCTGAAGGTCATATGAAGGAGGTTTGATGTGAATCTTATCAATACCAGTAAAACATTGAAAAATATATTGATATTTCTAAACACATTCTGCTCCAACTTACTTGTAATAATATTTATCACAGGACTAGTTTCAGAGAGGATCCTCTCCATCATTCAGCTATTGATTGACTGGTTCAATATCAGGTAACTGCCTCCCCCTTCTCTCCTTGCCTGGTATGCTGATCTTCCTATTGGCTAGTCATAAGACATTGTCTATGATTGGTAGATCGAACTTCATCTGTCAATCTCGATCCTTAATGATGTAAATGTTTTCCCATACAGTTAACTCCGAATAATTTTTTGCTGGTTTTAAAAGTTGGATATTTAGGTTGATATTATGATTGCAAGATCAGAAGTGGTGAGCTAAGGCTGATTTATCTGTTTCTTTGTATTTGATGCTTCTGAAATGTTTCTTCATTCTGATTTCCAAATTTCTATTTGTTTTGCAAATATATGTCTTATGGTAATCTTCACAGTTGACACAGTGGATTCCTGATAGTTTAATACTTGGAGTTTTTAGAGGGTGATTGAGTAAATTTCTCACACCATACTTGTTTTGCAGAGCCAATTTTATATTATAATCCTTAAAAATGTTGAATCTGTTGAAACATTTTGGGCGATATGTAAATTTACAATATCTATCTTGGGTACTGCTGTTTTTTAATTTCCTGATATCCTTTATAGTTTTTGATCTTCTATGTTCTTTTTAATAGTTAAGAAATTGGGTTTAAATCCATTCAAATTTGCAACAAGTTTAACATGCTCAACTTCTTCATTGTATTCTCTATTTGTTAGTGGGATATTGATCAATCTGTGATGCTTTTGATGTAGTTGTCTACGTTTGTTTCCTATATATGCCAAATTCCAGCTGTACATATTTCTCTTAATTTTTAAGTCAAGGAACTGTAGCCATCCATCTTGCTCAATTTATAATAGCAAATTTCACAGAATGGTCCTGTAGGTTCAATAATTTCGATGCATCTTGAGCTAACTTTTTTAGAACAATGGCAAAAGTTTTCTACTTATCTTAACCAAATTTTAAACATGTATGGAAATGTCTTCGTGATATATATCTCTAAATTGTTCATAAATAAGTCTTATTTATGACATACCAATTCATAGATGGTGTCTTACGACTAGCCAATAGGAAGAACAGCATCCCAGGCAACGAGAGAAGGGCAAGGCAGTTACCTGATGTTGAACCAGTCATCAACAGCTGAATGATGGAGAGAAACCTCTCCGAAACTTATCCTGCGATACATATTATTACAAGTAACTTGAAGCAGAATGTGTTTAGAAGTATTGACACATTTTTCAATTTCTTAATATGCTCCACTGTTTTAAACACTTCATTTTCATCAGTTTTATAATACCAGTAATAATCAATGTTTATTTCATCATACTTACATTTACCCGCCCAGCCAGCTGCTGACTCAATAACACTTCCGGTTTCTTCACAAGATTCATGGCACAGCCACACCACTACAGGAGCAATCAGTTCCGGTCTTAGCTCAGCAAATAATTCTGTATACAAAACATCAAGCAGTACGTATTACTATTAGCTTAAGAACAAAAAACTCTTTCCAGATTACCAAGAAAGTTGGCCCTTATTTCATTCTGAACTTATAGTTCCCCTTTCAATGCCATACTCTGATTTTTCTACCTTTAAGACTGACATTTCCAGGAAATTGGGGGTTGAATTGTCAGACTGTATTAAGTGTTAATGATGCCTCTGGTGATACGACTGGCAACGTGTGTAAACAAAAGTCAAAAGTCTATGAAAGTCAGACCAAGATGTAAAATGTATATACTCCTGATTTAAGCTCTTAACATAAAAGCCCGAGTTTTCTCTTCATCTGATTACCCTCCCCTTATGTAGGACTTACAAGCAAGTGCCTAAGGTCAGATGCCTGCTGTGGAGCAGATGAACCTATGGACCAGACGGTGAAGATCCGATAACAGGTATTACAGTGAGGAAGAGGATATGAAATGCAGGCAAAATTGATGAATGGAAGGGTAATGATAGAGCAATTGGAATGAGTGGTGGGGGAAACTGGAGAACCTGGAGAAAACCTGCCCAAACACCACTATGTCCACCATAAATACTACATGCAGGTCCTTGGTATCGAACCCGGGCTGCCTAGGTGGTAAGCGAATGGTCCAAGCGCACGGCCATGGTGCCGCCTCCAAGTTTTCTCATGTTTTTAAATTTGATAAAATAATAAAATGCTGAGTATACTCAGGCTTGATGTTTTCAAGCAACATAAGTGTTAAAAGGCGGAATTTGCTCATTCTGTCTTGTGTTTTAGTAGTCTCTTGATTCTTTCTCTAGATTTCATTGTGATCTGATATTTTGAATGTATATTTTTGCCAACGGGTATCTCTGAATCAGCCAGTTCACCAATATTCTTTAGCACATTTTATTCATACTCGAGGTCTCTGTTACAATTTGTTCTTGCAGTTTATATGCTGCTTTCTCACACTTTATGAAAGTGGAGAGTGAAGAAGAGTTAAATATTGAATTTACTGTGAAAGTTCCGAAGATAGCTCAGAGAAAAAAAACGATGAATCAGTTTCATCTGAGAATGATGCAATTGCCAATGTGGTATGAAATTGATCCTTATAGACCTTCATGGTATTTCACACAGCTGCAAACAGATAAACAACCATTCTAGCACCTATTATTTATTATTGCTGTTCATTTCTTAGTACTTCCATGTCCAAGATTTGGTTTCTAAATGTAATTTCAGTAAGAAAAAGAAAAGTTAAATATATCACAAGCGTGCTCGTGATTTTAATCTAGGGGATATTCAGAGATTAAAATCTCCATTGCTAAGCCCATAAAATTTAATTTCATTGCTACTTAATTATACTTAATCTTTGTTCATTGTACTTAATCAAATATTTTATTTCAGCAACAAAAACATAGGTAACAAAAGAGCCATCACATTGTAAAATAATAGGTATATTAAGAGGTTAATAACCTTTGCTGCTGCTCTGTTGGCACGTATAGAAAAATCATGAAGCCAACAAAGCATCAGGCAGTACTTATATGAAATGGCTGCTTATAAAACACCATTGCAGATGCACTTTAAAGTGATACACATCAAGTGATCACTTCAAATTAAGCGCTTTGACTGGCAACTATAATCATCTTGGAGTGCTACCAACAAATTTAACTCTGACCTGTCATGTCTAAAGATAGAAAAGTCATCCTAGAGGTAACTGCATTATGATTTGAAATAGCCTATAAGCTAATGACATAGTAATTTTACTAAATGACAAGCTGATTTCTTTTGATATCATAGTGCTGCTGCCAAGCATACCTCCCATAAAATAGCTCACTTATTAAGAAATTAGTTGATTACTTTGAATAACCGTAAATCGGAATACATAACCACAATGCTTTTCCTTCACACTGAGGCCAGCACTCAATGATTTGCTCGCCAGCCATCTTGTCTCATCTACCACCAAAAGAGGCATAATATTCCTGCAACCATTTTCCATTCTCATACTTATTCTAATTCTTAAGTTGTAATTATATATGTATTGACGAGTCACCAATTTACGAGCACCTGCTCACCTATGTAAGTGTAATGTGATGAAAAGTACTATTACTATTACAATTACAATGATAATAAGCACATACCTTAGATATATTGCAAATGTTGTCCTTCTCTAACCTCACATTTTTGGCATTTTCTCAAGAAAATTGCATCCACCCTTGAGAATTCAATATCTGATTCAATATCTGAAGGTGAATGAATTTCTCGCATGACATTTTCATTTAGTTCTTCCAATGTACGGGAATTGGTACATCCTACACTTTATTTTTCAAGTTTCCCCATAGATAAAAATCGCACAATGGGAGTTGTGAGGACCATAATTCTTTACTAATCTTCAAACATTTCCTGATAAAGTTAACTACAGTACGGCCAGTGGATCTCTGGCTGACATTTCTCAAGACCTGGCAACACAGTGTTGCAAGTTCTTTAGTGGGAATTCCAAACAGTGTATTTTAAACATTTTATATTTTAAGCATTTCACACCTTTGCAGATCGCATCGCTATATCATAACTTTACGTGGACAATATGTATATACATGATCACAGAATATTAGGATATAGAGATAATTATATCATTTATCAGAAAAAACCCAGCAATATTGTATTATATTGAATGAAATTGGCTATTAAAGTTCTGTGAACATTTACGTTGGTTTTTCCAGCATCTTTCAGAGAAAATAGCAGCTTCTCACGAGTAGGAAATTCATTTCTCGTATAATAAAGATATATATGGTGCCTAATTGCATCCTTTTGAAATGCATCAAGCAAAGTTTTAGGGTTGTTTTGTGGACTTAGGTTTCTGGGAGTATGCAGAACTGCAAAGGGCATATTAAAATCAATTGGCCACTTTTCCTTGGTCACACTTTTCACAGTGGCTTTTCCCACTTTCTATGCATCACAAACTCTACCGCCTTGGCAAAAGCTAGAAGAGATCATTCAAAAGGTACTCACAAAGCTTGAATATAAATTTGTGGCTTTGGCTCCTATAACAGCCAATTTTTTTCCTCAATTTGGACGAACCAATAGGCATGTTATTACAATAATGATGATAACAATAACACAAGAAACACTAACACTAGAATTCATGCATGCACAAAACAGCGGACAAACTTCACCTGCACAAACACCAAAGGAAGTGAAACCACGAAGTCCTTATAAAATGGAGTTGACAACACACTGCTAGATCTGGAAGACACGCCAGCAGCGAGACTGCTAATTAGTGCTAGCAGAAAGTTTTAACATCAGGTGCAGCCAGTCACTTCCAGAATTGCCAACAGTAACAGTACTGCTCATAAGTCATAACAGGTGTAAAACTAATATTCAAACACAATTGTGTTGAAACAAAGCTATTGCATGAAAATAAAATCAGAAACCTGAATTTCAATGGCTTGAACTTAATATACATCGCATAGTTTCATTCCTAAGATTGTTTTGAAAATCCATTTCTGAAACTTATTACTATACATTGGCAACATTAACCTTCCCCCTCCAACTCAACACAACTGTAAAACGTCAGGACTGGAGATCCATTGGCTGTATTGTACTCATCACTGGTATGTGCAGTAGCAGACTCTTACTGGAAAAATTCAGATTGACATTCAAAATCGGTCCACTGTTCAAAAAATGGTGTATGACATTTCTATACATCTCTGTATTTATTGTCCATTCCAAAAATATAAGTGGTATTATTCTGTATGCACTTACTGGACATTGCACATCAATTTTCAAGTCGTATGTAAAATCAATTTCTCTGTAATTCAATATCTGTTATTTTGTAACAAAACATAACCATGTAAATGGAAGCATGCTTTGTCAAAGAATATGAAGCATGGATCAGTTATTCTATCATTGATATTTCTAAACCCCAATTACTGAAATTTACCCAACTGATGATCAATCAGCAGCAATTCCTGTGACTCTGTATGATTTCGATTTTAAAAGTTTAGTACCTTGCTATGCTGAGCTTATAAAAATACCTCTTTCCTATCCAAGTTGCTTCTGAATTTTTCGAGGGGCTTTTTTACTATTTGGTTTCCATCCAGAATGGACCACCAATCGTAAATTTGTTTACAAGTCTTCATATGGTTTCTCGGTTTGGAAATTGTTTCAAATCACCTTCTACTTTTCTGCAAGAGTTTATCAGATATGTACTGTACCTAGAAATCCTTTGTGGTATTGTATAATTTATCAAATAATATAATCATAATATAACTATCAAAATGCTCCAAACGGCATAATGAAAAACTGCACAATTACCAATAACATCTGTATCACTCAATACACTAAATTTATATGCACAAGAATAAAACCAACTTGACACTGATAACACCCATAACTTAATTAGCACTGTTTAAAACTTGTAAATTAGAGAGGAATAGAAACTAAACAAATTAGATAATTGTTTCAGTAAAACTGCTGTTCACTAAATCATGCTGCTGCAAGCCAGAAACAAGCACAGTGCATTATATATGTGCAGGCAACATAGGTGCAGCACTGGAGGGTGGAATGTGGTCAGCACTCTGATCCCTCCCAACCAGTATGTGCAATCTTTGCAACCAGGGACCACTACTTCTCAGTCAAGTAGCTCCTGAATTGGTCCCTCAGGGACCTAACAAGGTGGGAGTGCACCCTGGACCAGACTTCCCAATGGAAGAATATCCCCAGGCTGGTACCGGGAATCAAAGCTGGGTCTCGTGCTGGATAAGCAGCAGCCTACCACCACACTGAGACACCACTAAGTACCTAGTTTAGGTTATCTTAGGCATTTAAACCTGTTTCAGCAGAATTTAAACATTTTGGAGAAATGAAGATACTTACCAGGAGGAAGAATGTCCTCAGTTAGACGAGATGCTGCGGTCGGTACTATCACATTGCAATGGATGTTATTCTTTCTGCCCTCAATAGCCAAAGTGTTACAAAGGCCAACCAATCCCATTTTGGCAGCACTACAACATGTCAATATTAAATGGTAAATGATGTGGTAACAGTGAACAAAAGTTTTATAAATATATATTTGTACATGGCAGTATGTTAAAATTTGGTAAATCTCTGTGGCATAAGCATAATACTACATTATTATTTATTTATGCCAACAAACTTACTGTTGGTGTTTTTCAACACACAAGCTGTGTGTGGGCAATGTCTGAGAGGTAGAACTAGAACTTAAAAATTCAATGCTACAGCTGGGATTTCAACCACAGACCCTCCGCTTACCAGGCGGGTGCTCTAACCATTAAGCTACTGTGACAACCTGCCAGAATGACATTGAATTCTCAAAACAGTTCGTATTTCTCCCCGTAAACCACAAAGTCTCACATCACAGACAATTACCCCAATGGTGACTTACTATTGCAAGTACTTTAGGTGCATGACTTAAGTTGTAATTTATCTCCTATTTCATGATTCTGGGTCGCATATTGGCTGCAACTGCTGCTTTGTCAGGATTAACAGAGATGACTAAAAGTTCTTTTTGTCTGATGGGAATGTTCCTTTTTGTTCTTCCGATTTTAGTCCCTATTTTATTTATTTATTTCTTCCATAGAAACATGAGATGTTATAGCACACGTCAACTTAACAATATAAAGAAAAATATTTAAGGACACACAGACGAATGCAAATGTAGCTATATAAGGTTCAACACAAATTTAAAGTACAAAAAAGGAACCAAGATATATAAGAGTATAAAGCTTCAAGATACAAAAAATAATCATTTACAAAGGTATAATTTATGCTACTTTAAGATGTAGGAATTCCTCTACATTGTAGAATAGAATAGAATCTTTATTCTCACATAACGTTTACAATGTCAGCCTAGGCTGGTAAACTGGTGATTCGTCAATTATATACAACTTTAAAATCAAAGGGAAAACTAATTCTAATGTATGTACTCTGTACATCAAGAGATTAGAGGAGACGTAAACAAAGCCACGTGCGTTTTGACATCACGCCCTCTTGACGCTTTTGCCATCTAAATAGTCCGTTGAAGAAATACTGTTACTAAGGTCTGAAATCTCGCTTAATATTTGCTAAAACACGAACTAAGTGTACTATGCACAGTAAAGTGTAAGAACACGCAGTTAAGTAAATCTGTATCCAGCCTACTTCATTCTACGCGCGCATTATTCAGTATGAAAGTAACATGGCGGAACAAGTGAGTGTTGTGAAACATAAGCACGGCAAACCATTGCGAAGTGGTGAAAAGACAATAATAATGAACATGTTTAACACACTCTGAGAGAAATATCCTGAACTCGCTATTGAAGACGTGATGAAATAAACATCTGAGTTTACCGGTGTGTCAGTTGCAAGTATTTAAAGCACACGCAAAGAAAAATCCTCAGTTGAAGTCAGATCTCCAGGAAAAAAGCGACCACGTGCCAGGCAAATGTTGGATATAGTTTGCGGCGAATTTGTGAGATCTGCAATCCATTGAACAGTTCACCAGTTCTTTTTTAACAATGAACCCCCACCTTAAACAAAGTGCTGTTGGCAGTTAACCCTGATCCAGATTTAAAACAAACTTCTCTCCACAAGCTACTTCTGGAGATTGGTTTTGAGTTTGTGAGCAGTGTAAAATGCATATTATACATATGCGTAGCAATGCACATGGCCGCAGAGTGATACAAACTAGTACTTTGTTTACATCTCCTCTGATCTCTTGACGTACAGAGTGTAGTATACAAGATTTTGTCAATTACAGGTAATGCAAGGTACTTATAATATAGTATCATTCATGAATTCTCGTATGGAGTAATATGTCTTATCTAATAATTCTTTTACACTTTTATTAAACAATTTTAAGGTCTTTATCTCCTTGAATCATTGAGGCAATTTATTATATATTTTTATACCCATAAAAGCTATAGTCCAGTAAAAAACTGAACAGCACCTTTTTGAATTTTCGTTGGGATTCAATACCTCTTATATAATGGGGTAGTTATATAAATGTAGACCAGCATATGTGAAGCTATTTTCATAGTGTTCTATGTGAGTGTACAAATAAGTTGTTTTTCCCCCTAGTGTGACATGAATGAACTTCAGCATTTGTTTTGAAGGTATTTAAGTTTTCTTTTGCATAGCTCAGTGTTTCATATAAAAACAAAGAGTAAAGGCAGAATTTTATATTTTTTAAAATATGGTTTGCAACTAGTTTTATTGGACACTCCAGCCTGTTTTTGCATTCACATTTATTCTAGGCTTATCTTGTCTATTGTGTTGCTTTTTGGTGATAAGGTGAGTCACCAACTTTAATAAGAGTTCAATTTTCTCAGCCTCTACATATTATGTTCATTATAAATATTCAGCTTAAAGAGGAATTTAATAATTAGTTTGTTTATTATTCTGCAACATAAGTTGCAGTGGACTAGGGCACTGTAGCAATGTTTGCAGTAGTCTTTTTGCTTTGACTGCTTCACTTAGTCACTAAAGCTGGTTTGAGACTCAATAATTTAATTTAAATGTGTCTTAGGTTGATAGTGCTCAAAGATGAATGGCAGCATACTGTAACTTTTTTTTTGGTGGTGAGTGTGAAGTAAAGAAGACAGATGTAGTCGAGATAAAGAAACACTTTTATTTCCGTAAACAGTAACTTTGTACACTCGTTGCAACAACAAGAAAGTCTTTTCCGATTCTCCAACAGCACGGCTCCGAACTCGTAACACAAAGAACTAACTCTTCTCCGTCGGCACAACGCTTCACATCGTCTGTCCGTCTCCGTCGGCACAACTACTCAACCTTCACATACGTCTGACTGACTCTTCTGTCGCACTTTACCGCTATTTATATCTCCCAGGCACTATTCTGGAAGCTTCAGGAACGTTCAGTTATTGTGGCGAGATACAAAGCAGAGAAGGTTCTCGAAGTGTCTATCCTTTTCTCTCTTTCGGCAAGCGCCCCAACAATGCGGCCATGCTCTGTCTCTTTCCTTCGGCTCCTTTGCGGTAGTGCCGACAATAATGTGATGGGTGACACTGCGGTTGTCGGCAATTAGATGCGGCGGGCGCGGTGACACTGCTCCCTCCTCAGAGCTGGTCGTCCCGACCAGCACTATCACTGCGGCATCTCCCTTGCGCCCCGGTGGACTAACCCATCGAACCTCTTCTCCAGGAGGCACGATCCTAGGTATCGCTGTTGGATAGTGTCCCTTGGTCTGGGTAGGACGACGTATGCCATCCTGCTTCGAAATTCTGCAACAGTACCGCCGGTCTTGACGGTCCCTCGTCCAGTTGCCCTTCTTCCTGGCGTGTTGACGGGCCATCCTGCGCACTTGGAAACGGCTCATTGGGTACCATGTCCGCCGACCTCTCTGGCGCACCTTCGCAGCCACCTTGCTTCCGATGGGTCCGGCAACAAACCCCACCACATCCGCGCGAGTCGCGTCCACCGCTGCACTCGTGTTCACTCGTGCTCGGCACGGCCTCTCCTGTATCCTGCCGTCCACGATGATGTCCACCATTCTTCCGTTCACGGCACTCTGCGTCAGGTGATTGGATGGCTCCGACGGTCCCCCCATGTCCCACGCCAAGTCGGTTTTCGCGTGTTGCTCGTTTGCTTGTGCGCTTCCCTGCTGATCGTCCTCCACGTCATATCCTGGTTGGTTACGTACCCGACACACTCCTCCAGAGGATCCTCGACGACGTCCCTGAACTGCCCCTTTGTCTTCCCCGAGACGTACACTTTCGTTATCGGAAACGGGCGCAACTGTCGCCTCGGCCACTAGGTGCTTCCTCCCCGGGTCCGCGCTATTCCGTCTGCCCCTGGCATCCAGCACTTTGACGCTCTCGTCAACTCTTACTACCAGGGCGCCAAGACGTTCCCCGTCGTCCTCCACGACGTCCACATGCTGGCAGAGGTCTTCCACCTTTTCGCCGAGTTCTTGCACGTCTTCCGTCACGCCAATCAGTTCGCCGAGTTGTTCCACGTCTTCCGTCATGCCAATCAGTTCGCCGAGTTGTTCCACGTCTTCCGTCACGCCAATCAGTTCGCCGAGTTGTTCCACGTCTTCCGTCACGCCAATCAGTTCGCCGAGTTGTTCCATGTCTTCCGTCACGCCAATCAGTTCGCCGAGTTGTTCCACGTCTTCCGTCACATCATCTGAAACGGGCGCAACTGTCGCCTCGGCCACTAGGTGCTCCCTCCCCGGCTCCGCGCTATTCCGTCTGCCCCTGGCATCCAGTACTTTGACGCTCTCGTCAACTCTTACTACCAGGGCGCCAAGACGTTCCCCGTCGTCCTCCACGATATCCACGTGCTGGCAGAGGTCTACCACCTTTTCGCCGAGTTCTTCCACGTCTTCCGTCACGCCAATCAGTTCGCCATCAATTTTCGCCGATAGCTCCGTCTTCATCTCTTTCAGCTCGGCAGCGAGGTTGTTGTTTGACGTTTCCATTTTGACAGCGAGGTTGTCGTTTGCCGTCTTCATCTCTTTCAGCTCGGCAACGAGGTTGTCGTTTCTCGTTTCCAATTTGGCAGCGAGGTTGTCGTTTGACGTTTCCATTTTGACAGCGAGGTGTTCGTTTGCCGTCTTCATCTCTTTCAGCTCGGCAGCGAGGTTGTTGGTTGCCGTCTTCATCTTGGACATTTCTGTCTTCATTTCGGCGAATAATTCTTTCATCATTGCCATCATCCTGGTTTCCGAATCTCCCTCCATCTTGGTTCTAACGTTGCAACTTCTAACGACGATGTAACGAAACTAGAAGCAATTCGACGGATCCCACTTCTGACACCAGTGTAACTTTTTTTTTGGTGGTGGGTGTGAAGTAAAGAAGACAGATGTAGTCGAGATAAAGAAACACTTTTATTTCCGTAAACAGTAACTTTGTACACTCGTTGCAACAACAAGAAAGTCTTTTCCGATTCTCCAACAGCACGGCTCCGAACTCGTAACACAAAGAACTAACTCTTCTCCGTCGGCACAACGCTTCACATCGTCTGTCCGTCTCCGTCGGCACGACTACTCAACCTTCACATACGTCTGACTGACTCTTCTGTCGCACTTTACCGCTATTTATATCTCCCAGGCACTATTCTGGAAGCTTCAGGAACGTTCAGTTATTGCGGCGAGATACAAAGCAGAGAAGGTTCTCGAAGTGTCTATCCTTTTCTCTCTTTCGGCAAGCGCCCCAACAATGCGGCCATGCTCTGTCTCTTTCCTTCGGCTCCTTTGCGGTAGTGCCGACAATAATGCGATGGGTGACACTGCGGTTGTCGGCAATTAGATGCGGCGGGCGCGGTGACAATACTTTGTTCTTTGTTTTGGTGTGTGTTTTAAACTTTTAAACATCCATTACAATGCTTTGCTTATTTGACTGACACTGACATTACTATCTGTTTGTCAATCTTTCTGCCAGTGCTATGTGTAGTATTCATTATTTAAAACTATCTAGCTAACTATTTGCAATGTACATAAAAGGCTGGTGCAATTCTTTTTTTCAAAGATAAGAGAGAGTGCCACAAATTGTAATACAGTGTACAAAAGCCACTGAGCCATAGTGTTTACAAGACAAGATGGCTCTGTGATTGTAATTGCAGAGAGCAATAATTGAAATTGGTTATGAAAGTAGTGCTGTTACTGCTCCAATCACAGTGAGAAAGTGGAGGGGTACATTTTTAGGCATTGTTTACATAAAGACCAATCCTTTCAATGAAATCGTATAATGCCATAATGGAGATGTTGCCATGGAAACATACCCTTTCCATGTCTCAGACTGTTTACATGGAACTGTGATAGTGCTATAAATGAAAGTGTTACCTGTAATTTGCCTGACCAAAGTTTCCATATAAGCCAGAATTTGATGCTGTTACTATCACACGTCCATAGTTCTGCTTTCGAAAGTGTGGCCATGCTGCTTGTGTAGTTTTAAATGCTCCTTTCAGATGTACATTATGGATTAGATCTGTAAAGTACATTCTTCTTAAACAAATTCAATGTCTATAGATATACAATTTCATCTGTATTCAGTGCTTACTTGCTAACATTTTGTTGATCTTCTTACTTACCCCAGTCTGTGTCACTTATTCTTGCAAATGATTTATCCCGCAAAATGCCTGCATTGTTCACTACAACATCCACACGCCCAAATGCCTCCAAAGCAGTTTGTATAATCTTCTCACCTTCCACCACAGAATCATAATTTGCTACAGCCTTACCCCCTGAAAAGATTACAAATATTGTTAATTATACAGATTATAAATCCAGAATGAATAAAAAATGAGCACAGATAAGTCTATGAAACTGTCATACTCTCAGTAGTGCTTTGCATGTCTTTCTGGCAGCATCTTGGAAATTTTAATAATACTTTAACTTATGTGCCCTTTATGCTTTCTGAATGCATTATTAGTATTAGTGAGGTAGATCTCTGTTCCTAGTTATCAGGAGAAAAAAAAAACCCTATTTGCATGTTAGCAAAACCCAAAATCCCCTAATTGTATCCAATACTGGATACAAACTCCATGATTTCAAACTTGGCCAAATAAAGTCTCTACACAAGTTTCTTTAAAGTACAGATATGGTGACAAACAAATGATACCAAGTTGGGAGTACACAGCCTTATAGTAAATCCGGCCTCAGAAAGGCACTTAACATCAACACCACTAATGTATTAGTCTGCGCAGCATGTGGAGAAACAAGAGATATTCTCATCAGTCATGTGTTATGTTGAGGTCGGTTATAGGTAATATCTATATCCCACTATGGTAAAGTCTACCCATATTTTGGAAGTGCAATGACCCTCATTAACCCATGTCTTGTCCAAGTAATATAGCTTTCTGTTCCCACTCCTATAGCGGTGAATGGTTCTCAAATATTCATGCCTCCACAAAGCAATGTCATCTCTGTCAACCATCACATTCACGTTGTTCCTTTCACAAAAAACTCCATTTCTATTAATAAATTATGGAACGTCGTTTTCTCAAAATTAGGTAAATTGGTATCACTGTTGACTACACTCGGCATTTTGTTCATTGTTGGTGGTTTGTTTTCAAAAAACAACTTATGCACTTTAGAGCAAATTGCATACTTCACAAAATCATCTACTCTTCCTAACACTGTTTTAGGCTTTTTCCTCTTCTTACACAGAGTTCTAACATTGCCAGCTTCTTTGAACTCCTTGCAAACATGCACAACGCTGCTTTCTGATACATCGGTATATTGTACAGTCAATTTCACCAAATTGAGACAAGATATTGTAAGACCCCAAAAGAAAATCATTTATGTGAATATTTGTTGAGAGTGTAATTTATTTTTGGTGTTGATACGAGTTAGTTGAGTAACGAAAACGTGTTGCTATTGTTCATTGTTACAAAAAAATTAAGTTTGTTTAAAAACGTCATAAATATTTCCATATTTAAATTTAATATATATGTATAAATAAAAGAATTATATGTGTCCAATATTGAAAGCGAAGGGAGAATAGCTAAAGATCACTTCCCTAACAATACGGGAACTATTTGATGAACGCATACGCGGATGTACACAAAAAGAAGGTAGCATCATGTGATGTGGCGCTAGAATTTGTTAATAGCGTCCGTGTCTTTGATATGAGAAGATGTGTTTTTATAGTGCTCTTGGATGCGAGTAGAAAATTGACTAAACTTTCATGAAGCTTTTGTTCTAAAGTTGTTAAAAAATGGGAAAGACTATCAATATAATATAAATTGGTGCAACGAAAGTGTAAAGACGAGAAAAAGCGTTAATAAAGTAATATATTATAGTGACATAACATTGAGTGTTTGTTCATTCCATCTAGTACCACGATCTGGGGTAGAAAAAGAATCTCATAGCTCAGCGCATACAAAGCAACTTATTATAAAAACAGCACCAAAATCATTCACAAATGCATCTGGATCATTCTCCATTAGCTTGTGAAATACATTTAACATATGTTTTTCACCACTTTTTAAAAGTTTTCTCCTGGGGTGTTTTTATAACTCTCAATACTCATTTCTTACATGGCCATGCTATCACAACTCACAAATTAGCTGCCATATTCCTTATTGGCTGACTGCCAAGGTCTGTTCACGTGTTTACAATTTAAAAACAACTCAATTCTCAGTGAGTGGAGCTTTTCCTGTTCTCAAATAAAACTTGTAAGAGTAGTATACTACAAGGGAAATATTAACCATAACTGCTAACAAATTTTAAACAGCAGTAGCATTGAAAAGTTGTGGACCTATTTGGTCTTCTTCCGCATGCTTCAGTCAGGAACCATTCAGAGCATTCAGTGAGGTCATGTGCTTACAGCCATACGAGCGTTTGTGTATTTCAAGTGGCTTGCTTATTTCGGCAGCACTTTAGATACACCCAAAACCCCATTTATAATGTTATTATTATCCTCCTATAAGGACTAGCCTCCTCTTGGTGTGGAGGCATTTATTTTTCTGTTTTCTGCCAGTTGTACATGTTTTCCTGTGATGGTTAATGAGTGAGTGCACACACTCTTTCATGAAAGACCCTACCTTTAATGTCATGCTGCAGCATGAAGCTGTCCGTGTAATGAATAAAACGAATAAAACCATTTACTGAACACGTGTAGGACATGAGGGTAGAACTATTTCACCCCAGGCCATTAGCACACAGTCTTGGCTAACAGTTTCTTTTCCACCCTCCCGTAAATGACATCAAGACAAAGGGATGGAATTTCCAGGTAAGCGGATATAACGCTAGAAAAAGGTAGAATTCACTTGGATGTGAATGAAGGTGGTGTGTGAGGAGACAGCACAGAATACATCATTTTTGGCATGCTACTGCAAACACGTTCTTGTATACACTTAAACCAGGTAGGGAGTGAACTGAAATAGTTTTGGGAGAGTAAAGTTTATTAATATTTGAGAGGTAGAACTGGAACTTAAAAATTCAATGCCACAGCTGGGATTTGAACCACAGACCTTCCGCTTACCAGGCGGGTGCTCTACCATTGAGCTACTGTGACAAACTACCAGAATGGCATTGAATTCTCAAACCAGTTCGTATTTTTCCTGGTAAACCACAAAGGGAGTCTCACATCAGAGACAATTACCCCAATGGTGACTTACTATTGCAAGTACTTTATGTTCCAGGATTAAATAACCTTCAGATGGTAATTATTTATTTATGCCAACAAACTTACTGTTTGTTTGGTTTACCAGGAATAATACGAACTGGTTTGAGAATTCAATGCCATTCTGGTAGTTTGTCACAGTAGCTCAATGGTAGAGCACCCGCCTGATAAGCGGAAGGTCTGTGGTTCAAATCCCAGCTGTAGCATTGAATTTTTAAGTTCCAGTTCTACCTCTCAAACATTGCTCACACACGGCTTGTGTGTTTAAAAACACCAACAGTAAGTTTGTTGGCATAAATTTATTAATATTATTTATTTATGCCAACAAGCTCGCTGCTGGTGTTTTTAATCACACAAGCCATTGTGGGCAGTAAGCTTGTTGGCATATATAAATAATAATTACCATCTAAAGGTTACTTAAAACCTGGGACATAAAGTACTTACAATTGTAAGTCGCCCTTGGGGTATTTATCTCTGATGTGAGATTCCCTTGTGGTCTAACCAGGAAAAAAGTATGAATCAAATGGGGAATTTAATGTTGTTCTGCCAAGTTGGAAATGGTAGCTTAGTGGTTACAGCAGCCGCTCAATAAGTGGAAGATCCATGATTCAAATCCCGCTATGGGATTGAATTTTTCAGTACTGATTCCACCTCTTAAAGTTTATTAAATTACGCAGTCATGTGGTTTCCTAAAAAACCAATGCAACAGACCCAGGATGACCCACATCCTGATATAGATATGAGTCAACCATGCAAGAGCGGTCCAAGGAAAACCCAAAGCTTCACCCTTCCATCCTAAACAAATTGTGAGGTGCTGAGATGGGTGACTCAGTAACAACGGGCAGCATCATAAATCGGTGCCCAATGTAATAGCCTCAAGCACTAGGGGAATATGCTGTAATGTATCTTTTCTTCCACAAGGCACCAGACATTGCTACCAGTCATCAAAGATTAAATATTAAACATGATGGGAAAAAATAAAATATAAATCATTCTAATACACCCCTTGTGCAATTCATTTTAAGACTGTGTTTAAGAACATTTAATTGCAATCCAAATAACTCAGCAAGGAGAATGTAGTAACTGCTAACTGTAGGAAAGATTTGGATATTTACCATCCAATGGTGAATTCACCTGAGGGGATACCCCCAAAAGCCCCATGAAAAGTTAAAATCTGCCAATCAACTTGATTACTGTTAACTTATGATGCGCAATAAAATAATATTTGAAATTTAAAAATGGGCACAACTAAAGTGGCAGGGTTGGATTTCCGGTAAATTGTAACAAGTTCAATTGCAGTTACAGGTATTTTAACTATTATGCAGTCAAGAGTTTATTGTGGAAATTGATTGCTTGTGTAGTTGTATTGTTTGTAGTGTTTAACGCCCACTTTTACTACTACGGCACCGCAGGCGGTGACACTGATGATACATGGAATGAAGATGGAGCACCGGTGGAATGAGATGGCAAGGGAAACCGGAGTACCTGGAGAAAACCCACCCTGACACCGCTTCGTCCACCACGAATACCACATGCGGGTCCCTGGGATTGAACCCGGGCCGCCTAGGTGGTAGGCGAGCGTGCTAACCGCTCGGCTACGGCGCCGCCGTAGTAGTAGTTGTATTGAAAGAACTGTTACCAAAATACGATGTCTAAACAACAAACATTATTTACTTTCTTTTGTAATAGAAGAAATGCACTGCAGGAGGCATCTATTGAAAGAAATACTACTGATGGTAAATCCTTGAATGATTCTTCAGTTATTCTTCTTCAGTCTTGGAATGAAATGTGCACTAAGAAGAGAAAATACTATGAATAATTTCTGGAAAATGGCAAGAAAGATTTGATACAGAAATACAAAAAATCTTTAGGAGGTAGCCAATAAGAGTGTGCAGTTTTAACAGTTTTCCCCTGGAGTGTTTTTTATAACTCTCAGCACTCATTTCTTATGCAGTCATGTTATCACAATTCACAAATTAGCTGCCATATTCTTTACTGGCTGACTGCCACACAGTACACTTTATTCATTGAACATCTATAGAGTGAAAGCTTATTCAAGACATCTATGTTGTATGTCAATTATTTTTGAGCATTCTAAATTGATGTTATTTTTGTCTTGTTATTAGCCTACTGAAAAACTCACTGAACAAAGAATTTTTATGTACAATACATAAAAACCAAATCGTGTACATGGTGTGCAGACAATTTCAGGTGACGTCTCATGATATTCCAGTTCCAAATAGAGATACTGTCACGTATCTGGTTAATAAGATTATGACAAGATTGCTATTCATTAAACCTAAGAAGCAAAAAAGACATGTTGTAACATAGGGAAAAAATTTGCAAAACTGGTACATTATTTACTCTTCATACAAGTCTCTAAGATGTTCTGTACAGCAAGTAGGTGTTTCAAAAACTTCTGTTTACACAGCTCTTTGTTTGTTGTAGTGTTTAACGCCCGCTTTTACTACTATGGCACCGCAGGCAGTGACACTGATGATACATGGAATGCAGATGGAGCACCGGTGGAATGAGATGGTGGGGGAAACTGGAGCACCCGGAGAAAACCTGCCCTGGCGCCGCTTCGTCCACCACGAATACCACATGCGGGTCCCTGGGATCGAACCCGGGCTGCCTAGGTGGTAGGCGAGCGCGCTAACCGCTCGGCCACGGCGCGGCCTACACAGCTCTTTTAACATTAAAACCCTACAGAGTGACTTGTTCAAGAATTGTGACAATGAGGAATGTCAGAAATGTCTCAGTGCAGATGGTCACCACTTACAACAAGGTTAGTACTCGCTACATTGCATGACTATAACTGATGAGCAACATGGGAGTTTTAGAATAGAGAAAGTCTCAGTATACTAGACAGTATGCAGAGCATGCTTACATGCTATCCAGGCCAGACCATAAAACCACCATTCGTTCTTTATATGAGGAGGTACTTTTCAAATTGTATTATCTCCATTAGAGCAAATTTTTCAGGAGAGAAGAAAAACTAACTCCTAAACCCCCAGCGATAAATTGAAGTTTTAAAAGTACAAAAAACAGTGTATGGGTTCCAAGATTAAGGATGTATTTTCACTGGAATCAATTCCAAAACAGGGTAGCAGATACTTATAAAAACAATGTGAACATAATATGGTTTGATGTGGAAATAAACTTTAGCTTTGAACATACTTAAAATGTATGACATTTCCTTACATAAACAAAACAAAATACACAAGTTTTCTTATAAGTTCCAGCGTCTAATTACTCTATTAAGAAGTGAGTTAATGGAATATTTGTTTACTGAACTCATTAATAAAATGTGAAATTACTGTATTCAATTCCTTCAAAATCTTAATTGTCCCTGTTTTTACCAGGCAGGCAATTTCTGTGTGTAAATTTGTCTGCACTGAATGTTTTGGCAATCTATTCCTGTGCATTGGTGCTCATTCTTGACAGTCTACTTACAATGTATGATTGCACGGAAGAGGAAGAACTTAATATGGTTTGAAGTAGACCAAATGGTGGAGAAAATATGATTTGAAGTGAACCTCCATAATTAGTTTGCTTAGAAACTAATATGGTTAGATGCGAAATGAATTTACCATTGGATAGAACACATTCAAAATATCAGGAATACACACAAAACCCAATTATGTAAAAAATGTGGACTTAGTACAATTTAAAAAGTTGTTGTTCTTAGCTAATGCTGGATTTCTGACAATGAAGTCATTAATCCTCGACTAACCTTTTAGCTGCATAAAATGGTAGATTAACTATTGATTTGTGCACATTGCCGGTACCCTTTTTTGCAAGAAAATCAGCTTTCTCATTACCACTCAGTCCACAGTGAGCTGGTATCCATTGGAAGACTAGGTGTTTTTGAAGTGCTGTTACATGGGTAAGGATTTTCCAACATTCTATAATTGTTTGGTTTTTTGGTGACAACTTGAAGGTAATTGCTATAATTGCTGCCCTGGAATCTGAGAGAATAACTGCTTGATGAAAATGTGAATTCTATACAAAAGATATCCAAGGATTTTTTATGAACACACTAAGTGTCTCCTCTAAAATTTGAAAAGTACCTCCTCACATATATTGCTTAGAATGAAATACCTATTGCATTTGTCTTATTTTATATGCGTATTTATGGCATTCTCAGTTAAAAGTTAAGCTTCTCTTTACAAGCATGTTCTTTAATAACTCCAATGTATTTGAATTCCAGAACAAGGGTTTTATAAGCCCTTTTTAATCTTTTAGTAATTTAGAAATGAAATTAGATGAAGTTATATCCCCTTGTCCATCAGAATGAATTGGGCTTTTCAATGGTCAAAGAATGAAAAAGAAAGAAAAGAGATGCACCCATGCAGAAATGTTTTCTCTTACAATGCTAATACAATTAAAATTAATTCACTAAATTAACTACTTAAATGCACTACCTTTTGTAATGGGAAGTTTTCTAGTCAAATTACCAGAGAGATGTTTAAAACAGTAACAGCCAGAATTCATGGAGAGAATGCATCCTTTTTCCCCTTAGCTGTTAATCTCAAGACAGTGGAATGTTCTGTAACAAGCATCAAAAGTCTGGGTGGTCGCCCTAAGTGCCCTGAGAAATATAAAAAGAAGAGGGGAATAGATAACTGCAATGGAGTAGACATATATGATATGACGTCTGCCAGTGGGAAGTACAAAATTTCAAGGTATCGAGAATTAAACTCATCAGGGTGATACAGATTACTATGGATAAGAAGTTCATATGCAATTGATTTTGGGAAATTTCAGCAATAATTCTTCTGGATGTGTTTTAGGTAAATATGACTATGAGTAACAAAGTGAACATATACTGCAGAATATAATGTGCTATCACCTTCCTTGTTGGACACCAAGGATCTCCCACTATCCTCACTAATACCCTGAGTTTAACCCAACCTGTTTCCTGACATCCTGATGTGGGGCTGGTGCTAAGGATGACATGCAAACTTAATAGCTGAGAAACAGATGGATGATGACAATGTCAGAACCTGCTGCCACAATTGGCATCATCAAAGTTACAATACTGCATTTACATTGATATCACTTAGAACACAATCCCCTAGGTGTACCATTCCCTTCTTGTTGCTGCACTGAAACAGGTCTACTCCATCACATTGCCCTGAAGAGGAACACGTGATAAACAAGCTTGTCAATACATTTACTGTGTTAGCAGTGAATAACCGGGTTAGGTCTATTTCACCTTCAACTGCTAGTGAAAATATAATATGCATAGGGAGATGGTGCTGAAGATAATAACATTATCAATGATGATATGGGAAACTAACCTTTCCTCTTTATTTCTTCCACAACAGCATCTGCAGCTTTGCTGCTTTTTCCATCGCCATGACGGCCTCCACCAAGATCATTTACCACTACTGCTGCTCCATGCTCAGCAAACAGCAGTGCATAAGCTCGACCAAGACCTGTAAACATTTATTTTTAAGTAGCTTTTGTTAAAATAATGTTTGCTAAAATAAATTACCTGTGACAGCCACTGTCAAAAATTACCATATTTATAAATATCTCAAAATGATATATACGATTATATCACTATGCTTGAAGTAAAATACAGAAGACATCCCAAAAAAAAAACACATTGGCAGAAAATACTGCAAATGATTAGCTACGTAATACTAAAGTGCTATATGATATACACTTTGCTTTATACTAACTCTCATTTTTACAGTATGCTCTTAGAAAGTAACGATATAACAAAAGCTAAAACAATTGAATAAGAGAAAACAATTCCACTTAACATAAAACACAACTCAGTGCACCATAAAGCAGGATATCAAATTATTAAAACACGTAAAAACTACAGCTGAATTGATAATTTGGGAAAAATACATATAAAGAAGAATGTTCACCTAGCCATAAATTTTGAGATACCACAAGCAGAATCCTAAAGTTTACATCCAGCAATCCAGATAGTGACACAATCACAGCCACAACATATTCTTACTCTTTAAATGCCATTTGAGAAACCGTTGGTAATGAAGACAATGGTCTTCAAAACACATCTGGATAAAAAGTTAAGTGAGACAACAGAATCTTCCTCTTCAAATGTCAGTTGAGAAACCATTGATAATGAAGAAATGCATCTGGATAAAAAGTAAATAAAGTGACACTAAAAATGTCTACAGGTTGACAATACTTCAACCCCACCCCCACCAAATAACTTTGATGGAGTCTGTGAATCTCTTGGGAAACTGAACTGTCTGTTCTAATTTGGTCCTTTTCAAATTTCTATCAGATGCAGGGAGTATTGCAAATGTGGTGCATAATTGTGATCTATGGAGATCTTTTTAACTTTTCCATTAATTTCAATGTCAAAGAATTTCTGTGTTCATTTCTTTACAGGATAAGGTCCTGAGTAAGTAGGTTTCAGTGGCAATGTTGTGACACTTTGGCATACAAAGACATATGAAGATGTTGCAAGCTCCTTTAAGACGAAAACAGTTCTGTTCCCATCTTAGACCCGTCCCGTCTGTTAGCGGACAACAGATACTTTATGCTGATGACACCTCCATTATTTTTAATGGTACAGATATTCAAAATTTAAAGACAAACCTTAACCAGGCTGTAAAACAATTGGAAGCATGGTTTACTTGCAACGGATTAAAACTCAATAAAACAAAAACAGAAATCCTGCAATTCAAAACCACGGCAGTGAATAATACACAAACAAATTTGTTAACTTCAGCCTCCTCAAAAGAAGTAAAACTATTAGGATTATTTATAGACGAGCGGCTCAAATGGACCAATCACTTAAACTACGTAGAAAAAAAGTTGAATATTGCCTGTTTCCACATGTCAAGTTACAAACCTAAATACTAGAAAAACCATATATTTCAGTTTCTTTCACTCAATTCTCTCATATGGAATAACTATATGGGGTAATGCTACAGATTGGGAGAGAATCTTTAAAATCCAAAAAAAAGTTATACGCATACTGACCCACTCAAGTTATAGAGTTTCTTGCAGGCCACTATTCAAAACATTAGAAATCCTGACACAACCCAGCCTATATATGTACAATCTAATTATACACGTGCACAATAACCATGACAGATATATAGCAAATCAGCACCAGCATGAACACAACACAAGACGAAAAGGAGAAATGAAATACCCAGCGCATAGGCTTGCACTCTATGAAAAAAGTCCACAATATATGGGGTGTAAAATATACAATAAATTGCCACAAAGGATTAGGAAAATCCCAAATCCAAACCTCTTTAAAAGAACAGTCAAGAGTTTGTTTGCCAGCAAGGCATACTACTCTGTTACAGAATACATGGACCTCAGAATGTCACAGAATACTGTGGCCTCAATTTTAGGTGTCTTAACAAATCATTACTGTACATTTTTTCTCTTTTACCTTTCTTTTATATTTCTATACTCGTGTTTGTAAATATTGTAGACTTATTTTAATCCTTAAAGTTGCAATTATAGTGTATTGACGAGTCACCAATTTACGAGCACCTGCTCACCCATGAGTGTAATGTGACGAATAAAGTATAAGTAGAAATTGGGACTGGTTTCAATGAGTGGATAACGTCTTCCAAATATCTCACAAAGTCTTGTTGGGAGATTAGGTCAAGTGACATGAGACGTTGACCATACGCCTGGATCCTGGCACCATATGCTGCAAAAATTTCAAATTTATTCAATGATTTCCTTTCCCTGTATGTTAGTGGTACCACAGAAACATCTGCCCTGGTGTCGACTAGGAAGTGGGTTGCTGTACTTTTGTCGCTGATAGATAGGTGACTTACCTCTAACCACTGGACCACTGTTGCCATGGAGAGTTGGGGAATTATTTTTTCCAATGTGTTATGAAATGGAGGTCAGAGACATGCTGCATGGCTGTAAACATCTGTATGCCTTCTCACCAAATTTAGTGTGGTAGTAACATTTCCTTATCTTTGTTGGAGGTCCTGCTTCCGTATTCCCACTTCTGAACCTGGATCTAGGCCGTGGTTTGCCGTGTTGATGGTGGCTAGTGATAACGTGCTTATTCAATTCTGCAACCTGAACTTGTTTCCTCCGTTTGTCTTGATGTTTTATTCACCGGTTGTTCTACCATAATAGGTGCAATAGGGCATGAGTTTGTGGGTTTCAGTTCCCAAATCTGGTTTGCTATGGCCAAACCAGCTTCGTCAGCTCATTACTGTTTACTGATAGGATAGCGTGCATTTCTCTTGGTAACTGCTGTAACCACAAGGTTTTTAGGAAATTCTCATCTATATTGTTTGAGGCTAAATTTCTCATTTCGCAAAGTAACTGTGATGGTTTGCGATCCCCGAGTTTCAGATCCATTAGCAATTGCTGTGTGCATTGGGTTTTGCTATCTGTGAGTCAAAATGAGACACTCTTTGAATGAATCGCCCAAATGACCTCATTGTCGATGGGCCCTTAAACTCCCACAAATGAATCACATTTACCGGAAAGTGGAGAATTCATAAGAATGTCGGTCACTTGTGTTGGAATTTCTGAATCAAATGAACTTACGACAGTGTCATATTTAGTTTGATCCAGGTAATCTTTGAGTTACAGAATGAGCTTCAAGTTGAATGAACCGTATCCTTGTATCAGTTTCCAAAATGGTGGAACTTTGATGGATATGTGTGCTACTACAAGTTCCAGGTTTTCATTTACTGCTTCAGATGTAGCTTGTATTCCTTCCAACACGTCATGGTCAACTAAAATGCTATATGATATACAATTTGCTTTATTGTAATTCTGGTGTTTACATAGGAGCTTAGAAAACAACAAAAATATAACAAAACCTAAAACAATTGAATAGAGAAAATAATGTTTATAGCCACTACAATACTCTGGATTACATTCCATATTTGGTAGTGTTGATGGGAGTGATGGTGGTAGGGAAAGAAACACAAGGTTCTACATTTTACTTTCTCCATCACTTTCCTGGATAGAGTAATTCTGTGATTATGTTACACACTTTTAGGGATGATAGAGGAGATAATTATGAACAACTTTCATACAGGAACCCATGTTTGGAACTATCTTGTTTGATAGATAGAAGCAAGCACTGTGTGTTGTCAGAATGCTGTCTGTAACAGATTGATAGAGTGAAACTTTTCATTCTAAAGTGATTGGGAGGCTATCAGTTTCTTCAGAGCTAAAGGGTTTTTTCTTTAATGTAGGCCAAGATGTTGTCAAGGTAATGTTCACATGTTGGTATGGTAACATTGTTGTAATCATGGAAAGATTTACATTAAGAGAACTTACTGTTATGCGTTTCATTTATGGAAAAGCAAGCGATAATGAAACAAAAGCATCAAGACTTTATTGGTTCATATAATTTTATTGTTCACTGTAAGAATTTTTTTACACGTTCATGACTTCGTCAATTTTTAGATAAGGAATACAAATAATGGGTATGTTTTAAACAATAATATGAATACAAATAACATATAAATAGAGGCAACACTACAATAATATGAATTTAAGTTATGTATACAGAAGCTATGGATTTAATATACAGATAATGCAAATTCATAGTTCCACCAGGTTTTGGACACTATTAATTGCAATCCAGAAAATAGAAAATTACAGATAGATACAATTATTCAAGGAATGTATATACAATAATTTACGTTAATGTGTACTGTCTTAGACACCAACCAGGCCATCCATTTTTACAAGACTTCTTTGACGCATGAAACAGGGAGCCTGCGAGTAAAAATGGTGCAAGAACTTGTAGAATTCCTCAATTTGAGGAACAGGTAATGCATCTTGTATGTGAGTCATCATATTTGAGTACTCAAAAGTTTGTAAACATTATGGCTTCTTCACAATCTTTAAGGTAGAGAGTTCTACATATGCACTGTTTGTACCCATTTTATGGTCAAAAAGTCCAGACACTGAGTCCAGTATGCTGGCTGATTACCAGTTCCTGATGTCTTTCTTGATTTATGGCCAAATGAATTGTTTCTTGATTAGATCAATTGAACTTTTCACACCAGAATGAGAAAGGTTGTAAGAGAAACTAAAGATTGTTTGTTGGTATTGTTTGGACATATATAGTTGGTTCTCTTGTGATGCATTCCGTAAGTTCCATACATTTTGGTAATATTATTGTCTACAATAAAAGGGAGAATGGTTGTTGGAGATTCCAAAATTTATCACTTTGTGGGCATTGATGATTTCTTTCATAAATGCTGCTTGCATACCAATGATGAAATTCTTGAGCAGGCATCTGCTGCAATGTTATCTCTGCCACAAATGTAACAGATGTCCATAGTGAACTGTCTAATGTAATTTATATTTCCAAACTGTTGTGGTGAAGCTTTGCTGCAACTTGCTTGAACATGAAGGTCAATGGTTTGCAGGCAGGGTAAATAGGAAACTGTTGTCCTTCTAATGTGTTTTGTGGTAGCATAAACAGCAAGGAGTTTTGGTCATTAGTTACATAATTTCTTTGTGTATCTGTGGGCTTCTTGGAGAAAAATGCCAATGGCTGCAGAATGTCATCTTTAAACTGATGAGGTGATGCACCAACTGTGATGTCCAAGGAATCAACCATTAAAACTAGTGGTAGTTTTGAGGATGGATGAACTAATAGAGTTGCACTGATCAGACTGCATTTAAGACCTCGAAAGTTTACTTATAATCTTCAGTCCCATTGATTTTTATCT
This sequence comes from Tenodera sinensis, assembly GCA_030765045.1. Lineage (NCBI taxonomy): Eukaryota > Metazoa > Arthropoda > Insecta > Mantodea > Mantidae > Tenodera > Tenodera sinensis. Next base: position 166,069,598 of record CM060965.1, on the reverse strand, counting down.
GATTCTTCTTGGTGACATATAATAAATTTAAAAGAACAACTAGCTTGCTAGCAGAACTAGGAAGTGTTCAATAAAAATGTTGTTGTTGTTGTTAGCTAATGCTGGATTTCTGACAATGAAGTCATTAATCCTCTTGCTCTCCAATATTTGAAGAGAGCAATAGCAGTAATAGTAACCGCTTTTTAGAGAGCACCATATTTTTATGTTTAGATGGTCACATCGCTCTCTCACAAACCCCAGAATGTCTGGAGGACCACACCTGTCGTTGGTTTACTGGTTTCACTGACCTGACCGGGAGAATTATCAAAATAAATTCACAGACCATATCCTCTGATCACCAATCAGAGGACGAATTATATGCCATGACAGGTCAGCATGTTAGGGGTTAAGATTTTATAGAGAAATAGAGAGGTTGGAAAAATAAAGACTCCTAGCCCTCGGGAACCCTAATGGCATCGGGGTCGGAAGAGAACAAGAGATGACCAAGGTAAGGTCAGGTAGAAAAGTTACAGTGAGGAGCAAAACACCAGTAAGTTGAAGTAATGTTCTGCTCAGCTTGGGTACCTTGTGGTCGCTATTTACATATCCCCTAGACGGAGACCCCTGAGTCATGTGTGTCATATAGTATACAGGTCCATGTCCACAATTTCCCATTTACATGTATATGAATCTTTAAAAACTCCACCACATTCAGTTTTCGCTTCTGCTCAGCTATAGTGGGCCAGATCCAAACAGCAAATCATGCTATGGACTCACAGATATGTGACTAGTTGGAAAATATAGCTGACATTGAACAAGAGTTTGGTGGAAACACTGATGTAAATTTAAGAAAAAGAAGTAGAAATTATGAAAAGTGGATGAAGAATGTGAGAAAGAAGATAAGAAATAGTGGAGAAGCATACATGAATTTTAGTGGCAAAGTTGTAGTTGCAAAACTTTATGAAAACATATATTATAAATGTGCTCTCCGTTGTTTTGAGCGCCTCTTCCATATGCCGATAGGAAGAATGCTCATGATATACTTTGGAAGATTGGTACTTTTGATGAACAGAATGCACATATTGCTGCTTTGATTCAAATTACAAATATAAAACAAAGGAGTGATAAAATTTGATACACTTTGAAAGAAATGAAGGGCTGGAACTCTGGACATTTCTCCAAATTTAAGAGGTAGATGTCCTGAAAACATAATAATAACTCGAGTATCTTCACCATGGGATTCAACATCAGCATACATAGCTCTTATCAAGCTAACAGGTGCTAACAATGATCTAATTCCATTGCTTCCATTTATTCTGCCAGTGAATCATGAATTTTACAGAGATCTAATACCAGTGGTAGAAGAAAATAATGCTGATTAACAGCATTTTGTGCTGAAAAATGAAGATGGCCCAGTAAATTATTTTCAATTTGTACAACTACTTTGGAACCAAAATGGGCCACATCCAATTGATATTCAACTATGTAAATAATACTCATATTAATGTCAAATAATCATTAATTTACATTTTCTAAGGGTAGATAACTATGTTGTTGATAGCAAGTAAATGCTGCATAATGCTACAAATTATTATTCAATAGATTTTGAAATTAACTTAACTTTAGTATTATTTTTCTCCATTTTTTAAAAATGGTACATGGCCCACTTTGGTTCTCAGCCCTTCAATTATTCAATGTCAAAACAAAATGGTATATTATCAATAAAATGTGACATTGAATCTCATGACACTGATTCCTTTAAGGTTAGCCAAACTCATGAGAGGATGGAATGCTGTTTCTGTAGTAGATCAATTCAAGTAACTTATTTTTTAAAAAAAATTATGGTTAGCCCTTTTTTGCAAGCACCCATTCAATTGTTAAACTCCTGAACAAAAATAAGGACTAGATTTTCTGAAGTTTCTACATGAACTGCATTAGTGATAAGCTAATACTTTGATTATTTTTGTATAGGCCATAGGATGAAGTTAAGAAAGCTAGGTGTCACAGGACGCAAAGCCAAAAGTAATCACTTGGTGTTGGCTGCCTACAATAATACAGCTTTACTGAGATGCTATAACAGCTACCAACCATGAACTTCATTTGTTTGCTGCCATTTGCTGCAGTTATTTTAGTGATTAACCTAACTTCTGCCTTGGTGCTTTAATTGTTCTCATTTAGCGACAATATTTTAATGACACAGATTTGAACAAAACATGCTTATAGGTTTACACCAAATTGGTAGAGAGTAGTGTTTAATGCCCATTCTTTCTGTATGCGGGGACACAGAGGATAGATGAAATGAAATAACTGGGAAGAAAACATTCCAGGCCTAAGTTTAGGGTCAGTTATGTATTCTGTGAACTGAGAAAAACCTGGAAAAAAAAAAGAAAACTCAGTCACGGAGGATAGTCCTAGCAGGATTTGAACTGCAGACCTCCCATTCACAAGTCTGTGCCTTAACGTTCTTGGCTACTGGTATCATTGCTGCTACAAGTATATAAACAGAAGTCACCAGAGGGAAAGTCATGATCTGTAGGTAGTTCAATGGAGGAGTAGTCCTCTATACTGTTAAAAGTCCACATGAGAGTCCTAAGTACAGAAAGTTACAAGGATGAACAGGAAGGTTAATTCTGAAAAGTGCTGCTGGTAATTCTTAGATACAGCTTAAAAACCTTCTGCCATTTAACCCCTGGCACTTGCAGAATTTGCAGTCAGATGAAAGAAATATGGATTAAATCCTGAATTAGTACAGGAAGCCTTGTATTTTCATATCCTATTTACATTTTTATTGTTCTGGAGATTACAAAGAAGAGTTTGCGCTATGAGTCTGGAAACCATAGGCATTAGGCAATCTAAATTTCATTCTTTTGGCTAAGGTGAAAAATCCTGGGTAGTGGTTCAAGGTAAGTTTTAAGTGCAACCTGACTTCTACACATCTTTATAATTGTGAGGTTTAAAAACCCTTAGGCACTCTTTGGATTCCAGGCTCATCTGTGTTACAATTCATTCATTTATTTCCTTCACCTTCTGAAGGTAATCACACAGGTACACTCAGAACGTAAAACATCAAAACATAGTTTAAAATGACAACTGAAATTATAACTAACTAGAGAGCTACTGAACGCAACTTATGAAATTCTGATCAACTTAAAAACAACTTTTTTTAGGGCAAATAATGCAACAATGCTGACCTACAAGCAGAAAGTTATATGTGTTAGTCAACCGATTCTTAAACACACTTTATGAATTCATGTAATCTTAGAAAAGAAACTTAGAATAGAATTAATTGTTCATTCCAGCAATCAGATACACATACATCTGCTAATATAAATTAGTTTCACATCACAGCTTTGTACAAAGAGAAGTCTTGATGAAGCCAGTTATTGCTCTGCATCTGTTGATATGTAGCACTTCCAATTATTTATCACTTTTGATGGTGTTTGGCATGAACGACTCACCATCCACAGAGGGTCCTAAGTTATCGAGACAGGCTTTCAGTACTTCTATATCTCTCTTTCTGTGAGCTTCAATACAGGAAATTGGTTTGGGATCGAGATCTGTGACTCCTACATTGATGGCATAATGCTGTCCATCTCTTCCCTGGGCCACATGTTCAGAAGGCAATTCAGTTTTGCTGAATCCTGAAGGAAGACTTTGAAATGCTATCATAATAGAGCAGTCTTTTGCTGTTGTTGCAATCAAATGCCGGTGTATAGGTGTTAAACCTCGCCCTTCACCAGCTCCAGCAGTTAACATTCCACTTATATACTCATAATCTCTTGATTCATCCTCATTCTGCTCCCTTATTTCCTCTAACCAGGAGCAGTACATTTCATATATGCGGTCTCCACCATATTTTTCAAGTTTCTGTGCATGCAGGATTCTGTCCAGTATGCAATCAGAAGGAAGAGGTTCAGATTTCCAATCACATGATGGCAGAGGCAGCAATGGTCTCACTTTATCCACCAATGATGATGGTACCCTTTCATTACAGTAAACTGGCACAGATTTTGCAGGTACAGAAAATGGGCGAAGCAATTCAAGGCAACCACGGTCCCAAGTGGCATATATGTTTGTGAAGTTTTGGTTCTTCTGACATCCCACCATCAAGTTTCTGGTGAGTGCCTGAAGAACAAGGTCACACATGTAATCGATCAGCCTTGACTTCTTATGAGGATCAACTGCGTCCGAGTCACCAAACCAATCACTCAAAACTTCTGCCAACTGCTCAACTTTGTCATCATCATAGACTAACACACCATTCTTGAATATCTTCAGGTTATTTTGAGGATTATTAAGTAACGCTTTCAGAGCCTTGATCATGCGTGTTCTAATCCCTGAAAACAAGTCCAATGGGCAGTAACTACTTCTGGTGCGGATAATGCCTTTTTTTGCCTTTAGATACTGATTCAAGCAGAAGGTGCATTTACTGAGACGTCTGTCTACAGGAGGCAGCCAGCCTTGTTTTGGTTTAATCTCAACACAGAAAGTCGGAGTTGAAGAAATTCCAGGTATTTCCAAATGTTTTGGTAACAATGCATAATCTGGATAAATGGTGACATATCCATACTGCAGAGATTTGTGGTGACGGAAAGCTGGTCTTTGAGCCCGCAACTCACTATCAAGCACAAGAACTTCGATCAACTCCATGCACGCTGTTTGAGGAGGCTGGATATAAGCTTTTCCCAGAAGAGGAACCATAATACCATGACAGAAAACAGCTTCACGCCACACTCTCTCTCTTTCAGTCTTATTGGATATTCCTTGTTGTCCTATGCTGGAGTTGTCCCCCAGACATTTATGCAGTCGTAAGATAACTCTCTCCTCAGGCAGAGACAGCACTAAGTTCATGTTTCCTTCTCCTCGGTACGTCCATTTCTTACCCAGCAAGCTTATCTGGTGTGGTGTATTGGGGTCTATGTTTGGAGGACCCAGCATTATTGGTTGCTACCTAAGATCAAATCCCATTTTGGGTAGAGGGGAATAAAGATGTCTGCTCCAGGCTTTGGCAAGCTGGGTCTTAGATCTTATGCCAACTAGCGTGGAACTGTTGCACTCAATGAAGGCAAAGGATCCTCCAAGTGGTTGCTGCATGAGGTTGAAGCTCACCTTTGGACTGCACCTCCCTCTCGTGTATGCATGCGACACCAACTCCCACGTATTCACTCAGATCGATTCCAACACCGCAATAAAACCTTTAACGGAAATTAAGATTAACCATGAAGTTATTGCATTACATTCATGTTGAACATTTAAATCCACTACTGAAAAATGTTTGTTAAACTTCAAATCGTGTTTTAACAAGATACAGCTTAACCTGAGAATAAACTTGTCAATGACAAGAATCTCTAACCAATAAAAATGTATATGCCCCAGAAAACCGTGCAGGCCCTGAACAGTTGTAGGTAACAGATTTAGATGTTGGAACAGCAAGTGTAGGTGTTTCTTCTGTTCTTCATTTTTGATGCTACTAGGATGTTGTGTATGTAACAGTAAACAAAATCTAGATCATGCAATATGGGATCAAGACTGAGCTGCATTTCTTAGGCCAAAAGGAAGACAAAGGAATTTGAATAATCTAAATGGGATAGTTACAGCCGTTTTAGGTACATCATCTAGTATGATGGTATGCTTTTATCAAATCTATTTTAGAAAAATATCTGTTTGCTGTCTAATTGGTTGTTGAAATCTTGAAGGTTTGGATGAGGTATCTGTCCAGTTTGGTATGTTGAATGTACCGATGTGTCCGCAAGGATGCCAGGAACCATCCTTCTTGGGAAGTAAATCAAGTAGGTGGGCCCAACAACTTTCAGAGAGTTGACATATTCCCATGTTGATCGCTTGCAGAAATTCGGCTTTGGCTGTACTGAATTTATCAGGGAAAGACTTCATGTGTTTGTTGTGACTGAATAACCTTCATAACCATTGTGGATGGAATAGAAAAATGAATACTCCCACATAGCAAATTTGGAAACTTCTTAAGAATAGCAGCATGTTTATGGTCAGGAGGCATGGCATACACTGATTCTATCCTAGGCACTTTAACCAAAGTGCCTGATGTTGCTAATAATGTTGTAGAATCAATTAGCCATCTGCTCTACAGATCAATTAGAAGTTTCTAATGATGGACAAAATCTGCACATTGGCAACTGTGAATTTCCATGGGAAGTTTCAGTACAATTCTAGGTGAAGTCATAAGAGGCATTCTCCGTATGTCTTAAGACATGTCCCATTCACCACCTAGAGTCTTCAATTGGATACCAACAATCCATATTTGAGGATCGAATTACAGATATGTGTCAATGAGATATCATAATACACTTGATTTGTCATAAAAAAATCTGATGTGTTGCACTCACATGACTTTCTCTACTCTTGTACTAACCATTCTTACAAACTCTTATTCCTATATCTTCTTCGGGTTAGTTAAAATAAACATTTGTACAAATTATCTTATTGCTTATTTCCTTGTAGGTGCAAGGGGAATATTGGAATACAGTAGGCTTTGTGCGATAGTCAAATCTTTTAAAGCTTTGAGATTCCGTTCTCTTTGCATACGTAACATATAAAAAAATGAACAACGATGACCCATTTCACGAAAGTTCTAAGTTTTCCGAAACTCACACACATAACAAGGAATATCTCCGAAATGGTTCATCCTACATGAAAATTTATTGAGACATAAATTGTGTATTTTAGCAAGATATACATTTTTTGTATAGTATGATTTGGTCTATCTCTAACGGTTTACAAGTTATGCAAAAGTCGTCCAGAGTAAATACGACTACAGGGGCTATAGGCAGAAAATTCAAGATATACATTTCATTTGTAATCAAAATATCTCAAACATATGACATTTTAATAAAAATCGTTAGAGCCATTTTCAAGAAAATCAAAATTTTCAGAAAAATTTTCCATGTAAAGGGTAGTTTAGGGTGGGGCTATTTTCTTCAAAATCTTCGTGTCACATCCTTGAAAGACATTAAACATAAATACCAACTTTGGTTTTTAACAGACTTTTCGTTTTTGAGTTATGCTGTCCACAGACTGACAGACTGATACACAGACACACACACGGACCTTTTTCTAAAAATGCTTTTTTTAGATTCAGGGGGCCTCAAAACATGTATTTCCGGTGAAATCTCGACATCAAATTTTTGGGTGGAATACAATACTTCCCCTACTTACCAGTAGAGAAAGTAAAAATGAGGCGATGGGAAACAACACCTCCATCACAAACTGCCATAGTGGTTAAATTAACACTAGTTGGTGATTCTGACAGTTTACTCGGCATGTGTTTTGGACGTGGTGTATCGGTGGTGTAGGAGCCTGTTGCCATGATGACCAAGTTTGACCTTGAAATAGCCAATAACCTTCATTCTCATGCAATCGCCTTTTCAACCACCTCCATATGCTACGCCTATGCATTGCCACATCTTAGACGGACACATGACAATGTTTTGTTTGCTTTCGCACTGGCTCGTTATTATAAAGTTAAAGCATAAAATTGGTGAACTGCAAAGTGTGTGACAGGTAGAATCAAGTCTTGATTCTGCCTCTCAAACATTGCCCAGAAATTTAAGCCAACATGGATTTAGTACAGGCTTTCTTTTGGATTGCATTTAAAATTGTAAAAGTCTAAGAAAAATAACATCTTTGGTCTATCAGGTATAGTATAATATGTATAATACTGGCACAGACACTTAAATAATCATGTGGCAGCATTTATAAAGGTATTAAATATAATGGAGTGCACACTTATTCTTACACAGCTCGAAAAATTAACACCATTCAAAAGTCTACTGGCCCAGTTTATGCCATATCTTTATTTTGAGAAGTGAAAACTTTTAATTACATATATGTATATTACATCAAATTTATTTAATTGGTCAAAGCACAGTTTTAATCTGCTTATAGTTATCTGTCATAAGTAAGGCAAAAAAGTTGAATCTGTTTACTTCTCCTCTTGCCTTCGGCTGGGGAATGACAATCCACCAAAGGATCTGCAACACTGCATGTTCTGCACGTGGCATAGCGGGAGTGCACATATCAGGAAAGCAACTGTCAGAATTCACAAGTTATGTTAATTCAACTCAAGTATGGGGTATTTGAGTTTGACAATTTTTTAGAGTTTTGTGCATTGGATTGCCAAAATGAGCATGGACCATGGCATATATTTGCTCTAAAGTTCTATTTAAAATGGTACCAGCATATAGATGGAAATGGAATTATGGATCTCTAACAAGTGTGTTAAGTGACATGCAAGGAATGAGAGCTATCATCAGAACAATGAAAATACTCTCAAAAGTTGCCTTGTAAAGAGCATGATCTTGTTAATTCACTGATAGCAGTGGTTAGTTGAGCTATCCGAGCTTCCATGTGAGAAATGAGAATGTTGCTTGATTAGATCACTTGGGTTTGATGCTGCTATAGATAGACCGCAAACAAAATAAAGTTGGAGGTGTGGCTTACCAAAACTGAAGATCATCTACTTTCCCCCTCCACTGCGCCGTCTGCTCTGGTCAGCTATTCACTTGCTCTCATATTCATACAAGGGAATGTGAGAAGGGAGGGAAGCGTTATCATGTGATGAGTCAACCAACGGCTGATGATGGGATCGAATGGTCCTGAAAACGTTTCTGCTTTAAAAAAGCAATTTAGTAGTGAAGGTGAGTGTAAATAAGTGACTCAAAATAACCTCAAACATAAAGAATACTTCACTGTCAATAGTGGTTCTATTTTTAAATTCTTTACTTGGATGTTGCCTAATGTTCCTTCCTTGAGAAATTGGGAAGATTTCCTTTCACCTAGCTCCAACTCTGTTAACAATTTGCTAACCTTTCTGCCCTCTGATTCTTCAGGTTCATAAATAAGGCAATTCTTAAGGTCCAAAAACGGAGTAACACTAAAGAGGTCGTGTTAAAATGTTGGAAATAATTTCAGTGGCATCAGCCTCTAGAGATCCCACAATGCTATTGAATTTTAATCTTTCACTCTTAATTTCTACAGTAGCAAATTATGCTTCAATTTCAGGGAAGCACACCTTTATGTTCTTCATTCAGTTGGGCACAACTGTTACTGCAATCTGTGTGAACTCAACTTCATTACTCTTGTTTTTGATTTCATTCATTTTTACGGAGTTAAAAATCAGGAGTCACCAGTGTAGCTGTGTTGTGTGTTGATTATCTGTATATTAAACGACTTCAGGATAAGAATAGCTTAAAAGGTTTTTGTTGACTCGCTTGTTAGAAGAAAATTAACAAATTGTACATAACTAACAAAACTACAAAAAAATGAGGGTCATCTTGAAGGAATATTTATTTACATCCACCACAGCATGAAAACAGTGATGATGGGAGCACCTAGGTCAGAAAGCAAACACTGAGCAAAAGTAATGGTGAGGAAACCGACTTGGTTGAAAAGGAGGTGATAAGTGAGATTAAGTCGCCTAGGATACATACTAACCATCAACCGATTGATCGTCAATCTCATTTGGGTAGCTTCTTATGCCACATTACTAGAACATACTGTTCAATGACATAAATACACAGGTGAACGTTTTCGAAAAAGTGCTTTTTTGGGGGGAAGGGTGTTCTGAAGATTTCAAAACAAACTTCCAAAGAAATCTTAACATAGAATTTTTGGATGAAATCCCATATCTCCTCTAGTAATAAAAATAATATAACTGCTGCGTCATGTTCCCAAGGGGAGCATTAAAAATGATGCATCATATTTGCAATAGAAGTATAAATATGCTTCTCCTGTACTATGTACATTATACATACCCGCTCCTGCTCCAGTAACCACCACAACACGACCATCAAATCTTAATTGATCCATTGTTTCTTGGATTTGTCAATTCTGCAATGTCATTCACTTCCAAATGAGGCAGCAATCAACACTGAAACATAAATTTACACTTAAAATGCCAACAGTGTATTGCTCGGCCGGCCTTTGAATGATTACTGATAACTGAACACCCAATACTGCAATGTCATTCTTATCAAGGGCATGCTCCCGACTTTGGACTGATTAATATTGGTATTCAAATTTCAAACAGGAACTCATGTAAATAACGAAACATAAAAGTCCCATGTCACGCAGATACCATTAATAACTTCCGGTATTGAAATTCAAGTGTAATGTACTAAGTACCTGATGTCACGGAATCTTTCTCCGCAAACAATTATACCTATAGCTTTTACACTAACATATAACCGCGCCGCAGGTTAATTCCAAACAAGTATCAAAATAATGTTGTGGTGACGGCAAGACTTTCTTTCTCAACGCTCTATTCGGGGCCTTGAGCAATCAAGGCCATCGTGAAGGATTCCATGGACCTGTGGATCCTACTAGAGTGTTCTGTGCTGTGGATGGTACCATGGTACCAAGCAAAGATTAAGCATGATAGCCAACTTGATGACTTCATCGTTATTTCTAACAGCTTTTAGGTCTATGTTATAAAACAGATTTACTCTTATAGCGCTTTTCTCCATCTTGCATTATGTAAGAAAAAATCTGATTTGTTGCATTCACATGACTTTCTCTACTCTTGTGCTAAACCATTCTTCATGTTAGTTGAGATAAACATTTTTACAAATTGTCTTATTGCCTATTTCCTTATAGGTGAAAGGGGAATATGAAAACACAGTAGGTTCTGAGCGATAGTCAAATCTTTAAAAGCTTTCTATAGCCGAAAAATTCAAAATATACATTTCGTTTCGTTTTTGATGAACTATTTTAAGCACGTGTCATTTTAATCAAAATCGTTAGAGCCATTTTCAAGAAAATGAAAACTTTCGAAATATTTTCCATATAAAGGGTAGTTTACGGTGAAGCAATTTTCTTCAAAATCAGTGTAACAGGTAGGTACTTAAAATGTTACTGTAAGCATGGGCGTCGCGAAGGGAGGGCAAGGGGGGCCGCGGGCCCCCCTTGGAATTTGGTGAACTTAATATGCAATCAATTACTGACTATTAAACTATTATTTTAATTTTGATGCAAGGAACAATTTTTATTTGGCACAAATTGATATGGTTATCTGCAACAAATATTATAAATTTTGACAGTAAAATAATGAATTAATATTATCTGATTGCAAACTTCCAACATGTGCCCACCCCCTGGAAAAAAGTTTGCCGACGCTCATGACTGTAAGAAATAGGCGCGGATCTAGAAATATTCAATAGGTTCCGGTCCACTACTACTTCTTAATAATTAAATTCATGCTAAAACACGACTAGCTAATTATTTAACTAAGAAACAATGTTTAAAGGTAGTACATACCTATACCAATTTTCATAGAAATCGATTTGTCAATTTTGCGTGATGATGAGGTAACACCCATATAGCATTTATAGCAATAAAGTAGGATATGACAGGGGGGCCCGGGCCCCCTGGCACCACCCCCCTGGATCTGCGCCTGGTAAGAAAGGTGGCTGTTGTTAGAGGGGTTTCGAATTGGCTCTGAAGCTTCATTTAAATATCTGTAGTGACTTTAGTAGTGCGGAATAAATCAGTACGTGCACTCATACGATGAACCATTTCATTCAATCAGTTCTTAAATTAAAATCAATTAACAAGGGACCAGTGCACTGTAATATATTTATTTCTAAATCTCTTATATAACGCCTTTAAACTCTTGCCTTTTTGGGAGGCTTTTAGTGTTCTTTAGCGACTTTCTAGCATCAAGATAGCGACAAATGTTCATTAGTTGGCAACTCTGAGATTAGGCTGTCCAGGACCCTCTAGATTAATTTAGGTATTTATAATAGGAGGTCCTGGGCTGTCCATAATGGTAGCTTAGAGTGTCATAGTCACGTGTTGTTTTGTGATATGTACATGCATGTTCTGGGTTGGTATCCATGGTAGTCACAACAGATGGGATGAAAGATGACCGCAATAACAAACTAAACAGTAACATTTCGAAAGCAGAAGAAATATTATCTGTGTAGACACCAGAACGGAATCTGTCTAGTGGTTCTAAATGGGTGATTCTGTGGAAGGTGAGTGTGTTACTCCTAATGTTGCACAAATGTAGGACCATTCAGGTGAGGTTATGTCGATTCAAAATAGTAAAAATGCATCCAAACTGGAGAGCACTTTGTACAGAGAACTTACAATGGAAGTTGTTTGTGAGAGAAGGAGACCAGGAAAGGAATGAAAACGAGTCATCAGCAAAATATGTAGGAACTATTAGTGATATAACAGGAGAGGAAGCTAAAAATTTTTATGAGGATGTTCTTCAAACGAGCAGCAGGGGCAAGCTTCTAATTGACAGTAATGAAGACCAAGAATCTCACCCCAAAGCAGCGTACTCAAACAGTGATTCCAACAGAAAAAAGCCTTTCAACAACAAAGAAAGATGGTTAAATGCTTTTTTTAAGGAAGCACAAAATAATAATGTAAAAGAAGTGGAAAACTTATTGCAGTTTGCTGATTCCAATATAAATGAACAGGATTCTTATGGCTGGACCGCTCTTATGACTGCTTGCTGTGCAGGAGCGGTGGATGTTGTGCGGTTACTTCTAGTTCATGGTGCAAATATGCACTTAAAGGACAGAGGGGGAAACTCATGTCTTTCAGTTGCTAAAAGTAGGGGGCAAAAAGAAATACTAAATCTTCTCTCCAATATAGGAATGTTGGAGCAAAATCAGACAGAGCCACTGAGCCCTGAAGGAAAAAATATCCCATTTTATTGTAAAATATGTAAAATGAACTTCAGAGATACCACTGAACAACAGCATAGTTCCTCCACTGTTCATCTATTTAATGTCAAGCCTGAGCCTGCTACAGGTGTTTCTTATGGTATCCCATGTACAAACAAAGGCTACCAAATTCTTGTGAAGAGTGGGTGGAATGAAAATAATGGACTTGGACCTGAGGGAAGTGGGCGTAAATTTCCCTTGAAAACCATTCTGAAACGAGATCGTAGGGGGCTAGGTGGAAATGATCCAAAGAAACAGAAACCCCGTGTCACTCATTTTGGTCCTCAAGAAATTGAAGCTATAAAACGAGTTGCACGTATTAAGACAGGTCGTCAGCGGGAAGCAGAACTACGTAAAGCTCGCTGGAAGGAGAGGGCTTGGAGGAGAGAATTTGCAGACATTTAAAACTTGTGATATCGGACTTCAAATCAACAACTGGAATCAATTTGCAGCTTGTTTTTCTTGCTTTATACTATTTTTGTTTATTATTTCTTTTATTTCACCTTTTGTAACTCTCATCAGCATATAAAACTCTTAATGGAAGAAAATAAGAATGCAAACAACCTTAGAATCTTTTTGTACTGAAGTTTAACCCTTTAAAGTCAAGAAGAATAGCTCTATTCGGCCATTGGACTGTATTGGTGAATTGATGGACTTCAAATGAAAGGCAGATGTGCTACCAAGTGCTTATAATAGTGAAGTAGGATCGAGAAGAGATAATGCTACAAATAGAAATAAAGCTCCAGTTTGAAATAATTCCTGTATTCAGAAACGCAGAAATAAGTGGTGAGTGATTTATTTTATGTTATGCTTGTATTGATTGAATGTCACACAGCCACCATTTAAATTATGTCTGAATTTTGTAATGAATAATTAAGCAGACTTATATGCACCTTATAATGCCAGTAGTATGCTCCTAAGGTTTCTAAATGCTAAGTGGAATGCTGGACATGTTTATATCTTTTTTTCAGCCATAGATCCAGTGTCCATTACTGATACTGGAGACACATTTTCCTGAATTTGTAATGGGAAAGGAATATTATGTAGTTACACAGGTTGTAATACATAAGAGAAGATATTCCCAAGCCTATGTAAATGTAAAAACTCTGCAAGGTATATCTGAATTGATGTGGTATATCAATGATAAAGGATTCATTCTTACCCCAACATGTAGAAGCAAACGAAAGATGATTTAAAGGAATCATATACCTATATTACATAGCTTAGGAGTTGATGTGATCAATAAGAAAGCCTAAAACCCACCAACCTGCTCATTTTAAGACACCTTATATATAAGATAATTCACAACAAAGCAGTCCATTTTGTTACAGCTGCACATACAAAGTGGAGAATACAAAACCCATAAACAATAGCACCTTTTTAGTTCTTCAAACATTGGAGTTTGGCATCACAGATTCCACAGTTACAGCCCATCATTTCACAGAAAGGCTACAATTTCTTCACTCCTCTTCTTATAAAACATCCCTCGGCTATACTTAGCATAGGGCCCATAATCTCTCAGCTATGCCTTGTTTTATTTTTTGTTCAGATGTTGGTAACTTCCATATAAACACCACAGCGAGAAAGTGAACAAAGTGACTGCTACAACACAAAGCGTTGAGATACACTTCAAAGTAATACTGGCATTGATAATCAAATTAATGATTTCAAGTATTTTAATAATTAAAATGTCTTAAACACCGACCACCGCCAACTTCCTGATAATGTTGGACGATAGCTGCTGTGTCGCACAGCTCCCTCCTCAAAGCAGGTCATCTTGAGCAGCTCCGCAATATGGGATTAGCCGACCAAGATGGACCAATATCTGCTTTCTATACCTTTTATATATCAATACGGTAGTGTACCACATGCCAAATGTGGTACTACTGCATTGTTGATACAGGTTTATGTAGACTGTCCCAAGAACGTTGCAGGTTTGATCACTTCCCCTTAGTCTTCATTGGATGGTAGAACCATATGAGGTAAACCTCCTGAAATCCATCACTGTTTATCAGGCAGTCATAGCATGCATGCATTCATTCAGTTGCTTCCAGCTTCAGGTATCCCTTGGCATTATGACAGATGTCCTCCGACCTTTCTATTAGCGCTCCAACATAATCTGCTGCACGTTGGTCAGCATCAGGAGGCATGCCCAACAACATCACATGGTAGCTGTAGCTCTCATCCAAATACCATATTAGCTGGTTTCATTCCAGTGAACTTCTTTATGGATGCTTGGTAGGCCAGGAGGAATAATGGCAGTACACATCCCAGTCTCCCTGATGGTTAGATACCACATTCCAGAGGTGCCTGTGGATGAAGGAGGGTGCTGCAGATCTTGGATCCTGAGGAGCTGGAGAAGCTCTTGCATTAGGTTTGATTCAAAATTCATCCCCTTCATGGGATCCCAAATCTGAGTTGTTCATAAGTGCATTAACCATTGTCAAAGCCTCTTGATTGGGAACTGTTTAAACCTCCAGCCATTTGGAGCAATAGTCCATAGTCAACACCAGGTAGCGATTCCCTGTGTCCATCCATGGGAAAGGGCCTGCCATGTTGATGGCAGTTCTTTCAAATGATGCTCCGTTATACTGTTGTGTATGGCTCCAACTGCTAGTTTGGGGCCCATGACTTGCCATACAGATGTTGCATTGCTGGTGCCACCTCTCTGCATCACTTTGAAGATACAACCAATAGAATCGCCAACATAGAATTTCCAGGATCTTGTTTATCGTCAGATGCCCTCCAGTATTACCAGCATGGGTCACTGTATTATACACTAGTATCATGTAAAACAATAATTATGTTTATAAAATACTGGTCTGTGAAACATTTCTCAGCTGTAACTTTCACTTTGCATAATTTGCAGAATAAGAAATATTTTGCCGCCAACTTCACAAACAATACTTCAATTTTTCACTGACTGGAGCCTTTACTGTAGACATGTTGAATATGCACTGAAAATGAAAATACATTGATAGTCATCAAAGGCTTTGAAAAGAGAAAGCTGATCGGTCTGATTGGCTCAGTTGGTTAGACGCTGTCCTACTGATCCCAAGGTTGCAGGTTCAAATCTAGCCCAGACCAATGGTTTTTAAGTGTGCTTAAAAATGACAGCTCCATGTCAGTAGATTTATTGGCAAATAAAAGAACTCCTGTGGGACAAAATTCTGGCACACTAGTGATGCTGATGTGATCCTAGCAATTGACAGTGTTGTTAAACAACACAATAATTTAGTGTAATTTAGGGAAAGCTGAGGTAAGATAGAAACACTTAGTAAAAAATCTCTATAGTCTGCTTTTGTTTGTATTTTCTCTCGCAGGAGTGAGGCTAAATTCTACCTGCTACTTGAAAATGTGCTTTCTATTGTAATCTGCATTCCAAGAAAATAAAAGTATCTTTAAAACATTTTGAAAATTCATTTAAATAAATTTGCACAGTAATTTGCAGAAAATATATCTTTTTAAAACACTAAAAATATTTCATTCTAAATACAGCTTATTCTAGTAATTACAAAATTATTTTCATGAAAAATCCCAAAATATGACCTATTGAGATTGTCAAATATGCCCATAATGTTAAACAATATCAAAATATGCATTTATATGCCTAATAAAATCCACTTTATTTTCATCAGACTGTTATGAAACATGTTTATATTACTTTAAAAGGTTATCAAATGTGAAGGGAAAAATATGACAAGTCATAGAAATCCGACCCTAGTTATAATTATTAATTTAGTAATAAATTTAATGTTTTTTATTACAGTTGTAATAACTGTGTGGGCCAAGGCTTACTGCCAGGTCGCTGCATCCCCCACCTCTGTCCACTACAGGCATCATGAGTGGGGTGCAGAACTGGAGGGTGATGTGCTCCAAGCCCTCCTCGCCAGTATGTGGCCTTCGCAACCTGGAGTCACTACTTGTTTATCAGGCAGCTCCAGTGCGGAGTCATCCGCATCAGAGGCAGATAATAATGTCTAAATACACACTATTTTAAAACATTCCATAAGCAGATGGTACCCCATATAAAGGCATTTAGTGTCTAGTATGTTCATTTATCTGTAAGTTCAAACAACAATGGCATACTAGAACATTTTCAAAACAGAAATGAAGAAAACATACCTCCAGTGGTGCTTTATATTCTGGATTTTCACAGTTTCTTGAAAGTGCTTGTATTTAGCGTTGTTTGTAAAAGCAAGTTTGCCTAGTTGCCAATCTACAGGATGGGAAGGTTTATCCATATTTTAGTTTGATGTTTCATTTGTTTTTTGGTTAATGTGCTCATGGTGCTTATTTAACTGCTTGTAAAACTAGTAAAATGTAAACTAAATACCAAGAATAATGTATAAATTCTGAAAGTTAAATAATTCATTTTTCTAGAATTAATTAACATTATTTTTGATAGTTTGTTCACATAATGATGCAGATTCAATTAATAACTGCAAGTATGTATAGCTGTACAGAGTGTTTAGTATCTCCTAAATAAAAATTGTCATTTTATAGAGCTGGGCCTGCTAGAAAATCCCAAAAGAAGTTTGGACTATCTTCAGGAACTGGAGGAATTGGGTGAAGATATATTAAGAGATAGACTGGAA
This sequence comes from Tenodera sinensis, assembly GCA_030765045.1. Lineage (NCBI taxonomy): Eukaryota > Metazoa > Arthropoda > Insecta > Mantodea > Mantidae > Tenodera > Tenodera sinensis. The sequence continues at coordinate 166,052,314 of CM060965.1, read as the reverse complement.
ATAATAAGCCTGGATAAACGCCGGAATCATAACAGAGAAGCAATAAGAGCACTCACTTCTCAACACAGTGTTTGTCCAGGGAAAACCTGGATCACATTGGGTTCACTACTTGTCAAAATGTCTTCCAGTAAAGCAATTGAAATTCTTCAGAGAGGTAAATGGATATGCAAGAGAGTTAACAGAATAACATTTAGCAGAGGGGTGCAGAATTTTTCTTCAGCCAAGAATATGAGGGATAGTCAAAGTTTTAATTATCACCTTGAAAAAATAAAGTTAGGTAATTAAATTTTTGTCACATGTCTGAAGTCCTGGTACACATTTAAATTCCTGCGTTTGATGCTACAACAGTCCATTCTGATTTGGTGTAAGTGTACAGCATGTCATATGACACAGTGGTCAGGTGGCTCAGTCTGGATGATCAGGCAAGGTGAGGTTGAGGTTTTTCGGGACATCCAAGGCGTGATGCTGACAGATTATGCTCAGAAGGGGCAAACCATCAGGAGCATACTACCAAAATCTCCTGATGAGTTTAAAGGAGGCTATAAGGATGAAGTGTCGCGGGAAGCTGACCAAGGGGGTGCTTCTGCTTCATGACAATGCCCCAGCTCATTCTGCACAGGAGACAGTCACACATGCTGCTTCCTTAGGCTATCAAACTTTGCCTCACCCCCATATTCCCCTGGTATGGCACCCAGTGACTGGCGGCGCCGTGGCCGAGCGGTTAGCGCGCTCACCTACCACCTAGGCGGCCCGGGTTCGATCCCAGGGACCCGCATGTGGTATTCGTGGTGGACGAAGCAGCGTCAGGGTGGGTTTTCTCCGGGTGCTCCGGTTTCCCCCGCCATCTCATTCCACCGGTGCTCCATCTTCATTCCATGTGTCATCAGTGTCACCGCCTGCGGTGCCGTAGTAGTAAAAGCGGGCGTTAAACACTACAACAACAACAACCCAGTGACTTCTTCCTCTTTCCTCGGATGAAGGAACCATTGTGTGGCAGGCATTTCCAGAGTGACAACAAGGTGATTTATGAGGTGGAATGTTTCCTAAGCAGCCAAAATGCTGACTTCTACAACCAAGTGCTCCGTCAAGTCATCTACCGTTGGAAAAAATGTGTCACATTGAAGGGTGAATATGTAGAGAAGGTCTAATACCATCACCAAGTTTCATGGTCACAGCTTCATTTTGTCGAGTTGATTATTAAAACTTTATGACTACCCCTCTTATTCATTATTCTCCCAGAGTCTGGAAGTATGAATGAGAGTGTGAATTCAATGGTTAAAACCCTAAAGAGCCAAAACCCACTGATAAATGAGTACTACCATTGCCAATAGGCTGTATGTTGCACAGGAGAGGCTGCCGATATGACCTTTGCAGTTAAAGGCAGGATATAAATTTAACAAAATATATATCAAAGTGCACTTCCCCCTTCCAAACTCAGTAATGTAAACTAAACTACTAACGTAACTCTTATACATGCCAAGTTAAAACTCATTCACTTTAATATAAAACTATTAAAAATTGAATCACGTGAAAAGATATAAGATATACTCATATTGTTTTATATTTTATGAGCCTTTGTCCTCAGCTGCATGTTCATTATTGGTTTAACAGAGTTCCTGACTGATAGCATGTGTGATACCTTTGGTGGTTTTCTGACAAATTTAAATGTTCGAACAAATAATTTTGCAGTTGCAGCTTGCTTCTTAAATGGAAAGATCACTACAGTAATAAACACATTGAGCTGATCTATGGAAAAGATTTATTGGTGGGGATTGTTTAACCTTTTCTTGTAAACTTCCACATCCCTAAAGTTGGTCAAGAAGCCACCAAGATAACACAGAACAGTGGTTAGTGAAACAAGCATTTAGATTCAAATTTCCCGTTTATGATACATTTTATTAAAAATAAATCTGTAGCTGCATCAGATTTTTAATAATACTAATTGTCTTTGTGTGCAGAGCAAGTAACACTAGATGTGGAAATAAATAAGCTGCGCAGTGAACTTAAGGTGAAGGTGAACAAGTTGCGAGATGCAGAGCATATGGCACCTGTCCCTGGCTTGCATCTCAACCCTATGACTCGTGAGGAGATGAATGCAATGGGTCAAATACTTGGACGGCATTCCACATGAACATGAAGACCTGTGTGAAGCTTAGGATTAAACAAAACAATGATTCCACTCTTTATAGTTAATGAAGTACAGTTATTCTTGTGTTAAACAATTACCGTACAAGCACAGTTCAGAGAAAGGTAAATTTCATGTGAATATATTGTTACTGTGGCTATTTAACCCTTTCGCTGCCAAGCTGTTACACTACTGCTTAAACTGCCAGCCCTACGTATGGGGAAATGTAAGGTTATACACAAAGCTTTCCACTCACCTCAATTTTGAATCTTTTGAGTTGAGATTTTTTGCAGTCACTTATGAAAAGTTATTTTACAGTTATACATACTTTTGTGTACTCTAGTACACATATTTTAAAAACAAAATTGAATTTTTAAATTTTTATTTTTCACCTTAAATTTATTTTTGACACCATAATTATTATCACATACCGATTTTGCTTTTGCCTGTCAATTTATCATTATATTATTTATTAAATTACAAATTTTGTAACCTCTATGTTTAAAATTGTTGAAATGAGCATGGTTAATTTTATGAACTGCAATTTAGAGTTTTTTCTTGGCAAATGCCATTGAACACTTATGTTCCAAAAAGCTTCATGTTCATGGTTACTTACATCTTGTCAGTATTCAGTTCATATTCATCCTGATCTGTGGCATTTTCTGCAGCAGACTACATAGAACACACATGATTCTAAAGTAAGAACAAATTAGAAACTAAAAACTTCACTTATCTTAGTAATATTGCAAGTTCTTGGTGCAAAGCTGACTAAAGTTTCGAGTTGACTCCAACTCATTCTCAAAGCTTTGGTAACAAATTTGTTTGTATAGATTTGAGAATGAGTTGGAGTCAACTCGAAACTTTAGTTAGCTTTGCACCAAGAACTTGCAATATTACTAAGGTAAGTGAAGTTTTTAGTTTCTAATTTGTTCTTACTTTAGAATCTTGTTGCTTCACTGTTAATAGCTTCAATTTCCTTAATTAACACACATGATTGTTTATTTCATTTATGCCACTGTCATCATCACTAAGAAAAATATCACTGCAGCTGTCACTTTCCAGCAATGTTGCTGCAATTTCATTTTCTGTCAAAGATTTCTTATTCCTGTATGCCATTCTGTAATGGTCATTAAGCAAATGCCATGATAAATCACTGTATATAGAATAATTAAGCTCTGCACGCAACAACCTACAACACGTGTTTACCGCTCTCTTCTTCTAGCGTGCTCAAATGCGCGATACATGACCTCAGAAAGAAAAATTAATTGTACAGAAAATGCATAGATTAACAAACAATGATACCAACACTTTACATATCATAGATTAGACAGAGGGGACACATACATCATCTGTTGCATACTTTGTAAATGATTTGAACACGAAAAACCAACCTCATGGGATTGGATTGGATCATGGCATTATTCAAAAGCAATTGGCAGCCAAAGGGTTAATGATACAAGGCTTTCTGTTTTTTTTTTTTTCTTTTTTTTTTTTAACCATGTATAAGGTCAACCAATTAATGAATAATTTATTTTAAAGACACAAGTCGTATATGGGCGATATTTAAGAGGTGAAATCAGGACTGAAAATGCTGTGTATAGAGCAGGAGATCTGTAGTTCAAATCCTGGTTATGGCATTAAATTTTTCAGTCCTGATTTCAACTCTCAAACATCTTTTATGTTTGTCTTTCAATTGGTAATTTGATTAATAAATGTAGCATGGTGAATATTAGTGTCACCAGAATTTATAGCTCAGCAAAATTTGAACATACCATAGAAATGTGACATTTTTCCACTAATTGTATTGCTTCAGTCTAAGAGCAATGCATAATACATCTTGACTTGCATGTGAACATATGTCCCAATAAGAAACTATATATTATGTTGATGTGTGATCTTGGCTTCCGGTGAAGGCCGCGTCATCTTGGTCGAAATCGCCGACGTTTCGCTCATCTTGTCATGAGCTTCTTCTGGGCTCTTGTCCGCTCTTTGTCCGGTTGCTCCCGTTTATATACCTGTTGCGAGTCTCTGCTGGTCCCGCCCCTTTTGTCCCCGATTGGTTGCCTGTCTGCCAATGGGATCAATCAGGATCGAAGTGGCTCGTAAAAAAATGCCGGGGAATGTCACTCTGGACTATGTGAAGCATGCAGGAATGAGGCAATTCCATATTGGATTGTGGCACATTGGGTTACAGCTTTTCATGCAGGATGTCATAGTGTGAATCAGGTAGAGGTTGACATAGGGGTCAAAAACAACATCATGAATTGATTCAATCTTTGCATTATCTTCGTCTGGCAGTGCACAGGAAATGCCTCTACTTCCAAGACAGGGATTCATTCTTTGTTTTACAGGACAATGCCCATTATCACAATGCAGTAGCTGTGGGGAATCTATTTCTGTGATGGGGGTGGAAAGTTCTAGAGCACGCATCCTATTCACTGGACATGAACCCATGTGACTTTCACCCATTTCCTAAGATAAAAAAACCATTACGAGAGATGCATTTCTGCACAAGAGGCCATACTTGGAGTTATAAGGAACTATCTTGCAGACATCAACAAAGAGGGCACTCTGCTGGTACCCTGCAACTGCCCTATTTCTGGCAACATGTGGCAAGGGATTACATTGAAGGCCTGATAGAAGTATCACAATTGTATAACAAATAGTTCACATGAGATTTATATGTTGCCACTTATTTCTTTCCAGGGTACCAGCAATGTGCAGAAATCTATAGTTAATCTACCATTTTATGCAGCTAAAAGATTAGTCAACTCTGAATTCAAAAAAATTATTGAAAAATATTACTATGAAAAATAAAAAAATAAAGCATGGGAACTACCAAACATTCAAACAGTAATTCCTGAGTATCCTCGAAAAACGGCAGTTGCAACCTTCAGGTTGATTACAGGACATGATTGTCTGGCAAAACATTTAAACAGAATTGGGATATATTCTTCACCACTCTGTCCTCTATGGGATCTGCAAGAGGAAATGGACCAAGACCACCTTAAAATATGCCCGGCCACTTCTAGCACCCCATCCATCAGTGAAAAATATTGGAGAGCAAGAGGATTAATGACTTCATTGTCAGAAATCCAGCATTAGCTAACAACGAACAACTTATTTCTTTCCAGCCCTCGTACATAAATACCCTATAGTAAACCAAAGTTATTGATTTGAATGGTTGGTTATATTGATGAAGCAGTCTGTCACTTCCTGGAATAATTTGAAAAAATTTCAAGAATCCAGTTTTTTGATCAAACTGGAAGTTACAGAGGGTAAGAGAATATTTGTGAAGTCTTTTTTCTATTTGCCATCAGGCATATGCACAGCAGAGGTACAAGTGCTATTTTTTCTGTTTCAACCTCTGATGGGACATGAAATTAAAACCAATATGAATAGCAAAATGGTTTTATTGACGAGATGTCACTACAGCTATAAGCTGTTTTTTTAACCATAATCTCTTCAAGATTGAAATCTTTGTCATACCTACACAACAGTTTAACAATACTCACTGCAAAAGCACTTGCCGCCTGTCTCTTGAACTAGTCTGGATGGTCTCTTAACATCACTGAAATGGAAATACTACTCTCCTCAAACAATTTTTCAACTGTGATAGAGATAGAAGTCACTCAGTTCTAGGTCTAGACTGCAGGGAGGGTGCTCAAACACTGTCCCTGGCCACTTTCATCATGAGCGTATGTCTGGCACTCTAAATTTGCTGCACCACACTATCACTCGAAGTTCTCGTATGGCTCATTCTAAGCTGAATTTCCTCTACATTATGCCCTTCTTCCTGTAGAAACATAACATTGAATGACTTGAACTTAGTGGGGGAGCTTATAGTAATCTAAGTGTCTGTAGCCAAGCTTTAACTGACCAGTTCACCTTGGCAATGATATTGATAGTGGCGAGAAGGCAGCCAAATCACACCTTGGAATTCCCCCACCTTGTATCGCTACTTGGGCTATCAGGCAGTGCCATTGGAGGTTGAAAAAGAAATAGCCCTCATATTTGAAGTGTTAATAATCCGAGTATAATAAAAACACCATGTGCATTGTCTTGTCTTGTCTGGCGCTTGTTTAACGACGCTACTGCCAGCCTTAAAGGTGGCGACTGCGTCAATCATGACGGTCTAGTGTGGTGGAGGGGTGGGGTCTAAATGTGTGACCTAGCGCGAGTTTACAGTTTCATTCGCGTGCGTGTAATAAAACGAAACAAAGCTTTACATATCGTGGTGGAAAAAGGTAGAAGTAACGACGGTAATTGAAAAGGTCCAGTATGATATACCCGATACAATACCCCAAGAAAGTCCATAGTAGCTGCATGGTGTCTGGGACAAGCAAAAAATAGATGGTTAATATCCCCTATTTGGCCACATTCACAAGAATTTGAATCACGTAGATTGATTCTGGATAAATAGGCTGGTGTCAATGCCACATTTAGTAGCACCCTAAAGTAACTCGAATATGCAATTTTCGGTATACGTGGCTTATGCTCGAGGAATTGTCTGAATTGTATGCGTATATCCGCCGACGGAGTATGCCGCGAATCGTCGCGGCGTAAGATATCCATCAGTATATCTCCCGGAGGTGTTAAAAATTCCGGTGTGACCGTGGGAAATCTGGTCGCAGCTTTGGCGGCGGCATCGACTATGTCGTTGCCAGATATTCCGACGTGACTGGGTATCCACATCAGCGTGAGCAAAACATGACTTGGTAATTGGTGTAGTATATTCAATATTAGAATCTCGTAGATTTGGTGGTGAGAATGGCAGTATGTACGCGTGAGCGCCTGCAGGAGGCTGAGACAATCTGTAAAGATAAATACACGGGAGGGCACATGTTGCACGAACTTTATCGCCTTATAAAGGGCAATAGCCTCGGCGGTGTAAATTGATGTCTCGTCAAATAATCGCCACGAGTGTTTGTCCTTTGTATTCCATATATATATATATATATATGCCGGAACTGACTCCATCGGGAGTTTTCGAGCCGTCTGTAAAAATGATTTGTACTGAATGTTTAGGTGAGGAAAGGAACGGGGCGATATACTCTCGCCAGGCGAGGGAATAATCCATTTTAGGTGCACGAAACTGATGGCAGTCAATCTCAATATGTGACGGAAGCGAATAAACATTCATATCTATTAAGTAATTCGGACGTGTGGGTGTCCGGTAGATGTGATCATAGGACTGAAATCGCCCCAAGCATCGTACCAATGGTAATGGCAGCTGTTCCCCCTCCGGCAATTGGCGGCGGTAAAGCTCGTAAAGACGTGTCAATTTCGGTAACAGGACATTGTGCGAATGTGTTAACAAGCGTGCTATTTGGCGACCGCCCTGTATGAGCATGCGACCCTCTACGTCATATGACGGAAAGTATAATTTATGTTGGCTCTTCGCTGGTCGTCCGGGTATATGGAATATTATGTTGTAGATTTGGTAAAAGAACGATTCTAGTTTATTCCGCACACCTTGCGTAGGGGTGGGGGCTAGTAATAAACCATATTCCAGGCGTGAGAATATCAAAGGCGGAAATAGTCTTAGCAAGACCCGGGGGTCTGTGCCCCAGTGACGCGCGGTCATAGCCTTGAATAATGCTTTTAAGGTATTAAGCGTAGCTAATACACGTTGCATATGTAGCGTGTAACTTAAATTTTGGTGTAAAAGTACCCCTAAAAATTTGACTGTGAGAGTCGGCTGTATGACATCATTTCGGAGGCGCAGGGAAAGGCGTGACAAGCGGGTAGCTTTATTAAAATGTACAAACCGGGTCTTACGTAGGTTAACTGGGAGGCCGAGTTCTTCTAGGTACGCGATTATCTTCTGACAGTCTGTCGAAAAATTGTCCAAGCCTATACGGGAACGGGGGGTGATTGTTTGATAAAGAATAATATCGTCAGCGTATTGTAGGACTCTGACGGCTACTGTTACCGCCGAGATGATGTCACCGACATATATGGCATATAACAATGGACTAAGTGCCGATCCCTGAACTAGACCTTGCGATGTCTGTCTTGTGTGGGCGCTTTGTCGGAACGGTGCAAGTGTGCAATGTCTATCTGCATGAAGCGCCGCTATTATTTGGCGAATAGGCGTCGGGATCCCGACCGCCTGTAGCCGTTTCAGTAATATTGGAATCGACACCTGATCATAAGCTGAAGTTATATCTAGAAAGAGTGCCAGAATTTGGTTCTTTGTGCGGAAGGCGATATTAACATCGGTTAAAAAGGTATATAGTGGGAAAGTGGTCCCATAGCCTCTCCGGAATCCGTATTGCGTACTGGGCCACCGACTATTTCGTTCTAAATAAAAACTGAGGCGGTCCTGGAGGATCTTCTCAAATACCTTTCTTAATGTGGTTAATAAGCCGATCGGGCGATAATCCGCCGGGGCGTGACCCATACAACCTGGTTTTAGGACAGGATGGATTATAATAGTTTGCCATGAAGTTGGTATAGATCCCCCGCGAAGTAGTTTGGTATACGCTGATGCTATTAAAGCGTACCATGCCTCCGGAAGAGATTGCAAAAGGTTATAGGTGATCCCGTCGGCTCCCGGGGCCGATCGTCCGGTTTTTCTCATTATAGTTCTGCGTACCTCAGTTGCAGTAAAAGGTGTTAATAGTGGCTTCGACGTATCTATTTCCGTTGCCGTAACCGTCATGTTTTCGGGCACCGAAGTCGGGGCCACTCGACTTAAAAATTGTTCCTGTAATTCAACCTGCCTGTTCATCGGTAAGGGCGGTAAAGCTGGGCGTTGTTTCTTGAACCAGGCCAACTGTTTCCATATTTGTGCGGTTGTAGTATCCGAGGTAATGGAGTTACAGTATCGTAACCATGATTGCCGTTTGATGCGGCGGAGCCGACGTCTCACGCGGGCTACGAGGTAGGCCTCCTCGGTCCCAAGGTAGTTGTATCGAGAGTAAGCCAACCGTTTTTCCGCGACCAACTGGGCACACTCGCTGTTCCACCATGGAGGTTTTCGAACCTTCGGCGACTTTATTTCCGTCCAGGGGTGATACTGATCCTGGTACTGGTGTAGTGTATCCTCTATCTTTTCGTATGTCACGTCGGTTTCCGAAAACTGATTGGTCGCTTGGTTAAGGTACGAACGTAAATGTTCACGGCGCACCTGCCCTCGTCTACGGCTATGATATATCGTGTGTCCGCCCCTCTGTCGAGGTTCGTATTTAATCAGAAAGGGAAAATGATCGCTCCCCAGGGTGTGGGGGAGTTTCGACAAAGTCACATTGGGGTTTATGTCCGCTGTCACAAACATCAGGTCTGGGGAGGAGTCCTGTTGTCCCAAAGTACCCATTCTGGTGGTATGGTGTTCAGATATTAACGTCCACCCATGTTGTTCCGATAGCTGGAATAGGGGATGACGTTGGCGTTGTTGTAAAGATAGTGACCGGAAATCTGTGATATTAAAATCTCCGCAAATCACTTGTTGTTGTGTTTGGGGAATCAGAAATTGCTCCCATTCCACCAAAGTGAAACGGCGGCCGGTCGCATAGACACCTACAATTGAGAGGTCCCCTAGAGTTATCCGAACAGCTTCCAAGTGGGGCGGGTACCGGATATCGGTATCCCAGTCCCGGACATACAGATTACTGGCGACACCGATGGCTACACCTCCACCTTGCGTCGCCCGGTCGTTGCGGAATATTTGATAACCCTGGAGGTGAAATGACTGGTGTAAATGTAACCAGGTTTCCACCAGTATTATGACATGCGGGTTAAACCTAGTTAAGTACCAATGCAGGTCAGCTAATTTGTTATTGATGCTGCGCGCATTCCAGTAAGCTGTTCTTAATTCCGGCATATTTAATATGCGAATTTTACAGGTGTAGTTGTTGTTTCAAAGATGTCAGTGTACGTAAGAGATATTCAGGAGCTTCAGCCAATAATCTATCAAATGTATGTTGTATTTCCCGGAGGTTCCGTCCCCGAGACTCCGGGGGCCACTTTGGGGGTAATCCCTTAACTGTATCCTCCCTCAGGACGTTTCTATCCAGCGAGTTTTTGTCTTTGCTCGATGCTCCTTGCTCGATTGGGCCAATGTGCACTTCCCGGGTAGGAAGCGGTTGTGGGACTCCTAGGGGGCCATTCTCCGTTGGTTTAGTAGGAATGACGGAGGGGGTTCCTTCTGGCCAGCGGCCATGGGGTGCCCACCGCTCTCGTAACCATTCCTGAGCAGGAGGTGCCTGTTGTGTTTGACATTTCCGTTTGGCCGAATTTGTACCCCTCCCGGTCCTATACGAGTTAGGCTTCGATATTATGCTTCGGCTTCGCTCCTCTGGTAGGTTAGGAAAATCTTCCCGTCCCTGGCACGGAACATCCTTGGGAACAGTTGTTTTAGTAAGGTCCGCGTATGATGTGGTTCCCGTAAGCATCTGCCGAGCTTCGTGCCTGGAAATGGGTAATTCCCCTATCCGGGCAGCAATCTGCGACTCAAGCTTATACGCTGGACATTTATCTGTTTCCGTTGCCACGTGCCCCTGCTTACAATTGATACAGCACACGCGATATACTGGACAGTCGCTCTGCCCCTCCTGGTGAACCTGTCCGCACTTTAAACAGCGCTTGGTGTTCCTGCAGAATTTTGCTCTGTGATGGAATTTACAGCAATTTTCGCAAATTAGGACTCTCGTTGTATATGTTCCCACTGTAAAGCGTTGATAATAAACATACACATACGCTGGCAGACGTTGCGCCCTGAAGGTAATCTTCACCGTACGTGTTGGCTCAAAGGTCGTGTCCCCATTCGATGTAACTTTACGATTGAAACGGTGAAGATTGTGTATTTGTAACTGACCTGTTATTTGAAGATGGGTACCCAGTTCTTCCATGCTAATATCTGTATCTATACCCCTCACCACACCTGTTACAAATATATTATAGAAGGGGATATATGAACGTGTATCATGTATCGCATCAAAATCCGAGTCGAGAAATTTATTAGCTCCCATATAGGTTGAAAAGTGAACTTCTAGTTGATTAAAGCCACTTTTATGGCTGTGTGTCACACCCTCGGCGTGTAAAAAAAGCCATTTTCCAATTTTAAGTGGGTGGAAATCTCGAATATTTCTACTGTTACATCTAATTATTACAAAAAAAGGTCCTAACTCCGTGGCTTGATACCTTAAAGGGGGTTTAGTTGGCTTGTTACTCATCGTTGTCCCAGGCGTCACATTTGCCCCATTAGACTGCTCGGCAGCCGGAACCTCTGTGGAATTCAGATTCGACTCGGCATTTTCTTGAGTAATGACTTCTGTATGTTCAGCCACCGGTATGTCCGTTTCCATGACCACTGGGGCTAGTAGTGTTGTGTCATCCATAATTAGTGCCGGCTAAACAATTGCCGGCACCCCCCCGAGGGGGTGGAAACGCCTCTAAAATCCACCAAAATTAAGTAGGAAATATATAATCTTACCTCTTTAGTCCACCAAGATAATCAAATATAAAAATTAATTACACTACACACAAAGACAAAAACTATGCCAAAACACAATCACGTGTGTTCTGGAAACACAAAGACTGCTTCCACGAACAGTCCGATCTACCCCGCCACCACACGTCCACCAAGCAACTAGCAGTAAGCGTATGCGAAGAGTGATGCGCCTGCCACCATCGATCACGGTGGAATGCCATGTGCATTTAAATGTTGACATGAGTGGCCAAAATTCAAAGCATGGTCCGGTGGTCTGTAAGTCAAATCCCACCAACTTTCCACTCTGACTTGAGATTTTTCTCAGGTTTTCTCCATTTCTCAAATGGCAAATCTTAGATCTCTTTTCCCAATTACTTAATTTCATGCATCATCAGTGTCCACTGCCTGTAGTACCAGACATTGAAAACTATTAAAAAAAAACAGCAACTAAGGCTACTAGCTGGCAATTCTACTCGCAATAAATTTCAGTAGATTCAGGGAAATGTTCCTTTACAGTATACATCATATGTGGTGTAATTCAATTTTAATGACTATGGCAGACACAAAATGCAATGGCAGCTGATAGCTGATCATTTCTTGATCAGATTACCCTCTTTCCTGTTGTGCAAATAAATGATATGGGTGCAAATATTTATTTCAGTGACTTTATAGAGTGGTTTCACAGCATGTTTAACTATACAATATTGCAAGGCATGGCAAGCCTCTGATTGGATTTTGTGTTGATGTGTTTCTCCTGTCACCCGCCATTAAATTTTGTCTCTGCTATAGTTGCCATCCAACTCTGTCACTGAATCTCCAGGTTTTAAGATTTGATTATCAATTTTTATTGATAAGGTATGTCATAAAGCAACTTTGCATCAACAGTTTATTCACCTTATTTTGGAATTGATGACAAGTGCATTCGGATCAGTTCTTACTTCTGGGCTAATATGGCAATTTTAAGTTGCAGTGTATAAGTCAACTGCAATATTATTGCACTTGGGAGTGAGGGCACTTCAGTCTGCCAGGAGTTGGAAAGGGAGTACAATTATACCCGTTTACTGTAACATATGTTTCTGATGACAGCCTAGGAAAGCCAAGTGCAATAATATCATGGTTGAGTTAGAGATTTTGTATACCTCAAAACAATATGGTCTTAGCTCATTCTTATTTACTTTCAGTACATCTCCAATGGATAGATTATTACTAGACTAAGGATTTGTATATAAACACTTATTTTCATTCAAGAGTTACATTCACGAAGTATGTATATCTATGGATTTTGAAAGAAATGTAATAAAGCCAATTTTAATAAATTTATATTGAACTTCATTGCCTGAGTGTTTTTTCCCCAAAACATTATTTCAAAAGATCCAATAACCCACAAAAATGCTGCAATCAATAGCATAACCTACAGATTGGTCATTTCATTGAGCAAAACAGAATGTTTGAGAATATAGAGCAATACTAAAAGCAGCTCATGTGTTACTCATACAGGAATTTCTAGACACTTTTTTTAATGGCTTCTATAAACTTGTCTTGCAAAAGCTTATTACTTTCTCTACTATGGATAGTAAGTAGAAGTATTGTATTCCACCCAAAAATTTGATGTCGAGATTTCTTCGGAAATATGTTTTGAAACTCATGAATCCAAAAAAAGCATTTTTAGAAAAAGGTCCATGTGTGTATGTCAGTCAGTCTGAACAGCATAACTCAAATACGGAAAGTTGGTTAGAAACAAAAGCTGGTATTTAAATTTAATATCTTTCAAAGATATGACACAGATTTTGAAGAAAATTCCTTCACCCTAAACTACGCTTTACATAGAACATTTTTCGAAAATTTTTATTTTCTTGAAAATGGCTCTTAACGATTTTGATTAAAATGGCATATGTTTAAGATATTTTTATGACAAATGAAATGCATATTTTGAACTTTCCGTCTATAGCCTATGTAATCCTGTTTACCCTGGATGACTTTTGAATAACTCGTAAACCGTAAGAGACAATCCTACTGCACAAAAAATTAATCTCGCTAAAGCACACAATTTATGTCCAAATACATTCTTTTGTAGAGTGAACTGTTTTGGAGACATTCCTTGTTATTTGTGTAAGTTTTGAAAAACTAACTTTCATCGAATGGAACATCGTTATTCAATTTGTTGTGTGTTAACCATGCAAAGAAAATGGAATTTGAAAGCTTTAAAATATTTAACTATCACTCAAAGCCTACTGTATACCCACATTCCCCTTGCACCTATAAGGAAATAAGCAATAAGATAGTTGAGATAAATATTTGCACAAAGTAACGTGAAGATATAGGAATAAGAGTGTGTAGGAATGGTTAGTACAAGAGTAGAAAGTCATGTGAGTACAACAGACTTTTTTTCTATCCACATCATGTTAATCAAGTTAAACATTTGTAGAAATAGCTTCATTATGTATCTTGTTGTATGTACAAAGGAAATAGAAGAGGCTAAAGTGCTAGCAAAATCTCAAAAAGCAGATCACTATATGCCGTCTTTAAAGTTCCACATCCTTTCCATCACATCAGAAAAAAATCTGATGTGTTCGACTTCCACGACTACTCTTATGCAAACCATTGTTACAAATGCTTATTACTCTATCAAGATAAACATTTGCAGAAAGTATCTTATTGCTAATTTTCTTGTAGGTACAAGGGGAATATGCAAATACAGATACTAAAATTTTTTAAGAGTTTGGACCCCTGCATGTTGGCCACACATGGAGCTGGCACCATCATAACTTTGAGATATTACTTTTTCTTTCTGTTCTTGGACATCAGTCAGGGCAGTTTTAGTGCATAGTGGTAAGGAAGAAGCATCGTTTCCAGATGGCTTCAAAAATGTCCAAAATCTTTCAACAGGCTCTCTGGTGGATAATAATAACCAACTGAAATTTAGAAGACACATCAGAAGTTTCATCTGCTATCACAGATGCAAAATCTGCCTTAGCTATTTCTGCATTAGACCTCATGACATATGTAACATACATTCTAGTAAATCATTTTGTATGTCTTTGGATGTACCCTTAAAGACTGTAGCATTATTTACATGGTCTTTCACAACTGCATCAAAGTTGAAGTGAAATTGTATTACCCCTCTGAATATTCCAGGATTGTTCGATTCTGCAGTTTCATCATGTAGGTACACATAAGGAAAGTTCAAACTTGCCCGCCCGCCCACCCACCTTTACATACCAAGAATGCATTTGAGATGAAACCTTGTCTATGAGTACAGCAAAAACCAATTTTTTAAAATTGATCATTTCATTTTCTGATGAAGCTTTCGCAAGCTCTGTCAATCACATTCATTGAAGGAAATCTTCCTTTATCTGTTTTTATCTTTTTTTTTTTTTTTTTTTTTTTTTTTTTTTTTTTTTTTTTTTTGAATAAACTGACTCAATCTCATTATAAGAAGCTATTTTCCTAGCTTTATATAGGTATTCACCTCTTTACATCCTTATTTATGGCAAGTTGAAGAGGTTTAATGTGGTTCATTTCAGTATTAAGGGAGATATCTTTTGACTTTGGGATTATCCAACTTTTTGTATATATGTTCTAAAATGTCCTTCCAAACATTAAAAAAAATCAGTGTTTAAAACTTGGAGAGATAACACTACTCAGCATTTTGAAACTTTTTTCTTGCGGCAAGTGATGTGAGAGGTGATCTTAACTAGGACGGCGGAGGAAGCATCGAGGCATCGGGAACTTCGAGATCGTCTGCAGCTGCTTTGAAGAGCCCTCCAAGCTTGCTTAAAAGCGTGAAGAAGGGATTCCGAGAGATCTTCCAGTTCAGCAAGCGTAGTGCGCAGGCCGCCACTCACGCTCCCGGACGCCCGGCGATTGCAGCATCAGTTCCCGCCAGCTAGAACCCGCCTGTGCAGGCACACCAACAGCTTAGCTGGGTAGAAGTACAAGTCTGTAGCCAACAGTCACCTGACTCGAATCTAGGCGCCTTAGGGCAGCACCTCTGTACTTCGGGCTTTTTAGCGCCCACTAACTGCTCTTTCTCTTCTACTAAACTATTTTCCTCTTTACTATTTAGTTTTTAAGCTCCCCGTTAGGTCCCCCTCTAGGCTTTTACTTCTTCTTCTTTTCCGAAACTCTTCCGAGGTCAAGTTAGGGATTGTTAGGGCATATAGTTTATTTATTTACTGTTCTCCACTCTATAACTTCCATCTCTCCATCCCAGTATGACCAAGTCCAAGAAGTCCTCAGTGAAGCGATCTCCTGGTGAGATGCGCACGACCCGTGGAAGGGTCACTAAGCGACAATTGGACGTTGGTGGCCCCTCAGCCCCTGAATCTCCCCCACCTAACCCCATCCCTACTTCCCACCCAGTGACACCGTCCGTGATCCCCCCAGCCGCAGCTCAGGCGGTAAACGGCCCAGCCGCGACGCCTGAGCTCGGCCGGACTCCCACACCGAATCCGTCTGCCCTGAATACCCCCCTCCCTAGATCCCGCTCCTCTTCCGCCGTATCAGTCCCCTCTCTGCCCCCTACCCCGCCTCCTCTCGTCTCCCCTCCTGGCTCTAACCACTCCACACCACCACCTCAGTCAAACCAGCAACCTGCTCCCTTGGCCCCTTCCGTAAGCCCCGTAGCCGGCCCCTCCTCCAGACCAGACCCGGTTGCGGTTCCTGCCCCTACTGCCCCCCTCCAAGCACCCAGGATGCAAGCGCCAATCTACGTGTCTAAACACCACGTCACGCTGTTTCAGACCCTGCAAGAGTTTGACTCCCAATATGCCAATGAAGGCTACACAGTGACCAGGGCCCCGCTGTCGCGGGACTTCCTGGTGCGCATGTCGTCCCCCGTGGACTATGCACACATGTGTGCCTTTCTGCGGCAGAAGGGACTCAACATTCAGCTCACAAGGCAGCAGGACGAGCAGCAATCCTTCCGTGCCGTGATAAAGCACGTCTACTATGATGGGGCGGAGGAGGCCATTAAGGCTGAGTTGCGTGCCGCGCACTTTTCAGTGCTGCGTGTAACGCAACTTAGGCGTTACGACCAGGCCAGAACACCTCTCCCGTTCTATCTGGTGGACCTGGCGACGGCGGACGACCTGGACCGACTAAGGCAGGTCGAATGTATACTCCACTTTCGAGTGAAGGTGGAGATGTACAGGCGACCGGTCATACCGGTCCAGTGTAGCAAGTGCCAACAGCTCAGGCACACAGAGGCGAGGTGCTCGGCCGCGGTTAGGGTGTGCTCCAAGTGCACCGGTGACCACGATTCTCGTGGCTGCGATGTTCCGCCCCCCCCTGAGAACGTGCGCGCTATGCCTGCGCCAGGGCCACGGGGCCAGGTACCGGGCTTGCCCCGAATACCAGCGCCATGTGGCGGCGGCACGTACCCTCCAGGGGACTGGTAGACACGCGGCCGTGGGAGCTGGAAGCCGGGCGCGGGGTGTATTGCCCGAGCGGGCTCCACCAGTGCCAAGTGTGGCTGAGGTTGTGGCACAAGCTACGGTCGCTGAGGAACCGTCATGTTCCAGGACGCCCCGCCAGCCCCGTGGAGTGCCGCGCATGGCACGGAGGGACCGGCCAGATCAACAGAGACGACCCCGAGAGACCCGAGACCCACGACTACACCACCAGAGGCAACTGTACCGGCGTGTACTTAGCACCGGCATGGAAGACGGCGACCTGAGGGAGACAGCAGGGCACATCCTCGGGTTGCTGATGGAAGCGGAATTGTCGGAGGTCCGCTCCATACTAGCGTCGTATAGAGACTTCTTCCAGCTGCTGGTGACACCTGGATTCATCTAAGTATCAAGATGGCCTATAAAAACTATTTAAACATCATGACATGGAACGCTAGGGGACTTAGACGCAAAAAGACAGAGTTCAAGGAATTCCTCTCCCGTAACAATATTCATATAGCCCTTATCACAGAAACTCTCCTCAAAGACAACCATAGATTCAACATCCCCGGATACACGACACACCGAACAGACAGAGACGGGCGCGGGGGTGGCACCGCGGTCATTATTAAACACGATATACAACACGACCTGGCCCCCCCTGCGCAACTCCAAAACTTGGAAACCACCAGCGTACTAATTACACTCGACAACAACAAAGTGCTCATAACGGCGGCCTATGCCCCCCCTGGTACTTTAATAACATCCGATATAACGGACTTAACGCAGCAGCACAATAGGGCCCTAATTGCCGGTGATCTCAATGCGAAACACCAAATTTGGGGATGCAACGAGACAAATAAAGAGGGACGAGCTTTATTACACCTCGAAAACAACTCGGACCTCTTAATCCATACT
Source organism: Tenodera sinensis (assembly GCA_030765045.1). Classification (NCBI taxonomy): domain Eukaryota; kingdom Metazoa; phylum Arthropoda; class Insecta; order Mantodea; family Mantidae; genus Tenodera; species Tenodera sinensis. The sequence continues at coordinate 166,034,445 of CM060965.1, read as the reverse complement.
CCAGAGGAACATACTTACGTTCCATATTGCAGGACACACAGATCTGACGTGCTAGATCTAGCCCTGTCCAAAAACATAACACGCAGAACACAACTCAAAGTTATGAATGAGCTGTCATCCGACCATCTGCCCCTCATAATTACACTAGAGGGCAATGCAGCTCTAATCCCGCCAATTATACGCCCAAACTATAACAGAGCGAACTGGGACAAATTTGCAGACACTGTGAGCAAAAACTTGCCCACTGTCCCATTAAACACTAACGAAAGCACCAACGAAGCGGTCATCCAATTGGAAAAGGCCATAAAAATAGCCACAGCTGCCTCAGTGCCTATGAGCCGGCCTAGGCAACATCAATCTAAACTCCCACAAGACATAACCTCTCTAACAGCCGAAAGGAACAGAGCCAGACGCAAATGGCAAAAAACGCGGCACTTAACACACCTCGAGTACGTTAAACACCTAAATAGCATAGTAAGCGAAAGGATCGCAAATCACGTCTCGAGGCAATGGCAGAACACACTGGAGAATCTCGATTATGAACGAGACTCAGTGTGGAAAGTAGCTCGCTGCCTAACACGCGATAAAGTGCAAATCCCTCCACTCCATACAAATCAAAACATAGCGACCACCGACAAAGAAAAAGCAAATGCACTCGCGGACGCACTGCAAGAAACATTAACCCCAAACACCGCCCCCTCTTGCCCACAATTCACCGCCGAAACCGAAGAAGAAACGCGCGAATATAAAGACCAAATAACTCACAATAAAATAAGAAAAACATGTCCCAGCGAAATCAAATGGCTCATTAAACATTTACCGAAACGAAAGGCCCCTGGGCCAGACAGCATCCCGGCGGTAGCCTTAGCCAACCTACCCGAAGATGCCATCAAACTACTATCCAAAATCTTCAATTATGTGCTAGAGAAAGGGTACTACCCTGACAGATGGAAGTCAGCTATAGTCGTACACTTTCCCAAGAAGGGCAAAGACCTCTCGAACCCACAGAGCTACAGACCAATTAGTCTACTAAGCATACTGGGAAAACTACTCGAAAAAGTAATACTAAAACGCCTAAATGCACAACTAATCAAACAAAACATAACTATAAATGAACAATTCGGATTCCGCGCTCGCCATTCCACAACCCTCCAACTACTGAGAGCCACTGAACACATCACGCATGGGTTCAACTTCCGAAAATCGACAGGCGCACTGCTTCTTGATGTAGAACGCGCGTTCGACAGAGTTTGGCACGCGGGCCTGCTCAAGAAGCTCAAAACACTAAATATACACGACTCTCTAATTAAACTCATCGCAAACTATCTACATAATCGGACATTCCAGTCCAAAGTTAACAACCACCTCTCTTCACCCCGCCCTATAAAAGCGGGAGTCCCACAAGGAAGTATATTGGGGCCGATTATCTTTAATATAACAATGAACGATATCCCGAAAACACCCAACACGAACTTATTCATCTATGCAGATGACACGGCAATCGTAGCGCAATCGGGGAAAGTCGAGTTCATACACAGGAGGCTACAAAACGCCCTTAACGAGCTACAGGATTGGTTCACCAAATGGAGAATTAAGGTGAATGCCAAGAAAACGCAGGCCATCATATTTACCAAAAGAGTCAACCATAGACTAGGAAAACACCAGCTTCCACCACTCACCATATTTGGAGAGAACATTGAGTGGAAAAACACAGTCACCTGGTTAGGGCTTAACATGGACCAGGGACTCACATGGAAGCAGCATATATTCCAAATAAGGGGAAAAGCGAACGCCCAATTAGGCAAACTATATCCCCTTATAAACATAAACTCGCATCTAAAACTCAAAATGGGACTAACATTATATAAGACGCTTATCCGCCCTATACTCACTTACGCTGCTCCGGTTTGGGGATATGCCGCAAAAACACATTATGCGCCTACAAAGGCTACAAAATAAAATACTGCGAATGGTAGCAAAAGTGCCCTACACGGCACCAGCGGACTTACTTCACGACGAATTAAAAATGCACACGATAGAGCAATTCATTAAAAAGCTCTCACACGATACGTATAAACACTTGCATAAACATCACAACCCATTAGTAACGAACCTAGGTAACTATACCATGGAAATTTACAAACACGCTAGACCGCTAGCGCTTTTCGACAGAAATTTAACTTCAAATAACACGGAAGTAGAGGAATTCTTGAACAACCTACTACACGACTAAACCAAACTCTGACAGAGGACTGTTCCCTCTCACCTCACAACTAAACCTTCCTTATTCCCTGTTTCAGACCGCAGCCTGCCACAGAGCCCTACAAGCCCTCGGCAATGCCGAGGCGGATCGGGAGAACTAGGGCCTCCCACCAGTGTCCTACGTGCGCGGTGAAAGCGGGCCACCGTATGATGGAGTAGGACACTCCGACGACACGGCGAGACCAGGACAAACGCTTATACAAGACATGCCTGCCTAGGGCAGACAAGAAGAAATCTAGCATGATAACATTTAATCCAAGCATGCGTAAAAATCACAGACCATTAGGTGATTCTAACGACTTGCAGGTACATACCTGTGCAACACTAGACATAAGCCTAATTATTGCACGAAAATATCTATTCACTCCAACACTAACATTAGCTTATCTCACAACGACTTGCAGGTTTCACCTGTGCATCGCTAGATATAAGCCCAAATATTGCACGATCAACTTCAGTTACACTAACTCTAACATTAGCAAATATTATAACGACTGGCAGGTAAACACCTGTGAAACACTAGATATAAGCTGAAACATTGCACGAATAACCTCAGGTATGCTAACACTAACATTAGCAGGTAGTATAACGACTGGCAGGTAAATAAATACCTGTGCAACCCTAGAATTAAGCACCACACAAATTACATCTTGACTAACAGGCCTATGCCTGTGCAACCTAATCATAAGTAAGCGTAACTGCGTCTAATATCAATACAAATTTAACAATGCATTTATCTCTCTTGGTCATGTCCAGGTCTCATGGGCATTACCAAAAAGTAACAATTGACTCGCTCGCATGAACACATGCCAGCTTAAAGCTTTCAAGTACTAACCGGGGTGCTATGCGGGACCCGACTAACGCACGATGATGCACGAAACCTTAGCATTGTACGAACTAACACGTGGAGGGGTTTTTTAGTGAGTAACCCTCCCCCTTCAGGGCGCAGGGACCCTCACACTGTTGGCCTCAGCATGTCGGCCTCCGCCTGTAACGGGTTTTTCCCCTCCACGGTAAAAAAAAAAAAAAAATTTTTAAGAGCAAACCGGGTTGCTATGCGATATCCTGGAGAGCCCATTCTCTATCCTGGGCAAGAGATAAATGAATGATTTCTCATTTGAGAAAAGTATAAGTACTGCAAAATTAAGACCAATAACAAGGAATATCTCTGGAATGGTTCACTCTACAAATAAAGATGTATTTGACAAATTGTACCTTAAGTCGATATTCCAATATGCAGCTGAGATTTAGTGTGATCCAAATCTTATATACTGTACACTCAAATAGCCTGTGTCAAATCACCACTTGCATTTGTATTTTTAAGTATGTATGTGGTGTGCAAGTGGTGATTTAAGACTGGCTAGTTGAGTGTCCAATAGATGATAGTAGATCAGAAACTGTCAGTTGCATGTTGGAATATCGACTTGTATAAACTGTACTGCCACACAACTTGGAACTTAAACATTCTGCATTCCTAATATACTCAATTTTTTCCATGGTTGTACATTGTGGTAATGATAGAGGACTGTTTGTGATTAAATTTTAAGGGAAATAAAAGGTAGCTGGACGAATTTGTCAATATTTTCTTTCAACAGATCAAGTCCTTTGTCTTGAAAATTCAAATTCTTTGATGTCAATCATTAACATTCTTAGTTTAAGTTGAAGAAAATGCTTAACTTTGTAATAGTTACAAAAATTCAGAAGTAGCAACTTCATTTTTGTTAATGTGCCATTGTTCAGCATTAATTTTTGCAATATTTAGGTTGTACAAAAGTTTCAATATGAAACAATTAGAGGATTTAAATTAATATGGGTTACTAAAAACCTAGCAGTTTCTTCAATCTAAAACATTTGTAGCTTTCATGCAATGATTGATTAGAGTAGGCCTGATAAACCTTACTTCAAAAAGTTGGGCTGTTCTTTGCATTTCCAGTTCGACTTCTTTGATTCTAGCTTTGGGGTATCTTGACAAACTTATGGTACTTGTGGATCGTGTTCACACTTTATGGGTGGGGAAATGAATGTCCCACACCAAATGGCATAGCAACGTTGTTGCTTTTTGCTATTCCTAGATTAGGTGTAATGGTGCGAGTTCTGCCCTTTCTTAAAGCACCTGAAAATTTCATTACGAATAATGTGGCAATCAAGTCCTTGATTTTCGAGAATTGTTTTTGCTTACTTCTCAGTTTCTGTGGAGTTTTCAGACTTAATTTTCCGAACAGTAGGTCTGCTTAATTTTAATATTTTTACAGTTTTTGAAATAGGTCCCTTGTTTAATCTTCTCATACATGTATTCACACATTTTGAACCAAAATCTGTGATTGTTTTGCAAGTCGTGCAGTGAATTTCTTACACTTACTTTGTACAGAACAAGGTATTTTGTGCAGTTCTGGATGAAATTCACTTAGATCCACAAATTTGTTTGGTGCAGAAGATGAAATATCTTGCTATGGTCTCCATGTGTAATGAGAGAATATTTACCTACAATACATTTAAAACTTGAATCATTAGAAACTATACCTACACAGAACCCTACACAGAATTCAAATAATCACTCAGCAGTAAGGTTTTTCTTCAGGTAATCCTAAGAGCAGTAGGTCAAACTATTGGCAACATGGGAGAGCCCTCGTGTTTAACATGTGGTTTTGAGGCTTGCACAAATTGCTGTGGAAGTTTTAAAATCTTCACATCAGGGGTACAAAAAGGTCAGTTTGTAAGGAACTGGAAAGCCGATTTTTGTAGGAAATATACCTCCCTCAACTGCAGTAGCTTGCATATATAAAACTGGTTTTCCCCGTTTTCCAGTTTCATGATCATAAAGGAAGGTGAAACAGGAATGTCTCCAACCTGGTGAGAGCAGTTCATCAGCACTTCTCAGGTTACCAGCTGTGTAATATTTATACATTTCCTGATGGCCATAGAGTTTAATATGGCTGAAAGCTCTAACAACTTAGTTATATGGTTGTTAATTGGAGAAATTCTAAATCATTTGCAATTATTGCCACGAAAGCTTAAAATCTTTTGGCTGCTTATTTCTTATTCAGTTCCCAATGAAGGCCACTAGTTTGAGATGACCATTTATTGATTCATTTCCTGGATGGCCATGGAGCTTAATATGTTCTATGTTCAAGGTCTGACTGACCATCATTGAACCTACAGAACGCAATCTAATCTAATCTAATCTAATCTAATCTATGGCCAAAAGCTTGAGTAACTTGCTAAACATTACAGCTGATAACTCAAGAAGCTCTAATGAATTTAAAATAATGTTAAGTGATCAAATTAAAATCCAAGATAAATACTTTAACCCCCCACCTCCACCCACCCCACATTGTGTGACTGAACATCTTACTTTTGAAACACAAATTACAAGGTTTACTCTAAAGTGAAGAGTTAAATGTTTAAAAACATTGAAAAGTTTAACTAGGTAGGTACCTCAAGTTGGGTAAATCATTGTTTAGCTGGGGAATACTTCAAGTAAAAAAATTACAATTTGATGGTTTTGTTGTAACCATTGTTAGATTTTTCACTAGTATTTTAATAAAGTAATCAGTATTCTTATTGGAACAGTTTAGCTTTCATTGTTGAAAGCCAGTATAATGCTTAGTTACTTTCAGTTATTTTAAATATATCTATTTCCGTTGTTAGCATCGGAGCCTCAGCAGTAAAGGAATTAAAAGTAACCTTATGCTTTCAGATACATTTATTTTTAAAACCTACAAAAATGCTCACATAAAATAACATTCTGTAACAATTACTTCATAAAAATCCATGCTAAAATATGGTTATATTTTACACAGCTATTAGGCATCCTCTTTGCACATACTTCATTTCTGCTCCACCAGGGTGCAAATTCAGCAGATCTCTGCAACAAAGAATAAGTTTGTAAATGTACTTGATTGCAGAAAGAATAAGGTGGTATTGATTAGAGGTCAATGACATGTGACAAATGATAGTAACATTTCTAATTAGCAATGAAAGTCAAACACTAATGGTTTTAATGGGCTAACAATTCTAAACAGTGGTGACCAACTAGGACTTGAAATGAGGCAGAATGTTTCATTGAATAGAAGGGAGATGCTTTACAGTAACCCAAATTCACCATGCAACCAACCCTTTCACTGTTTTGCAATGACTAAGCACTACAAAATTAAAAGTTCCTCATACCTTTTGTTCACCCAGTTAACTGTACAGATGTTGCTTCTGTTAGGCTTGATCATTTTAACCCATTGATGACCAGTCCTCATAAGCATGGTTTATTATAAACAATTTTTCATCACCCATTAAAATAGTATGTTCAGCTTTATTAAAGTATATGCAATTCTATATACTTTATTTTTGAAGAAAGAAATAACTATTTGACAAAACTGCATATCCAGTGCAGCATTATAGTACTAAAGAAAATCTGTCAAATGAAATTTGGACCCATACTTAATGGTCAAAGCAAATTCCATTTTAAATAACTTAATTATGTATGCAAAAATGAAGAGTTGCAAGAGCATACCTATACTCTGTTCATCAAGAGATTACAGGAGATGTAAACAAGGCACTGGTTTGTATCACTCCGTGGCCACGTGCATTCGCAATGACGCAACAGTTACCTACGCGTAGTGGTGCATTTTACACTACTAAAAGGATATATTTACTTGATCCGAATAACATGAGCACATGGAAATTTACTGCTACTTATGTCATCTCTGTCCACAATAACACTTTTTCATTCCCTGCTCACAATCTCGAAACCAATCTCCAGAAGCAGCTTGTGGAGGGAAGTTCATTTTAAATCTGGAAGATCGGGATCAGAGTTAACTGCCAACAGCACTTTAAGGTGGGGGTCCATTGTTAAAGAACTGGTGAACTTCTCGACAAATTGCAGATCTCACAAATTCGTCGCAAACTACATCCAAAATTTGCCTGGCACGAGGTCGCTTTTTGCCGGGATCTTCACCAACTTTGCATGTGCTGTAAATACTTGCAACTGACAGACCGGTAAACTCGGATGTTAATTTCATCATGTCTTCAATAGCAAGTTCGGGATATTTCTCACAGAACTTGTTAAACACGTTCAATATTGTTGTCTTTTCACCACTTCGCAACGGTTTGCCGCACTTATGTTTCACAACCCACTTGTTCCGCCATGTTACTTTCATACTGAATAATGCGCGCGCAGAATGAATTAGGCTGGCTACAGATTCACTTAACTGCGTATTCTTACACTTCAACTATGCTTAGTAGACTTAGTGCATGCTTTAGCAAACATTAAGTGACATTTCAAACCTTAGTAACAGTATTTCTTCAAGGGACTATTTACAGGGCGAAAGCGTCAAGAGGGCACGCTGTGGTCAAAACGCACGTGGCTTTGTTTACGTCTCCTCTAATCTCTTGATGAACAGAGTATACTTGACTTTAAGCATGTACAGTTTACATGTGATTTGTATTAAGTTCATTATTTATGCCAACATCATTGAGGAATTAAAAATAAATTTTTAATTGATGTGTGCATATCCCATTTGAAAGTCATTTCAAGCGGAAAACTTTAAGGAACCTATTCTTAAGGCCAGGTCAATTCCTTGATATTTTCATCAGTGTCTATTGTTTGCCAAACTCCTATACATGACTTACAATTTTCTTTGCATTACTACTAAGAGTTGCTATTGTATATCTTCATTCACCATGCATTTTAACATTGATGTTATGGTAGACCCTAAGCTTAGCTCTTGCTCTTTTCTATTTATTTTCTATATCATTTTTGTTCTTCCCGTAAATTCCCCACTTTACATCCTCTTCAGCATCAGTGTTAATTTTTAAACTGTTGCACGGTATTCTTCCATAATTTTGAATGTTCCCATGACCTTGTTTCCTCCCATTGTAATATATTTTAAGCCATTATCTGTCCTCTCACAAAGGGCAACTATGTTCATTCCTTTGTCTACTCTTAGTCTATGAATATAATGTAAACCCTGTCCAACCTTCCCTCCTAACCTTTCACAAACATATTTATCCCTGTCCCAATCTAGAATTATCTAATGTTGAACTTTTATCTCCAAGACTGAAATAATTTTGGGCATGCTAAAATTTCATCTTAATTTTAAGAAAAAGATTGGTCATCACTGGGTTAATAGAGGTTTTGCAATTTACTACCAGATTATGTGAATAGCATATGCTTGTGGCAGTTATTAGAGGATATTTTAGAGCAATGCGACTTTTTTTACAGGGTCATATTAGCAACAAGTTAAAATGGTAAGGGCTAGAATTTTCTCCAATTAAAGTCCTGATTTCACTAAAAATTAAGTTTATGTTTAAACAGAATCCATTCACAAATTAACCATGTCCTGAGACTGCTGTCTCAAACTATTCAGGTTATTCCCACAGCAAAGTTTCCTTTAATTACTTCTGACTCCAAAGTATAAATGGCATCACTTTCACTACAATGTTAATCTCTAATGTGTATTTATATTCGTGGATATATAAATCACATTATTTCTTTGTCACGTGATCATTAGATTGTTTGCTCTTATTTAGAAGAATTAAGATGTGTTCTATTTTATTGACATACTATCAATTCCACAATTAAACATCTTTCCTACATGCTTTGATCATAACTCGTGTAAAAGCAGTTGCAGCTCATGAATTTTTAACCTGGAGGGGCTCAGGGAGTCTACATTAAAATGAAGACTTGTTATGCTAAGAATGTCAAATCATGCCAAAGAAAAATTCTGATGCAATTACCTTTCATTTAAACTGGAACTCCATACAGCAGCTCTTCTCACAGAATTTCTCGATTACAAGTTTGTTGAAGCCAGGTGTTTCGGACACCCGCACTTTGATAACATGCCTAATGCAGTCAATCCGTTCTCATTCATGCAGTTCAAGAATGTTATTAGTTTTAATTTTGAAAAGCATCTTTTAGTTTCGGAGGTAGGTGTAATTAGTATTTTAAGTACTTTAGATATTTCTTTGAAGGTGGTGGCATCCAAACCAAAGGAGATGAACTTCAGAATGTTCAGCCACTTTTATCACTTTCACCAAATTCTGGTCAGGAATAGAAAACTCAAAGTTCTCTCTTCAGTGCATTTTATTGGAAAGCTTCACAAAAATTGTGAATGCTATCTACATTTTTCTGTAATCTTCATATTTGGCCTGCAGAAACAATTTTACGCCGCAAAGGTGGTCTGAATTCGAAAAAAATTCTGTATGAAATCCACATCTCTTGTGGTTCCTCAGATGTTTTTTCAGAAGACAGTATTGGTTCCTAATTTTCTGCAGTACATTTTCAAAACAACTTGCTGTACTTTAACATCTACCTTTTGCAGCTGATCATACAGAACGTCAACATCAGGCATAAGTTTGCTGAAGAAGTTCAACCAAGAGAAAAGTAGTTCAGTCATTTTAAGAATCCTGCTGCCTGGCTGATTGTATGAGAATTAAATTTCTTAGGCTTTCCAGACTGAATATTTTCTAAAATTATAAGCGAGGTTTTATGCTTCAAGATGGATTGTACTGACCTAGAGCGAAAATTCCACCTAGTTTCTGAAGGTCTTGGTATTCATTCCTCACAAATACCTTCCAAGACAGAAGACTTTCAGGAGAGGAAGAAAAAATGTACAGATACCCCTAATATTGTGGAAGAATATTTTAGCATTTGAAATGTGAGGAGGCCTGTTCCATTAATTTGTTGAATTCATGTGCATAAGAATATGAGCATTGTTATACACCTTTTACATTAACACCACCTAAATAACCTAAATACAGTAGCTCCATCATAAGCCTGTACAATTAATTTTTGGGAACAATTTCCAATTAATGGAAGCATTTGTTTCAAAATGCACTTTGATAAACCACCTGCATTATGCAATTCTGCATTTGCAAATGTCCAAAAGTGCTCAAACTTTGCTTTAAGTTAATATTGAAATACTAGCACTGTCTGCAGTGTTCAACATATCCATCGTATCAACCATACATGTGAGGAAAGACTGCTTAATTTGACCAGAAATGAAATCCCTGCAAACATATAGCATACAATTTGACAACTCACTTTGGATGGCTTTAGAAGTACTGTTAAAAATGGTACCATTTTCGAAATGGCTGTTAACAGCAGGACCGACTTTCTTACAAAGACTTAGTAAGTCTGAAAACCCATCCTTATTGCTGGATGTGGTGGTTTCGTCATGATCACGAAAAGAAATATTACATGCACCACATATTTTATGACATCTATTATCATACAGAACCTCGCGATTTTTCTCCACTGTTTCGTTGTGCTTTATGGATTCCTCGTAAGCACTAAAAAATGACATTGTACACTCCTTGAAGTTGAAAACTTACAGTAGCCTTATACTTAGAACATCATGCTTTATCATTTTTTTCCTGCAGATCTTTCAAGTCACACACTCAGTCTTTGGTCCATGCATCACCACCACCACTGCTGCTGCCGATGAACACGAAACAGAAGAGCATGTTTTTTCTTCACATCCACACAGCCAGGAAACTTTCGTATAATGAAATATCAAATTTGAGTAAAAGAAGCTCTACTCCTCTACTCTTACACTGGGGTTGTATTTACACAATATTAAGCTCAGGCTTTGGTTGGCCACTGTTTTTAATCTAAGTTTTTGGATAAACTTAATGAACTAAACACAAATGCTTTTATGAGATAGAACTGGAACTTAAAAATTCAATGCCACAACTGGGATTTGAACCACAGACCTTCCGCTTGCCAGGCGGACGCTCTAACCACTGAGCTATTGTGACAAACTGCCAGAATGGCACTAAATTCAAGCCAGTTCGTATTTTTCCTGGTAAACCACAAAGGCAGTCTCACATCAGAAACAATTACCCCAATGGTGACTTACTATTGTAAGTAAGTTATATCCCAGGATTAAATAACCTTCACATGGTAATTATTTATGCCAAGAAACTTACTGTTGGTGTTTTTTTTAAACACACAAGCCGTGTGTGGGCAAAGTTTAAGAGATAGAACTGGAACTTAAAAATTCAATGCCACAACTGGGATTCGAACCACAGACCTTCCGCTTGCCGGGCGGACGCTCCAACCACTGAGCTATTGTGACAAACTGCCAGAATGGCATTAAATTCTCAAGCCAGTTCGTATTTTTCCTGCCATTCTGGCAGTTTGTCACAATAGCTCAGTGGTTAGAGTGTCCGCCCGGCAAGCGGAAGGTCTGGTTCAAATCCCAGTTGTGGCATTGAATTTTTAAGTTCCAGTTCTACCTCTTAAAAAACTTTGCCCACACACGGCTTGTGTGTTTAAAAAAAAAAACCAACTGTAAGTTTCTTGGCATAAATAAATAATTAAATGCTTTTAGTTTACAAACTTTCATTTTATCTTAACAGTATTGCACTGCAATTGACAGCCAAGCCAACTGGTTACTGACTGGAAATCAACAGGTCACAGAACTGTAAGCCCCGAAATATCCATTCAAAGAAAAATGCCATCCCTTTGTACTTCAGGTATATGCGTGTCCTCAGAGGTTGAAATGGCAGGTCATTTCCATCATTCGTATCTCCAATTTGAACCCAGGCAATTTCAACTGCAGGTCACTCCTGTGTACTTTAAAGTAACATTTGGTTGTACAAATTTGCTCAATCAAAAAATTATAGGAAAAATTGTGCAAGCGAGTAATTTATAGTAATTCAAACCAACCTTAACAATGCTACAGAAAGAATAAGAGTTTCCACTCCATACATTCCATAACACCTGGGCTCATTTTTCTCAGCCCTATGCTGGTCTTAACTAAGAGTGGGATAACCTTACAGCTATGCAATTGTCATGGTTACCAACCTAGACCAAAAAGCACCTGGGCTGTCACAACCCAAGGTCAGCAGACATCTTAAAAATTAGCGTACTAAATAGGGGAAAAAACTGAACAATTTTAAACGTATTTTGTGTACAAGTATACCTATATAATGAACATATTAAGACCAAATATAATTCAGTTTTTAATGGGTGGCACCCTTGTGTCCCTCTTCAATAGCTGCCCCTATATAAAAGATGGTTACAAAGCTTAGCAACGATTTTTTCTTTTGTTTTTTATAATTTAAACTCATTATCAATGTCCATGTTCCATATTGTACTGAATAGCTTTGGGGACTCAAAATTTAGAAAATAAAACCATTATGTAACAAAAATTAACATATTGAACAAAAAATACCAGCATGAATCGTCTATTCTCACTTTTCCTAAATTAAATATCTTGGTCTTACAATTTCCCCTACAGGTTGTATTTTCTGGCAGCAAATTTAATTTGGAGCCAATTTTTATTGTAATTTGCAAATTTTCGGTCTTCCAGTAAAATCCATTTTATTGGAAGAATAATGGAGAGGACAGATCAGTATTACAACGGCAAATAAGATGGATTCCAAAGCAGTAAACTATTTTCCTAATTTACCTTTTTCTGTATGCATAGCTCACAGAGCAACCTTTCTCTATTTGGAGTACGGATGTTGATCTATCGTTATAGCGTATATTTTTCTAATAGTCCAACAAATGGGATATTGACTCGCCTTCGAATGTATAATCTAATTAGCTTTATAAAATAGAGCTTGTGAACTATGATAGCAAAAGATAATACTTAATAGGATGAACAATTTCAATTAAAATACATGAATGAACCTGAAGTCACTTGACATTTTAGGTCACTGCATGAATTTTTTTAAAGGGTAACCTTTTATTAAAAGTGTAGTTTAGACCTAATGAGGCAAGTTGGGTAAGTAGTTACATTTTTTATAAATTCAAAACTAAATATTACCAATTTTGTGCTTTCATCTCCATTGAATACATTGTGAATATACTTTTAATCTAATGTGACTTAGCTGTCTGAATCTTACCTATTTGATTTAGCCATTTTCACCAGCAACTTCCTCTTTCCTCCATCAATGATTCAATAAATTTAAAATTCAAAATGTGTAATAAAATAATGAAAGAAATTTGTAGGCCAGCACATGCTTGTTCAACATCGTGTGCAAGGGGATTTCTTCGGTGTTTGCTTCCTTGGAGATCTTCTAGGACTAGGGCGTGCTGTAAAAAGAAAACATTCCAACAATTCTAATTATGCAAATACAATCTTAACCTACAAAAATAATCAAAACAATTCTAATGTTTCCCCACAATTGCCTTATTTACTGGAAGTCAGCAGCAATTCCTACTGTTGCAGTAGGATCCCAGTAATTCAAATTGAGAATGGCATTCTGTGTAACCTTTATTAACTTTTAAATTTTATCATCAAACTTTACTATCAATTTCTATTATTTACTATATAGTATAAATAGTACCTATTATATATATATATATATATACCACACACACACACACAGTAACAAAAGGGCTGAAAATGTATTGACCTTCAATACCTAGTCAGTACATATGCAGCCTGCAGACTTCACAAAAATGAAAGTATTACTATATAATGTGGATATGAGCGTTGGCAGACTTTTTCAGGGAGGGGCCGCATGTTGGAAGTTTTCAATTCATTATTCTGTTGTCAAAAACTAAAAATTGAGCTATAGTATTTGTTACGGATAAGCATGTTAATTTATGCTAATTAAAAAGTACTTTACCTCAAAATTAAAGCAATAGTCTAACAGTAATTGATTGCACATTACATTTATTCTTTTCCAAGGGGGGGCCACAGCCCCCTCTTTTGTGATGCCCATGAATGTGGATATATAGCATAAACATTTGTTAGGAAGCTTTGAAGGTTTATTGCTTTACCCAGTACAAAGGCACTTTTTAGATTTGAATTGTGCAGTGATTTATGATGGAGTTCACTTTTGTATTCATAATACCAGAGGAGGAGTCTACACTTGTGTAGTACATAAACATTCCAGACTGCATGATCAAGTACAATGCCATCTTGCATTATCAGCAGCATTGTTTATTTCAAGGAAGAAAACCTGTTATCCACATCAATTTGCATGAGAGTCAGATCCTAATAAGATTCACCACATTTAAAAATACCCTTGTACATAAGCTAAACTTTGTTACATATTTCTCGTTACAATGCAGCTTCCAAGATTCCACGTGTTGTGTTGAGCTTTTGTAGCAAAAATGTTGAACCAGAAGAAAAGGCAAGTAAACATTACAATGGAAATTAAACTGCATATGTTAAAGCGATCGGATAAAGGGGAACAATATATATTAAATTTTAGAATGTTCTTCTCTAAGCCTGTATTCAGCAACATTACCTAATTGTTTCCTACGTGTGAATAATAGCATTTACACGGCAATTTTTACACTATCCTCCACTTCATGAAGATAGTGACTATTTTCAAATGTCAGCTTCATTTAATGAACTTTAAAGTATAAAGGGACGCTTGTCTTTTTATACATCACAAGCGGTATCCCATAACAGGACGAATTTCAACCTCGCTTATTAATCGCTCTATCCACCTCTGCAATTGCAGAGGCTCTTGGAGAAGGGGAACACAACTGAAACGCACTGCATGTGAAGTGTTTCACTTGTTCTCTGGCATGAATGTCGGCAGGTTTTTTTTCCGGGGGAGGTGGGCACATGTTGGAATTTTGCAATCCAATATTAATTCATTTTGTTGTCAAAAGTTAGTGGTTTAGCTTGTCTAAGACCATAAAAGACAAAGGTCGCTCCCACCACGCAAGTTATGGGCAGGAGAGAAAAATGTTTGCGGATAGAAACGTTGAAAGCCTTCATACTTGCTTGTTCAGTCAAACACTGATTGGATAGAAGGAACCAAATTTTCTCCCACCTTCCCTACAACAGAGACAGGGGTGAGTATGCATTTCTTTTCAATATATCCCTTTTTCTTTAGACCTGAAGATAAACCAAATAGCCTGTAGACATTGAAACTATAGCCTTGTTCACTTAAATTTCTACCCGCCTCCCGGTAACATGTCTTCACATAAAGCAGTGCATGGAATGACAAGTTGAATGTGATACCAGAAAGCAGCGTTGTCTCCAGAAACGCTCATAGAACTACATCCAACCTTGTAAATATCTTACCTTGAGGAGTGCAGCATCGGTCTCCAGAATCCGAGCAAGAGTAACTTCGTTTGCTTGGAGCTCGTTTCTTTGGTGTGGCTTTACGCTGTGGAGTGCTACAGCTGGGAGCCTTGGAACTCCTTTTGCCACTATCTGAACACTTCTTTGTTGGCATTGTAACCTGCAATTATTTTAGAACATCTTTTAGGAGACTTTACAGACAATAGATACTCAAAATATTTAACTGTCATACTCTTAGAATAATTCAGACGTGATAAATTTCTCATCAACACAGCTTCTTAGGAAAAACATTGCAGAAACATACTGAAGCATTGAAGTTCTAAGCTATCTGAAGATAAGGAATTAAAAACTGACAGCAAGTGGGTTGCTTTCGAAAAATAATTTTGAATTTTAAAAAATTCATTCAGCTTAAAAAAGCTTGTGTAACATAGGTCTAAGGTAGCAAAGGACAAAAAAAAATGCTGTTTGTATTTCAGGGGTGAACTTTTGACCACATCAAATAACCGTATGATAGTGTCTAAAGGTTGGTTCATCCGAAAACGATAACCAGAACGGCAACGGGAAGCAAGGTAGTACTCAACATTTTGGTTCACAACTTATACTTATACTTTATTCGTCACATTACACTTACATGGGTGGGCAGGTGCTCGTAAATTGGTGACTCGTCAATACACTATAGTTACAACTTTAAGGATTAAAATAAGTCTACAATATTTACAAACACGAGTATAGAAATATAAAAGAAAGGTAAAAGAGAAAAATGTACAGTAATGATTTGTTAAGACACCTAAAATTGAGGTCACAGTACATCTTCCATGTATTCTGTAACAGAGTAGTATGCCTTGCTGGCAAACAAACTCTTGACTGTTTTTTTAAAGAGGTTTGGATTTGGGATTTTCCTAATCCTTTGTGGCAACGAAAATTATCAATCAGCTTATCGAAAGAAAATGGAGGTCGATATTGCGCATTAGGAATTCATTTGTTCGACATTTTTCTAGCTTACGACTAGAGCTCTAGCGACAGTTTCATGGTATTGTACAGCCACTTTGACTAATTTCTACACGTGATACGCACATTACGAATTTAACACGCCATAGCCGGTAACGGAAGCAAAGTTAAAATTTGGCCAATCTTACCCGTTCCCGGAGCCCGGGAAAGCTTCCTGTCGGTTGTGAACACCACCATTTGAATACACACCTTTAAACTTTCGTTCTGATTATCGTTATCAATGGTTGTGAACCAGCCTTTATACCACCCAGCCATCAGACGTGATAAATATAACTTCCTTAAAAACTTCAAAGCAGGGCTGGGCAACTTGCGGAATACCTTGAGCGACCTCAACCTGGTAAACAGTTATCAGTGCAAGATCATGAGCAGGTTGCGCTTGGTTTCCCACGCCTGATATGAAATAATTTACAATAAATTAACTCACTAGTGTTGTGATTGAACTTCCGCAGCAAGTTTATTGTAGAATTTTTGAAGAGACTTTCTACTAGCTTTCCTGTTTTATGGCTAAATATAGCCTTTTCATACTAGCGTCATCCTTGTAGCCTGAAACTTTAGCAAACCTTCTGGTCAACATTAAGGCACTGTATGCCATTTGCTTCAAATTTATCTAGTAATGTTTCTGGAAATCTTTAATATTTGTAATTTGGAGGTAATCTATTTGCATCAAAATGAGGTGTAAGAAGTTAAAGATCCTGATGTCGAAGCCAAGTAGTATTGGGATTGCTGAAAATAAAGCTACAACCAAGAAAAGGAAAACTAGGTGAGCAAGAATATGGAACATGTTCCAGGTGAAAAACAAAGAAGCTGCTTATCTTTAATGTCGATTTTTCACATTGATATATCAGGTGCACTTTTCTCCCCAAAGTATTAAGGATATACAATTTGCTGCATATTTTTTAATGGAGGTTAAATCCTCGGTACTATCCGGTAGTAAATATGATCATAAAATTAAAATGCTTTAAAATTTTATAACATTGACATACAAATTGTTTGCTGCAAAATAAAATTACTAGTCTTTATGCATGTTCAAAAATTGTATGTTCAATATTCCTGAGCTCTACATATTGGGACCAAACAAACTCCACACATTGGATTGAAGTAGGAAAGTAGTTTACTGATCTGGTGCAAGATAAGGTTTTGTTTCCGTTTCAGGTTAGATTAATCTAGATTTGTTTATTTTAGCGTGAAAATACAAGCATTTGAAACAACGCTTTGTCAAAATAAGGTAAATTGGGGACTACATTCAAAGCAAATTTGAAATTTGCATTTGAATCTTAAAAATTCTGGCGAAAACTCACGCCGCCCCCCCCCCCCCCTCAAGTTTTATTTTCTCTACTACGTATATAAGTAGAAATAGGCATTTTATTCTACCAGAAATTCGATTTCCAGACTTCACTGGAAATGTTTCGAGGCTCCCTGAAATAGAAAAAAAAAAAAAAAGCATTTTTAAAAAGAGGTCCCCTGTGCGTGTGAGCAAAACAAACGAAGTCTTAAATATCAAAATTGGTATTTAAGTTTAATACCTTTGAAGGATGCGGCACGAAGATTTTAAAGAAAATTCCTCTACCATAAACTACCCTTTCCACGGAGAATTTTTCGAAAATGACTAACAATTGATTAAAATGCCGTATATGCAATATATTTTTATGGAAAATTAAATGTATATATTGAATTTTATGACAATAGCTCACGTAGTCGTGTTTATTCTGACTTTTGCATAACTGGTATACAGCAAGACCAAATCTTGCTAACCATGATGCAGATCTCGCTTAAGCCCGCCTCGTAACACATTCAAGAGATCGCGAGTTCGAATCTCGCTTAGGGTAAGTTATCCGGGTAAGGTTTTTCGAGGTTTTCCCTTATCCCGAGAAGACGAATGTCGGGTAACTTAAAGCTCCATGGACCTCGGGCCCATTTGAGCATTTCACCCGTTTCATTCATTCACCGTCCGATATAACATTACGTTGGAGGACGTTAATTAAAAAAAAGATCTCGTTAAGACGCAATTTATGTCCGAATGATTTTGTGGAGAACTATTTCGGAGACATTCCTCGTTATTTGTGCCAGTTTGGCAGTTCTTTTTTCTCAAATGCAAGGTCGTTATTCACTTTTCTATATCTTGGCCATGCAAAGAACGGAATGTCAAAGCCTTCATATAGCAACCAGCTTTAGAAGATTTGACTATCACTCAAAGCCTACTGTATTCCTACAAGAAAATAAGCGATAAGAATCTCTGCAAATGTTTATCTCAACTAACATGGAGATGGAGGAATAAGTTCATGCGAATAGTTTGTACAGGAGTAGAGAAAGTCGTGCGAATGCAACGTCAGATTCTTCCAAGCAGAAGTGGATTGGTGTCTAAATTACTGACCATTCTGACGAATCTGAGCTTACGTCATTGAACCAGAATCGAATAAATCGCAAGAGCACTTTTTGAAGCACCGTTTGAACCAGAAAGAATGTCACCAGAATTCGGGAACTCGCTTAAAGAACTTAGAGGCACAGTCTATTTCATATTTAGGTTAATTTCATAAATTTTCTATGTTCAAATGTCGATTCTGAATATAATTCGTTAAATCTACTACTAAGACGTAGTATCTCTAATGAGCCGAAGCTACTGTCAACGAATTGAACTGGCATCTTGAATATTCAACAGAACATTGTCTAAATTTTCCTTAAATTTAAAAATGAACCAATTCCTTACGTTTCTTAGTTATTACTATGGTCCGGATTTTGATCTAAAGAATATTGACCTTAAAAAGCTAAAAATCAACAACGAAGAATGGCTTAAATTACCTTAATTTGTCGGTTTACTTAAGGGCACTGGGAGGTCGGTTGACTTCAAAAAATCGATTTTTTGTTTTTAATGTTAAAAATATATAATTCTTCAGCTTTAAAATGATATATATATAACATAGGTATAGTGTTATTTGTTATGATGGTTGCAGTGGTAGACTTACAGTGATGGAAAAAATGGCTATAAAAGTTATTTGAAGGAAGCCTGTATAAAATATATATGTCGACTCTCAGAGGCAAAAAGGGCAGTTCAGTTGCTCGAAAATAAAGCTAGAATTAAGAAAAGGAAAAGAAAAGGTGAGGAAAACTTAAGCGAGCAGGAATATGCAGCAGGCATTCTGAAAGTATGTGTAATTTGAAAAGAATGGTACTTCAGCTTTGATCGCAATTTCCCGAAACCTTGATTTTTCACACTTCAGGTACACATTTCTCAAACTATAAGAGATATTGATATCAAACTTTAAGTACTTATTTATCCATGTTTATTGAGTACAGCCGGTTAAAGCTTTTGTGAATTAGAGCTATAATGTGGAGAAAAAAATGTTAATGCTTAAAAATATTACCATATTTTTCCTCTATAGAATTAAATAATTCATGTGTAAAATACAAACTACATAGGATCTATGTTTAACCGGCGATGTCAAGCTATGCTTTATGTTATTCAGATGTAGCTT
Organism: Tenodera sinensis; assembly: GCA_030765045.1. Taxonomy (NCBI): domain Eukaryota; kingdom Metazoa; phylum Arthropoda; class Insecta; order Mantodea; family Mantidae; genus Tenodera; species Tenodera sinensis. The sequence goes on along the minus strand of CM060965.1, from coordinate 166,014,710 downwards.
CAAAATCCTACAAGAAAAGTGACCTGAAGTATGAGGTGTAACATTTTTTTCAGGATACATAGTGTGCTTTATACCCCTTTTGCATGGAATTCTGTGAATGTAATTTAATTATTATGTAGTAGTTAAATGTACAAATGCCTGAACTATAATCACACCAAATTTCAATTTATTCTAATCATTAGTAACTGCTATATTTAAATTTTAAATATTGGTGTAAGTTAACCTCGTGGTCTTAAAAGTAACCTCCCAGTGCCCTTAATACACTTATATTTTACCAATGAGTACTGAATTACAAGTAGTTACGAACAGTTTATGCAAGTTAACAAAAACACTGTCTTGTAAGCTAATACGAACTTGCAAATTGAGAAGCTTCCTTCAATTTGAACAGAAGATGCTTAAAACAGGCGGTTCCCAGCTCTTCGAGGGAATGCATCTTACCCGACAGTACTTCACCAATCTTGCACTTTCTTATTCAAAACATTTTCCATTTTCCTCAAAACTTTGCTCACTTCATCTTCCACACGACTTACGGTTACTTGCAACTGATTTCGACAATTCTATCTAATTTTCAATTTTTGCGGAAATTGATATTACTTTAGGCATGATGAAATACAAATATCAGCTCAAACATTCCTGTTGTGTGAAGACTGCATTTTAATAGTACACAAGGTGCGACCCTCAAAAGTAGGAGGTAGATTCACCCCTCAGTCTTACAGTAGATGTGAACCGTTTATTTGGAAGAGTCCAGTGTTTAACAGACGCCACATTCCAATATTACATTTGCAAGAAGTTGGAGTTGAGGTTCTGAAACTGTTCTACTAATAAAAATAATGCAAACTCGCGAAAAGACAAAACTGAATTTTTTCTTAAAAATTACAGCCTATAAAAAGTGTGCTATAGGTGTATAAAAATGCAGAAAAAATTGCCATTAAAGTGGTTTAATTTCATTCAAAATGCGATGCACCACATTTCCTCAGCAGCCACGCTTTCGCATCAGAAAAGATGTGAAGTCGTCAAAATCCGGGTCATGGCTATTAGTACACTGCTTTCAGCAAGTTCTATACGATTTTTTTTTACCTACAGTCGTGTAGTTTAATATGGTTACTGACTAGAAAACCAACTGCATTGTTAATAAGTCAGCACAGTGAAAATACGAACCATAGTGACTAATTCATCATTTAAGGCTTATAATGGTCCCTGGAACACTAATTTGCTTTGTGAACTAAAGGAAATTTTCATACTGAAATTTGTCTATATATTCAATTACCCATAGCGAATGAGGGTCTTGTTGCTGCACCTCCTATGAACTCAATTTCGAGTAACTACATTACACACTTCAATGGGCCAGAAAAGTATTTCTTTAAATGGAAATGTAAAATGAAAGCCGTTTTATTAGCTTTAATGTTTAAATCGCTGAAAATGATTTGGAATATTTCTTGCAATCTGACGCTTTGAAATTTAATATGGTCGGGTTAAGTCCATGGAAGACTTATCAGTAGTCACAATGTTTAGTACCGCATCGTGTGTAGGAGTGTCGGTTATGCCGTGAGTGTGTTCGCCCAGACCGAGAGGCCAGTCATCAGCACTGAACGAAACAGCCTCATGCACACGGTAAGGTGGCTAAGAATTGTGGCTTTAGTCATCAGGTACGATATAGCCGAGTTTCCACTTTCAAATTATCCTGAAGGAATTTCAAAGATTTTGGGATCAAACCCCGCCTCGGAACTACTTCAGCTGACCTAACCTCATGTTTTTACTTAAATTACAGACAAAAAAAAAAAAACAGTAAAACGACCAGTATAACGGCATTTTCTAGATGCTTCACTAGAAGCAACTGTTCGCCTGCTATGTCTACTCTTCACATTGGCAAAGTCAAGAGGGGGCAAATTTCGTTGTCCCTTAGCAGTTAGTGGACGGGAGAGTGAAGATCTGTTCATAACTACTTTAGTCGAAATCCTATAAGCAAAACTTCTTTCAAAATGCTTGGTGGCGCCTATAATAAGCAGAATTACAATTCCAAGAAGCAGTTCACTCCGGAATTTTAAGCTTTAACTTGTTGGCTTGCATTTACAAGATCCAAAATTTGGTTTAGCTCAAGTTTTATTTGGCAATTGAACTACAATTTAGAATGTTCAGATAGAAAATTCTGTTGAACTAAGGAACTGCACTACGCTTATAAATAAGTTACACACCTTTTGTAATAAATGAGAACTTCTGGGTACAACTTGGTAATTTAAAAACCTAAGTCAAGACAATGTCAGTACTAAAATTGGCAATTGTCATCCTGTGTTCAAGGGGTAATATGCTCGTCTCTGGTACCCTAAAGTCGCGGGTTCTAACCCGGCTGAGGGCGATAAATGTTTCGGGTGTAAAAAAGTTTGAGAACCTTTATTGGTATTATATTAATTCCAACATTTTTATGATTAATTCCTTCGCAAGGGAAGTAAAGCCGGTGGCACCGTGTCGTAGATTTACGGAACACAATCATAGCAGTTACAGCGTAACTAACAATGTCAATTTCTGTGCTAATTTTGGAAATACCAGATCCTCAGCTTATCCCAGGATTTGAACGCCGATTTCAATACGGAAAAAATCTTTTCCACACCGAAGCAGTTTTTAATTACTGGGTATAACGAGGAATACAGAAGGATCCCCTCAAAATCAACTTTTTTCATATCTTGAACCAATGTCGCGTTATCAGTTGAAATAATCGATTGCATAAATAGAACACGTACGCTCCAATTCCTTTTACGTTGGATATCGTGATGTATAAATCAGAAAACAAAAGAAAGCTGAAAACCCAAGTTATCTGCAGGTTCCATTCCACACCGCGGCCGTCACTTGTCTCTCCGTGAGCCTTCATCCCCATTTTATATGGAGATCCAAGCGTCAAATGTGTGCTAGCCGAGTGATACCTAAAGCTACATCTGTTCGAACTCCCATCACGAATGCAATTTTGTTAAGATGCAACATTTATTTCACAATATAATTTCCAGTTGCAAAGGCAACTAATTTCAAGAAATTTATTCTAGCTCCCAAGAAAGCATTACTCCCTCTCCAAAGCAAGTCTAAGTATTCTTAAGTGAAAAATAAATCTCAGGTGTTTAGTGGTAGACAATTCTTTTACTGCCCGTATTCTTCCTTATAATCTTCAAAACGGTTTATATTTATGTAAACTTAATACCTAGTTAAAGGATTTTGGCCATTACTAACCATTTGAACATTTTATGCGAAAAAGAATTGGAATAGTAAATTATCAATCAGCCATCAGATCACATGACCCTAAGGGCATCTACATATTTTCTCGTTTGTCACGTCCTTAAAATAAACGTAGGTAGCATTGTGCACTGTGAACAAATTGTCAGCGAATTTTAGCGATTGTTTTACGAATCCGTCTCCTTTTTTAACTGTTGCTTCATGTTTCTTACTCGTACTTGGGGGAAGAGGTCCTTTTATTATTCTAAACAACTCCGAATTAAACCTCTTTAGTAAGGTTGCAATGTAAAGTGCAATGAAGTCGGCAGTTGTTTATCAGTCCAAATTTAAAGCAAAGTGCAATATCAGGAAAAGCATGGAGTATAACGAAAAAATTCCATTAACAGACATGCTAAAGTATGAGCTCAGGATCGCTAACATGGAAGTAAAAGCTTAAATTTGAACTAAATCGCTAATCATAAAATTTAGGACATGCAGTAAGTAATAAACCATGTATTCCATACAAAAGCGACTTCAGGCTTTCTTGTAAAAGTGTTAACCTGTTATTACCTACCTTTATCCCCGTAGAAGGTTCTCAAATAAAATACACCAAGCTCCCAGAAAGCTGCTAACTTCACAACCGCCAACAAATGACTGACCACTGTCACTCTAAAAAAGTGTTAACCTGTTATTACCTACCTTTATCCCCGTAGAAGGTTCTCAAATAAAATACACCAAGCTCCCAGAAAGCTGCTAACTTCACAACCGCCAACAAATGACTGACCACTGTCACTCTAAGTCCAAGCCACCTTACCTTCAGCAAACGGCGCCACCAGTTAGCAAAGATTAAAATGGGCAGATATTCCATTCCTTGCTCACAGTAACATTGCATTGAGTTCTTTGCTTAATGCTTTAGAATTCAGTTTTACCCATTTAGAGTTATTTCAACAGTATAACTGTATTGTGTGTTGCTTTTCCTTAAATCAAGAAAAAAATTAGATTTAACTTTAATAAAATGCAAAGCTTATCAGCTGGGTACATTCAGAAAAGCAAAAAAGTGGGCGAGATTAAGGATGGACACACTTTGGTTTACTAGATAAAATGCTGCCGTCAATACCAAATCCTTAGCACACGACTGTACATGATAATCCAATTATTTCATTGAATTTTCTTCCGTTTTTGAGTAGCATATAAAGAAGCATTCTTTCATAATTTAATTGTAAGTACGTATATAACAATAATTATCAAGCTACAGGCACTATCGACAATTTCCTATCTAGACAAGGGGCAAAAAGAGAAACTGTGGGTACATCACTTAAAAATAATCGCCTTTTCAGAATAAATAAAGCAAAATAATTGGAGTTGTTTACATCATCACGATCTGGGCGGCTCAATTGATTAAGCGCTGGCAAAGTCGTCAATTCAAACCGGTCCAGAACCAATCGGTTTTAACTGTGCTTAAAAGCGACAGCTCCATGTGAGTAGATTTACTGGCATGTAAAAGAACTCCGCGGGACGAGATTCCAGCACACCGGCAGTGCTGATACGATCCTGGCAGTTGACAGCGTAGCTAACAAACGAAATAAAAAAATTATTTATTTTTGTTTAGAACACATTTTCAGAGAGCAAGTAGTTTATTAATCCAGTTAATTATTGAGTACAAAAGTACAATCAAAATGAAACAAACATAAGTTATTTGCAGAATTAACAAAAGCGACAAACTTAAACCATTGAATGAAATGCAAGAAACGGGATTTGAACTCGGTACTTCTTAAATATGAGACAGACGCGCTACTTTCACACATAGAGGTGGGCCAAAAAGTATTTAATTTTGAATAAAAACAGTGACTAGGGATAGTTGGAACATTTTTACTTTCTCTACTGGTAAGTAGAGGAAGTATTGTATTCCACCCAAAAATTCGATGTCAAGATTTCACCGGAAATATATGTTTTGAGACCCCCTGAATAAAAAAAAAGCATTTTTAGAAAAAGGTCCGTGTGTGTATGTGTGTGTGTGTGTCAGTCTGTGGACAGCATAACTCAAAAACGAAAAGTCGGCTAAAAACCAAAGTTGGTATTTAAGTTTAATGTCTTTCAAGGATGCGACACGAAGATTTTGAAGAAAATAGCCCCACCCTAAACTACCCTTTACATAGAAAGTTTTTAGAAAATTTTTATTTTTTTGAAAATGGCTCTAACGATTTTGATTAAAATGTCACATGTTTGAGATATTTCTATGACTTTCTGGCTATAGCCCCTGTAGTCGTATTTACTCTGGACGACTTTTGCATAACTGGTAAACCGTTAAGAGATATACCAAATCATATTGTACAAAAAATGTAGATTTTGCTAAAATTGTAGATTTCTTCTCACGAATCTTTACTGAGTAGGTGATTAAAATAGTGTATGTTTTGATCATTTGTTATAATTTTCTTTGTGACTATTGGGGTTTGAGTTCTCCTAAGAATGGCGAGTAGCATTAGTGTTTGCACATTATGTTCACTAAAACCCAGAAAGATCACAACCTCCTACTTATATGTGCCAACATTTACAAACATTTGGTCTATAAGCATAAGCAAATAATTGATTTAACACCAAACTTTGTGTTTATGTTCATTAACTTCCAAGGATACGACACGAAGATTTTGAATAAAATTTCCCCACCCCAAACTACCTATAGGGAAACATTTTTCGAAGTTTTTCACTTTCTCAAAAATGATCCTAACGAATTTGATTAAAATGCCATATGTTTAAGATATTTTCATCTAACATGAAATGCATATGTTGAACTTTCTGGAAATGTCCTTAGAAGTCCTTGTCATTTTGGATTACTTTTGCATAACTGGTGAACCATAACATATAGACAAAATCATACTGTACAAAAGTGTAGATCAGGTTAAAACACCTTATTTATGTCAAATGCATTTTTTGTGTAGTGAACCATTTTTGGGATATTGCCTGTTACACGTTTAAATTTTCCAGTATAGCTTTTTCAAGTGAGCATTTTTTCGGCGATACAAAGATGTGTCAAAGTCATTACATAGCGACCAGCTCTTAAGAGATTTGACTATCACAAAGTCTATTGTACTCCGATATTCCCCGTACACCTACAAGAAAATTAGCAATAAAATAATTTCTGCAAATGCTTATCTCGATTAAAAGCATAAGCGTTTGTAAGAATAAGTTGTACAAGGGCAGAGAAAGTCATATGGGTGCAATACATCGGCTTTCTTTATTCATCCAAGGAGGAATAACACACTATGCATGTGTGCGATGCAAATAACGCTGAATAGGTGAAACTGAACTCAGCAAAGAACTCAGTGCAATGTTACTGCTGGGCAAGAAATGGAGTATCTGCCCGTTTAACCTGTGCTAACTGGTGGCGCCGCGTGCTAGAAGTAAGCTGGGGTTACCATCAAGGTAACGATGGTTAGTCATTCGGTGGCAGTTAGGAAGTCAGTAGTACTTTAGGGATTTTATTTCGGGAAGAGTGAGCAGGAGCTTGTGTATTTTATTCGGGAGTTTTCTACTTCAAGAAATTAAGGTAATGCGTTAACTTCCTTTAACATATAATTTCTTTCAGGAAAAGCTGAAATCACTTTTGTGTGAAGTATTACTCATTATTTATTCTAAAAGTTTTTCTTACATCATAATTAGTGATAGTTAAAATCGAAGCTTTAACTTCTATGTTAAGAATTCAGAGACTCGTGCATTATTAGTATGTTAATGGAACTTATTTTATTCCATGCTAATCCTTTGACACAGAAAATAATAGGAGTTTGTTTCAAATTTGGTGAACATAAACTTGAAGTATTACCCGTTTCATTACACTTGACTTAGATTTGCAAATTACTAAAGAGTTTTAAATCTTTTACTTAGCTATGGGCACCATGTACACCCGTGGACAAAGGTGATTCATGTCTGAAACGCCAACACCCATAAGGAACAGTTCGGCTCCACTAAAAAGGAGTTGGATTCATAAAACAGTTACGTTCTGGCGCGTTTTTCATAATGCCTACATAATTTTCAAGATGTGATAAACGGGAAAACGTGTGGGTACCCCTGGGGGCACGTGATCTGATGCCTCAGCGATTAAATACATTTGGCGATTAGGCTGAGTTCCAACAAATCTTTTTGCACCTAAAATAATGGAGAATAAGGTAGTATATATTTTGGACAATGTTTAACTAAGGGTTAATATATAGGCAAATGTAAATTATCTGTTTGGAAAATTATCTGGAAGAATGCGGGCAGTAAAAAAGTCGAAGTTACTACACAACCAATATTTATTTTTCCATTTAAGAATACTTAAATTTGTTTGGAAAAGAGTACTGCTTTTGCGGTGGCAGGAATATACAAAAATTAAATTTCTTTGCAACTGGAATTATCACCATGGCGAACTCAAGTCGATTCAAGTTTTTTTTCCCGGATTGAATACCGCATGGAAACACGGATTCAAAGTTCAACCACTGGATCCGATCCGCTTATTTAGTCGGATTGAATCAAATCTTATTGCATGAATGTTGTTCGATCTCATTTCCGAATTGACTTTAATGTGGAAATGGGAATGAACTCGTAAATCAATTCTGCCTGGAAACGTAAATATTGTAAAATAGACTTTGCACCTTAAATGGTTCGTACAGCTGTCCAATCACTCGGTTAGCGCCCGAGATTTGACATTTCTGTCAAATAGGACAGAAGGCTCGCGTAGTGAAATGGAACCTAGATAAATTAGGCTTTCACGCCTCTTTTGTTTTGTTGTATACCTTGATATTGTAGATTATGAAAGGAATTGGAACGCAAGTGTTCTGTTAATGTAATAGAATTCAGCTAATAACGTACCATTGATTCAGAGCGGAAGTGCTGATCTTTTTCTTTGGAGGGGGGGGGGGGGACTTACTATGTAGTCTAGTCAGATTTAAAAGAAATTTATACTGCATATATTGAAATCAGCGTTCCAACATTGTAATAACCTGAGAAACTGGCATTGCGAAATTTGTCAGTTTCAGTATTGACATTGTGCCTAGCTTTTAGGTTTTTAAATTAAAGTCGCACTCAGAATTTCTTTTATTACAAAAACTACATAACTTAATTATGGGTAGTACAGTCCGCTTAATTCCATCGAGAATATTTTTCGATATCAATAGCCGAAACTTGCAGCTCGTTTAAAATAAATTAGAGATAATGCAAATGTTATACATGTTTTGTAAATGGAGTGAGTGTGTGGAGTTTAAGGGCCCGTCGACAACGAAGTCATTTGGGCCTGTTTTGCAAATGCAAATAGGCAAGTAAAGCCATATACTAAAATCCTGGCGTTGTTTAGATATGCGCTTCTACCACTATTTTTAAAAAAATTTGATCAAAGGACTAGTGTTACGAATATACAGTGGATTTTTTCTCTCGCTCAACTGCTAACTGGGGAAAAATTGTTTAACCTATCTTGGCTTTGGCAGTATGTGAAGTATAGGCTTATTATGTGGGAAATCTGGTCTAAAATTGATTCTAATGAACCTTCTAGAAAAGTTATACTGGCCATTTTACTATATTTTTGTGTAAGGAGAAATATTTGTCAGCTGAAGTAGTCCTGTATTTCTAAGGAGAGGTTGGATCCCAGAATCGTTTTGCTCCTTTAGAATAATTTGAATCTGCAACCCTTACTACACTATCAGATCATATTCAAACGTTCGAACTGTTAACATTGCAAAAAGTATTCTAAAATAATTTGTCAATGATTTAAACATCAAAGTTAGCTAGTATAGCCTTTGACTTTTCTTTCCACTTAAAGCAAGATGTTTCTTTTTTGTGGTCCATGAAAGGGAAAGGATTTCAAGTAATGCACTTCCTCAAATTTGAGTTCAAAATAGTAAGGTCGCAGCAACCAGGACTTCGTGGCCAGACAACTGAAAACTTGGAATAGGTGTATCTACAAATTTAACTTCCCCGGAATCTTGGGATGAACTTCTCCTTAGATCACAAATGAAATGTCTAGTGCTTCAGGGACCACCCTAAACCTTAAATGACGAATCGGTTAGTGAATTGTTCGTACTTTCACTGTGCCGAGTTAGCTACTGTAATTGCAACTTATTTTTCTAGCCCTCCATATTAAAATACATAATTCTGTAAGTAAACGCATTTTATATGCGCCTTTTGCCGAGAGAAATGTAAGTATACAGAAAAAAATGAATTTTTAAGTGCACGGAAACATTTTATTAGGCAACGTTTTACTGAATATTCGAGAGCTAGGGTTAATGATAGTTCAGTTTATTGATAGTACTTGGCTAAGCTTCGGTCGCATTACTTAGGTACAACTTCGAGTATAAAAATTGGCGATACTCGATGGCGATACTGAGCCTAATTTCAATTTCACAAAATTAATTTACACGCTTAATTTAACTAGAAATGGCAGAACCTTTCTATGCTGGAACTAGGTTTACAACCTACATATTGACTATTGTTTTTAAATATGTTAAAATTTTTATTTTGAAGCTTAAGCTTTGTTCTAGGGCAATGGCCATAGCTAGGTTTCTATCTGCATAAACAATATACATTTATTTTCAAATTAGCAAAGTAATTTTTCCAGGTTAATATTTTTTTTCTTCAGAAAACTAACGGAAGAGCATAATTCTGGTCAGTTCTCTAGATTATGTATACAGCAAGTGCATTTTCATTTAAATTTCTTCAGCAGTTTTTGGATTAAAGTTTAGAAAATGTACTTTATAGGAAATGAGCTTTAAAACTTTCAAATTTTAAATGCCTATGTACGTACATTATGATCAGCATGTTGCCTTCTAAATTACTCTGAAACTAATTCAGATATTTCATTTTCTCAAAATACACTTAAATGCCTCTAACATATTTTTAAAGGATTTTTTTAAAGTTTGTATGTACTTAGGGCTTTATGGGCGCCCATACTACATCTTAGTCGTAGTCTCAAATTATTTTTCAGAACTAGTATTTCAACAAGAAAATGTTTATCGTTTATGATACCGGGTTTACCGGGGAAAATGCGAATGGGTTGGAGAATTTAGTGTGGTGTCAGCATGTTGGCCATGATAACTTACTGGTTAGAGCAGCCGGACGGTAACCGGTAGATCTGTGGTTCAAATCCCGGTCATAACATTGCATTTTTCACTCACTCTACCCCTTGCATATTCTGACAAGTCTGTCAAATGCCTACATTTTCACGCTAAAGTAAAGTAATCCAAACTACATTAACTTGAAAAAAGATTACCTTGCCTTGTATCACATTAGTAAAACCTAAAATCCAATGTGTGGAGTTTAAATCGCCCCAATCATCAGACGTTGTAATACGAATGCAGGGTCTCTCATAAGTAACTGGACGTTCGAAAACTTAAGATTTTACATATTTTTGGATATGTTGTACAGATTTATTAGTAAACATTTACCGGTGCCGCTTACTAGATCGTTCCTAATCTGTGATCGTTCCTAATGTCTAACAAAGCCCACTAAAGCGTTTTTGCGCAATGAGAATCGCTCCTTTATGAATACCTTCTTATTTTGTAGTCGATTGTTCTTTTTTTTCCCCCCTCTAAAGGCGTGGAATGAAAAGATGGCGCGTACTCGATTAAATTTACTAAAACGAAGAAAAATGTCTTGCACTCGCATGACTTTCTCTACTCTTGTACTAACCATTCTTACAAATTCTTATTCCTATATCTTCTTACTGTTAGTTGAGATAAACATTTGTACAAATTATCTTATTGCTTATTTCCTTTTAGGTGCAAGGGGAATATGGGCATAAAGTAGGCTTTGAGCGATAGTCAAATGTTTTAAAGCTTTGAGATTCTGTTTTCTTTGCACGGCTAAGATGTAAAAGAATGAATAACTATGTTCCATTTGACGAAAGTTAAGTATTGGAAAGTCGCACAAATAAGGAATATTTCTGAAGTGGTTCACTACAGAAAAATTTATTTGGGCATCATAAGTTGTGTTAGCAACATCTAGGTTTTCTTTTTAGTAAGATTTTGGTCTATCTTACGGTTTACCAGTTATGCAAAAGTCATTTAGAGTAAACAGGACTAAATGGGCTATAGCCAGAACATTAAAAATATACGCTTCGCTTGTCATAAAAATATCTTAAATATATGGAATTTTATGATGTATTTTCGAGAAAATACATTTTTTTTTTAATTTTGCATGGAAAGGGTAGTTTAGCGTGGGCATATTTTCTTCAAAACCCTTTTGTCGCACCATTAAAAGATGTTAAACTTAAATACCAACTTTGGTTTTTAACCAACTTTTCGTTTTTGAGTTATGTTGTACACACACACGGACCCTTTTCTAAAAATGCTTTTTTTTTTATTCAGGGGGCCTCAAAGCATTTCCGGTGAAATATCGACATCGAATTTTTGGGTGAAATAAAATGCTTCCTGTACGTACTATGCGCAGCAGAGAAGGTAAACCAGAGGATCCGACTCTCGACTCGAAGCGTGTATTTGCCGAACTGCAGATCGTTTCCGCGTGCCTTAGCTTCGTTCTATGGTCATTTCCCACATGGAGTACCGCGGTAACCTGAGGTTTACATGCTGGAGGTCGTGGATTCGATTCCCGTGGTCGACCTTCCTATGGGTTCTTCGGGTCGCTAGGCGAATGCTGAGAAAGACAATTCCCGAATTTCCTATCCCTATATTTCATTCACTTCTCACTTCATTTCACTGCTTGGTTGCTCAGGGTTTACGTGTCGATAGGAGTTTCGAAGGGCATGCTCTCTGTAAATCCTCGTCCTCCGGATCGGGGGAGGTCTGGGTTCTGAGCCCCCAGGGGGCCTAGAGATCGTAAGGGGAGGAGCTGGTGTACGAACCGCCACCGGGGAGTTCACATCTGTAGCTTAGGAACCCAGCGTTCCCCGACCACCCTTCGTATCCTCTAATTTCATCATTTAAACGCAATGTTTAATACGCAATTATAAAAGCAATTTCCAATTTCTAAGGCAGCTTTGATTTCAAAGCATTTATGGTTACATAAAAGCTGAATCTCCTTTTCGTTTCGAAACTTAATATGCAATAAGTAAATATTATATTCCTAAATGGAAAAAGGGGGGGGGGGGGGGGGGAGAAAAGGAAAAAAAAAAAAAAAAAAAAAAAAAAGAAAATTATTGGGTGTGTAAACCCTCTGCTTCTGTTACTACCCTCATACTGGGCATGGGTGATATGAAGTGCCTAGTCAAATTTTCACAATAGAATATTTCCTCCCAAGCATTTTGTGTATGATCCCATAATCTTTTCTTGCGTTGTCCTGCAGGCCAAACGTTCTTCACCTCTGCCCGCAGATTTTCAATAGGATTCAAATTTGGTGATCAAGGAGGCCAATCTATCGAATCTTGCCTTTTCGAGAACCAGTTTAAAACCTGATGAGTCAGTGGTTAACCTGCTGGAATTCAATCATTCCATCGGGATATCTAGTCCTTACAGTAGTAACCATGTTTTCGTGGATATCCTTATGTTAGCTATTTCATGTGCCATCAATACACCTAGACTAGCGAAGTCTAACCTTGTCTCTTTGGAGACGCTAGCGTAATTAGCTGTTACTCACCATCCCCCTCCTTCAGTCGGGTGAATCAGCTAGTGCCTGTGGCGTGTAGACTCGCAGCCAGTCCGTATCCAGTCTTATAAAAAAAAAGTTTAACGACGCTGTCAATTGCCAGGATCACATCAGCGTCGCCTGTGTGCCGGAATTTTGTCCCGTAGTTCTTTTACATGCCAGTAAATCTACTGACATGGAATTGTCCTTTTTAAGCATACTTAAAAGCCATCGGTTTAGGCTGGATTTGAACCCGCAACCTTGATCAGTAGGCTCAGTGTCTAATCAACTGAGCCACCCAGATTGACCAGTATCCAGTGATGGATACAAACGCGCGATTCCATGGCAGTTTCTAAGTCATACTTCGAATTTTCTGAGAATATTCTCGTAAAAAAAATCAGTCTGGATTTTCTTTCCATTAATGGTAAACAGTAAGACAGATAAAAGCTTAATAAATAATGTGGATCTCGTTAAAACGTGTTTTAGCGTGTGATTTGTCAATTTTTTTCTTTAGAGAACCATTTCCGAGGAACCAAGTATCTTTCCAGATTCGAGAAGTGTCCGGCGGTCGGCTTGTTTGAAGTTCGATAAAGATCTGGCTACGTCATCGCCGGTATGAAAGCTTACGGAGTGAGAGCAGGCAGTTTGAGTAGGTCAGTGAGTGCGAGACAGCTGTGTGGCACTGTCGTGAAAGTTACGTCGCTTCGAAGTGAAGTTTTAACGAGTATTGAATGATTGTGTCGTCGGAGTTAGTGTTGGATACAGAAAGTGAAGACGGTGAAAGGAGTGAGTCAAGACGAGTTGTAATATCACTGTAGACTTAACGTCAGTGAAAAGTGTTTTTGTGAAGGAAAAAAAAAAAAAAAAAAAAAAAAAAAAAAAATAATAATAATAATAATAATAATAATAATAATAATAATAATAGAAGAAAAATGGTGATAGAAAAGTAACTGGGCTAGATTTGTCATTTTGTCACTAGTTTTAAGACAACGCTACGTCTGTCTGTGGTGGGTAGAGTGTCTGCCTTGCATTCAAGAGGTCCCGAGTTTCAATCTCGGTTAGGGGTGAGTTATCCTGATGAGGTTCTTTTCTGATGTTTTCCCTTATCCTGAGAAGGCGAATGTCTAGTAACTAAAGTCTATGGAGTTCGGGCTCATTGGAGCATCATTTCACTAAATCCATCCATTCACCGTCCGATATGGCATTACGTTGAAGCAGGTTCTTGCCTAAGCCTTCTAAAATTATAACGGGCTAAACAGAGGCATAAAGGAGCTGACTTCAACTGTTTTAAACGATGATAATTTAAATTAGTGTTAGAAGTTTGAACAGTGATACAGCCCTTGTCCTGTCGTTCGTTGTGCTTGGTTGTTCCGGATCTGTTCATTTACGACGTATTTCGCCATTCTTTGCCGAAGATTTTAGCGAAATGAATGACAAATCCTGTTAATGCTTATGCAGCTTGTAAGTAATCTCCAACTTCAGAGACAAATCATTGCTAATTACATCTGCCTGTGTGAAAGCTACTTAAATGTATATGCATAGAACTCTGACAAGATGCCATTCATTGCTAGTTATATAACTAAAGTATAATAACTAAACAGTAGGACGTGGTAGGAAAAGCCTAGTGAAAGTTTAAAACGAAGTTCAATTTGTATCTTACAACTACAGGAAGATTTGTTTCCCGTTCTCCCTGTTTTTTGTGCCCTTTCCATTGGCATGTTCAATGTTCACCAGCTTCCATGGCTACTTGCTGAACGCAATCCAATCCACTGTATGCCGGCTAGCGAATCAGTGTGTAAAGTGTTTACGGCACTTTCGGAAATCTCATTTTGGAAAAGCTGCTTGATCAAGAAAGTCTTAAATTTGGAAGACATCAAGTATATTTCGGTGAATTAGCATTTCGTTACAATGCTAATATAAAAAAAGCAGCGTTGAACTATGACTCCAAAATCACTGTTTCTGCATTGTTTTTCCGAATAGTTTAAAGTGCAAGGTAACGCTAACTACTGTTGACAAGCAATTTATCATGCCATACCCCATCCCAATGAAAGTGAACAATTTTGCAGTGTTCTCTATAAGGTGTTCCAAAAATACTTCACAGGTTACAATGCCACCAAAGAAGCTTGCAGAAGACGATGAGCAAAAGGGCCCTCCGAAGAAACCAGCAACCAAAGCTGCCAAGCGTAAACCCACAGCCAAGAAACGAACTCCAAGACCACGAGACCACTCCACATCTTGCTCTACATGCTCCTCATGTTCAGACTCCTGGGACTTATCGGATTATTGTTCATCGTCAACAGGTTGCAGTTCTGAAGAGGAATGCAGCCCTATACGAGGTAAGGTTTCAATGGCCGTATACCCAGTGAATGCAAGTTTATACACTTATGTTGTAACTATTAGATATACTGAGAGCGTATACAGGGTGGAAGTAGTCATTACATCCCTTCTAATATAGAAGCATTGCAAACAAAAGTATAATGGTGATCCAACTTGGATGCGTAATTCCACAGGAATGTACGAAGGTAAGTTTCTTATAAGATGCGTAGAGTAACTTATTTCTGACAGCTTCGGTAGTAATTATGGGACATCACACAGGGTTTCGAAATAATCACTTAGAAGATGTGAAGGAGTACTCCAAGCAGCCTTTTCACACGTGTAGTAAACGTTGCGTTGAGGTTGGTCAGGGAATTGACCTGGTTTGTGGATGTAAACAGCTCGGGCACTTTCGCTTTCGCTTTGTTTTGGAAGCCAACACTTGTGATTGGCCTACTCGCACAGTAAACACAGGACAATACAGGGCATTTGTTTGTTCTCAAGATACACGGGTGCTGTGTTTATGTACTGAGCTAGGGAAAGAGACACCCACACAATCTGCAGTGTTGCCAGTTTGTTTTCGATAAAACTAAAATATCTCCATAGGAAATGGTCAGACACGTAAGATACAAAATGCGTTCCAAATACCACTACCACTTGTTTAAATTAATGGCTTCCCTTCCACCCGGTATATAGCGTTATATTAGATGTACTGTTTATTCCCTACTTAGCTTAATTTAAAGAAGGTAGAATACTAAGAGACTGCCAGACAACTTGAAGCAAATAGGGCTTCAACTGTTCAAAAGTTTCTAAGAAGCTAAATGCCGTCATAAAATTGAGTATTAAATTTCATTTTAGCGTTGCATATACTTCTGGATTGAAACATTCTTAAACATGTGCTAATTTGTCTGCAGCGTGTTTTAAGCCAAATGCATTAGCAGAGGAAGGATATCGCTGTAAAATATACTAAACATATTTATTGCCGCTATTTTAAGACGGTGTTTTAGGCTTTCGTTTGAAATTAAAACGAACTGTTTTGCCTGTTTATGTATTAGTCTAAACTTCTAAATGAACCTGTCTGTGACACAAACATATAGTGGTTTTAAAGTGTTATATGAATATTACAAAATTATTTACTATACATAATTAATTACATAAATTGTGAGAACACATTGTAACTGAATACAAAAATGTGCAACAGTATTTATAACAATAGAAATCATTTGTAAAAATGTTTTCTAAAGGATAGTAAATTTTTACGTGCATGACAATTGCGTAGGAGGACTTGGGAACTCGACTGAAATGCGAGTTTTTGTGCCTGTGCCCCGGACGGGGCATCGCCTCCCCCGGGAGGATGGACGACGTGAATAGATCCTAAGGGTGGCCGGAACGTTGCCACGACAGAGCAGGTAGCAGGGTCCCTGCATTTTCCCAGTCAGAAGCACCCGGCGGAGGCTGGCTCAGCCTGGTTCCTCTCCCACCCCCTCGAGTTCGTACTCCAAGAGGGGTGTGGAACTCAAATCTGCTCCCCTCCCTGCTTGAGCTTGTAGTATTCCATGGGGGAGGCCGGAAACAGGCTCGCCTCCAATCCGGGGAACAAGTGCATCCTTTTCCCTGTGCTGCTGCCGCGACGCTCGCCGACGCTTCCAACCCTGAAAAAATCTAACTGGATGAAGGGTGAAATGGAATGAATAATGTAACGAAATGGAGGAACAGGAAATTCTAAGGTCATAGAAATCCTCGCCGGCATTCGCTTGGCGATCCGAGGAAACCACCGAAAACCCCATGGGTGAGGAAGGTCAGCCGCAGGGATCGAACTCGCGACCTCCCGAATGCGGGCCACAACGTGAGCCATCCCGTTCGGTTGGTTAATCCATCCACACGATTCCGAAAAATGACTATGGAGTATTTTGTATTGCTTATCTTGAATACTTTTATTAATTTTATATTTCCCTGCCAAGTTCACATATTTCGAATGTCAACACTGAAATTTCCTGGCACTTGAGTTGACCCTCTTATTACAGATATCCAGCAATAACGCCTTTAGAGCTACAAAGAACTGTTGCTCATTACAGCTATTCCATATGTGTTCAATTTCTCAAGTTTTCAATGTTTTGATCTAATTTCTATACATATTAATCCTGAAGTCGTAATTCGGCTTATTAAAATTCATCTATTTAATACTTACCAACTAAAGTGCTCAGAGCATGAAAATTGCCCGGTACAGAATGATCTAAACTTTTCTCCCATATTTGTATAGCAGATTGAACTGGGACATTTAATAAATTCCTTGTTGTACATCTGTTGCACTAGAATACCACACGAACTTCCATGGAGGTACTCACTTCTTAAAATGGTAAATCTAAAACTAAAACTATGGCTTTGGTATATGTTTTCTGTAATAAAGGCGCAAAACCTTTCCAAACTGCCTTCAAGTTTGGGGAATGGTAGTCTTAAAGACTTGCAAACTTTAGCAGAGTATATGGAAGATGTAGTTCTGGCTGTATGTGCCCCAAAGTTCTTGGTTGTAATTATTGGCATATTTGAAAGCCCTATTTATTTTAAAGGGCTTATTCTATGAAATTACTCTGGTATATTTCTGAACTATCTTGTTAAAGTAGAAAACCAAAGAATTAGTCTTAAGGTGACGGGAATTAATATTCTGGAAGTGAGACATTGCTCTAAACACTAACTTTTGCAAGGAAAAATGCTAACTACTGCTTTCTTTTTCAGCACGTCCTAGAGGAACTCCCAAGAAGCGGAAACCTAAGAAATCACCTTGCAAAAGATATTAAATGCAGCATGTGTTGGTCTAAAGCTGTGAGGCCAACGTTTTTAGCAGCATTAGTGAATTTTAAACCTAAAATAGATTCTTGTTTTATTAAGATTTTAATTTTAAACTATTTTATGGCTGATGGAGGAGAAGGAAGTTGCAGTGAAAAATGGCTGAGTCTGAATCGGTAAGGTATGTTTTGTTGCCTTAGTCTGATATTATCAGGAGTAATTTGATGACCGAACAGAATTAGCAAACTGTAAACGTTTTAAATGTATGGGAAATTTTAAGTATTCACCTAGCATTGGCTGTTAAAGCTAAACTACTCTTTATGAAATGTTACTTTTTAAAAAGACCTTAGTTATGCAATAATCTAGAATATTAAAGGACTTCAGGTTCCCTAATGAGTTTCTGTTAAGATTTCCAATGTTACTTTAATTTTTGTTTTAGACTTCATAATTTACAAACTATATTTTATCAGATTATACCGGTGAGTCTTCTCATCCTGCGGATTGGTAACTAGGCAACCTTGCATTTTACAGGCGATGTGAATGCACGTTCTGACCAAATAAGCGAGATTTTTGTTTATTTATGTTTAAGTTTCGAGAACATACTACCATAAAACTCCGGGACTGCATAACTTCTCAATCAGCAGGCTGAGAAACTCATCCTGTATGTATATTCAAGGATGAATAGTCACATTTGCCGGACTATTTATTAGAAACGTGTGCAATAGCGCACACACCTGACAAACATCAATGCCCGAACAGAGAAAGGTTACTATTGCGGTATACTGTATTCCCTGTAGCAATTGTTTCTTGAGCCAATAGTTGTATAGGTTCTGACGTACAAAAGGGTGGTCCATTCATAGCGTAACGGGCTATTTTTTTGCACGTCAGTATTCCTAGCTGGGAATAACGAAGCTAAATAGTTGAATGAAGAAAATATAGCAAAAATATGTTCGTATAGGAAAAGGTACATTAGCAAAATTTAGTGCATTTGGAATCCAGCTTATTTGCCATTATAAAAATAATCTTAGTCCACGTCATATTTCCGCTGAAGTGGATGAGCAGAAGGAAATAACTTTGACAATGAGGGGCATATTATCTTGGAGTTAAACATTTCTAATTTTTCGATATCACATTAGAACACCAAATATTTGGTTCATGGATCCTTCTATTAAGGGAAAAAAATAAATGTAACTAGTGCATAAAATTGAAACGAATACAATAACCTGCATAGATTGAAATTAAAACACTTTGCATAGTAATTTTAAATGTTATATGTAAAACCCTCTAAATATTAAATTACATAGGAACCGATTACTTCGTTATTCTTTTGGATATCAACACTTGCCTCAGAACAGTTTACAGCTGAACTGATTATGCTGCGCATATTTTTCTGAAGTATTTCTAATAATTGAAATTTAAGTTCCCTCAATCATAACTTTTGTAATGTAACCATGGCTGTCGTTTCATTTCACTTGTAACAGGTTAGTTGAGGGCAGGTCAGGGTAGCTAATAAGTAGAGGGCTCAAGGTAGCGGCAGTGTTCACTAAACGGAAACAAACTATTTTGGTTTACTGGAAACTACATTGGAGTACTGGAGATCTTGCAACCACGGAACAATTTTAAGATCCATACAATGTCGCATCGTTTGTCAGGAGTCGGCAAATTAGTCATCGCGACTGTTGGAATGGTGACGTCACGGAACGCAACCCAGCATGCATATGTAATGCACTGTTCGAACAAGAGCAATTCGGAAGTCGCAGTGGCGGAGTAAGAACTTCTCTAACCACGTTTGATTATATATAGATGTTTAATACATAGACTGAAGCCTTTAACATTAATTTTTCACCGTATTTAGTTTCGCATATACATATCTAACGTTCACAAGCACATACTGTCAACAGAGCATGTAGTTTTGTTAATCAGGATCTGCTTTTAAATTTCTCAAACTTCATTTCAAATTGTTCACATGTTGGGCTAAACAAAACACTATGCTCAGCATATTGCTGAAGACAGAAATGTTGCCATATCCAGCTGTCGAAATAAATCTAAACCAGCCTTATTTTGTAATTGCAATTTCAAAATATTTCTGTAAATTCACAACCAATTCATAATTGTGATTTTACTGTATGAATATCCAGTGAAAGGATTTGCAAAAAGTTAAATCATGGTTTATTGCTTTGAGATCATAACCTTTTGTTAGAACTTTAACATACCTACAGGATCTTCATTTAAAACCTAACGGGCACACAGCGTTTGGCCTGTGCGCGATTGGGTGTGCCACAGCCGGCTTTGCTCCTACATAAACTCCGCGCGTAAAGCATATATAACATTTACTTTGCAGAAGATGCTGGAAATGTGGTCCACCCTCGGCTAAACAAGCATTATCGGGAGAACACGTTCTGATTAACACGATTAAGTTGGACCACTGTTTCAGATTTCATTTCTGATATTTTTAGTTCTTCCAATGTATGAGAATTTGTCTAAAACTAAAACCGTAGAAGTGTAAAAGTGCCCATGCTTATCCTCATATATTGGAAGAACTAAAACAAAATTAGAAATGGAAATCTGAAATATTAGTGACCCAACTTAATTGTGTGAATCAGAAAGTGTTCTTCCGATGTTTGTTTAGTCGAGGGTGGACATTTCCAGCATCTTGTGGAACACTCATACCTTATAGATGCTGTACGTGCGAAGTTTATGTAGGAGCAAACCGGCTGTGGCACTCCTGAAGAACCCTGTACATCAATATGCAAGGTCCTTTACGTTTTCGTGGTCTGGAAACAGCCAGGTCATTCGATGCGGTTTGCACTGCTGCTTGTGTAGCTTTGAACGCATGTTTGAAGGAGGGAGGGTGAAGCAGGGCGAAGTATGCGTTGTCATACTTTGTCATACTTTGTGCAGATTTGCAGACCCCCGTCTTAAGTAGATAAGCTGAAAGCCCAATGTTTTCTGTAAAGATCATTCCAAGGCCCATCTAAAGTCCTCGCAGCAGAATTCTAATGCTAAAAGTGAACTTAAAAAGGAATTGCAAAAAATCTGATGTGTTGCACTCGCATGACTTTCTTTACTCTTGTACTAACCATTCTAACAAACTCTTATTCCTATATCTCCATGTTAGTTAAGATAAACATTCGTACAAATTATCTTACTGCTTATGTCCTTGTAGGTGCAAGGGGAATATTAGAATACAGAAGGCTTTGTGCGACAGTCAAATCTTTTTGACCTTTGAGATTCCGCTCTCTTTGCACGATTAACATATAAAAAAATGAACGTTGCATTTCGCTAAAGTTGAAACTCACACACATAACAAGGAATATCTCCGAAATGGTTCACCCTACAAGAAAATTTGACATAAATTATGTATTTTAGCAAGATCTACATTTTTTGTATAGTATAATTTTGTCTATCTCTAACGGTTTATCAGTTATGCAAGTCGTCCAGAGTAAATACGACTACAGGGGCTATAGCCAGAAAATTCAAGATATACATTTCATTTGTCATAAAAATATCTCAAACATGACATTTTAATCAAAATCGTTAGCCATTTTCAAGAAAATCACAAATTTCGAAAAATCTTCCATGTAAAGGGTAGTGTAGGGTGGGGCTATTTTCTTAAAAATCTTCGTGTCACATCCTTGAAGGACATTAAACTTAAATACCAAGTTTGGTTTTTAACCTACTTTTCGTTTTTGAGTTATGCTGTCCACAGAGACACACACACACACACACACACACACACACACGGACCTTTTTCTAAAAATGCTTTTTTTGGATTCAGGGGGCCTCAAAACATATATTTCCGGTGAAATCTCGACATCGAATTTTTGGGTGGAATACAATACTTCCCCTACTTACCAGTAGAGAAAGTAAAAAGAAAGCGGAAAGTAGGCCGTATCGGGCCTTGAATGAATGTCAGGGTGAAGTGATGCTCAAATGCGCCCGGTTTCCAAGAGCTTAAGTTACCCGACATTAGTTTTCTCAGGATCAAGGAATTTTGGCACTCCTCACAGTAGAACAAGAAATGCGTGTTTCTCATTGATAACTCAAACTTGCAAGTTGCAAACCAACAAATCTGAACATTGGTGTAAGTTCTGGAATATTACTATGTTCTTTTTAAAAATATTCAGTGAGATTTAAATGTTAGCAGTACATAAACGCTCGGAAGTGTTCCGGCAAATCTAGCTGATCTCGAGGCACACCCGTTCAGAACCACTGCTGTAAAGAATCTCCCTTCTATTCGACATTACATTCTACCCCCTGGTCAACCATTAGTCGCATATATTGCTACTTTCTTCGCTAGTAAGAATTTCGGCATTCATTTGCCATGTCGGTAAAGTTGGTATAGTCAGTTGGTGGTTAATTCAAATTCCTGCTGTATTCTCTAAAAATCCACACAACTTCTGATTTCTTCTTGCAGATGTTCGTGCTGAATATTTTGCACCCTGGTGGAGCAAGGATGCTGATGTACGTGCATGGAGAAAATGCCTTAGCCTTGATGCCTTAGCGTGGATTTTTATGCAGAATACTAAATTATATTGCTTATAGAATCATTGTAATTTATACTGAGACACTTTAGAAGTTATTAAAAATAAATACATGCATCTGAAAACTTTGCCTCTTCATTCATAATTCCTTTTGTTACTATAGCTGATGCAAATGCACAATCAGATTTAAAACAACAAATAGTTTCATAAGAAACTTAATGGTACAAGTAAATATGTTCTGGTAATGACTATATTTATTAACATACTAGCAAGAAATCTGAATAACCAATACATTACTATAAAACTATACATATGCAGTTTTAAAATATTGGAAGCAAGCATTCGATGATTTACCTGATTGGGGGTATATTTGCAAGTTTCCAATGTAACGTAAGTTTTTAAAGATTTAAATCTTCAGTTTGGACTGAACTTTGCGTAACTTTAGTTTTCCATTTCACAAAAATAAACTGTTAAAAGCAATTTCTTAAAATGTGTGGGTTGAAGTATTTACTTCGGATTTTATTAATTATAAAAATATTTTGAAGCGGATGTAATTAAATCTTCATAAAAACTTAATCTGAGTGACGTAATGAAAAGTACTCTTGTCTCGTTGACGTCTATCTGGGTTTCTGGAAGGTGCCTCTCTTGAGATAGTTATAGGACAGGCACCGGCAGGTACACTACCTTAAGTGGTGGACAGTAGACGGCGGCAAGAGCTTGCTTGCCGAGCAGCAGTCTATCACGTCACAGCAGTGGAGTTCGTTTGGCAGTAAAACCTGACTAAACCGGACCCCCTATATATCGGAAACCTGGACAGCCGGAAAATAAATCTCGGAGTGGAGCTATTTATTATATTGGTTCACTATCAAGACCGTTTCATTTAACCTTGTGTATGGTTATCAATAAAGCACGCCACTGACGTAACCCGAGAGCCGCGCTGAGCCTCTAAGCTATCGGCGAGCCAGAGCAAGGCTCTATCGGGCAATCTCTGTATTAGGACAATGGAGTCAGGACCCTCTCTAGAAGGACCTGATGGAGTTCCTGCTCACGTGTATGGGTGGGGGTATGATCGTTTAACATTACCCGTAATGTAATCTGAAAATATGCCAGCTCGAGCTGAAATGATGCCGGATGTATACTGATAGTTTCTCTTAACCCCCGCATTACCGGGGAGTAACCCAACAAAAAAATGCATTTATGTAATACCCAGTCATCTAGTCATGAAAATTGTGCACAAGTGTTAAGAGCTTAGTATAAAAATAGGATCTCTGCTAGTTTATAAATAAAATGAATTCTTAACCCCAGCTTTGCAAATTCAAATGAGGTTATGTGGCCATGCTTCAATGCTCAGACTCGCTCTTCTCTTACTATACACTAGTTGCTGGAAAGTTAACAGGGCCAGCCACTTTATAGAAAGTTAAATTCTATGTTCACAGGCAGTGAAGAGGTTCTTGCTCTGTTTTCTTTCTGGAACCTTTTAACAAACAATATATCTATCTTCTTTCTTGGAAGTTTGAAAAGTTTTGTAATCTATTTAAATCAAAAAGGGCGAGTTCATTAATACTACACAACACTTGCTTATAATTTACTAGAACATGTTTCGGAAGCTGATTTTCATCCATTATCAACCGGACATTGACCCATGCTCAATTTTAGGCGTTGATGTCCACTTGATAACGGAGGAAAGTCAGCCTCCCAAACATGTTCCAGTAAATTATAAATAAGTGTTGTGTAGTGTTATTAATCAACTCACCTTTTTGGTTTAGAGTATATCTAATTTTCCACAAACTACATACCTACCTATTTAATATTATATTCATTCCTGTTTTATTATCTTCTCTCGTATAAAGTATAACCATATGTTAATATACTTCCTAGGTATCATACTATGTTTCCATTTTTTGTACCTAAATATAACAAACATTTGTCCTGCATAAGAAATGATTATTCTTACATAATTAAACATGCACATTAAACATGAGTAATTAAATGCACAACAGCCCAAGTGAGCTATAGCAAATTTCAGAGCCTTTGCATCATCATGGGCAGAGGCAGTAGTTAAATTTGTTTCTCAGATATGGTTTGCAAGAAAGGAAAATGTTACTTAACCTGCAAATAGCTGCTCAGTTGGTCCCCAAAGATCTCGCAAAATTGATAGTATCCTTCAGAAAAATTCCTTAGTGCCCTATCAGCAATATCTCTGATGTATATGACTGAAATTTTGAACTAATGTTAGCTTGTTCAAATTTATATCATAGATATAATGCAATGCAAATATGTTAGACTAAATTTCATTAATTTTGCTTTAATGGCTTAGGAATTATGATCAAATTTCTTTTTCTTGTTATGGGAGTTAAGTACCTTGAAGCAAAAATTTAAATTTTGGTCTAATACTTTAATGCTAGGTTCACAGTACATCTACTTTTTAAAATTTCCCTGGGTTTCTCTGTGCCGCCTCCTGTTTAGGATCAATAAATTCTTAAATTTACAAATTTTTTTGGTCTAAAAATTGTCACTTGTTTCAAAATAAAAATATACTTGTACATCTCACAACAAAACCTAGGACAATTTTTATTCTTTGTGTCTCTGTGAACATATATAGCAAATTTTATTAGTGCAATATAAAAACTGCTCTCCAAGGAGCATTTTACATGATGAAAAGTGCTGAAAATATCAATAGTGACGAAACATCAATAAGATGTCGAGGTGTAACGTGCATTATATACCTCAAAAGGTCACCAAGAAGTTTCATCTTTCATTCTGGGTGTTGTATAAATTTCTGATAAGATGCTCTCGTATGCATTGCATTTCAGAATTAATGTGGAGCAGAAACTCAAATTTGCACTAATTTCAAGCTTCACAGAAGTACACTTGCACACACTACACAGTTCACTTTGTTGCAGTTGCTCACATTGTGTACAAGTGTATATTCAGCATGGAAATGTTGCTTTCATCGCCTGCAGCATCAATAAATGCATACTCAGAAAATGCAGACAATTTTTCAGTTCTTTGAAGCATCATGTGGTATGTGGCCTATTCAATCTTCAAGAAAAGATTTTTCTGTTACATACATAGATACTATTTTGTCTTGTTTTTACTGCGACAGTCAACCAGCAGCTTTATGAGATGATTCTACATCCAATATGCATGGCGTAATCCGAAAACTTGGTAGAAGCATCTAAAGAATATGGATTTGGGCAAAAGAGGGCGTAAACTTGAGAGTTTAAAATCTATGCAAGATTTAAGCATGCAGTAGGGCATTTAAAAATGTCAGGAGGCAAATGATGCATTTTTTGCATTCAGCGATGTCCAAATTATTTAATAGAATTAAAATAAATATTTTTCTTCATTTTCATGAAATTTCAATCGCACATATCCTTAAGGATTAAATAAAGAAGTTAACCAAAATAACAAATTTACAGTCCTGCCCTCCATAGCACAGTTGGTAGCATGCCTGCCTCTAGTGCGGAGGACCCGGGTTTGATCCCCAGTACCAGCATGGGATTTTTTCCCCGCTGGGAGGTCTGCACTCAGCCTCGTTAGTTCCCTGAGGGGTCAATTGAGGAGCTATCCTGATAGAAAGGTAGCGTCCCTAAAAGGTCAAGTAGTCTCCTTAAGGTTGGGGGAGTAAGCATGCTGACCCCAGCAACCCCCAACCTGCACTCCTCTGTGGCTGAATGACACAGTGGCAGGGCGAAATGAGGGTAACCTTTGCATAGAGGAGACGCCCTGGGGATATATGTATATACACACACTCCTGTACCGTTTCCTAATTTCTTTTTACAACGATACAACTGATTCCTTGAACTAAGTGAGGAACTCGTGCATGTATGGTTTAGTTTGGAAGGTAGTTTGAGGAATAATTGAAATCACAATGTTTTACATGAACAAAGCTCTTGTTATTTACCAAAAATGAGTGTACACAAGAATACTGAGAGCCTAAACCTGCCAGGCAGAACGAGCTCAAGGTATAAATAATTACAATTACAGAGTCAGTACAATAGAAGAGTAAGGATTGTAAAACAAAAATAACTAAATTACTGGGGAACACTATCCCACAGAAACAGAGGTAGATAATTATACATTGGTTTTAGGAATGGCTTTCACCATTAAGTGTTAATACACACAACTTTGCCTGTACTTTTGTTTGGCAAGACATTCAACAATCACGAAACTTGCGCCTTCTCCACAAGTCTTTTCATAGTTCACCACATTCAATAAAACTTAATATACACAAATAAAAGATGAAGTAAAAAGTACAGTTTTTAAAATAATTATAAATCTAAGTACGTTGTCACATACAAGACTAGTTTCAATTTCTTTGCTGGTGTCCAGTCCTCTTGCATTTAAGTCCATTGCCTTCTTGAAGCAAACAAGAAACTAATGTTCATTATAATTTTAATATCAGTTATGTTAGGTACAGAACATAATACATAATGTGAGAACCATTACCAGATTGTAACCTATGTGAAAATACGCGCATCAGGAAAACCAAATTCCAATGTGTTTTCTTCTTAAAAAGATTCTCTGTTTGAGCACCAAGAAATTCAGGATCTCCATGAGCATTCTTGCAACTTTTTAAAACAGGGAAGCCTTAGACTTAAAGCTTGACGTGAAGATTATAAAGATTGGATTTGAGAATTGGTTTCATGTGTACCTCTAACAATTTGGTTTCAGAAATGTTTTGCTCTTTTCATTTTCAAACACACATTACCTGGCAAAGCCATGAAGCGTATCGGAAAGAATGTGAAACTACCCAGTTGTTTATGTGAGCTTATCGCATAAACATGGCTAGACAGTGTGTGTACACTCTGTTCAGGTGCAAGAGATCATCTATTTGTGTTTTATCAGTGACCATACTCCTGATATTTCGTTCTTCTAGTAAACAAGATAAGAAGCGATCGTAGTGCTCGACCACCAAGGTCAATACGCCTCAACGCTTTGCCAGGTAATACGTTCAGCTGTGTTATTAGTGTCAAAGAACTTGTAAATAAATACTTTATAAGGGCAGTCTATTGCATTATGCTTTTTAATTATCTACAGACTATAAAATATTACAATAGAAATATTTCAGATTTTGCATTAAATTCTGAATTTGCTCGATTCTCTTTAATATCATAGAAGAATATGCTGTGTGTTCAAAGCCAATTTGCTCAGTCCGAGAGGTTCTGTTCTTACCAAGTTGTGGAATTATTGCAAAATAGTGTAAGAATGTATTTTGTGAAATAGGTAACTATTGGTTTTGAATACAGCATCCTTCCATTGCCATTCTAAATAAAATTATTCCTCAACACTGCTTTCCTATTTCAAAAATAAGGATATTTCTTTTAACCAAATATTGTCAGTAAGGTACACTTCTTTTTCTTTTCCAGAACAAACTATTACTACTAGCTTATCCAACATTTTTTCAGCTTGAATTTAAAAATTTGTGTATATAACATGCTGCTTATTTAAATTATTGTACTTGATCACAATTACCATGCTTTACGCCTGTAGAGAATCCATTATTAATGAAAGATTGCAGGTTTTATTGACGTTTAACATAGCATAAGAACATACAGTATATGTAAATTACAGCAAATGAGTGCAGCGCTCTGGCAGTTCTGTAACCAATAATACCTGCAATCTTGTTTTCTTTACTTCTGAGAGCTTTATTATCACAATTCATATCTATGCAGAAGGCATTCAAATGTTATCAGGATGAAAAATGAATTTGAATTTATCTTCAGGTTTCAACTCATATTGCTTACAAGTTGTAATAAATCAATTGAAACACAGTACAGTCAAATGGAAATTCAGCCAGTTTAGTTGCACAATATGTCACTCATTAAGTTTATTTAGTGGGATGTTCATCCTCAACAGAATGGGTTGTTTTGTTTAATGTTTGAGCTCTCTTTGATAGTTTTCTTTTGCATCTCTTTGGTCCACTAATGGTTCTCAATCAACTCCCTTCAAGCTCTTCTTGAAAGTCAAAGCTTTTTGGGGTATCTTTGAGGAAAGGTAATGATTGCAAGAATTTCAAGAGTTGGTGAAATATTTCAGAAACTGCTCGTTTATAATGCAATGGGCAAACCATTGCACTTTCAGGTGCTATCTCATTCAGTTTGTCTGTTCAACTAAACTCTGCAATTATTATTTATTTATGCCAACAAACTTACTGTTGGTGTTTTTAAACACACAAGCCGTGTGTGGGCAAAGTTTGAGAGGTAGAACTGGAACTTAAAAATTCAGTAAGCGGAAGGTCTGTGGTTCAAATCCCAGTAGTGGCATTGAATTTTTAAGTTCCAGTTCTACCTCTTAAACTCTGCAAGTTGATATAAGTATGCAACCTGATTTTGTAAATTTGGTTTCTCTCTAATATGGTTAATGATATACAAAAGGATGCATGAGGACTATTTTTCTATTTTTTTCAACCTACAGGTGGTCTACATAATGATATGAGACGGGAGATCATATGGTGTGATTGGCCATCTCCTCACCACTTTCTACATCACTGAGAAGTTGAAATGGTCAGTTAAAGCTTGGCTACATGCAAATCCACTACAAAATGAGCTGTGTGTATGGTAAGAAATTTATGAGTGATGTGCAGGAAATTTAAAAATGGCCAAACAAAATACCAATGATGAAAAAGGTCAGAGATGAAAGCGTTTGAACACCCTCCCTACAACCCAAATGACTTCAATATCTACCCACAGATAAAAAACAGTATCTCACACGCTTTGTTCTTTTCGCAGTGCAGTTGCGATTGGTTTGTGGGTAAACTGTTATACAAGAAAAGAAAACCTAACATAATGAAGTGGATACATATTCAGCTACCAGTTAGCAAAATACTGCACTTATACTCCTAAACCTTGAATCTTTTCAGTGGACAAATAAGGAAAACCTTCTGTACCAGAGGCATTATCTGTATTTTGCCACCAATTTTAACTAATAGACATTTAACTGCTATGAATTGTTCAGGTATTTAGTATATACATCTGACTTATTCAAAGCAATAGGGTCCTCAGGCAAATATGATCGGAGTAAACCAAATTATCAAGGTAGATAAGACATAGGGGAAAAAACTGATTGCCTACAATTTTTTGTGTGTCTTCTGTTTCTTGGTTTAATAATATTACTTATTCATTAAATAATACTGTGAATCTTCACAACTTGATACTGTTTTATTTTAATGCATTATACCTTATTATACTCATGTTTTGTGAATATACTGCATATTGGTGGTATGTCCTGCAAAATAATCTTAATAAAGGAGGTACTTTGTAACTAAACTGACTCAATTTGCATTAAGTTAACTACAACACTGTGCACATCTTCAAGTCTAAGGATAAACAGCCTTTCTATTTCTATTTTCTGTTTAACGTCAAGTAAAAATGGTGCTTGATTGAGTAAGCATACGTGCTTCTTGTGATCCTCTATTAGTTTGTTTTCAAAATACATTGTAAAGTAATGTTATGCAATAAAACACAAAATGTGCAATATATGAGGCAAAATTTTCCCTTAAACCCTTAGGAAAGTAATGCTTTCAGAATAAAATTCTAATTTATGCTGAAATTGTAAACCCTTTACTGATTTACAATTATTTACGATTATTATTATTATTGTTTTGAGTACCACCTAATTGCAAGATGAACAAATTGATTTGATACAACAGCTGCAAGAAGCCCTGCTTTATCTTGGTAACCTTATGTAGTGGTTCCCCTTAGAAATTATTTTTGCCAGCTGCAAACGCCACTGCTACACTGTGGTACAATACACACACTGTCAAAATTGAATATGTAGAGTATGTAGAATTTCAGTTAGAGTTGCCATACATCGCAGGTTTCAAGCATAATCTGCAATTTTATGCTAGAAGACAAATGTCCTGGGTGAAGAGATAAAAGTCTGAGAAAGCAGTGAGCACCTTAAAAAATGTTATTTTTAACTTGAGTTTTACTGTCAAATGCCAATCAAGTATTTCACCATTCCTTACGGTAAAAGTTTCCAGATGGCAACACTGTGGCTGATGAAGGCCATCAATTTATTGGCGATCTCACACTAACAATGACAGCAGAAACAATACTATAATGGATTCTCTGTGATTTTGCTGTTTCCGGTTCCTTTATTTCTACTGCTTGCCTGGCGTTCGTATGTTTTGTGATAATATTCACATGAAGGGTAACTCTGAACTCAATTCCAGTTGCTGGTGACATTATTACATGGAATTTTAAAATAAAATGTCTAAACAAAAAGTTCACTTCTGAGTAAGAATACATGGATCAATTTCCAAGCATTAAATGTGGAAGAAATGAACATGAGGTAAAGTGTGTGAGCAAGTGCAATATATGCACTAAAAAGTATATTCATATTCTTTGAAATTAAGGGTATACTTAAATAAAATGAGCATTTTGGACTCTGCTGCATCTCGGAATAACAAAGACAATCGTAAACATGAAAAGTGATCAACTGAGTATACCGTCAACATTTACAAAATTATCATTCAAAATTTTAGCGCATAATTTCAACATTTATTTAAACATGTGCATACTTGAGGTTAAATGGCAACTGATCATGAATTATTTCATTACAGTTATATTTCAATTGCCAAAAAAGGTGAACAATCGTGTTACAAGCAAGAAACACATAAGAGCTGCGAATTCTGCTTCGACTTCCAAACAGTTGACTGGTTTCTTTAATGGTAATTAAACAGAACTGAATAAGGTTGCTGCAGTTTAATGTTTTAATTAAAAGGTTATTTAATTAACATTAATTTTCTTCATTAATGATACTCCTTTGCTGACAACATTAATGCTTGGACTATGTCCTCGATTGTGGTTCTTGGATTATGGCAACCCTAATTTCAGTTCATTCTATGACAAATTTAACAACAATGTGATTGGGGTGGACGTAGTCAATCCGAAAGATAAACTAGCCATTTCTGCAGTGCTATTATAATGATAAAAATATTTTTAAAAAACTACACAAACAGTTTACAGGCTGAAATTTTCTTTGGATAAATGCATATACTTCATAGTATTTCAGCATTGTTTGTTCATGGGCTTCTAAATGACAAACACAATTCATTCTTGTAACTCCATTTATAATCAAAAGACCACAACAGCAGGCAATAAATACTAGTGGTAAATAAATAAATAGATAAATATATAATGCCACCTACTGTTTGGCTACTGACTGAATAACATGCTTGTACTGAAATCATGAACATTTTATGTTAATGATTCATTACATGGCAATAGTAAAGCTGATTGTGGGAACTGCAGATTTGCCAACATTTGCGGCACTGCAGTCGCATTACCCATTCCGCTCAGACTGCTATGCACACATGCAAATATCTCATTCAAGAACCATTATATCATAATTCATTTTAAATAAGAGTAAACTACAGAATTTCCAAACACACAGTATAATAAAAATAGAAAGGTAAGAAAGGGCTGCATGGAGAAGAAAATCTCTTGCTATACCTGCTTATTTCATTTGCACTTTAAGTTACCATATGCTGCACTGTTTAAGAAGCAAATATAGCAACAAATATTTAAATTATGATGTTGAGCAAATATCACTGAAAAAGAATATGAAATTAGCAATAGTCGCAGTGAGTCAAAAGTATACAACTTCTGGTTTAAGTTCTTGTTTTGTTCACTATTTACACCAGCACAGGTGTTTCCTGATAATGGTGGTAATGGTGGTGTATATGTTCATGCACATGGTGATGTTCATGGCGCTCTACAGATGACGAGGTGGGACTTTTTGGTGTTGGCTGCTCCTCCTTCTTAGGGCATCCGGGTGTTGACTGTGGTTTAGAAGTTCCTTTGGGAGAAGCAGGAGGTGGCGGTTTGGAGTGTTGTTCAGAAGTATTGAGACTGGAAGAGAATTCCTGTTCCAGCCAGCGTACTACCTGGGCCATTGCACGCTGTTGATCTTGCTCCCTGTTCTGATGCTTTAAATAATGAGGAGAAGATGAATGTCCAGCCACAAAGATACGCCCCTCTGCTGCAGCCACTTCATGAGATTTGGAGCGGGCATGATGAGTGGTGCTCACACGTGGGGGTTGATAATAGTTTGCAGTCCCACCTCCTGGATCCAGCAAATGATACTGAAACGAACTAGCCGCTGAAAGATCGTGAGAACGTGACCGATGATGACCTCTTTGTCTCCCACACTGCTGATGATATCCCGAATGCTTGGATGAGGAACAGACCATAGCTCCCAGGAACTTGTCGTAATGACAGTCCTGATGTGCCAGGCAACGCTTGATGCCAGGGTGATGTTCCAGCCCAGCCAGGTCGAGATAGCAGCTGCTTTGTTGGGGGAAATCTGTGAGGTAGTGCAGCTGCACTGTAGCAGAATTCACATCCTTGTGCCTATGTCGATGATGTCCATGCCGTTGATCACCTCGATCTCCACATGTTTTCCTGCAACACAATTATTAATACTCTAAATGCTGTCATACGATTTGAAGCATAGTCATTGCAATCAAGTGGGAAACCACATTCTTCTCTAAAATGCTAAAGCACATATAACCAAGAATACACAGTTATTAAGGGGAGAAGGTACCTTCTGTCTCTGCCATGTTAAATGTGTTACTTTCAATGTTCCTTTCCTAAAGAACTATGAGCAGTAGAGCAACATATTCAAGATTTTCTCAGGCTTCAAGCCAGGTGACAAACAGCCAACGATATTTCAGAAACGTGCATCTCTCCCATCATCAGGATGATGAATGACTGACAAAAGTGAAAGGATTAGTATATACACTGCCCACTAGTACGGACATAACAGAAAACACTATGTTTATTCTGGAGGTTAAATGCTCTGACAGAATCTATGTTTCCTCTCCAAATTTAAGGCTGGTTTCCAGGAGGGACTGAACTGCAATTCAGCATCCCGGTTCAGTGTGCTCTTCTTGGAGGAGATGGCCAGAACCTCCTTAACCGTCCATTCCCAGAAACTGCTACATTATGATGGCTCTTCATTACTACACTTGGCTTGAGGCCCGAGAAACCCTGGAATATGTTTGTCGCCAGAAAAACTTCAGATCGTATTTTAGTAGAGCAATGATGTTTTATTATATGTACTTACACTATTTAGCAATAAAATTACATTTTTTGTAGGTATATAGGATTAAAAATGCAACTGCAGTAATTTTTTTCATAACACTCCTTTGGTACATTTTGAAAAGGAAAACCATTACTAGTGGCCATGATAATAATATCCAAAACTTGAAAAAAGATCTGTATATAAGTATAGGCTGAGGAGATAGGCTAGTATAGGCTCACATAGGCTACACCAGACCTGTATATAAGTATAGGCTGAGGAGCTAGGCTAGTATAGGCTCACATAGGCTACACCAGATCTGTATATAAGTATAGACTGAGGAGATAGGCTAGTATAGGCTCCACCGGATGTGTATGTAAGTCTAGGCTGGGGTGATAGGCTAGTATAGGCTCACATAGGCTACACCAGATCTGTATTTAAGTATAGGCTGAGGAGATAGGCTAGTATAGGCTCACATAGGCTACACTGGATGTGTATATAAGTATAGGCTCACATAGGCTACACCGAATCTGTATATAAGTATAGACTGAGGAGATAGGCTAGTATAGGCTCACATAGGCTGCACCAGATCTGTATATAAGTATAGGCTGAGGAGATAGGCTAGTATAGGCTCACACAGGTTACTCCAGATCTGTTTAATAAAATTATTTTATGAAGTTTAAGCTTTGGAGATCAAATTGTGAAAGTACTGGATGATTGCTCAGCTTAAAACAAAATAACAAAAGAGGAGTATGAAAAAAATTGATCACACTTAACACTAGAACCCCGGTAGCGGTCATTTTGACCGTTCTTGATGTTTAAATAAGTATAGTTCCGCCGGTTTTTAAAAACGAAGCTTGGCCTTTCATGACTTTTCCTGATGTACCCTCTAGTTTTATATAGCATAATAATTTTCGGCATGTCATTATTTACGTGGGTGTTTTTTCATGTTTGACCATGAACCCCGGAGACTGTCATTTTTGACCGTTACAATTATATTGTTAGGTTTTCGCTCGCATTGTCGTTAGATTTCTCATTGTCACTAATCTGCTTTGTCCGTCTTCATACCAACTGTTCATTATACTAGTGTACGTTGTGAATTTATGCCTGCAAGATGTCTCGTGGTTTGAAACCAAATGAAATCCTAGCTATATTTCATGATATACCAGACGATGTATCAGGTGGTAGTGGTGAAGATGATTATCAACCTCCAGCTGAATCAGGACAATCGGAAGATGAGTCGATCAGTGAAGATTATTTGAATGGTAAGTTTTATTCTGCTTTCTTTAGGTATTGCATAACATGAAACTGTATTCCTAATAGGTGCATTTATGTAGTTATTCATTTACTTGTTTGTACACAATATACACATATATTTGGTTTGCTTATTTATTTTCAGAAAATCAAATTCAGGATAACATTTCCTGTAATTCTCGTGCTATGAGGGAGGTAAGAAGGTATGGGCATAGCTCGATACAACCATCATTTGAAGATGACTTGCAGCACTGTGTATTGCATGCAATTTGAGTGCATCACAAGCGGCAAGTGAAAATAGAATGTCTACTAGTAATACTAAAGCTTCAGGTAACGCAACCACTTCAACACAACCAATAATAAGAAAGAGGCAGAAAAAGGCAACATGAAGAGGAAAAACTTCCTGCACTTAGTAGAGATAAGGGTACTGAGTGGCAGATCATAGATCCAGGTCACAATCCTGGTAGAACAGAATAACATAATGTTGTGAAAGAAAAAGGCCCTACCGCTTATGCTAAGAGACATGTAAGGGACAGCAACCATGCACCTGCTTGGAAGTTGTTCATTGATGAGTCGATTCTTCGACATACCATAAAATGTACAGAGATTGAAGCAAGAGAGAAGAAACATGAGAAATGGATTGTTTCCTTGGATGAGCTGGACGCTTTCAAGGGCGTAATTTACTTGTGGGATACACTTGGGTTCAGAAGCCTTGAACTAGCTGAACTATGGTCCAAAAAGTGGGGCCACCTATATTTTCTGATGTCAGGTCATCCCGTTCTGCAAGGCTAACGACGGATGCGTTTGCACTAGTTTCAACTATTTGGAACAAATTTATTGAAAACTGTAAGGCTTGCTACATACTAGGTACATTCCTTACAGTAGATGAACAACTTTATCCTACACAATGTCGCTGTCCATTTATTCAATACATGGCCAATAAGCCTGATAAATTTGGTATAAACTACTGGATGCCTGGAGAAGGATAATCAGCGGCCTCAGAACGAATCTGTTCCAGGATATGTTGTGATGTTTCTAAAAAATCCTTTTCTAAAAAAGGGACGAAACGTCACCACCGACAACTACTTTACTTCACTATCACTAGCTAAAACACTGAAGGAGTCGGGCACTAGTATAGTAGGAACTGTGAATAGATCGAGACGAGAAGTTCCTGATCACCTTAGAAATTCCAGAGCTCCTCTTTATGATACCATTCTCATGAAGCTAAACAATGGTATTTTGCTAACCAGCTACCAAGAAAAGTCACAGAAAAATGTAATTATAATGAGTACACTTCACAACTCATGTGCAATATCTGCAGTCTCCAAGAAACTTCCTGAACAGTTCAGTTTTACAATAGTAAATATGGAATGGATGTGATTGATGAGATGGCACGATTGTATTCCGTTCATGCTGGTATCTGCAGATGGCCGATGCATGTTTTTTACAACATATTGTACCATAAACGCTTGGATAGTGTTTCGAGAAATAACTGGCAAGGAACTTTCACGCCGCAGGTTCATCCTTCAACTCGCTGGTGAGCTAAGAGAAACCTACTTGGGAACTATACAACGTTGTATACAGACTAATCCAACCGAAGAACATCCAACCCCTAATCGCCGACGAAAGTGTCAAATATGTCATAACTGCACACAGAACAAAGCAAGCAATTCCTATCATATTTGCAAGAAACCAGTATGTGGAAAATGCACAGCAGAAGTTAGAAAAGTTCTTACGTGTGCAAAATGCAATGCTTAAGTTAATGTTCATAACAATGGAAGGAACTTTCTGTGTAAGTGTTAACATAGTTGTCATACTGTAATAGGTTTACGAATATAAAGATCTTTGTTGCAATATTACTGTTCTATTATACACAAAGTTGGGTTATCACGTTCAGAACCGTAAATATTCTTAGTTGCACTAACATTATATTCTGCCTTTCTGAGAATTTGAACTATTTTTTTATTTGAATAAACATACTGTTGAAAAATAGAGATAAATAAAGGATATAAGTTCATCGTACGGGCTTTTTTTTATATACTACCAAATTAAATGTTTTTTTCTCCTAACTCTCCATTACCACAAGATTATTAGAGAAAACATTTAGCATAGAAAATTCGAATGTATGTCCTAGAAAGGCAATTTTCCAATAATTTATACATACGCAGTGATAATATATTATACCTAGTTACCTAATAATAACAATATTAAACTGGTAAGAAATAAGTTGTAAAATGTACATGGAAAAAGCGAATGGTCAAAAATGACCGCTACTGTAGTTAATGGTTGCTGGCGAGCGCCGGGGTTCTAGTGTTAAAAGACTTCAAATCTGCCCTGTTTTCTCAGATCCTTAAAAAGGTTGGATCATTTTTTCTCTGCAAAGCACATAATATTAAAGCACACAATTGTATTTTACCTGTTCTATGCAGAATCTACATACCTAGCGGTTTGGAAATGAAGGTTATTCTTCTCCATATTGGCCTGGATGATCTGCAGCAGCTCCTCACGCTGAAGTGAACTGGAACGTTTTTTACTGCGCTGCCGGAGAGTGCTACTTTCTCCAGGGCAGTATATTCCATTATGGTGCCGATATCGAGCCTGAGTATGTTGCTGATACCTCCGCGTACGCGTTCTCCCACTGCAACAATTTCACCACTTTGTGAAACTCCTATTCTTCCAACATTCACTAGTATTAGAAGACAGTTTAATCTATAATATGTGTATAGTTTTATTAAGACTAATTTAGGAAATGTTTTCCATTTCATACATTATTCTGTATGGTTATTATTACAAAGATGGAAAGGAAAATAGATCAATAGTAATTGCAAAAAGTTGGAGTTCTTGAGTACTAGAGTAACTTGATTTGTTTTTCAATGTTAGAGGTATGACATTTCATTGACAAGAATATTGCTTGAATATTGTAGATATGTAAGGTCATACAATAAAATCTCCTTAACACTGACCACTTAAACTAAATTTTGCTTAACCTCGACAAGCACCTTAAATTAAGAAAAAATTAACATTAAAAGTTTAATGAACTGCTAACTTTTAAAAAAATAAATCATAGCAATTTTCAATAATATGAATTTATTTGGCCAGGTTGGAAATGGTGAGCCCTGGTTATAATCGGTAGATAATGGTTACAACTATATTTTGTCCTTTGTATAGAAAATTACTTTAATTTTATGCTTAAAATGCTGAGTGTTTTTTTAGGGTTTCCAAGACAAATTTATGCATAGACAGGGTAGAAAACTGCCTATACTGAAATTTTCAAGGCTGACAGATTTTTGAAAAATTATTTCATCAATTTAGCTAGTAGACAATTGTACCTACATTGCTATTTGTGTTCAAACAGGTTACATTGAAAGTTTAGCACAATCCACACACATGGGAATATTTAGAAGAAAATGGGTTCATTCAGAAATCATTAATGAATATGCTCAGCAAAAGTCTTGACTAAAGATGAGAAACTGTTATGCCAAAGCATTGTACAACAAATGTGCATTGTGAGACATTGAGAGCTGGATATAATTTTGTTTGATGCTGTACAGGACTACAAGGCAACCACTGAAAAGTGGAAAACCTAACAACAATTTCTATCCTATTTTTCGTATCCAACGCGACTGAGTTACATCTAATTTTTTCATCCAACAACTTGAAAATAGCCAATCAGCATCTGTAACATAACAATATGGCAGAATGTAGAGGCAATGTGAGTCAGCTGTTGTGTATGTACAGCCCATGGCAGTTTTAATGTGATGCCTATTTTAATAAAATGTTTAATTTTTTCTGGAAGATTCATTGATGATTTTTTGTGACCTTTAACATATATTACTGAGGTGGTTATTACCCAGCTACATTTCATTATTAATATGAAATGAGTTCAAATCTCCTGTCCATTCATATTAAGATTAAAACCATTACAATTGTTCCCTTATCTCTTCTGTGTTTGTCTCATATTTGTGTCCTGGTGTGTAATTTTGCCTTTGATACAATGTAAAAGGTTGAGAAATAAATCTTTGTCAATTTGTAGAAAGTTGTGATAGTTTTCCGGGTCCTCTAACCTCAATTCGTTTTGTCGTAGACCCTACATACCTCGGTCTATGTCCTGTTCTCATGACCATGTCCACCGACGTCATTCACTTCTAATACATCTTTTCTTCCTACTGAGACTCATGGAAATATATCCCAAACCTATACTTAATATAGCAATTGCTAAATTAATATTTGCATCCACCATGTTTATTTCTCACACTTGTTACATTAACCGTTCACTATGCCCAAATAAATTTTGTTGTAGAGTGAACCATTTTGGAGATATTCCTTGTCAGTTTTGGAAAACGAGCTTTCGTCAAATGCAATATGGTTGTTCATTTTTTTATATGTTAGTCGTGCAAAGAGAATGGGGTCTCCAAGCTTTAAAAGAGTTGACTATCGCACAAAGCCTACTCTATTACCATATTCCTCTTGCACCTACAAGAAAATAATGAGATAATTTCTGCAAATGTTTATCTCAACTAACACGAAGAAGATATAGGAATGGTTAGTACAAGAGTAGAGAAAGGCGTGTGAGTGTTTAATAAATTTACAGTCATATTCAGATTTAGATTATTAATAAGTTGATGAAAATACCTTTCTCGACTAGCCTTGGGGGTGGAATGCTGGCTCTCCCCTGCTGCGGTCCGCGCTGACGGCAGCAGTTCCTCGTCCTCATCGTCGTCCTCGGAAGCTTCAGCTGCGCGATCCTCGTTATTGTCGCTGCGACAGCTGCTACTGCACGAGTTGGGATACTTCTCCCATTCCCGCCCCCGAAGGCCGCTCTGCCGCCCCCTGCTCCGCGACTCTTGTATGGTCACGTTCAGGTCCCGCTTGAACTTGACCCTGTGCCGCGAAGGCGACGGTTGCGACTGCGATGCTTGGTGCCGCTGCTGCTGCTGTTGCTGCTGCGGCTGTTGGTGAGATTGCTGCGGCTGTTGAGGTGGTGGAGGCGACACGTCCTTCTTCCTCTGGTCTGGAGACACCGTCAGCTTCACCTTGATCGTCTTGCTCCCGTAGTGGGGCACCTTGATGCTCGAACCCAGCGTATCGTATATGGTCGTCACCAATCCAGCAATGTCCTACATGCCAAACAGACAGTTACATCTTCATTTCTATACTCGAAAATGTCTGCACAGATGTCAAAATGATCTTAAGTTCTGAGTTTGTGAATAATATTAATTAACAAATCCCTACAATCAAATCTACAACTTAAGGGATGATTATCAGCTATTTTCTTCACATAGTACAGTGTGCATTAGGATTATTTTTTGTGAAACATTTTTTTTCAATCCACGGCGTCAAAATTCCAGACAGAACAAACAGTACACAGACACTATAAAGTAAATATCAGCATTTATTTCCAGATATGGTCTTGAATTTTCACACATATTGAGAGGAAGCATGGCTGAAAGCTGTCATCCAAGATCCAGTTTGGTAAAATTTAAGTAAATTTGTTATATTTTATTAAAAGAATAAAAATCTCCATTTATACGATAGTCGTCTCTTTAGTGCGGTGGTAGCGCTGCTGCTTATTAAGCGACAGACCCGGGTTTGATTCTCGGTACCGGCGTGGGGATTTTCTCCCGATGGGAGACCTGGTCCAGGGTACACTCAGCCTCGTTAGGTCACTGAAGGGCCAATTGAGGAGCTACTGGATTGAAAAGCAGCGGCCCTGGTTGCATAGACCGCATAACATACCACCCTCCAGTACTGCACCCCACTCATGATCCATTTTTAGCAAAATTTAAGTGAATTTACTACATGTAAATCCCGCGCGACAGCCCACGAAGGGCCAAGGCCTACCGCCCAGCCGCTGCGTCCCCCACCTCTGCCCACTACAGGCGTCATTGGTGAGGTGCAGTACTGGAGGGTGGGACGTGGTCAGCGCCCCGAGCCCTCCCGGCCAGTTATGCGGTTTTCTAGACCTGGGGCCGCTACTTCTTCATCAAGTAGCTCCTCAATTGGTCCCCCCCGGGCTGAGTGCACCCCGTGCCAGACCTCCCAGAGGGGATAAAATCCCCCTGCTGGCACCGGGGATCGAACCCGGGTCCTCCGCGCCAGAGGCAAGCGCGCTACCAACTGCGCTACGGAGGCGGTCCTATCTATCCAGTATTACAAGATAAAAAGTTGACTGTAGTTTTATTCCCTTTTTCATCTAATTCTGATAAGTGGACAGTTCTGTGAGCATTTAACACATAACTTCAACTTGGGGACATAACTTGGGGTAGTAAATAATCAAAACTTTGCTTTGATTTTAATAACTTACATACGATGATTCTGTGGTTCTCCTATAAGCATTGCTAATTCTTTATTTAATTAGAAAGAATAAAAAAAAAACGATGGGTTTAAAATGAAATTTGTAGACAGATGAAGTTAACCCATTAATACGATTTACTTCACAGTAAATGAAACTTTTTTAACTTCCGTAAGCGCATGGCAAAAATGCAGGCTCATTCCGTCCGAAGATTCCGGTTCCGAAAGCCACGAAGCCAAATTCTTGAGGTGGAAAACACAGATAGGAAAGCTGGCATAATCGAGTCATATCCTGGGAATATGCTTCAATACCAAGTTTTAAGGCATGCTGTTCACAGACTCGAATAGACGGATTTTTTTCTTTCTAAAAATGCGTTTTATTCAGAGGACCTCAAAACTTGTACTTCAGGGAAATGGTTGAAATGTAATACTTCCTCTACTTACCTATAGGTAAATAGCAGAGAAAGTAGAACTTGCTTATTCTGGGATGAACGACTCTTTATTGACAAAAATTGTATTGGACACCTTCGTTACACTCATGTAGAATCCCTGGTTAACCTCAATTCTTTTGATTCTCCAATGTAACTATCAATGAGTGGCGAGGACTTGGTTGATCTATGCACACTTCATTATTGAAAGTCTATGATTCAATGACAACCTGCGGAGGGAGGCTTAGCA
Source organism: Tenodera sinensis (assembly GCA_030765045.1). Lineage (NCBI taxonomy): Eukaryota > Metazoa > Arthropoda > Insecta > Mantodea > Mantidae > Tenodera > Tenodera sinensis. The sequence continues at coordinate 165,973,140 of CM060965.1, read as the reverse complement.
CCTCGACTGAAAGGCAACTTTTGTGCCTATGCCCCTGACGGGAGGATGGATGAGGCGAAGGGAGCCCAAGGGCGGCCGGAACGTAGCCACGACAGAACAGATGGCAAGGTTCCTACATTTTCATAGTTAGAAGCACCCCGGCGGAGACTCGCTTGCTTAACTCCCCTGGAGGGGGGGGGGGGGTTCTTGGGAACCAGTGGCTCGCCTTGCTGCTGCAACGCTCGCCGACGCTTGCAACCCTGAAAGAAACCTAACGAGATGAGGAGAGAAATGAAATGATTAATGTAACGAAATGGAGAGGCAAGAAATACGGAGGATGTGAAAATCCTCCCAGTATTCGCCGGGCGACAGGGGAAAACTTCCGAAAAAAAAACCATTGGTCAGCAAGGTAGACCACTGGGATCGAACCCGCGACCTCCCGAATGCGGGCCTGAGCTATGCCAAAGTTCTTAGCAGCGAAAAGGATTCATTCCTTTGCATTCTTAAGAATGGTATCGTGTTTACAATAGTCTCTTCTTTATTTCACTGTAGAGAGAATGTACTCATTAAAAGATGAAATGAGATGCCTTCTTGATTTAACACTGGCACGTGTGGGATTATGTTGCCCTCATATCATGCTTGCCTTTTTATCCTTTCCTATAAGAATTTGCTTTATGTAAGGGAAGAAGAAAGAAGTTGGTGTCCTTTCAAAACAAAAAGATGGGAAGAGGTGAATCTCAGAAGAAAATTCTAATATTAGTATTTCCCTTTGAAGCGCGCTGGAAGGAAGGGGTATAGTGTTTCATAACTATAGCGCCGGCTTGAGGACAAAGGAGCCAGGTATATGATAACGAGCTGTGCTACCTTTCTTCTCATGCGGCGGAGGGGAGTTGCACTTCGAAAATTAATTTTGAAAGAAGTCAGGACCTTCCTGCAACACTGCAACAGGCTCTTTAACCAGCACTTTAGCCATTTTATCACTCAGGGATTTTCAACACAGGTTTTACATACTAAAATGCTTCTATTTTTAAACACTGACCAAGTACAAAATTCCGCTGTGCACGCGACAATCCACAACAGAGTTTAAGGACTGCTGCCCGAATACTAGAGAGAAATATCCCAATATCAGGAGATTTTGTAACTTCAAGTGGTCTATGACAAAAAGACAGTAGCTTTGTTGCAAATTTTTAACTTTCTCCAACACGCACATAGAAGATATAGAAGGATTGGGCGTCGGCAGACATTCTTTCAAGGGGGGCTGCATGTTGGAAGTTAGCAATCAAACAGTAGATATTAATTCATTAGTCTGTTGTCAAAATTATAGTATTTGTTGCGGACAACAGCTAAATAAAAAATTGTTCTTTACATTAAAATTAAAACAATAGTCTAGTAATCATTAATAAATTGTACAGTAAATTAATTAATTTCTAAGGGGGGACGTGCCCCCCCCCCCTTCGCGAAGCCCATGACAGAAGGTATTATATTTTTTTCACAAATTACATTCCAAGATTTTACTGGAAATAAACGTTTTAAGGTCCGCTGAATACAAAAAACTTTTTAGAAAAGATTCAGTCCGCGCACGTGTATGTCTGTGAACAGCAGTAACTCAAAAATGAAAAGTCAGTGGAATACAAAACTTGGCATCTTCCAACGATGAGACCCACATATTTTCAAGAAAATTCCTCCACCCCAAACATGGAAAATCTTTCGAAAATTTGATTTTCTTAATAATGGCTCTAACAGATTTTACAAAAATACATGTTTAAGCTGTTTTCATGGCAAATGAAATATATATCTTGAATTTTATGAAAATACTTTCATAAGCCCTCTTCATTCTAGACTTTTTTAATTTTTGATTTATTGTTCCTTTAACTCCAATGGTCACATCAGTGGTCTGCCCTATAGAATAATTATTACTGTCGGTACTTTTAACAATGGATGACTTTTGCATAACTGGTAAGTCAGACAAAAACTTCAGATGTAAGTCAGGTAAAACGTACTATTTATATACTTTTTTTGGAGTTAACTACTTCGAGATATTCCTTGATTTTGGTCGGTCTGTGAATAGCATGAGTCAAAAAACAAAAAGTCGGTTGAACATCAAACTAGGTATTTAAGTTGAGCTCCTCAAAATATGGAAAACGAAGAAGAAATCTCCCCATCCCAAACTACCGTTTACCTGAAAAATGTTTCGTAAAGTTTTTGAAAATTTGGCCGAAGCGATTTCAATTATATTACCGTGCGCTCAAGATATTTTCATGACAAATTAAATGCATACCTTAAATTTTCTAAAATTAGCCTCTAAAATGATCTTCTTTCTGATTTACATTTGCATAACTAGTAAGCTGTAAGAGAGAGATAATATTTTACTATACAAACACTGTACATCTCGTTAAAATGTTCTTTTTTGAGTAAACTATTTGTAAGATATTCCATGTTGCTGGTTTAAAGTCTGGAATCCTTATATCCTTCTCAAATGGGAAGGCATTCGTTTTTTACCTCCCAGTCATCTGGAATTTCAAGGCCGTCACATAGATACCATCACTTAAAAGCATTTCTATTCATGCTAAGCCTTGGAAATATAGGGCGAAAATGTTAAATTAACATTTACGAATGTCGCTTCACTTTTTAATCAGTTAGAATTTAAAATCAATCCTATATAATGGACGAACCCTGCTATAATAATGGACTGCTATAAAAATACTACTTCAGTAAGGGTTATAATCAGAGCGAGGCTTTCCGATGCTCTTCTTCAAGTTTAGTGCAAACTGACCTAGCCCTCGAAATACCGGGCAGCGACAACGTAAACAAAGCTGTCTCTTATGCGCACTCAAATGACGTACAGTCGCTTACCAGGTGAAGGTGTAACTGTAGATGAGCAGTTAATTTGAAATTATATGCAGGGTTACAGTAGCCATTAAATTGCACATTGAAATACGTAAAAGGGATAATGCAATTAAAACTTCAAATATATGTGATAGATTGAATTATTTATACCATTTATAAATAAACATTATTTTCGTAACCTGCTCCAATGTATGACCATATACATTTTCAGTGTCTCAATACAAATTTTAGATATAACACTCCTTACATTTAATGTTTTCTCCAGAATTGTGTACATAAATTTATAACTAGTGTTGCACTTGAGACACACTTAAATATTTATTTCTATTGCACAATTAATCCATAGTTAGATTCTCTATTCGCAGCTATTGTGCTGTGCACCCTGGAGCGGCTGTGCGGAACACAGCCAGTGCCTGACCTTGCTCCAATGTGTGAACGTAACCTGCAGTGCTCTTGTGGGGCCGGAAAGGTACTGAAGAGCTTGCCCTTATATGAATGGCTCGTGTTGGAAGCTCTGCTTTTCGTGCTAGCTCTCTAACAATTATTTTTATGCGTGTTTTATTTTATCTTTCCTCCAGATGAACAACTGATTCCAGTGCATTGTTTACTACTTGTGGATATTCACACAGAGTTTACATCTACTGCTTTTGCACTTACTAATTTGGTACAAGTTACGCTCACGCTTGATGAAGCAAAGTGAATGATAAAGCTTAAACGGTAAACTTACGTCCTTGGTGATCTTGCCATGGCCGTCGAAATCGTAGAGCGTGAAGGAGAACTCCTGCCGCTCCTGGCCACCGCCCTCCACCGATAGGTCGCACTCGAACTCCTGAAAAAGAGCGTGATAGCAATGACTCATGTAAACAGCGTTCTGCCTCGCAGTCATCTTACATAGTTCATGCGGGAAACTTTAGGTCAAATTTCAAACATTCATTGTCCTGAAGAAACACAGATCCTCAGCTCTTTTCACCGTCGCTACAGAGACAAATAAAAGAAGCTCTGAAATTACTCTTTTTTATTTTATTTTGTTAAGTATTTCACTTCTTTACTAGCTAAAATACCCTACAACTTTCGAACTTTAGTTGCACGTGCCCAGTAACCTTGTATTTCTTTGGAGACATTTAAAAAAAGAAATCTGATGTGTTGCACTCACATGACTTTCTCTGCTCTTGTACTAACCATTCTTACAAAATCTTATTTCTATATCTCCTTCGTGTTAGTTGAGATAAACATTTGTACAAATTATCTTATTGCTTATTTCCTTGTAGGTGCAAGGGGAATGTTAGAATACAGTAGGCTTTGTGCGATAGTCAAATGTTTGAGATTCTTTTGTCTTTGCACACTTAACATATAAAAAAATGAACAACGATGATCCATTTCACGAAAGTTCCAAGTTTTCCGAAACTCGCATACATAACAAGGAATATCTCCGAAATGGTTCACCCTACAAGAAAATTTATTGAGACATAAATTGTGTATTTTAGCAAGATCTACATTTTTTGTAGTGCAAGATTTTGTCCATATCTAACGGTTTACCAGTTATGCAAAAGTCGTCCAGAGTAAATACGACTACAGGGGCTATAGCCAGAAAATTCAACATATACAATTCATTTGCCATCAAAGTATCTCAAACATATGCCATTTTAATCAAAATCGTTAGAGCCATTTTCAAGAAAATAAAAATTTTCGAAAAATTTTCCATGTAAAGGGTAGTTTAGGGTGGGGCTATTTTCTTCAAAATCTTCGTGTTACATCCTTGAAAGACATTAAACTTAAATACCAACTTTGGTTTTTAACCAACTTTTCGTTTTTGAGCTATGCTGTCCACAGACTGACAGACACACACGGACCTTTTTTCTAAAAATACTTTTTTTGGGTTCAGGGGCCTCAAAACACATATTTCCGGTGAAATCTCGACATCGGATTTTTGGGTGGAATACAATACTTCCCCTACTTACCAGTAGAGAAAGTAATAATTACTTAACACAAAAAAAATCTTTAATTAAAACTCTTAGGATACTATAAGAAATAAAAGATAAGCTAAATAAATAAACACTAAAACTGGGAAGTCGCTATGCAAAAGCACTGTTGAACAATCACAAATACCTACCACAAGAAGAAAAGCGAGCAGAGGAAACCGTGTGAATGTAATACGTTTTATTTCTACTTCGACAATATAGATAAGTGTATGAATTGTTTGTAGAAGAATGAAAAGAGAAATACATGTGAATGTGATACGTAAAAGGAAAGTTAGTTAAGAAAACAATGTGAATGTAACACGTTACATTTGATTTTAATAATGTAGAAAATTGTATGGATTGTATGTTGAATAACGAGTAGAGAAGAACATGTGATGTGTGACACAAAAGAAGAGTAGAGAAAATCGTGTGAATGTAATACGCTGTATTTCTATTTCAAACAAGGAAAGTTATATGTATTGTTTGTAGAAGTGGGAGTAGAGAAAGAAATGTGAATGTATTACGTAAAAGAAAAGCGAGATAAAAAATAATGTGAATGCAATACGTTGCATAGTAAAATGGATAGCATAAAAACCTTCTCTATGGAATATATATCGAATTGTTGATGGGGCGGATTCCTTGAAACTCTTCACCCTACTCACAGAAGAACCTTTATTTTAAATACGAAACTTCGTATTAGACCGATTATTCCCCTTAGAATTATGCTGTACGCACTACACGCTACCGATATTTTCCTGAAACACTATCGTTTGGTTTTTCCCCGTCCTGGTAGTTCAAAATGTATATTACGAAGTTGTGGATCGAATGTTATTCTTCTTCAATCTACTTGAAGAGCCAAACTATTACATTTGGGTTGTTAATTCTTACATCTGTCGCAATTATAACTTTTATACCTTTCACTCAAAGGTGGGTGTCACGAAGGGGGTCAGAGGGGCCGTGGCCCCCCTTGAAAATTAATGAATTGAACATATCAAATAACTATTGGACTATTGTTTTAATTCTGATGTAAAGAAGAATATTTATTCAGCACAAATTGATACGGTTATCTGCAATAAATACTATAAGTTTTGACAACAGAATATTGATGTTTGCAAATTTCCAACATGCGGCCCCGCCCCCCTGAAAAAAGTCCGCCGACGCCCATGCACTCAATATGGAAGTGATTTGACACGAGTGAGTGGCTGTTCTATTTAATTTAAATATGAATGACATCATCCAGAAATGGAAAAGTGTTAACTTGGAAATAACACTAAATATTACGTATTGCTGTAATTTAAGAAAATGAGCATATTTTACAGAAAGCCGTATATAGGCTAAATAAAACGTGTAAACAATGCACACACAAATTAAAGGTATTTCTATGTTATTTACTACGTAGGTATTTGTTTTACTTATAGAAGAACCTCTAACAATGTTATTGTAGGTGTGTAAATATTATTGTAAATAAAAAATCCCATATCCTGCTGCGAAAGAAAATTAGAGGTTGGATTAAAAATCAAACACTCCAATAAAAGGACAAACTCAGGCTAAGGACAAGCCTTAAAACGCGATAGGGCGATGTACACCCTAAAATACCCCTTTTTCGTTCGCCCAACTAAAATGTGATTTTAAAATATCTAAAGATAAATAAAATAATAGTATTTGGGAAAATAAACAAGATGGAAAATTGTGATTGGTACCCAAATATTAAAGCGTGCGTCAAGAATCCAGTTATTTTATTATAAATTGGAAAAAAGAAATAAAGTTAAATGTGGAGGTAACTTGATTAAAAAAAACCTTAAACATCAAATAAGTAAAGATAGAGAAGGCTTATAAAACCATACAGTTTCTATGTTACTTCTGTGAAACCTCAGTAATGATAAAGAAGTTGGAAAGTCGAATACAGGCTGCAGAGAACTAAAGGCTGGTTTGAATACGTAATGCGGTTATTCAGAACAAAATTAAACATATTGATACAATCAAGACATTTCAAGAAAAAATGCAAGCAACATCTGGAAAGAATGGAGCCAATTAGACTTTCTAAAATATCATATGATTATAAACAAGGGGTAAAAGGAATATGGGAGGACCTAGGTGGAAGGAACTGTGTTGAGGCCGGAACAGGCAACTTTTTTGGTCATTGAAGTGGAGAAGATATTTCACAACGTTTGTGACCATGTTTTGTTTGTGTACTTAATGCGGAAGCCCATGACACTGACGCACTGCTCCTTTATGCATTTACAAACTCTTTGATAATTAAGGCCATTGCAAGCTTAACACACGTCATAGGATCAGATACAAAACTTCCTCTATATGTAATTAGTATTATAAAAAGTGCAGATATCCAGAGATTTCATAGAATTTAGAAACCAACACATTACAAATATCAACGAATACTGTTTAGGTTTAACACTATCGATATATTAAAGACTTTTTTTGGTTCGTTTACTACTTATTTGTATCGTATTCAGATGCTCTTGTATGATCCAATGTGATGCGCAGAACGGCTAACCTAATGCCGGAGTCGTTGAATACTGCAGTTAGAATGCCACATCGTCATTTTGCTTTCACTTCCTTTTCGATACAAATAAGTCTGTTCGTTAAGCAATCCACATACTGCAAAGTATAATCGAGTGCACGTTACCGATGCTTTGGTCTCGTAGGGTACTTTTCTTTTTAATATTGGCAGAACTTCCTTATCATGTGTTTCACGCCAGCCCTGTGTCAGCCAGTCTCCTATTGGTTTGAATTTAAGTCCAACACATACGCATTGGCCTATGAACAAAGGTCAGGCCTAGGTGAACGGCAAAGGGAAAGGAGTACACAAACGTTTCAACCTGAGTGGCGTGAAGGCATGCTCCGCAACGACGGTCCATAACAGTCCTTAAACATAAGTCGGCCTAAGGCTCAGCTACGAATGAAGAGGGTGAAGGGGTAAAATAAGCATTTAGTGGAAAAGCAGTTTAGTATTTCCTTAACAACATAATTCATTGCACATTATATAGGAACAATTTCATGCGCTCGACCGTACATTATGTGCAAAAGGAAGTGTTGAGAAATTTTAAAAAGTATTTCAGCAAGTAGCTTATGTGTATATCTTTCACGCTGATTCAACTGGAGGATGGGTGAGTGGAGTTTAAGGGCCCGTCGACAGCTAGGACATTTGAGCCTGAAGTCAAATGTTAGTTTAAAACACTCGCAATGTGGTTAAAGATGGAAGGCTAAAGCCCAAGATCAAAATAAAAAATAGTTAAAAACGTTAAAAAACAAAGATGAGTTAAAACAGTTAAGAGTTAAAACGCTAAAAACAAACGGTAAAACAACACAAATCAAAGTTCATAGACTAAAACTAAAAATCTAACCCCGAAAAATATAACGCAAGTTAAACTTGTTTCGCACAATTAATTTCGGCGACGAACCGCAGCACCTTATCTACGTCGTCGCCAAGAAGTGCCCGCAGTGTCAAACCCAGGCCAAGGCACGTCCTAGTATACAGCGGACAATCGAGCAAAACGTGCGACACGGAGTTTTGTACGCTGCACGGTGGACACACAGGGGCCGGGTCGCCACACAAAAGATCTATTCTTAATCGGATGAGAATCATCTCTGACCGCCGAGAACCACTGAAAGAGGTCTGCCAGGGTTGTACGGTGTCCTTGATTGTTCGCTTCACAAGACTGCTACCAGACTGCAAATAGATGGTGACGGAAGCACTGCTGAACACCTAAATAAGGCAGAGTGCGGGTGGATAACTCCAGCATCCGCATCCGCCTCCTCGTTGCCGGTTGATGCAATTGAGCGAGCAAACAAGCACACCAGGCATGTTAATACCTACAATATAACCCAGCGTGTGTTTATCCACCTTCTCAGTGGTTATTTCCTTTATGCAGTTAAAACTCGTCTTTAAACGTTATATATGCACAAGGGGATATACCTAGATGCATTCTGTAGCTATGGTTTATTAGCTTCGTAGACTCGTGAACGGGAAACCTGCGATTTAAATACCTCAGGACCGTCCTTCCTGATTTGGGGGGTTTCCAGGTTTTCCCCAGTCTTTACAACTGGCAAAGATATATCTGGAACGTTTCCTTCTCAAATTTCCTTCTCAAATTTCCTTCTCCAATTATAATTTCATTGCATGTAGAATCATTAGTGTTACCCCAGTTGTGCCGTGTGTAATAAGAAAGACTGTTGAGCATTTAAACAAAAACAAACAAAAAAGTCTCATTAGAAAAGCCTATAACTAATTATCTTTGGGGTAGTACACAGAGCACAAATAATAATAGACATTTCTGCATGTCTGTAGGGGCGTGTTTTCTGGTACGGGTCTCCACCAGTTTGAGGGTACGTTATCTCCTCTCCCTTCCAGTTGAGGGAGGTGGCTCTACATATTCGTAATTAGCCAATGAGTTGACACCACCAGCACAGGAATGCTCTATTGGTTCGATACAAAACACAAGGTGTGAGACGCAGCTGTAAGGTAACGGTATCAGCCAATAAAATGAAAGCATGACGTAATAAGGTACCCCACAAATGATAAGGAACGCAGTGTGCGTAAGAAGGTAGTGCTGATTTCTTTTCGTGCTCTTTATGAACTGTCTACTTTAAGAACAGCAACATGGCAGTATTAGTATTAACTTTAACTTGATTGAAAGCAGTTACTTTGGATTCCTACTCTGTCTGCTTATCCTCTTCGTATGTAGGACTTACACCCGGAGCTACAGCTGAGTGCCTGAAGTCACAAGCCTGTCGAGGAGCAGACGGACATTGGATCAGAGACCCAGGAATGGGCTGAACTATCGGCCCGTAGCCTGGTATGGGAGAGTCAAATGAAGGTGAAATGGACGTAAAAGGTAATAATGGAGCAGCAGTTGGAATGAATGGCGGGGGAAGCCGGAGGAAACCTGCCTAGGGGCCACTACGTCCACCACAAATTCCACATGCAGTCCCCTGGGAATGAACCCGGGCCTTCTTGTGAGAGGCTGCGGTCTAACTACACGGTCAAGGCGCCGTTTGCATTGGATTCACAAATCCCGAAACGCAGTTATGAAAGCTGAACATTACATCTGTTGTTAAAACTCAGAGGAATTTTGTGAAATGTTTAATGTAACTGTAGGAGTACTGTGCTGGATGAATGATTGCTGCGCGTGCTGTCATGGGAGTGGTCAAACTTCTTTGATATTCTGCCAATTATGTTCCCTCCCCACCTCCAGCTTCATGAACATAATGACAATCTGCTGCCTGATTGATACCCACTGCTCCATTCACAAATTCTCCTTCCTGATGCAATTGGAATTTCTGCGTGCAACCTCAAGCGCTGCCATGACGTAACCACTTATACTTTCCCTTGTAAAGTTAGCATTTTCTGCTCGCTTTCCAATGATTGAGGCCTCGGGCGATTTTGTGGCAGCGGAGATTTCGGTTTGGGATCTCGTACTCTGTTATTATCCATGCACATTTTAAATGCGCGTGGATTTGATTGTTACCTTCTCTGCACGTATCTACAGAAACTGGATAAAGTAGTTCCATTCCACTCAAAAATCCCTACCCAGTTTTCAGAGGAAATGCACGTTTTGCGTTTTTACAAATAAATAAATAAAGCATTTTTGGAAAAAATACCGCGGGCGCGTGTGTATTTGAATAGGATGACTCAATGACAACTTTGCATCTCGACCGAAAGGCACCTCCGACGGGGAACCCCTCAGGAGGATGGATGAGACGAAGAGATCCTAAGGGCGGCCGGATCTTTACCGACAGAGCAGGTGGCAGAGTCCCTACATTTTCCCAGTTAGAAGCACCCCGGCGGAAGCTGGCTTAGCTCCCTTCCCCTCTGGACTTGTACCATCCCATGGGGGGGGGGGGGGGGGGAGGCGGAAACCAACTCAAAAGCGTTTAGTCCGTAAAATACCGAACTTGCTATTTAGGTTCGCTGTCACTGTCTTTCACCAAGATTTTCAAGAAAATCTACCCACCACAAACTTCATCTTACATGGAAAAATGTTGGTTAATTTTTATTTTTTCAAAAACGGCTCTTAAGGACTTTAAATACCAGTATTTAAGATATTTGCATGACAAATAAATATAGGTATATATTTTACTTTCTTGGTCACAAGCGAATGCTGGGTTGATTACTTTCCTTTCCGTAATTTCCCCTCCCTCCATTTCATTTCACCACATTTAATCCAGTCTTTACAGGTGAACGTGAGGCAAAGGCCGAGTATAGCGCAGTTGTGTGTTGAATTTTCGCTCTGTACTGCCGTCCCAACGTTCTCGGCGTTGGGGTGGCGTGAGGTCGCCTGTCCCTAAGAGGGCGTTGACGAAACCCGGCAGCACGAAGAAACCTGGCACCAAGATGAATCATCAGCACACGTTAGCGACCCCGCGCTGTCTTGTGCCCCTTGCCCGCTAGGCACCCATCTCCTCCTTCCCGAGTTCTGATGCAATAGCCTGGCCATAGGCTCAGTGTGGAATCCCCTCCGTTTGTACTCTATGACATTGTACCTGTTAATAAGTAAGTAAATAAAAACACTATGCACGCTAAAGCAGTAGTAATTGTTGGGCCCTGACAGGGAAAATTAATTATCAATCCATATATTGGTTGGAAATCTTGATTAACTGTTCGTTTGCTCCGCTCATTTTACTTCCGACACGTTTAGTCACATGAAGTCAGTACGTCCTGTATACTATAGTGGAGTAAGTGGGTTTCCTTACTGGGTAGGAGTCCTGCCTGGGGAGTTTGATCTCTAGGTACTCCTGTTTGCCTTTTGGTCCTTTATTTAGTCAATCTATCCCGCCCAGTGATCCAGTTGATATCCCCCTAAATTGGATAAATCTCTGTAAAAGACCACGGAATGAAGGTTTCCTGAAGACGTGTTTCAGCTACCCCTCTCCCTTAGTACGCCCCTGCATATCTTATTTAATTTTCGTGGTGACTGCCTCAGTGGCCCGGTGAATAGCAAATACAGAGGGGGCCTCTGTTTTCGATTCGTGACTGCGAAATGGAAATTTTTCTTTAGCTAGGATTATTTCCCTACTGTCGAAAGTATGAGAGTGTAAATATTTATAAACAAACCCAAACATACACAGGTATAGACCATCCAGATCGTCCTGGCACTCTCCCACTCCTGAAGCTTAGATGTGCAATAGCAGAGGTGGGGGATTAGTATACCACTTGCTCTGACTGTGGTAACTACACAATAATTGTTTACAATACGTAAACATAAACTGCTTGTTCACTTACTTGTTGCCCATCGCTCCACTCACTTCTAATTTCTCCTCTCTTGCGCATATGGAGTGTCAGGACGATCTGGACAAAATGTAGTAAATGAGAGAACACTGTTGATGCAATTGTTCCTCAAGGCAAAGCCCAAGGTATGACCTTAGATGTTAAAGGAGGCATTGGAAACACCTTCGTGGTAGGATGACTGGAGGAGATAGTGGTACAAAATCAGCTGATTTTTCACTCCAGGGTCTAACGACCACTTTCAGGAAGGTTGCAGGCATGCGATGCAGTAGAAATGACTGGTTCATCGGGGATGAACACATCCTGTCCTATGACACAGACATACCTATTTATACAAAGACAAATGCTCCTTAACCCACTGTTACAAATTGAAAGCGCGCTCTCCCCAAATTTTGAACTCTGTTTTCGAAGACTGCAGGTGCTGTTACCTTCTCTAGTACATACAATACTTAGAGAAATTGTTGTATTCCAAACAAAATTTCGATGTCGAGATTTCACCGTAAATGTATCTATGTTTGAGGTTTCTTGACACACACACACACACACACACCAAAAAAAAAAAAAAAAAAAAAAAAAAAAAAAAACTTTTTGCAGGTGTCTAGTGGTGTGTGGGTGTCTATAATCAACTCAAAAACGAAACGTGGTTTAAATACAAATTTTGATAATGGAAGTGAATATTTTCTCCAAGAATCCAATGCGAAGAGTTTGAAGAAAATCCCTCACACCAACTACGCTTTTTATGGAACATTTTCCCTTATTTTTAACTTTCTCAAAATTGCTCTAATGATTTGAATAAAGTATCATTGTTTAAGCTATTTTAATAATCCCTTATTTTTAACTTTCTCAAAATTTTTAACTTTCTCAAAATTGCTCTAATGATTTGAATAAAGTATCATTGTTTAAGCTATTTTAATAATAAAATGTATATCTTGAATTGTCTGGGAGTAATCTTGGAAGTTCTCTTTATTCTGAACCACTTTTGTACGATTGGTAAACCTAGAGACAGACAAAATTTTACTGAACCAAACACTACATTTCGTCAAAGTACACAATTTAAGTCAAATAAAAATTGTGGCGTTAACCATTTCCGAAAAATTCTTTGTTACGGTTTCGGAATTTACAGATGCTTTATACCTATTTTTTTCCAACTGAAATTCACTATTCTTCTTTCCCTTTGTTTCTTCTTCTAGTTTATGCAAAGAGAACAACATTTCAAACGCCATCTCTGTAGTGTGAAGATGAATGTCGGGTAACTCTTAGTTCTGTGGACCCCGGGCTCATTCAAATATCATTTCAATCACCTTCCCATGTGACCTAACCGGATAAAGAACGTTAAACCTTAAAAATAAAAAATCAAAGCCGTCACATAGGGTCTTTGACTTCACTTTTAATTTTGTATTCCTATACCCACAACGAAATGAGTAATGAAGGTGTATCTGTAATAAAAAGAAGTAGATACAGTAGTAAGCTTTTGTAAAAATAATCTATAGAAGAGGGAGAAGAGAAAGTCGTGTGAATGCAACACCAGATATTTTTACTTTCTCTACTGGTAAGTAGGGGAAGTATTGTATTCCACCCAAAAATTCGATGTCGAGATTTCACCAGAAATATATGTTTTGAGGCCCCTGAATCCAAAAAAAGCATTTTTAGAAAAAGGTCCGTGTGTGTGTCTGTGTGTCTGTCAGTCTGTGGACAGCATAACTCAAAAACGAAAAGTCGGTTAGAAGCCAAACTTGGTATTTAAGTTTAATGTCTTTCAAGGATGTGACACGAAGATTTTGAAGAAAATAGTCCCACCCTAAACTACTCTTTACATGGAAGATTTTTCGAAAATTTTTATTTTCTTGAAAATGGCTCTAACGATTTTGATTAAAATGTCATATGTTTGAGATATTTTTACGGCAAATGAAATGTATATCTTGAATTTTCTGGTTATAGCCCCTGTAGTCGTATTTACTCTGGACGACTTTTGCATAACTGGTAAACCGTTAGAGATAAACCAAATTATACTATACAAAAAATGTAGATCTTGCTAAAATACACAATTTATGTCTCAATAAATTTTCTTGTAGGGTGAACTATTTCGGAGATATTCCTTGTTATGTGTGTGAGTTTCGGAAAACTTAGAACTTTAGCGGAATGCAACAAAAGAGAACGGAATCTCAAAGGTCAAAAAGATTTGACTGTCGCACAAAGCCTTCTGTATTCTAATATTCTCCTTGCACTTACAAGGACATAAGCAGTAAGATAATTTTATGAATGTTTATCTTAACTAACATGGAGATATAGGAATAAGAGTTTGTAAGAATGGTTAGTACAAGAGTAGAGAAAGTCATGTGAGTGCAACACATCAGATTTTTACTGATGTTGCCTTAGCCTTGTCGTGTTTGACGCTCGAAGTTTTATTGTCAGTCTGTTCAGTAACTCCGTAACCCTCCCTTGTGATATTTAATAGCTTTATTCATAAGCAAGTATGAAACTATAGCTTTGAAGATGAAACTAATCTCTCTTTGTAAAATTAACATGAAGGAAAATGGAGCAAGTGCTTCACGACAACATAGGTGTATATGACGAACACTAATATGGAGAAACAAAAGATAATATGGAGAAACAAAAGATAGAGCACGTACCTCGAAATTAAGTTGGCGCTGCCGTGGTGGTTCGGGTGGCAGAGATTGTTCGCCCACATGGTCCTTGTCTTGACGTCCAAGAAGTTCCTCCGTATCCGAGGGACGTCCTTCGCTGCAGTCCGTAGGCACCACTGTAACAAAAGTACGCGTACGGTTAGTATGGTTGGATATGACCGATATCCACCATACAAATTATAGGTACATAAAAAGAACGTCTATGATTAATAAAAACAGTATTTCAGTCAATAGTATGTATCATAAGGGCAGGCATTCCCTACTCCGGTTAACACAAGTGGAAGGAAATGTAGTGGCGGCTGTACGATTTGTAATATCAAAAGGCTTGCACTTTTAATTGACAGAATTGGCTGTGTATACAAAACGAAATAGAAATAATATTTTATATTACACTCAATTGTTTGCCTTATAGAGCAAATGAGCATTCCATTTCGTAGCTCCTTTGTCACTTACGAGTAAATACCGGTGTTGCAAACAATATTTACAACTGTATTCAATCGTGATTCAGACGTAGGGATTTTTATACACTTTTCCCTCTATCTTTGCAGTATTTAGAGTAATTGTCTTTGTTGTGTAAAGCCTACATTTTAAACTGTTGTCAAACAATTGGCTTCTTGGCCAGGTTTACAGGTTTTATTAATAAAAAAGACTACTCACACAGTAAGTAGATTTCAAATATGCTCAATATGTGAGCAGATTAGACCTCCTAGAAATTCGCGCAACGTTAGTGTTCCAACCCCTGTCCATCAGTGACCCTTGGCCTCTTGTTTTATCGGACCCTAATGACCTAGTTGTTGGGCCCTTAAATCCTACACACTCACTTTGTTTTGCATACTTATTAGTGATAATGGTTTGAGTATAGGTAACCTGAAAGCAACTGCTTAAGAATTCCTAGGCTAGAGCGTATGTCTTTGGAGCTCCACCACTCAAAGGTCGCGGGTTCGAGTCCCCCCATGGGCTTGGATGTTCGCTTGTATATGTGCCTGCGAGAGTAAATGGGTGTGAGCGAGTCTGTGTGGACTGTATCGATAAAACAATCATCTGCATGGCTAAATGGTCATTGGGGACAAAGGCCAAATGTGTGTAATAAAAAAAAGAAAAGAAAAGAAATCCTATGCCTGTTAATCATTATCTGAATCACTAAAACTACTAATACATGATAATTTATCAGATTTTCAACAATATTCCGTTATATACTCATACAGAAATTGCATAATGTTTTACTTTATTTTCGTATATAAATATTTACAAAATATATTACGTTCCTCTACAAGCCTTCGAGCAATATGCAGATAAATGTTGTATTTTACCAATACACTCTACAAGTGTGTGAAACGTGCAAAGTCTATAGTACTTAAGATTCAACAAATTTAAACTTCTGTAAAGTTAACATTTACTTCTTCAGTAAAACTTACTTTTACAAAATGGAGATTTTTCCTTTCCAATAGCAGGAACCACTGCGTTCTGTAAGGCTTTGCAAAATGTTTCATTATAATAATTCGACCTACTTTCCAGGTTCTTCGAAAGTTAATTACAGTTTCGTGCGGTACTAGGAACGAACGGTTTTTGAGAAGACAAATTATGGAACTACAGCGAGGACAAATCAGCCTGTTTCAGTTTTTGCCACAATGCCATCACTTTTGACAATTAAAAATACCGAATAATATAAGAGACAGCGACAGGTTGGACAATTTAATAACTTGCAATTTTGTGCCTTAGAAGATCATTGAGACATAATATTGTTGCACAACAGAAAAAAAGCTTTCCTTTTTATAATATTGTCGTTATTCAAAGGTAAAAGTGGAAACTACCCCCATTCATACACGTTTAACAACTACGGTCAAATAGGTAGTTTAGTCTTAAGAAACAAGTTCTGATGTTCGTAATTCGCTTGCTTTGAAGTATATAAAGATTTGTTTGGTGCTTTAAACCTGGCATGGGGAAGAGGGGTGACAGGAATGCAGTCGAGTATTTACCCTCTCCTCTTGTTCTGCCCAATACTACAGTATCAACTTGACTTGATTTATTGCATGTTGTTCCACCTGGGTTTATCTTTACATTTCTTATTATTTTCTCCATTGCTATATTAAATAGTGTACATAATGAATCACCTTGTCTTAATCCCACTGTTGTTTGGAAATTTGGGCAAATTTACATACCTACTTATTCTAAAACATGGTATGTAAAGATTCAAATATGGATTTTGATTGCTTTATTCAAAAAGGAGGAAAAGAAGAAGATGAAGATGAAGAAGAAGAAGAAGAAGATGAAGAAGAAGAAGAAGAAGAAGAAGAAGAAGAAGAAGACGAAGAAAAGCGAGGAAATAACACCAACTTCACGAAAATAGCAGTCGCTATTATTCTTCCCGTAAAGCTGCCATTTTGAAAATGAAAGCTTCAGATAGCATCATTTTATTAAATGTTCCACACGGTGCAGGCGACGAAGGTTGTTTCTCCCGTTCTGTAAATCTGAGAAGGAATTGTTATTGAGACAATAGCGATCGTTTGTAGGACATGTTTTTGTTACTTTGTCAAAGTTCAATACTAACCGCTTTTTCCTCGTGAAGAATTTTGCGGCTTGTAGCAAAGAGAAACTTGCTACCTACTGTGTCGAGAAAACGTTCTGCATGGTATCCCTCATTATGGTACCGTTATGGCTTTCTGCTGGCGGCAGAGGTATTCGCTTTGTTTGGAAGTCTTGTGATCCACAAAGGATCTGTCTCTTTTCTACAGAACAACTCAGGTGATGTGTCCGAAATACAGAATAGACAGAAAAAGATTTCTTCACAGTTTAACTGTAAAATGAAAAAACCTTGGTCATGCAGTCATCCTTGGGGTTAATGCACTGCACAGGAATGCACAAGTAACGCGAAAGTTGACGAAAATTTACATTTGTTACGCTATGTTTTAATGATGTTTAACGCCCATTCTTACTACATCTGGCACTACTGCTGATACGTGAAACAAAATAATTTAGGAATCCTTGAGCAAACAATCCTACATACCTCTTCATGACTTGTTGAGTTGTTCGAAAGTTTCCTGTGACATCAATAGACCAATTTCTTGAAAACTACGTTCGTTCTCATATTTGTGCTGGGCAGAATTTCTACAGGGATACCAATATAAAGTGAAGAACGGGAAAACAAGTGCCAACGGAACCCCACTCAACAAAAGAAAACACACGTTTTTATGTCCATATAGTATATGAGAATTGTGCGTGGCCTGAGGATTTACTGGAGACTGTTCCACAGAAAAGTAATTTCAAAAAGTGCCATTAGTCTTAATATTACATTCGGCAAAGATTCTGCTGAGGATATTGAATTGGCGCCTGGGTTGTAATGTGGAGGATGAATTATATGAACAGTTCGGCTTCGCAAAACAAGGTAACAAAAAACAGAAGTCTTTAAATGTGAAGTAATGGTGAAAGGAAATGGTTACAGCAGAGAAAGGGGGTAAGAGGCACCCCTACAAAAATCGGCGAACTTACATTCTCGTGGTCCGCCTTCCTATACAGGAAACGGCTTATTCCTATAAGTCAACTAGAAATCAACTGACATTTTCGCTCCATTATGGCGCGATCTGGCTATATTCCCTGTTGCGTTGCATTAGTACCGGCAACTGTTTTTAAAATATTACCACGGTAAGGCTACAGCCATGGTTATCTCTCACGTTGCCACAGAAGCCAATATTTTTGAACCGGCTGCGGGGAAGGCAACCAATAGATTTAAAACAAGGCGCCGCATTAATCTATGGACGCCATTGTATTGCTGGTGTGTGCGTGGTTTTGTCTTGAATTGTTTTAGAGTACTATATACAGTTATTATTACTGTTGTGATTTTTGTGTTCGCAACAGAGTAGCGCATTAAATATATTACGATATTTAGCGTTCGAAAGTGATTTTATCCAAAAGTGTTATTGCAGAACAAGATTTGCCGAAGGTTAGGTTCATCATGTGTTGTGAGGTAACGATATTCATGGATTATTATCATTTGATAGCATGTTACTATAACCCTGTGATATCTGAGGTTAGAAATAATGTTTTTATTACGATAAACATTGGTTATTTCACTTCCTTTAAAGGCTGTGTATAAATATGAGTAGGTTGGTGGTATTGCTTGTCCACTACAGTTTAGTGTAACGTCGGCCATTTTAAATTCTTGCCAATAAGCTGTTTTCCATATAGCTCGTGTTTTTTTACGGGTCACTAGGTAAATGCTATGAAGGACAATTACATCCCCCGAATGTCCTGTTCACCTTGAACTTTGTGTGAATATCTTGTGAGATCATCTTCATTCTTATAGAATTTTATATCACTGCGGAATCATAAGACATTGACAAAAACCGACTATAGAAGAATGTTATTTTGTCGAACAACCATTTTTGCAGCACTATCAGTTTCCGAGATGTTCTTTATATGCTTACATATCCTCTCTACCATTTCTTTCATTCGTAAATTTCAACTATCTAAATGTTAGCTTTAAATACTTTTCTGGCTGTTATGACCAAGAAACTTGCTCTTGTTGCTATACCTGCTCATCATTCACTATACCATTAGCTGGTCTTTGGAATTCCCTGCCGGAACACAAAAGGGACTGCGGAAACTTTGTACAATTCAAGAGGAAAATTAGGGCATACATTTACAGTGCAACCTAATCTGCTGCTATATCATACTGATAACTATCTCGGAACATTCATTTACTCTTACTACTTTACTTTGCCGACACTTGCAAGATATTAGACATAGCCACCATAAACATTCCATTGAAACATCTGCTCTGAAGGGCGCGATAGCCCGGTTAAGAAATTACCTTTTAAGTTCTTGCTATCCTCAATGGCGCCTTCTTCTACTGGCTTTCCCCAAACCATGCCCTGCCATTTTTAGAACCGATAGTCACATTTTAACTATAGACATTTGCTAAAACTGAAAACTTCATTCAATGTAAATGCTTTATTTTCTAATTATAACATTATTTCTTCTTTTTAAGATTGTTTATTGCCCTGAACAACTATTTAGATGTACTCTTATTGAAAATTGCTGTACGATATTTGTTATACTATGTCCAAAGGCAGGCTTTATATAAAAAAAGAACTGCTAGCAACTAATATTTCAGATTTAAATATGCAACTAACAATAATACTGCTCTCAGCGCAACAGCTCTCGAGGACCAAGGCTTACCGGCCGGCCGCTACGTCCCCCACCTCTGCCCACAACAGGCGTTATGAGGGGGTGCGGAACTGAAGGGTGGAATATGGTTACTTCTTTATCAAGCAGCTCCTCAATTAACCCCTCCAGGACCTAACGAAGCTTAGTGCACCCCGTGCCAGGCCTCTCAGCGGGGGGGAAAATCTCCACGGGGATCGATCCCGTGTCCTCCGCGCCAAAGACAGGCGTGCTGCCACTGTGCTAAGGAGGCGGTCTAAATATGAAACTATTTATAGTAATGTTAATATTCTGCTTGATCTTTGTTAGATCTTTGTATGTTTATGTTCTTAATGTGTTGTTTTGCATTGCCTGGCAGTACAAAAATCGATTTGAAATTTAAACAACTGATTTACTATGTTTAACATAAAATAATGATATGCAAATATACATGTTGAATAATCTATCGTGGATAAAACAAGCACCATTTATATGGGTATGTATAACATGTTAATAACGATCAAATGTGATTTTGTAGTAAGTCGTGTATCTATTGTTTTGCCATTGTCGCTAGGGCGTTTGGGTTTGGTTTTTCGACGTATGGGGGGCTCGGCTTGAAGACCCGAATGTTTTTGTGAGGTCGGCATGAGTGTGCGCGTTTGTGTAAGGTGAATAAAAAATCACAACAAACAACCAGAAAAAAGTTAAAAAAGACTACTCTGTGACCTCGATGTAAACATGATGCGAGCAAATGACATGTGCAGGAGACGATTTATTGTTTAAAGCTGAAACGCTTGCTCCGATTGCCTGTCACAGAATTTTACAATGAATGAGTCACAACATTATGCCGTTTACACAGCCAAAAGAAAGAGGAAATCGTTCGACCTTGACCGAAACTGATACGGGAGTCTCGATGTTAAGAAGTAAACGTGCCAATTATTACATCTCGGAGCCCACAATTAAATAGGAAAAGTATAATGACAAAATAAGTACCTAATGCCGGTACAGAGTCGTTGACCTGTTATCCTTGTGAAACACAAACAACATTTTCTAATTTGTTCCGAGAAGAGGAGCCCCCCATCCTCCTTGCGTTGCGGCAGGGGAGAGATTTACCAAAACTTCAACTGGCCGACATAACTTTCGGTTTTGTATTATCTCCACCTCATTGCGCCGCGGCGGCGGTTCTTTTTCTTTAGAAACTGGTTCCTGGCTCGTCCGTCCGTCCGGCGAACTGGTCTGGCTCCACCATAGCGCCATGTTGCCGCTTATACTCATCACATGCCTTTCACTTCCCACAACATATGGCTTTTATCGTTGTGCGAATATGTCCCACACTCGGCATTTCTATTTTAATCCATGTTTTTATATACATCTGGAGTTAACTAGAAGCAATGGTGTATAGATAAAAAGATGGAAAAAGTTGAAAATCAACAGTCATTGAGGTAAACGGACAAGTGCCATCCAAAGAATTTGTATTATACCACCTACCCAAATAGAAAGAAATAATTGACTGTCTTGTTAACAGGAATTCCGATGCTAAAACATGCTTTCGTTACCATCTGCTACTAACAGATGACGCTCATGCAAACATAAAACAATTCCCTTTGCTTAAAGACTACTTATCAAGTTATGAAAGGAGGTGCTGAAACTGACCACGTAGTTTTCCATACATTTTTGGCACCTCGCCATATTTCACGTTGGGTAATGAATGTTTGGCTGTCTACTGGTGAATATTTTGTTTCAAATCTTCCAGCCCGTATGGATTGTCCCGTGTACATTATTACTTTCTTTACTACGCAGGGGAAGTACTGTATTTCACTCAAAAATTTTATATGAAATTTCACTGCAAATACGTTTTAAGATCCCTGAATGCAGAAAAACAATTTTCAGAAAAAGATGTGTGTGCGCGCGCGTTTGTGTGTGAACAGCTTAACTCCAAAATGAAAACTCGGTTCAACACCAAAATTAGTGTTTAGGTTCATCTTTCAAGGATGCGACACGAAGATTTTCAAGAAAATCCTTCATCGCAAACTATCCTTTACATAGAACATTTTTCGAAAATTTTGATTTTCTCAAAAACGGCTCTTAACAATTTTGATTAAAATACGATATGTTGAAGCTATTTTCATGACCAATAAAATACACATCTTGAATTTTCTGGGAATGTTCTTAGAAGTCCTCTTCATTTTGGGTGATTTTTGCATAACTCGTAAACCGTAAGAGATGACAAAATCTTACTATATAAAAATGTAGATAGCATTAAACGCACAGTTTGTGTCAAAGACCTTTTTTGTGTGAAATGAACCATTTTCTACATTTGATTGAATTTCCAATACTAAGTTTTCTCAAATATGAAGCATATATTTCTATAGGCTTTTTTGTAGAGTTTAACCCCCGCTTTTAGTACACGCGGCACCGCAGGCGGTGACAATGATGATACATGGAATGAAGATGGAACACAGGTGGAATGAGATGGCGGGGGAACCCAGAGGAAACCCGCCCTTGCGCTGCTATGTCCACCACTATTCCACATGCGGTCGCTGGGATCGAATGGTCTAACCTCTCGGCCACGGGGCGGCCTTTCTAGAGGTAAGAAAGTTACGATGCAACTGTAGAAGTAATTTGTCAAGTTGAGATGTTTTCATTTTTTGCTTCATGCTACTGTCACTTGAAAACGAAGTATTTCCAGGCATTGGTTTAAGAAAAAAAGTTGAATTTTATGCTTTCTACCCCATCAGAAAATTAGGAATAGTTAATCTCTTATTTCTTGTATATTAGACGAACGCTGAGCGCTAGCCGCGTTAAATTGTCATGTAGCTATAAAGGCTGCAAGGAAAGCGGAGAGTAAGGGATGAATGTAAACTTCTTCATAAGGATTGGGGCGATTCTAGGAACTACATTTACAATACCTATACTATAGGTTACACGACAACATATTACATGTTTCCATATATTGGATATTACTTGTTTCAATCTGAAGTGTTTTGTTACAGTTATTGACAAAAGCGTTGTACCAACTTGACATTTCTTGGAATTAGCACAAGCAAGGGCTTTGTTTTCCTGAGCTGTGTGACACAGGGCAAGTGTAACAATGCACTCCAGAGGGGATTACTAATGAGTTTTTTTTTTCTTTAGTCTTTTATTATAATTTTAGCCATTCATCTCGTGATGATAATCCTGTGCTTTTCCCCTACCCCGACTGCTTTGATCGTGGTACAGCTTTCTCCAAATGATGAATGGGAGCAGTTGTTGTTTTTCCTCCCTACAGAGTTCCGTACATTGAAAATAACCATTTTTTCAGGTAATGTTCTGGTGGAGGGTTTTCTATATTCTTTGATGTCTTTGTGCACTTTGCAAATTAAATTACTGCTTTATTAGTATTAAAATCAAGGATGTATTAATTGTATTACAGTGGAAAACTGCAATAATTATACAGAATATTACACCAATAGTCATCCCGCAATGCGATGGACGTGAGCACATGGCAAAGTAACTTAAACAAACACAGTAGGTGCAATTATAATAAATAAGGCAATGTCACTTTCTGACTGTTATTGTACTTCGCATGGAAACTATTAAACAAGGTTTTTATGAATTATTATTTTCCTCTCTCCCTCTTTCTCCCTCTCTCCCCTCTCTCCATCTTTCTCCCCCTTCTCTCTCCATCTCTCTCCTTCCCTCCTTCCTTCCTTCTTTCATTTTCTTTCTTTTGTTTTCGTTTTGTTATCACAATCACTAGATACATTTATGGAGCGGGGTACGTGCATTATTCCACAGCAATAACTTCTTAATATGTCAATTCTTGTACGTTCTTTCACAAAGAGTATTTGGTTCAAACTTACAAGTATAATGAACTAATGTTTTTACAAATTTAAAGCAGTAATATTTTGCAGTCATACATTCAGTCCAATGGTGCTGAAAGCACAAGGGATGTTTTATCAAACTTTGAGAAAACATATAGCATTTAAAGGTAAACAAAAATGGCCTATGGTGTTTGCAAAACAAATGGTAATCGTATCATCAGTAGACACATTCGAATAACGTGACCAAAGTTACACGACATTCGTCTTCTCAGGATAAGGGAAAAGCTCGAAAAAAAAATCTTATAAAAACCTTAACTTAACGCTCCATGGACCTCGGGTTCATTTGAGCATCATTTAACCAATTTCATTAATTCACCGTCCGATATGACACTACGTTGGAGGACGTTAATTAATTAAAAAGTGACCTTCAAAGCCAGTCTCAATCATTCGGATACTAGGTTAAGGATACCCATCTGTAAAAAATTGTCAAAATGTGAAAAACGTTCTTGGTTGCTTATGTAATCTGAACCGTCCTTTCGAATCACCAGTTCAAACTGCATTTCCACATATTTTCTTTCTTTTTATATTTTAGTACATATTCATGTTCAAATTGTTCCCCATTATACAATTTTCAAAATAAATGAAAGGTACAATATTCCTGTACTTTTAGCATAGCATAAAAGTAACTATTTAATATAGAAGTCCGTGGTTTGGTTTAAATTGCATTGGATATCCTGGCAACATTTTCTGTTCAATGTCTTCCTGCTTCGAGCTTATTAGCTTTTAAAATAATCTGCCTTGGATGGACCAGCCCAAAAAATTCGAGCAATGGTGGATGGCATCATGCTTTCCCCTGGCTGGAATGTTGGTTCACTTGACCTACGAATCTCTACCTATCGCAGCTCCTTCAACGCTAAGTGAGCATCGGTACTATATACGGGCCGGAAAAAATGAATCTGTTAAATGACAATTTCTGGAAAAAGCTGCTTTAATACAAGCTGCCCATTTTGTCGTGAATCTTTTATGCTAGAATATTTCAAATTTCATATAGTTTAATACTAATGTGCCTGCATTGGTTGATATAGACCTTATATTAATATTCTGAAATTATTAATAGGAATAAAAAGCGTAAAATGTACATAGCTTTATAAGTTCTTAATTCTTGCTGTGAAAACTGGTCTTAAACTTGCTGAATTTAACATTGGAATTTAGATAATTTAAAATGCGCGATGAGGAAAACAAGATAATTAAATATCCTCTTATTAGTTAGGTATGCGATTACAAATAAAAATTTCTTATGCTGAAGAAAGTGCTAAGTGCAACAAAGTGTTGGGATAAAACGGGAGAGAGAGAGAGGGGGGGGGGGATGATGGAGGGAGAGGGAGCGAAAAGTTGTAAGGTTCGCCAGAAGAGGGCAAGTGCTTAAAAACACAGGCTGTGTGCTATGGGCCCTTGAAGCGCCATGAGAGCATTAAGTAAAGCTGGGTGCCTATTATAAATGCTAACATCAAAACGTTTGTAGCGGCCTTTGACCTGGGCTTGCGTTAAGCGGTGACATTTTGCGCGAAAATGTGAACATAAAAAGACATTCTGTGCACGTAGAATGTTGTCAGGGTTTTAAAAAATTATTAAATTGTGGAAGCCTGACTTTGAAGTTGCGAAAATTAATGTGGGTATGAGAGCAGAGATAATTCTTCCCCCATTTAGTGGGACAATATCTTGTACTTAACACGCGGGGTTCTACTACCCTTCCTGCAAATGCACTTTCTTATTTAGTTTTACCCAGCACAATATCTTATTACATTTCCTTAACTAATAATATAGAAACAGTAAGTAACAGATGCATCTATTTAGCAAGGTGCAGTAGAATTTATATTTTTCTGATTGTTACATGGATTTGAATCTCATCTCATAGATTATACCTATTTACACGACGTGTCTGCCTATTATCATGTTTGTATATGGCAGCTATTCTTAAAAAATTGCATTCTTCGATCTATATGTTAACATAAACGTTTACAGAAATAACTTCTTTACATTTCCCCTTGTAATTACAGCCATGAAAAAAATGAGTGCATTGGAACAGAATATTTCTAAGTTCCACGTCGTGTTGCAGTGCGGTTTACGCAATCGATGTTTCCAACATGCAGCTGAGTTTATTGATAGTCTCTGTTTCGTATATTACCGTCTGTCGACACACAAATAGGCTATTCGCATTTGTATTTGAGTGTATGAATACAATTGCGAGTGATCATTCGACACAACCAATTTGTGAGTCCGACAGACGATAACATGGAATAGAGACTATCAATAAACTAAACTGCATGTTGGAAATATCATCTTGTGGAAACCGCGCTGCAACACTGCTCTCCTAAAGCGCTCATTCATTTTTTCCATGGCTGTACAAAGGAACGATAAGCAAAAGTTTGTAATTCATTTAGGTAACATCGCAGCAATTTTAAGAGGTGTGGGAGGAGGGGTTCACGAAAATATGCGTGGCGCATCCTTGCAAGATGTTGAGGTTAAATACGAAATTTGCTTTTCGTCAACCTTTTCGTTGAAGTTTACACCTACATAAACGTCTGTTTCTAAAAATACCTTTTGCTATACTGGAACCTTTAAATATGTATTTCCATAGATAACCAAAGTTAAAAAACCTACAGATAAATTAGTTATAGATAATTCGAAATATTCATATATGTGGACTTTGTGAAGGGTAAAAATGTCACTAATTACAGAGGCATAAAGTATTTAAAATATTCTAAAAGTAGGTGAATAACTTTAAAAAAAGAACATAAAAATGAACTACAAATTATAGTTTAACAATTTTAGTTTTAATTAGCACATATTAAATAATATAATGCTTGAAACATCAATGTGATTTACATAAACCATTATTAAAAGGGAGGGTGCGTTCTTTTCCCCCAAAATGTGTTATTTGTCGACTGTTGATATACACCAATACACACTAATTGCAATCGGAGTTTTATGCGCTTCAGTTATCACGTAAATCCAAATGTTATTCTTTGAAATAGGTACACGTTTTTGTTTTAGAATAGGAAATTCTGGTGATGTGAAATATATGGGTGGGAAACTGAAAAAGTATCTTTAGATTATGTTAATCTATGTAAATCATTGTTTTCGGTGCGAACTGGGAAAGAGCTGTAATCGAAAGAAACTGACTTAGTAGCCCCCCCCCCCCTCCAACTGTTCATACCTATAATGGCAGGACCAGTAATCAAAAGAAAAGGAAAAAAGTAGAAGGCAAAATTGTACAAATAAAACCCAACATTTTATGGCCTACAAGGATCCAAAATGAATATATTTCGTGCTATGTCTTCGTACACTGGAAAAGTCATATGTCATATTGTGACATAAGGATAGTAAGTAATTTTTACTGGAGCGAGGACAAGTTTGAAAAAACGAGACGCAGTCGAGTCTTCAATTTCCGAGGATTAGTGAAAACACTTAACACACGTGCATTGCATACAATTTTTGGGAGATAATTAGTAATTCAATGTGATGTGTGAATGACATGTGAAATATTAACCTTGAAACATAACATTCATCTTTCCATGGAGTCTTGATGGTTGAATTTAATTTACATATATTAACTATAGCACATTTCGTATCTCTCTTTAGATTTTTCATGTATTATATGAGAGAAGTACCTATGTTCCAATTTTCTTCGATTTCAGAATCAACACACTCGTTCATGATTCCTATGAGTAATTATTGATTTGAGCACGGCCTACTCTGTTTATCTCGCGGAACGTGTATTGATTCAGCGACTCTCAGCATATCTTCGAACGTTGGACTGATTCCAGTGCTTTATTCTTTTAAATTATGTGTGCAATATAATCAGAGGACAATTATTGAGGTAATAAAAATGAACAAGTAGGTTTGAGTATATATCTGTATTAATCAAAATATTGTTAAGTTTAAGAGTGTGAAAATACTAGCGGCCTAGGCTTAAAAGTGCATAATATAAAAGGTAAGGTTAAGTTGGTAGATGTGAATATAGGATAATTGATTTACGTGCAATGCCAACATAACCGGAAAGACCATGAAATAGTTCTGTCTCCCAGTTCCAGGCCTTAATATAACATCATTTGTTTCTGTAAGTCAAAGCCGTCAATGTGAATGTATTAATGGGGAAAGGGTGCTACAGAAAGGAAAAAAAGAGAAGAAACTACCAACTAGCAGTAGCCTAAGAGTGTTCCATTACAGTATCTCCGTGTCTCTCTTTCTCCCGTCCCATGTGTTCTAGTTTGAGACAGTAAGTAAGGGAAGCTACGAACCTCCAAGGACGAATGGTGTGGAATCTGTATATACTACAGCAGCAGGATATCAAACGCGCCGCCTCGTGCTTATTTATTGAACGATGGTGCGACGTATCTGGCAGCTTTATCAGTACTTAACTGCACGTGAGATAATTGGCCTCAGCGGAATAACGCTGAGTGGTTGTCCTTGGCATTCCCCAATGCTTACCGCTAGTCCTCTTTCAATGGTCCAAGGTTTCTTTCCTCCTTTTTTGTCCTTTTGCCGTAGAAATGTCCCACTTCCAACATTTTCATCGCCAGCTATGAATCACATTACATCAACGGTGCTGACGTCTGTTACTTCACGTAGCAAATCTTATTGATAATGCAACCTAAACAATATTTTTGTTCTCTTTACTACCCGCTTTTAACTGCAGTGGTCACATACCTTTGGAACATATTGCCCCACGGCAATGACATACATTTATGATTAGATTTCTTACACATTAGATCACACACATTCAGATTCTGGGGTGGTTAGGGAATAGTCCTGGCAAGAGAAAGATTCCCACCCTCAGCCGAGAGTCGAACTCGGGATCCCTCGCACAGAAGACGGGTGTTCTACCCTTTGAGCTACAAGGATTGAGCAGTCCTTTAACCGTTTCACCGATATTCATGCTTAAATCATTTTGCAATATCATCTGTCACTTGAGTTTTCGATGAGTCCGCTAGCTCTTCTGAATGTTGGCATTTTTAAACACACAAGCCGCGTGTGGGCAATGTTTAAGAGGTGGAATCAAGGCTGAAAAATTCAATGTCATAGCCGGGATTTGAACCACGGATCTTCCGCTTATCGAGCGGCTGCTTTAACCACTAAGCTACGACCAACTTACCAGTATGACTTTAAATTCCCCAGCCGATTCGTATTTTTCCCGGTAGACCACAAGGGAATCTCACATCAGAGATAAATACCCCAAGGTCGACTTACAAATTGTACGTACTTTAAGTCCCAGGTGTAAGTAACCTTTAGATGATAATTATTATTTATTTACGCCAACGAACTAAATGCTGGTGTTTTTAAACGCACAAGGCGTGTGTGAGGAATGTTTAAAAGGTGGAATTGGGCTATGACATTGAATTTTTCAGTTCTGATTTCACCTCTTAAACGTTGCCCACATGTCACAAAAATTATTTGACGAGATCTACATTTTTTGTGTAGTAAGATTTTCTAATTTTCAGAATATTCGAGATACACTTACACTTTGTTACGCATACAAAATATCTTAAATAAATTATATTTTAATAAACATCGTTAGCATTTTTTGAGAAAATAATTTTTTTTTCATTTAAAAGCAGCTTGGAAGCAAATCGCCGAAGAAACTAACCAAGTTTGGTATTTAACCGACTTTTCGTTTTGGAGTTTCGCTGCTGACAGAGACAGATGTACATAAACGTTTCTATAAGTGTCTTTTTGGATTCAGGAAGTCTTAAAAGTGCATTTGCGGTAAAATCCAAGGATCGAATACTTCCTCTGCTTACTTTAAGGAAGTAGTAGAAAGTAAAAAGTCAATGCAAAATATGTCAACATTCAACAGAGTTAGTAGGCTTATTGGTAAGCCAGTGAACCATGCATATGTGCATTTTATCTCAAATCGCACGGAAAAACACAGCATGGATTGTAATATAACCTATAATGCTATTCATAGTGTCACAAAGCGATTACAATTATTGCTCCAGCTTGCATTTCTTCTAGTCCAAGCTCTTTTGCTGGCAATTCACCTTTCGCATTTCTTCCTCTGCTCTTCGAAGGATTTTTCTTTCGTATTTTCTTTTGGTGTGCTTGTCCACAAGAATAAACTGAACGGAACTAATGCGATTAATTAAAATGCCATAGGTTACCCATTTATATGGCAAATTAAATGTACGTCTTTAAGTTTCACATGAAGTCCTCTTATTTTGTTTGAATTCTATATAGTAATTATAACTAATAAACCATAAAAAGATACACAGAACAAATATAAAGCTCATTAAATAGCAATTTATTTGAAAATAAAATCTAATATAATAATGTATAACGTTATTAATCGAGATAATACAAAAATGAAACATTGATAATTTTAAGTTCAGCATCTTCCAAGTATGTGACACACAGATTTTCAAAAAATATCCCCCATCCAAAACTAACGCTTCCGTGAAACATTTTCGAAATTTTTTATTTTTCAAAAAATGTATTGTAACAATTTTGATTAAAATATCATATGTTTTTGTATTCGCAGCCAGTGTTCACTGTTGCAGCGAGAGGTTTGTCTGAAGTGCAGCGCGTGTTTTCGAACTCCGATCCCCCTGGTTCCGTGCCTGTGCTGATGAGAGTAATGGGTCACCCACCACATGGTGTCACGAGTGGAATGCCAGGCAGTAAGGGGCAATGAGAGGACTTCCCTAGTACCGGTTTATTTCCGGCAGAGCGGGCAGATGTCGGCTGCTTCAAACATCCCCATCCCACATTACCTTCAATTGTTTCTTTGTGCTGGCGAAACAAAGTACTGCAAAGTGAGGGTCTTCTTGAACAACGTTTCGGAATGCTATAGTCTTACATGGAATAAAGCAAAACATGTTTTGGAGTTAATTCCTGCGCAACGGTACATTATAAACAAATTGTATACTTATCGTCCGCACCATACTCTATGATCACTATGATTAAATAGACGAGTTTCAAAACAAACATCTGCGGTATATACTCCATAGGTTCCTGATGCTGTATCGCTTCCAGTGTCAAAAGAAAACTTGTACGTGCCTCTATACAAACAAGTGTGTGTAAAGTTGGACATTTACATCAAACGTAGATGGTATGATGGTGCATACAATAAATTTTTTACTCATCTTTTAGAATCCATTCTTACAAAATTTAATTATTCTGTCTACTTCTTGTTAATCGAAATAAACCTTCACTACACATTTACGTATTCCTTGCAGGTCCTAAAGCGGTAGCCATATGTTTTAAAAGTAAAATCGCTATGTGATTGTTTTGAAGTTCTATGTTCCTTGCATGAAACGAGAAAATTGAATAGCAACAACGCTTGAAAAAAAATAAAGAAAGAAACAGAAAAACCTATGTAAAAATTCAAGCCAATAAATACAAGACGTCGAAAATGAACTCGAAAAATTATTTCATATACATTGTGTGCATTAACGTGATCTACGAGTACATATTTATGCAGTGAGATTTTATTAATCTCTTACACTTTACCACAAAAGTTCAGAATGAACAGAACTTCAAGATATGCATTCTTATTTGTCACTGTATCTTAAACACATACTATCTGTATAACACTGGTTAAGGGCCATTTTTAAGAAGAAAAAAATAACGAGTACTTCATCCAAGCAAACGGTAGCTTCAAGTGGGAGGGTTTTCTTGAAAATCTTCATGTCGCATCCTTAGAAGACATAATTTACATACCAAATTGGCATTTAATAGGCTTTTTTTTTTTTTTTTTTTTTTTTTTAGTTTTGCTCTACACTCTCTCTCTCTCTTTTTCAAAAGAGCTTTTTTAAATTCAAGGGACCTCAAAACATGTATTTCGCTGAAATCTCGATATCGACATTTTGGGTAGAATGCAATAATTCTCTATTAGATACGCGTGATAAGTTAAAAGTTTATTGTGGCTGTACCTTAATTAATTACACATGTCATTTGTAATTAAAGGAAATATATTAATCAGTTCTCATTATACACTTAGAGAAACAGCGCATTCGTTAAATATGCATAGTTCTTATTCAAATAATCGAATAAAGGTCACATATTCCACTAAGAAAGACGCTTATGCTTTGTTTTTAATCGCTGTTGCGATATTTAGATTATTTTATAAATGTACATAAGCTGATGCGTTACATTTTAAATTATGCATGCAGTAAGGTACATAAATCAGAACGAGACACCAGATCCTTTAGCAGGTTTTACTAGAAAGTTTGCAAACATTACAGTAATAAGAAACAAAAACGTACGTTCCTATTGCTAGGAAGCCAATTTTTAAAAGGCACATTTCTCCTTCTTCGGAATTGCAAAACAACTTCCACGGCAATGCATTTTGCCAAACTAAATAGAAATTTCAACTTGTTCCTATGTCCACTATAAGGAGCTAATTTGTTTCACCCTCAGTACGTTGTTCTCCTAGGAGAACATGACAGAAAGGCAAGCTCAATTGAAAAAGGAAAGGCAGATGACTGGTTTTTCCACTCACTGATCCAGTACTACCCATCTTACCCTGCATTTCACCGGGAAACAAATTTAAAAAATTGTTGACTTATTACATCATATCCTTTTCATATTAGTAAAAATCCTAATCAAAATATTTCAATAGGCTTCAAATACACTATTGTTTGCCTTATCTATATAATCTTTACTTGTAGAAATCGTAGAATCTTTTCTCGTAGAAATTTTCAAATTTTCCCATATCAATAAACAGTTTAGATTTGTACGTCGAGTAAATTATTTACAAATTGTTATTAAAGATGCAATACGAAGATTTAAAAAAAGTCCGGCAAACTCAAACCAGTCTTTACACGGAACATTTTTCTGAAAAATGGTTTTAAAGGTTTTTATTAAATTATCATATATTAGAGGCATTGCATGACAAAATGCATATCTTAAATTTTCTAGAAATAACCTGGGAAGTATTTTTCATTTGGAAGAATTTTTATAGCTTCAACCTTGCATAACTTGCTAAAGGTTCAGTGATAAAATGTCGATAACTTTAAAAATAACACAATTTATTCCAAATAATTGTTAGTAGCATTAGCATTACTGATATTTCATTATGAATGATTCGAATTATGTAATTTCTTAAAGGTTATCGATATTCAATTGTTTTTCGCGCATGGAAACAGTATGGAATTTTGCGTCCTGTATAGTTCTTAAACATTTGACTATTATTATTCCCCTTATACTATGCAAAGATTTTCTATTAAAATGAAACGTGGAGAAAAATAAGCTTTTGTAAGAATAGTTTTATATCCACCAATAAACGATAGAGTACAGAAATAAGTTTTAATCAATAGTAATTAACAACTATGATCAGCTTCCTAGTGTAAAATGCAACATTAACCAGGTAAAAATGTGGGCCGAGTATATGAGCAATATCTCAAACATCAAGTATGACTCTCCCATACAGAACTGGCACTACCGATTACATCTGAAACAACTAATGAAATAATTCGTTCTCGATATGTGAATGTTTCTTTGAGGGAGTCTCCATGGCGATTAATGAATGGAGCTAATGAAGCACAAGGGAGGGGCAAGTCCTGGTACTACACGCACTTTCTTCCTCACAGTGAACAAAACCATATCCAGGTAACATTCCATCTGTCCCAACCTTCACATTGGTGGTCCCGCTTGCTCTCTGTCTGTCTGTCCAAACAAGCGGTATTATTGCACGCACTATCGCATAACTGTATACAGCTGCTCTCCCAAGCTTAATACCTACAACTGAAGCTATACGTGCACTAGATTAGAACAAATAAAAAATCTGATGTGTTGCACTCACATGACTTTCTCTACTCTTGTACTAACCATTCTTACAAACTCTTATTCCTATATCTTCTTCGTGTTAGTTGAGATAAACATTTGTACATAATTATCTTATTGCTTATTTCCTTGTAGATGCAAAGGGAATGTTAGAATACTGTAGACTTTGAGCGATAGTCAAATCTTTTAAAGCTTTGAGATTCCGTCCTCTGTGCACACTTAACATATAAAAAAATGAACAACGATGATCCATTTCACGAAAGTTCGAAGTTTTCCGAAACTCACACACATAACAAGGAATATCTCCGAAATGGTTAATCCCACAAGAAAATTTATTTAGACATAAAATGTGTATTTTAGCAAGATCTACATTTTTTGTATAGTATGATTTGGTCTATCTCTAACGGTTTACCAGTTATGCAAAAATCGTCCAGAGTAAATACGACTACAGGGGTTATAGCCAGAAAATTCAAAATATACATTTCATTTGTCATAAAAAAATATCTCAAACATATGACATTTTAATCAAAATCGTTAGTCATTTTCAACAAAATAAAAATTTTCTATCTGAAGGGTAGTTTAGGGTGGGGCCATTTTCTTCAAAACCTTCTTGTCGCATCATTGAAAGACATTAAACTTAAATACCAACTTTAGTTTTTAACCTACTTTTCGTTTTTGAGTTATGCTATCCACAGACTGAAACACACACACACGGACCTTTTTCTAAAAATACGTTTGTTTTTTTTTTATTCAGGGGGTCTCAAAACACGTACTTCCGGTGAAATCTCGACATCGAATTTTTGGGTGGAATACAATACTTTCTCTACTGGTAAGTACCAGTAGAGAAAGTAAAAATGGAATAAGCGATTGATTACACTATGGATAGCAAGATCGAACGGGTAAGAGGCCTGTTTCTGTAATCAATAGCAAACACTTATTGCAAATTTATATTTATATATATAAGCTATTAAACCTTCAATTTTTATTTAATGGAGGTTTTATTGCTGTAAGAATTTTAAATGTCTATTTGTACGCCTAGATTCCTATGTAACTGTAATAAAAAACAATACATTTTGGGAACACAAAAGTGCCAACCCAGAAGGACCTCGCGAATCTTAGAATACTAAATTAGTGTAGATTCGCAGAAAGAAGCTAAAAACCTTATATTAGCATTATAATTTGTAAATTCTCTTTTGGGTTTTTATTTATCAGCTCACTCTCATTCTCAAATTGCTCCACACGTTGTTCTTTGTCGGTACAAAAGAATGAAATTTTCTATGCCTGCTTATAAATAACAGCAAGACGAATAATTCTTGCTAAAATGCTTAGTTGTGATATTAGTAAACAATAATACTTATGGAAACTTCAAACTTAAAAAAAAAAAAAATCTATTGTATTGCACTCACACGACTTTCTCTACTCTTATACAAGCTATTCTTACACTTATTCCTCCATCGACTTATATGATTTATAGAAATCATCATATTGTTAATTTTCTTGTAGGTACAAGGAGAATATGGAAATACAGTAGGCTTTAAGCAATAATCAAATCTTTCATGAGCACCGCTGATCGCTAAGTGATGCCCTTGAAATCCACCGTAAATGGCCAAACGATAAAAAAATAAACAACTTCCGATTAGAGTGAAGTATTGGAAAATTCAGATAAATAACAATGAATATCTCAGAAAAGTTTCACTGTACATAAAAGTATAGGACACAAGTTGTGGGTTTTAACGAGATTTACGTTTTCTGTGCTATTTCTTTGGTTTACCAGTTATGCAAATTCTGAGACATACCCAGAAAATTCAAGTTGTGCATTTCATTCGCCCTGAAAATATCTTAAACATGTGGTATTTTAATGAAAATCGTATAAGCCAGTTTAGATAAAAATCCAAATTTTGAAACATTTTCCATGCAGAAGGTAGTCTGAGTTGGGGGAGGGGCGGAGGGATTTCTAGAAAATCTTTGTGTCGCATCCTTGGAAGATGCTCAACTTAAATACTAAGTATCCAATTAAAAACTGAGGTTGTTAACAGTGAAGCAATACAAATCTATTAATATAACGAATATTTAGAGACTAGAATTCATTTATCTTTTGTACGTGGTGTAAGTAGTTGAAATTAATCACAAACTCGAGTTTGGCAAGGCTTCCTTTGCACTATCAGGGTACACTAATGTTTGTTTTAATATACTTTTTTTTCAAACAAACGTAGGCATACACTGAAGGAAAGTCTTGTGAAACTCTAGTTTGTAATTAGTTTCAACTACTTGCACCATATACAAAAGATAAGTGAAGTCTAGTCTCTAAATATTTGTTAGATTAGCAGAATTAAAACACCAAGTTTGGTATTTAGCCAGCTTTTCATTGTTGTGCCATGGTGTTCACACACACACACACACACACACACACACACACACACACACACACACACACACACACACGACCTTTTTCTAAAATGCTTTTTATAATCAGGGAGTTTCAAAACATGTATTTCCTGTGAAATCTCGGTATTAAATTTAGGGTGGAATACAATACTTCCTCTACTTACTGTAAATACGTAGTAGAGAAAGTAATACTCTTCCATAAACATAGCTTACAGAAACTATATAAAATAAACGATAGTAAGTGGAGAATGTCACGTGAATGTAACACCATGATTTTTCTTATGTCGTTTGGCGAGTTCCTTTCTGTCTGTGTAATATGGGGATACCATCTTGTTATGGTGTATCTCTGTCTGTCTGTCTAACTGTCTGTCTCTCTCTGCGGAGGCAAAAGATGATTTATCTGGAAGGCGATCGAATGATGGCCACGCAGCGAATTTGATGGAGCAGGAAAGAGAGGAAGAGTGTGCTTACACCTACGTTTAGCCGGCCTTGCGTCCGAAACTTGGCACGTACGAAAGAGTGCGGAAATAGCTTTTCGTCCTTCCCAATGATCCATCCTCAGCTGATCGTAGCACACAGCATCCCCCTCAGCTTTAACATTGCTACAGTTTAATTATTCTCAATCATCATCATCAGCAGCAGCATAACCGGTTTCCTGGGTCTTCGTATTCGCTAGTTTTTCTGCACTTTATGAATCAAAACTGTCTCACGATCTTTCAATATCTCTGGGAAGAGTTGTGGGGCGTATAATTCCCTTCTCTCCTCTCTTTTTGTACTTGTACATAAGTAAATGGTCAGAGGAGAGGAGCAGTAGTAAGATTAATGTTAAACAGAAATGGAGGAATGGAAACAATTGTCATGTCCGGTCCCATTTATTGCTCATACGCACGTCTATAACTGCTCGTCTCATTGCATTAAAATGTTGGTCATTCAACCAAAGATCCATCACTGTGGATCATATCAATCTTCTCACTACAAGAAGCAGAAGATTACTGTAGTTTTGTCATAAGACATTTCTATAACAAACACTTTTCGATTGTAGATATATTAACCGCGTGCTGATGACCACAGAAATAACATTCAGTACAAATAACTTACATGCTTTGGCTATGCTGACTGAAAATTTAAAATAGGCGCATGAAATACATTCTCAGTCTTTGCATAACGCTAAATACACGCTAGTACATACCTAAAACCCCCAAACAGTATTTGAACTGCAGTAAATTTAACCTAAATAAAAAAAAAATAGCAAAAGGTCTGTGTGTGTATGTGTGAACAGCATAACTCAAAAACGAATAGTCTAAAAAATAAGAAACCTGTTTCACATACAACACGAAGCTTTACACGGTAATCTCCAACATCAAGCTACTCTTTACATGGAACAGTTTCCGAAATCTTTTATTTTCCTAAAAATGGCTCCCACATTTTGATTAAATTACTGTGAATATACTAAAGATATTTACATTACAAACAATATATAATTCTTGCATTTTCTGAGGAAGTTCGTAAAGCCCTCTTCATTCGTAAGAAATTAAACGCTAAGTGGTAAGCGAAAACGCATTGCACAGAAAATCTAAATCTCTTTCAATTTATTTGAAGTATGCTTTCTTGTGGCGTTAGTGTAGGTTCGATTTGTTCAATACGTTTGTCATTTTTCTGGAGTTCTGTCGACATTCAGTTGTTTCCCGCAACTGAATGGAACCAGCATATGGCGTTCAGTTCTTAAACATTTGACTATCGCCATTCTCCGTTTCTATAACGAAATGTAATACAGCTATTTCCGTAAAGGTTATCTTCATTGAAATGAATAAGCTAGAAAAATAAACTAAGAATAATTTTATAGCTACTAACACATGATAGAGAGTAGAGAAGCTCGTGTGAGTGTTTGTAATACATCAGATTTATAAACCAAAGTACAATACTTAATCAAAACATGGGATGAAACAAAATACAAGCTGCAAAGAAAGCGGCAAGAACATGCGATACCAAAGAAAGAATGTTCTGTATAGAGCAGTCGGAAGCACTAAGACAAGGATAGCAAACCCCGTGTGTCATAAGGACACGATTTCGCTCGCACATCACGTGAACGCATAACATTATCTTTATTATTATTTGCTTTTCTGCTTGCCTTTTACTTGATCTCATTCATGATATTCTGTGCATCTTGCATAGTCTTCTGGTAGAAGCAGAGAGTAAACAGTGCAGGAGCTGAAAGCCCGCAAACTGCATACGTGCTTATTTTCGACATGTTTACTCTGCTGAAAAACAAACTAAACAAGCGTAGTGACAGAATTTTTAACAACTATGGAAAACTAAACATGAAAATATTCGTACAGAGAAAATAAGAGGGAAGAAAGAAAAGAGCAACGAAAAGAGAGAAAATGCTGTATGTTGGTGTTTGTATGTTTGTGAATAGCATAACCCAAAAACGAAAGTTCGGATAAATACCAAATTTGGCATTTATCTTTAGTATTCTACAAAGATGCGATAGGAAGATTTTAGAGAAAATTCCCCAACCCCAAGCTATCCTTTCTTTACATGGAACATTTTTCAAAATTTTTGATTTTATCAAAGTAGCTCCCAAGAACTCAATACGGCCGACATGCAGTGGACATTACACCAAAAAGCAGTAATACCAATCTACATAATAAAAACATTATTTCTAACCTCAAATATCACAGGGTTAAAGTAACATGCTTTCAAACGATAACACTTGAACATCGTTGCACACAACACATTGTGAACCTACCCACCTTCAGCAAGGCTTGTTGTGCAATAACACTTCTGGATAAAATCACTTCCCAAAGCTAAATATCGACATATATATTTAATGCACTACTGTGTTGCGAAGAGAAAAATAACAATGACTACAACTGCATATAAATGCTTTAAAATAATTCAAAACAAAAGCACACATACACAAGCAATACAAGATGGCCACAGATTGATTAATTAATACGGCGTCTAAACAAAATCTTGTCCTAAAACCTACGGTTGGCTCTCTCTACAAATAAGGGCTTTGTGGATGTAATAACACCAACTATGGCCTTAGCTTTACCACGGTTATATTTTACGACCAGTTGGCGGTATTAATGCAACCTGCAGATGTAATAGCACCAAATATAACCAGACCGCGCCAAATGGTGGGGGGAAATGTCAGTTGGTTTTTGGGGTATTCCCATATGCTGTTTCCTCTATACCGTAATAGATTCCCGAATGAAGCGGGAGGTTGTTCACGGTGTCATGTCCTAGGTTTGAATTTCTTAAAATTAATTTGCCTGCCGACACTGAGGAGATAAAGGTGAAAAAGCATGCTGACAGTCTCAGGTAAATGAAAGAAAAGTGAAAGGAAATTGCAACCGGTATATACGGAGTACAGCTGCTTCAGCTGGCCGGTGTTTGTAACACACAAAGCCGAATGGGGCTCATTAAATCTGAGTTGTTTGGCTTACAAGCGGCAGATGGCAGGGTGATAGTGGGGCACGCGGGAGTCGAAGCGTGGTGGAGCGAGGGAACAGCGGCGAACCTCAAAGGACAAAAGGAAAGACCTGCAACACGCGATTAAAAGCAATTACCTGAAAATTAACGTTCGGGTAGAGGGAGTGAGTGAGTGAGTGAGTGAGGCCCCGATCCCTAAACTAATTACGGCAAGCACAGATTGTTTATAAACGTCATAATATGTAACGGAAAGTCCTGGTGTTCTTCCCTCTTTAAACTGTTCGCATTATTCT
This sequence comes from Tenodera sinensis, assembly GCA_030765045.1. Classification (NCBI taxonomy): domain Eukaryota; kingdom Metazoa; phylum Arthropoda; class Insecta; order Mantodea; family Mantidae; genus Tenodera; species Tenodera sinensis. Next base: position 165,933,627 of record CM060965.1, on the reverse strand, counting down.
ACAAGCATGCTTTATTAAATTATGCACAAATTAATCTACGGGCTAATTTATCCTTAATCCATTATGCTTCCCTGCGGAAATATGCTGTGTTAATCATCTCCCAAAACTCACTCATCGTCTGGGATTCGTTAAGGGATATCGGCAATATGGAGCAAATCAGTGCACCAAAAATAATACAGCAAGCATTCACACAGACTCTCTGAGTTGATCATATGCAGGGTCCTATAAAAGTAAACCCAGGCCACTATTTAAAGTTCCAACGATACCACATATAAGCAAGATTTTCCAAGTTAGTAATCTAAATTTTAAGAATGAATTTGGTTAAAATTTACTTTGAAGTTGCAAGATGGAAATTGTAAGAATAGTTTACGTACAGATATCCAACCCATACAGATTCAACCCATTAGTTCTGTTTGTTTATAAAATCATTTCCTTTTTACTTTCGCTACTAATACAGTAAACAGAGATAGTATTACAATCTGCCCAAAACTTCGATATCGAGATTTCACACATATACATGTTTGAGATCCCCTGAACAATGACAATAAAAAATGAAATCTGAAAACTTTAACCGGTATCTTACTTCACCGGGATATATATTCAAACTTGAACATTAATTTCGTTATAACAATTTACACAAAAATGTTCAGAGAGAGTCAGAAATGTAGCAGTAAAGGTGTTACAAAAAATATATAAATTACAAATTTCTACCTAAACTACTGTTGCTGGAAACCAGCAACCAAAGCAACTAGTGGCCAGCTACTTCAATAATAACAATAACACACCTTCAAATGTTTTAAGAGCACAGCTGGTCGCTTTAAAATTCCATTCTCTTTGCCCACGAGATAAAAAGGTAGACTTGCGTTTGAGAAGAGTCTAAGTATTGGAAAAATCACAAGGAATATCTGGAAATGGTTCACGCCATACAAAAAAGTTATTTGACATAAACTGTGTGTTTTAACGAAATCTACAACATTTTGTGCACTAGGATTTAGCCTTACTTACGGTTTACTAGTTATCCACAAGTCATCCAGAATGAAGGGAACTTCTGGTGACATTCCCAGTAAATTCAAGACATGCATTTCATTTGTTATGAACATATCTTAAACATATTATGGTGTTTAAACCAAAATCGCTGGAGGCATATCAAAATTTTCGAAAAAAATGTTCCATGTAAAGGAGAATCTGGGGTCTTTTTGACATATGCCATTCACAGATACACACACCTTTCTTTCTAAACTTGCTTTTTTAATTTAGGACACCTCAAAACGTGCATTTCCAGTGAAATTTTGGTATCGAATTTTTGGAATAGAATGCCACATCTTCCCTACCTATTTTAATGTTGGCATGCAAAAGGTTGCCCGTTCTCCTATAGGACAATGGGCCACTTGTATTAGCAAAAGTTATCTACCCAAACACAATGACAATCTACAAGCTCCAGTTTATTTTACTTCATTTGTCCCTAAAACATTTCATAACACAGGAAGAGAATAAATAGCACTTTGGATAAACAACTGTTTTCACGGAAGTACATTCTAATTAATTTCCTCTTCAAAAAAAAAAAAAATATTTTCTTATTTAACGACGCTGTCAATTGCCAGGATCATATCAGCGTCGCCGGTGTGCCGGAATTTCGTCTCGCAGGAGTTATTTTACACGCCAGTAAATCTATTGGCTGTCGTTTTTAAGCACACTTAAAAACCATCGGCCTGGGCCGGGTTTGAACCCGCGACCTTGGGATCAGTAGGCCAGCGTCTAACCAACTGAGCCACCCAGACCGACTTCCCTCTTCAAGAATAAGAAAGAAATGTGAGTGTTGCACCCGCATGACTTTCTCTGTCCCTGAACTAACTACACTTAAAAACTCTTCTTTATCTTCTTCATGTTAGTTGAGATAAACGTTTGCAGAAATTACCTTATTACTAATTTTCTTGTAGGTGCAAGGGAAATGTGAGAATACAATAGACTTTGAGTGATAGTCAAATGTTTTAAAGCTTTGAGATTCCGTTCTCTTTGCACGGCCAAGGAATAACAAAATAATAACAACCTTCCATTTGAGGAACGTAGAAGTATTGGACGCACACAAATAACAAGGAATATCTCCGAAATGGTCCACTCCACAAAAAATGCATGTGGACATAACTTACATGTGTTTTAACGAGATTTATATTTTATATAGTAAGGTTTGGTCCATCTCTTACGGTTTGCCATCTACGCGAAAATCATCAAGAGTAAACAGGACTACATAGGCTATAGCCAGAAAGTTCAAAATATACATTTCATTTGTCATAAACATATCTTATGGCATTTTAATCAAAATCGTTAGAGCCGACATCGAAATTTTGGGTCGAATTCAATACTTCTCATATTTACTAGCAGTAGCAAGTCCTGTGGCGAATATCAGCCCAATTGGGCGGAACTATAACATAATTTACTTCTCTCCTATGATTTATGCCACGGTAAATTTGCTACTTTAATTATTAAGAGTGAACATTTTAACAGTTAAAACCTGTAAAGTACTTTCCTTACTTAGAAGATATGCAGGTTATCTTTTGGAATTAATTGCAGACGAAGTCGGTCGCAAGACTATACGATGTAATTAAGCAAATGGTGGTGATGATGATGCACAAGCCTTGTCTTGTAGTGTGACCTTGAAACAGCCCGGCCGGCCGGCCGGCCGACCGACCGACCAACCGACCGACCGACAGACCGGCCACCTGAGGTTTGTTATTACCGGCGGCTTGTAATTACGATGCGGCATACTGCATGTATTTGTTAACCATTTATCATGGCTATGCCCAGTGACGTCACGGTACTCAGAGACGCCACGAAAACGAGACCACATTCTTCCTTTCAATGGGCGCATTGTTTAAGAACTGGAGGTACGGCGAACCCACGAGAGTAAGGCTGTGAACTTTACAAGCAAAATATGATGCCGAAATTCTCACTTTATAATGCTGTGCTGTGCTCTGGCGTACTTATTCAGAAATCCCCGACGATATTACGTAATGCATGTTTCTGAAAACCCCCGATGATATTACGCACTATGTTTCTCTCGTGAGAATGTGGCTCAGGAATGTGTTTTATATCAACTCTAGTGCTTTCTGAGAAACAATACAACTAGAGCTTCAACATATCAACAAAAGCTTGGGCTTCTGGAAAACAGGCTCTTGTGCTACTAATGTTGCATGGATCGGTATCCCAACGTTCTCTCGTCAGAGGTAGAAAAAGTTGGTTCCAATATTTAAACGAAGGGTACCAAAACCTTAAATTCTAAGCTCCCTTATTCAATAATTAAATGCTCACAAATCGTAATGGGGACATTTAATGTTGTAGGTCTTAATAAATGCTAAATACAAGAAAGAAGGCATGAATGTTTATTTTATAGGCACAAATTTTAAAATGTAAATGTTCGAGTTTAAACCAGCTCCTGTTTATACAAAGATTAGGTCTTCCTTGGTAGCAATGAACACTTCCAAGTAAAATAAACAAATAAATAACTAATAAACAAACAAATAAATAGTTGCCGCGGCTCCCCTTGAAAATTGATGAATGTAATCTGCAGTCAATTACTATTAGATATTGTTTTAATGTTGCTGCAAAGAACAACTTTCATTTAGCACAAAATAACACGGTTATCCGCAACAAATACTATAACTCGTATCTTTTACAGTTATTGACAACACAATAATGAATTAATAGTTGTTTGATTACACACTTCCAGCATGTGGCCCCCATCTGAAAAAAGTCTGCCGACGCCCATGTTTCATAGACACACCTGGGCAAGTGCGGAAGTAAGCTTCTTGTAAAGATGGCTGCAACTCCAGCAGAAAGACAGCGTGAAAATAGTCGGTATCTAAAACAACAAACTTGGCTACTTCGTATTGATCTCATTTGATAGACACGCCTCGGCCGGCAAGTGCAGAAGTTAGCTTCTTGTGAAAATGACAAAGTCCAGCCGAAAGAGGCGTGAATAGAAGAGTATCTAAAACAAACTTACTATGAGGAACGGAGAAATAAAGAAAACGCTTTAAAGAGAGCCGAGAGATCTAAATTCCGCAACGCTTTAGAGAAAAACAGCCTATGAAAGCAAAGAACAGAGAGGACAAATACGTTGTCCCTGATGCAGCGAATCGGGGACAAAATTCATGGAAAGCATGAAGGAAAAGACCTTCCCAACAGCATTTAAATCTAGCAGCAGCATTTGGAAATTACAGCAAGTGTTGCAGAAACACTTCCCTAGTCTACACGGAAGTAGTCGCAACAGATTGCCGACCTGGCAGAAGCAGAGTTACCGTTGATGAGCCAGCGGATACAGCATTAAAGTACAGACTAGCAGAAATAAGGCTCCAATCCTCAAGTTGCACGAGGACCATGCAATATCATTTGAGGTTACAGGGGGAGATGTTTCCAAGAGAGTTCTCGTTGATGGAGAACTTAGACTCCTGCACCTATAAGCGGAAGATGGATTATCATAAATAATGCAACGAGTGATTGTTAATTTATACAGAAAATTTAACTATCACGAGTTGCTTTATAGACTATTTTACGAATTAAGGGTTGATATAGCACATGAAATGTTATTTAAATGTTGTAGTGTAAGCTATAACTTCTTAAAAGAAACATCAGCGTTCATTGGCACAGCCTACAAAATTATCATATTGATGCTCCAATATTTTAAGACGTTGGCAATGTCAGGAATTGGAGTATCTGCTGTTAATTTCTAATATTGTTCAATACAGAATTTGTCAAACTGTTTCCAAACATATTTCCTGTTCTACTGTGCGTTCTGAGGTTTCCCTCTTCGAATTATTTAATCTATTTCAGCATTAGATGCTTCACCGGAGCAAGAGTCAGTCATTTTTGAGATTTGAGTAGCGGCTCTGTTGCATCAAATTACGTAAGCTGTTGCGCATCTATAGGACAGTGCAGCTAGATTCTCTAACTTGATCATGACATAAGAAAAGCAGAGGAGGTGATAATTTCAAAGGTGATTATGAAATCTGATAAATGTTTCGCGAATGAAGGCTGTCCGGTTGAAGTTTGAAATTGTTATGTACATGATTGGTTGATTTCAACCAAGTCACGCATGAGTGGAATAGAAAAAATGAAGACATATGCATGCTAGTACGTTTGATGATGTGTACCTCTAAGGTGAGAGTTATGTATATGCATTGTGCATGGAAATGTGAAGCCTTTTCTTGCAGCTTGCACAAGAAACGAGTACTACCTGATAAAACTAAATTTGGTGAACTTAAATCTCAAGTGGAGTGCATGCAGTCGATCTATGAAAATGTCTGAGTAAAACAAACTTTACAATTCACAACGTTGGAGTCTATGGATAAAGCAGAATTCAACAGTTCAGATTGGAGAACAAGATGGCTCTGTTATTGACTATATTGAAGAAGTGTGAAACGAGTTGATATACTTTTCCAAACTATATTTATAGTAAAGGGCAGTGAGCAGAAAGTTTCAATCCTACTGGAAACGAAACATTACAAACTGTCCTGTCCGAAAACTACACTTGCTAACAACACAAAAGAGATAGGTTGCCCACTGGAACGATAGACAGGTTCCATTCTCTAATACTCGGTTTAGAAAAGGGTACAGTGACGGAAATCAGAACTATTCTGCTGTGGTGTCGATTGCATACGATAAAATATACGCTGGTTTACATTTGCCAAAGAAAGTGTTTTCTCAACTGTTGGAGATTCCACTCCATACAAGTCGTTAAAGTGTTTTCAGAGTATCTGTATGCTACTTAGAGTAATATTTGGAATCGAAACTCAGTGGAATTTCCTTGAATCTTATCACAGAAGGGAGCTGTGTGTGCAATTGGAAGGCAAGTAAAAAGAATGGTTGTGGCATCTAGAACTAAAGTACAACACAGAGATAACTTGTTCGTGCTACGAGTAATTAATCCAAAAATATTAGTGCTCATCCCAGGGCCATGAAGATGTGAAAAAGTACCTTCATATTTCGACTATTCAAGCCACTCATAGTATTCATGGTGTGAAAGTGGTAAGGTGAATATGTCGTGAAACATGCACTTCTTTCAAAAGAAATAAGTTTAGAGGTTGGGTAAAAAATAATTACAAATTCATAATAACAGTGACTGCTGCATTAAGTGATTCTATAATACAAGGAGGACCTACACCACGTGGTAGACATACGCATGATTCAGCTGTTCAATGTGTTTACCTAACAGTTTACCCCACGTTTCTGATTCAGAGGAGTGTATTTTTGAGTGTGAATGAAAAAAGTTGACAACTTCAGTTGTTACGAGACAACTTTGCATCCTAATTCCTTTAATAATTAGAGTATTTTTATATTCAAATATCCAACAAAGACTAAATTTTTTTCTATAAACGGAAGTTTGGAGAAATCTTTTCGTGTTCAACTTTCAGAGAATTGACCTGTAAAGAAGTTGGTACAGCATTTTATCTATTACAACATTATTGCTAATAAATATCTTACGCAAATTTCGTTCTTAAACCGTATTTTTTAGATTACTTCATTCCTTTGAGTTTTCGCTATGAAATGATGTATTCAAAACTCAGATTTCAAATCTTTTTCTGCTCGAGCTTTGGCTAATCCACAAAGTGTACTCTAAATGTCAGTGTTACACTTGAAGTTACCTAACCTAATATTTCATGTACTAGTCGTTCGCAAATGTATTTGCTCACAAAACATAATGCTACTTTTTAACAAAATGATAAGCCTTTCAACTCGATAACAACTGGATGGCAAATGTAGAAGCGTAGTGTTTGTTACATATCTGCGAGCCATAGATTCGCTCCCCAAGAGCGGCTAGCACAATGTTCCAGTAGGATATCATGTCTATCCCAAGGGAGACGCTCCAAGTTATTTATAGCCGGAAATGAACAGGGGGCGTGCTCCTCCTGAGAGAAGGTAACGGCTCGCAGTATGTTCAGCTGGTCATGACTGACTAAGTAGAACTAGCACTTCCTTCGATGTCCTTCCCAATATTAGCTTTCTATCCCTTGATAGAATCCATCATCCCATCAACTCCAGCATGGACAGGTAAAACGCGACAAGAGTCCTATATTGCTTCAACTAAGGTACAAACGTCACAAGAAATCAGCAAATATTGCAGGCATTTCGCTTCCCGGCTAACAATTTACTGTAATTGTGATTGTAATTTTTATAGAAATAGCAACAATATTAATGACACCTCACTTTACGTAACCAAATCTTGGTGTCAAGCCGAACTGAACCATTTCGGGATATGCAATGTATGATTGATGGATTTAAAAGCAACAAAACAACTATGAACAAATATCGATCAAATTCCCTTCCATCCCTATTTTACATTTAAGGATATTTTAGACTTTAGGAATAACCACTACGGTTCTTCTAACAACTAAACATAACTTCTCATACAAATTTGTTACAACGGAACCGTAAAATTCTGTTGAGAATAACCTGCCTTCTTTAACACAACTCGCTGGTTTCTACTGAAGATAATCAAAATTACATTAAAGACAATATTCAGTTTATTTTTGCTATTTTTCCTCTTTTAAGAACAATTGCATCAACAGAGATTTCGTGTACGTAAGTACTGTCTACCCACCAGTAGAAGGCGAGGGGGGTCTGAGGTGTGAGAGGGCGCTTGAACTGTTTACTGTGAAATTATGTATGTGTATTATATATAACTGCATTTACCTGACAACATTGTGTATACACATGATTGGGACGGTAGAAAACATTTACGGAGCACATTCCTAGAGCTTACCTTCTTCTGGTAGTCAGACAGTATCCGACATTGAGTGTATGTTGTTTCTTTTTTCCCAAGAGCGAACCAGTCATCGAAGCGTGTGTTCTTTTACAATTACAGCAAGTATATCTACTGACAGTTTTGACCGTCATCAACTCAGTTAAAGACAGTTTCTGGTTTACTTTATTGACCGCCTAAGATATCATAGTTGCTCAGATATATTTGAAGTGTGGAGGTGTAAATTATGGTAAATTACATTTATTGTGAAACTTTAGGATTTGTAGACTGTGATCCTATCTCAGGCACTTAATGGTGCCCACTTCAACAAGGCTTCTGAAGGAAACTGGGGCCCCAACTAGAGCAGAAATACTTACTGACTGGTCATACTTTTTGATTCAGTTATACCCATTTTGGACTGTTTCAACAATTAAACAATATATAGATTTTAATATTGCTTCAGCATTTGAGGTTAATTTCTTAAGTAATGCGTAAAATGTCAATTACCAATAGATACACCAAAAAAACCTGTTATTCATTTACACTGTTTCCTTTATGTATGGAGGAAGAAGATGCGTTGTAAATTCATAACTGTATATTCATATAATAAGCAAACTAATTATATGAAAATTAGAATACTTGCATCTGTATTGTGTAAACATTCCAGTCACCTCTTAAATAGTTTCTGATATATGGCAATGAGCAGGACCCGGATGTTTATGATGTTTATGCAAGCATTTATAACCGAACAAATTAGAAAATATGACAATAAATTTTACCTAAATTTTGTTGCTGCATAATCTAAATCTTCAAAAATTTAATGCTGTTTAAATTAACGTTATATTGAGAAACTACTTTAAAAATCTAGCACACTCAATTATAAATAAATAATATTATTTTTATTGTATTTTGAATTTATTTAATTGCTCAATCTAGAGCGGATCCTCAGCTCTGCACAGAATGAAATAAATGTCACAGGGCGATCAGAAAGGAGAATTACACTAACAAATTAAATACAGCTTACCCTACAAATTCGTGGATACATACATTTCTAAGAAAGGTAATTGTAAGAAATACAGACAAGAATTAGATGTGAAATATCGGTATTTGGGACGACTGCAAACACATAAGCGAAACTGGAATAGAAGTATAAAGATATGACAAAAATACGGAAATTTAAGAGAAAATATAGCTATGATATGAAAAATGACATATACCTCAAAAGAATTGCATAACTTTAATCACCATTGATAAAATCGTGCTTCACTTATATTTCCCATGGGGGAAAAAACCATAAACAAAAACTATGGCATGTGATAAACATCCGGGCCCTGGTAATGAGTTTAGCATAGGTGTTTAACATCTGAAGGATGGGCTTTTTATCTCCTCGAAGAGGGTCAGAAAGAAAACAAAAGAGGATATGGGCGGTGTTATGGAGAGCAATTCTCAGTAGGCATATATAACAAAAGTTTGTTGAGTGTGTGTGTGTGTGCCAAGTTATACCTACATCATTTTGCTATGTTTTCCTGAGCTATTTGATTATTCTGTTTTCGTGAAGAACACAAATAATGAGTAGGTGTTGAGGGCCTACAGCGACTAATGAAGGAGCGACGATCATTTTTCGAACGACTTCTATCCGCATGGTACACGCACGTTATCAAGGGCTATGCTCGTGATGATGTCAGAAGATGGAGGGCGAGATGAAAGCAAGGTTCTTTGCTCCTCCTCCTCCTACTCCGCTAGAAGTAGTTAAAGAAAGAAAAAAAAAAAAAAAAAAGCCCACGGCACGTTTCTTGTTCCTCAGAACAACATAAAGGAAGGCCCCTTCAAAACAGAGGTTCGCCGCCGCCTATGTTGCCACATGTACGCGGAACCGTTGCCATGTCTTCTTAAAGGAAAGGGGGCATTCAATTTTGGGAATATGGATCATTCACCTGGTACCTGTAAAACGTGCATTTTTAATGTATCTTTATTTACCATAATTTTTTCGGCTGAGGTTTTAGGCATTTTCATTAATTTTATTTTATACCTTTAACACTATTTATTATTGTTTATTATTATTATTATTATTATTATTATTATTATTATTATTATTATTATTATTATTATTATTATTATTATTATTATTATTATTATTATTATTATTATTATTATTATTATTATTATTATTATTATTATTAAAACGTTTCATACAGAATGTGGAACAGAAATTAAAGATTTAATTCTGGAAGAACTGAAAGGTTGTAGTAGAGGATATGAAGAATTTGAGTATTTGGGGGTAAAAATAGATGAAGATAAACAGGAAAATGTCATTAAGAACAGAATAAATAAAGGTAAAATTATAACGTCAACGATGAAACCACTGTCACATGTGCAGCTGATACATAGAAATTTAATAAAAAATTTAGAATGAAAACTTATGTCGATGGAAACGATTTTCTAAGAAAGCCAGCAAGATGTTCAAGATAGGAAGAAAATAAGAAATAATGTTATAGGAGAAAAAATAGATAATAATAACTCAATATTAGACTATGTAAGATATGAGTTGGTAAGGATATATTAGAAGAATGAAGGTAGATTACCGAGAAAGATTTTGGAATGGAGTCCACTTGGAAGAAGAAGTAGAAGAAGAAGAAGAAGAAGAAGAAGAAGAAGAAGAAGAAGAAGAAGAAGAAGAAGATGCTGAAGAAAAGGAAGACCTTGAAATTTATGGATGTGTGAAATAAGAGCTGGAAGAAGAGCAAGAGGACCAGAAGAAATGGAATGGATGGATAGGAATAAGTGGAGAAAAAAGATTCCTTAGGCACAGGAAGATGTGTAAACATTGAAACTCTATATAACTAAATAACGAAATAAGTAAATAAACAAATAAATAATTTTTATTGTTCACTTTCAAAATCTTCAAAAGACAAAGAAAGATGCAAAAATATTAGTGGTCTCTAACCATTACAGACGAATAGTTTTCTATAAATAATGCGTTGAATTGTTTCCAAAAACGTAAGTGCAAAGCTGTAACTAACCTTCCTAAGCATTGCTTCTTATGCACAAATAAGTATTTGAACTTTCCGAAATTGGGAGGCGAGACATTTACAGGGACAATTTAATAAAAGCATATCTGAAGTGACACCAATTTAGTTGCCTTGCCACCGATATACTCTGAGTCAGTTGTGATTTTGTTTTTCGTTTAGGATTCTTTTAGAGCAGCTGGACAACAAACAGCCACTCTGTGTGTCTTATACGGCACTATACATCAAGATACGTAGCGTATTTCCATCGTATGACGTATGACAACGCATTAATGTATGGGAGGAAAAAACCTCAATTTTCACCAAACTGCACCAAACAATTATTAAACAAGTAGTTATATCCAAAAATACTTTGAAACAAACTTCTATTGCTTTTGCGCTCAGTCATTTAAAGCTTCAACACGTGACATTTAAATACCCCACAGCACGTGGCCGAAACAACGTACTTACATCCAGTGCCTTTTATTCAACGTTGACTTTTCCTACAGTTTTGCATTCTTGGAAGATGTTGAATTCTGCTGCGCGCACCGACACACAAGCTGTTTATGACATTGTCTTTATTCAGGTGCTTCAAAACATGCATTATGATTATTTCTCATTTATCTGGTTACCTTCCCCGTATGTAGGATTACACCCCCTAGGACTTACAAACCTGTGCCCTATGCATCGGACAGAGTGAAGACCTGGAAGCGAGTGGTTAGCCAAGCACCAGGTATGAGAGTGAGGAAGATATGAAACGCAGGCCAAATGGATGATTGGAAAGGTGATGATGGAGCAGTTACTAGAATGAGTGGCGGGGAAAAACCAGAGAAAACCCACGCCATTTTGTCTACCACATGCGGGCCTCTGGGATCGAACCCGGGCCGCCTAGGTGGTAGGCGAAAGCAAATATCACGCATGTTTTAATAAAATTACATTTGAAAAGTAATTTAGACAAACGAATGCTCCAAAATTACGGTATATCGCTATTACTCACTTTTTATAATTTTAGCTCGTATGTATGCGAGACCAGATGCATACTTTTATGTCTCGGAATAAATTGATTTCCACGAATATCTTTGTTCCTAAGATTTGGATACGTCTCATTTGCTTCATTTGTTTCGCGCTGTTTTCAAATAAAACTACAACGCAAGTTGCCGTTTTATCTGTTACACAAGGCAGTATTAGTCCAACATGTGCAGTTATTATTATCTGTCTGGTTTACCGACACTTATTAACGAATGTGCAATAACTCAAACCACACGAGTATTATACCGTTAAGCTTCGAAAGGTTAACATAATTTCAAGCCTGTACACCTGTCATTCTCTGCAGCAAAGCCAAACAAATGACGATCCTTTAACTGTAAGAGCTGCGTGTGCCGATAGGCGTGTTCATAAAATATGTCATATAGATTGTTCATTTTAAGAGTAAGAACACAGCTCATGTGCATTTTACAGAGACACACAGACAGACAGACAGACAGACAGACAGACAGACAGACAGACAGAGACACACACACACACACACACACACACACACACACACACACACACACACACACACACACACACACAATCACGCACACACTAGGAAGTATTTCGTTTTTAAACATCTACGTCATTTGGCTGTTGCTGCCATTAATCTATCAGCGTTACAAACTGGGTTTTCTATTTTCATTCATGGGTTTGAGTTTCGTTCTTATACAAGTTAACCTGCAACAGTTACAAAATATTGTGACGCTGGGCGCGGCGCAAAAAAAAAAAAAAAAAAAGACTGTCGGGGCTAAGTTACTTTACACCGCTTACCAGGTCGGCGAGCAAACAAAGAGGCCCAAGGTCCGGCTACCTCGCGCGACTGTTTGTGTATAGATACGTGACTAACAACAACCGAGTGGCAGAACCAAAAGGGGTTTTCTCCAGAGCCTTCGAGAAAGATCTGACTACGCCATTGCCGGCTTGTCTGAAGAAGTTCGTGAAAAGTCCGTGTGACGTCATCCCCGTTATATAAGGAGGCGAGGAAATAGCATATATAGAGTTATAGGTTTCTTCCCAAAATATAACAACTCTGCCCCACTCCGCTGCCAAAGACGGCATTACTTTGAGGTATGGGTTTTACAAAGTTTGTGTTTAAGAATATAAAACGAACCACAAGACGGCTACATTGAATCTCGCCCTGTTTATGAGGGTCCCCTTTTGTCGTTTTATGGTTTCAACCCAGTTGCAAACGAGAAATTTGTCATGTTTTGGCAAAATGTATATGGTTATAGTTACAGACATGAGTCGGCCAGTGTGTTAGTGAGTACGAGACAGCTGTGTGTGTGCGTGAGTGGTGTGTGGTGTGTGTTACGTCGCGTCGAATTGAAGGATTTAACGAGCATCGAGTTAGTGTTCGAGAGACAGAGCAAGTGAAGAAAGACTGTGAAAGGGCTGAGTCAAGGGTACGAGAAGTAAATAGTTGAGAGTTTTAATATCACGAAAGATTGTAGATTGTGTTAGCGTCGGTAGAAGAGAACTGCAAAAGTTTAGAGGATAACCAGGCTGGAATTTGTCGTTTTTGTCGCAATATTAACAAGCAGAGTCGAGAGCACAAACAAGGCGGGTGCTTGCAATAACATTTGCGCAGTAGCATTGCTCTGAACCACGTGACCCACAAGTGCATCTCTCTGTGCGCATGGCTTCCCTCGCCTGTGCTCTCTACTATAGCTTCCCAACGATGAAGACTAGAAAGACAACTTTGGAAACATCTTGTCCGCTGAAGAGAGATTCATCAAAGAGCATCTGGCCGACAAAAAGCTCCGTTCAGGACACATATGTTCATCACCTGAACATGTAGCAAAGCGCTACGAGAGTGCAATGCCGGCTAAGGAACAGGGAGTATATCTTAGTTCCCTCTGTGTTACATAATTCCTACTTAATATGTCTCCGAAATGTTCAGGAGAGATTATCAACAGAACCTCCGCCATGCCGCAACACATGTCCACGTACTTTCCCCCCACTTTGCATTAAATATATCTATAGATCACACAGTTATTTAAATAAACTTCGTCGTCAACTAGCGACGGGGCTCTCCCAGCGGAGTATTTTTTAGTATTTGCTCTTCACCCAACAAGCTAATGCTCTACTGACATCTGAGAGTATGACGGCGGCCGGCTAGCGCACGATCGCATATGCATACCTAAACATTTTAAATGAATAATTATATATTTTAAGCCATCACTTTACGCTGGGAATATGACCAAAATTAATTTTTAGAATTTAAAGTTGTCGCTATTTTTCGAAAATCCACCAACGAGGTGTGTTCCGCAACACGCAATAAGGTTTGAAACCGTTTTCTGGGGAGGAAATCCTCGCGTGTTGAGTTAGAGATGGCCTTGAGCTAGATGTATGCTCAGCCACAGTGTTCTGTTGATGACAACCTCATAACCATCAGCGATTGATCATCAACTTTTTTTTTTTTCTTTTAAGGGCTTCTCCGCTCTTGAACAGTTGCCCTTTATTCCCATTTGCCATTCTTTCCGTTTGAACAAGCCATCCTATAGGCATCAAACATTTATAATTCTATGAATGTCCTCTCCACGAGGTGACCATTCTAAACAGGTCTTGGGCCACCATGTTTGCTACGTTTCCCAACAATAAGGATCACCACATTACTGCTTCAAATAGTGCGCTAAGTCCACACGAGGCAACTAGGCAAACACGGAAGACTTCAAGAACTAGTGCAGAGAGCTTGCCTTTACTGTGTGTCTATTTTGTATCAACATTGTAGTCTGCCTTAACTTAAACATTGATTGATTCAGTGAAGTTTCAACTGCGTAAGAAGTGAAACGTCATTCTTAGATGAATCATGTGCAGGACCTGAAACAAGGAGACGTGCAGGCCGGTTCCAGACATTCAATCAGCCCAAATATCTCTCTGTAAGGGAAATGAGGTGAACAGGAAGTGCAATAAAAATGTAGATATATTGAACTTATGAATGGTTGTGCGATTGTTAAGTCACCAATTTGCTTTTCTGTTTTCCTAGCTTGCTCTTCGGGCAAATGAGGACGATGGAGCGTGGACCAAAACTGGTTTCAGCGACATCAATCAACTTGAACAAAACGCTGTCAAGCATGAATATTCCAGATACCAAATTAATGCAGAATTAGGTATGAAAATGCTCGGCAAAAGCAGTATCACATAACTTGATAGTGCGAATAGAAAACACCTTAGACGAAAAACGCAGAACTGAGCAAGAACAGACATTTTGTGTCAATCAATTGCATTAGTTCTTTAAGTTTGCAATTCGAGGTAGCGACGAGAAGAAAGGTTCCATGACATCAGCTTGAATTCAATTCTTAACCAGCGCATACTCGTAAATGAAACAACGGTATTTAAAAGCGAATCAATATACTCATACATACAAAAGGATTTGTTGCAGTCTATGATGGAAAATTGCTGCAAGAGGGTAGAAGAGATGAGAAAACAGACTATGAGCCGGTCATTGTAGATCAAACAGCGAATGTGTCGCCAATTGCGCAAATGTCTACTGTTTTATGTTCTGCCCAACGGGAAACCCGTAAAACTATTGGACTTCCGTGAATCCCAAATACTCCACAGCAATAATCCATTTTCAGAATGCATTCAAGATGCTTTAACTGTAATCATTCTGTTGATATAGAATTTGCAGTATATTTTACCAATTCGCCAACAAGAGGAAAGACCATTGGCAAGATATATCGAACATTCGATGGAACTAAGAACCAAGGTTAGTAGGAACTGTTTTAGAGCACAGAAACTCCTTGGTAGCTTGTATTGGGTAAACAGAAGAACAAAGCAAGCAGTCTAGCATTATTGCTCAGACAAGAGGGCTGCTGGTTCGAATCTAACACTCGGTTTTTAGTTTTGTTTAAAGACGTTCCATTTAATAACGTCAAATTTGGACATACTATACAATTTCAAAAGAAACAAACCGATTCTGTTCCAACTAGCACGTTATCGTAGCCTTTGAACACACGCATGTCGTTACTAGAAGCAAACATGGATACCCTTGATATAATTTCCAACAATTCAACACCACTTACCACACAACCCAGATACCTCTTACATTCCAGTGCAACGTATTGCCTTATATGTTTTTTTAAAACAGAGATTACAATTAGATGTTCTCAAAAATGTTAAAGAAAGCCTTTGAAGCTTCATCATTCGTTGTTATTAGATTTCGAAATGAGTTACATATCATTTACATGCGTAAATATTGTGTGTTCTAGTAATGGTATCCTATGATTGACAACGGCCCTAATGATCTAGTTGTCGACGGGCCCTTAAATCCTACATACTCACTAGACGCCACACTCTATGAAAGCTTTAAACCACCGAAGATCTTCGTGACATTACCGATGATAACTAATGAACTTCAAAGACGTTTTTCAATAAGAAGAGGGTGAAAGCGTTTCCGCACAGCACAGCTTTGGCAGTTTTGTCTATAGAGTAACAGTTCATTAAACACATGGCCAATTTAAACGAAAATGTAGACGAATTCGTACAGAAGGGTCTTCCTAAGGTAAGAAACTGTTATTACCATATTGTATAAACTGTAAGAAGATTCTGGAATATTACCGTGTAGTATACCATTGCCCTACAATCTGCCCAGTTTGTCTCCTCTGTAACTATGTTCGTGTTAAGGATAGCTGTATTTGAGCTAGGGTCTACCTGAAGTATAACTACGCATCTGCTATAGCTCATCCCCTCTTTTTATCCTTTCCTTTTTCTAACATTACCTTTGGTCATGCTGGTCGCCTTAGCTTTTCGCTTCGTAAAGGTATGGTTTTGATCTCGCCCTTAGCCGTGCCCTGAAAACCCTTAATTCCTAGAGTTATCACAATCATTTTGTTGACTTTAGGACGTCTTCCTCAGCAGTCTGTTGATGTTGAATGCTATAATTTGTTTGGTTGGCTTACTTCGCTAACCTTATTTCCAGTAGCTGCTTGCGATCTTCATTTTTCCCAGAAGTGCCAATGTTGCATTTTAGCTTGGTGCTGTTTTGTTTTGTTCGCTTCTTTTCTATTAAGTGAGGCTTGCATTTGTAGCGTGTTTAATGACCTTCAACAAATCTGTATGCCGCTTCCATGTGTCTACGTATTAATGTAACACAGATCTATCTCCTCCATTCTAGATACAAGAGTTTAGTGTTTTGTGCCACAGGGAATATGGTTGCTTGCACATAAGTTTCACACTTGCTTCAGTGTTCTACCTTCGCATTGCGCAGTCACTTTCTGTATTAATATAATCGTTATTTTCAGGACCAATTCATGAATGAAAATCTCGATCTTAGCATCTGTCAGTTTTCGTTTTATGCCACCTTAATTGTTTTGTTCCCTACTTCCAATTTGTGGTTGCTGTGTTAATAGTAATGTTATCTTTGTCTTGTTACTTATAGTTTTTTTTTTTTTTTTTTTTTTTTTTTTTTTTTTTTTGCGTTATCGGACTCACAAATCTTTCCTCAAGCAAGTGTCCAAACTCGGTGATGGGCTTTTCTATCTGGCAACACTAATACACTGTTTCATTTCGTCCCTCTTCTACAGTGCTTTGGGAAACTACATTTCCCCCCCCCCCCCCCCCCCCCCGTTTTCGTTCATGTATCTTTTATTTATGAAACTGTGCAATTACGGTTTTTAAGGCAATGTATTTTATATATACGATACATCTATCAGTGAGTATATGCTTTTAAATGTTCAACTTTATTTCCCAACGATCCAGGCGCCCGTTCTAGAGGAAGTCTATGTCGCCGTCATGAATGAAGGAGGTTGCGCGGTTGACATACCCAACCGTCACAGTCATATGTTTTCTCGCCAATCAGGCGCAGTCTGTTTCAGAGCGCGCACGAGAGTGCTTGCCTGCAGTTTAACATCGAAATTAAAGCACTAAGTCCATTCTATTGTGCGATAGTAAGTCCGTAGGAGTATCGACGAAGGCAGAAGCAAACAAACGTTGCGTTATTCACAGTCAAGGCTGAGAAATGGTGCATACTGTGTACAAATACTTACTGAGAAAGATGGGAAACAGTTGCAACGCAGCACTTATCCTACCACCCCTACCTGTGCGCTATATGTCATTTACCGCCATCGTTCCTAACGGCTACTCTAGTTTTCTAGCTTCCTGGACAGGAAGAGGCGAGGTGAAGCTAAGATTGATTACAGGTTTGTCACCCATTGTGAAGATAGCTTTTCTAGGTGACTAATGCACCAAAATCACAGCTTCCTGTCTTCAAGGTACACAGCTTTAGCTAGAAGCTAGTAACCTCTACTAATAAAACAGTCTACTCTCTTAACAGAATGGAAGGAAAATCTATAAAGTCGGAACAGGCAATCGCCTACTCCGTGTAGTGAAAAAGAAGAAGAAAAAGATGTACAGCCACTTATTACTTCCACACATGAAAGTGACAACTGTAAAGCTAACTATTTTGCTGATGTAAAGCCCGCATAAGCGGACCAAATTTAAACCCGTTCTTCGGAGGTTAGAACCTCAAACTAGCGCAAATCTAAATACGAAAACTCTAAAACCTCTGTAGATAAACCGGAAGTTTGTAGGTGGTCCGTACTAAGAATGTCAATGAATATCGCCCACAGTGTTGGCGTCACAAATGGACAATTACTCATTATCAAAAGCTGTTGGTTCATATCATCAACCGTAACAATAAAAATGTTATCTGGGTCGGCAAAGTCTCAAAGGGAGACACACTTAACTAATAATGTTTATCAACAAGCGTTTTATCATAACCACCAGAGATTGTGGCATATTTTAATTGGAGTACGTAATGTATACGTGTTATGCAATAAAGCCACTCTGTGTATCTGGTAGGTATATGTATAGTTTACAGCACCAATTTCACCGAACAAGTCTGTTGAATAATTGCCTTTTCTTGGAATTCAAGAAGCATCCAAGAATTTTCCGCTGATTCCCCCTCAGTTAAAGCAAATATAAACATTTCAGTTTTTTAAACTGAAATGTTTATTATTAAGCCAAATTCGTGTGTGCTGGTTGTTACATTGGTAGAATTTTGAGCACCATAAAGCTGCTTTAGTAAAACTGAACAGAGAACAAAATTGGTTGGGTATAAGAACCTTGCTAAGAGAGACATTGGAAGAAATAGTGAATGGAGAAAAGGACGCAGAGAAGAGGAAAACGGACGAATGTAGTGGAAATCTTCAGCTGGGGTACAGGATAAACACGTAGGAGAACATCTCGCGCACTGCGGGCAACTCAGGCCCCTATTGTGGCTACCACCCCCAGGAGGCAGGGATGAAGTGAGGGGAACCAAAGGGTGCTACAGCGCTCCGTGGGTTCGATGGGTGTCGTACAGGTGTCTCCCCAAATGTAACGTAGCACCGATAACAGCAGTTACCATGCGCAAGCATCCACGCCATCTGTCCGGCACCGTCAACACCACTCACCTGAAAGCCCACCTGAAGGATGACAAGAAAATGGAATGAAGGGAAATGATGGAAAGGAAACTGTGGTAAGAAATAATACACCCCAGCATTTGCCTAAGTGACAACGGAAAACTAAAGAAAAACCCATGTTAGAGTGCGCGGCCACGGGGATCGAACTCACGACTTTCCGAATGCGGTCTAGAGACACTATCACCTGAGCCATCCCGCTCGATAATCTTCAGCTAAATTCAAGCAGTGCCAGGAGTTTGTTTTTTATAGATACAGAGCTTTAATAGGAAAATATATTCTCAGACTTTTACTAATGTAATACGCTAATGATTATAATGATTTTAGAATGTAATGCGTGGTTTATACACGTAATTCAAACACAACATTTGAACGAATACCAAACATGGCAATTAAGAATATAATAATGTAACAAAACGACAAAATCCATCCGGTTACCTTCCTATCACTTTGTTGTCTTGTAAAACTATTTTACTTGCGTTCAGTTGTAGTTGACAAGTCCAAATGTTTAACAAAATATGAATAGGGAAGCTACATCCCAATATATTTCCAAGATTTTAAGGTTTCTGAAAGTTGAGTCTACTAATATAAGTATAATAAAAATGACGAAACCTGTATTTGTTCTTATAAAGTATAAAAATATCCTATCAGATAAAATTTTCAAAAAAGTTGTTTTATTTCATTCAAAATGTTACGAGGCACGCATATTTTACACATAATATTTCTCTAAGATCATATGAGAAAAATATGCAAAATCATAAAAATCCGGGGCCTGTTTATCACCCTCCAGTTCCTTAGAAGATGCATTTCTACTCCAAATAACTTTACAGGATGAGAAATGAGGGTTGATGAACAAATGAAGTACGAAATACTCTTGACAATTGCACCTCGTCAGTTTGGAAGTGATGTGGGCGATTTTTAGGCGAGTGGATTTGTGCAACACCTTATAGAAGGAAGATACCCGGTTGGTTTATCAAACACAAATACTTGGGCTTCACACACCACACTTGCTTTCTTCTTGCCGACAAGTTTGTTTATCTAACCGCAAGTGCTCGCTGTGCTGATAATAAACCGAAACGTTCGCCGAGTATTATGTACATAACTAAAAGTATGCCGTAGATAGGCTTATGCAACGCTATCCAGTGAATCACTCACAGTTGGAAAGGTAGAGGACGTGCAAGCTGGTCTATTTTGACTCCTCGCTTAATTAACTTGTTTCACTGTGATGGATGTTGAAGTGCATTAGGAGCTTCAAGAAATACAGATTAACAATACAATCCTAAAATAATAATTACATTGCCCTTCAAGTATTGCCTTGTGTGTTCGGAATGTTTTATTTTGTCATTCTGTAAACTAATGCAATCATAGCAAATTGTATACTATTTGGGATACCTATTCAAGATCCATAACATTGAACAATTGCTCTAATCTAATGGACAAATTAACAGAGACGTATTCGGAAGTGCGCTGCACCCTATATGGTCAGTTGTTTTTATGACGTCAATGAAGGTAGAAGTATTGAAACACGGCTGCAACGGCGAATTGCTGCAAGCGTTGCGTGATCAACATAGAGCAGAACAGGTACCACAGCTCTCAGCCAGCCGGCGGTGAAGCGTGAGGCTTCAGTATGAGTTGAACTCTTACAAACACAGGCCGACCACTGTGTTCGCCACTTCTGCCGCAAGGTCATGGTTGGGGTGCAGTATTGGAAGATGGGACGTCGTCAGCGCCCCGATCTCTCCGGTCTTCGCAACCAGGGCCTGCTACTTCTCAATCAGGTAGCCCTTCAATTGGCCTCTCAAGGACCTTACGAGGCTGAGTGCAGCCCAGCGTGTGAAAATCCTAATTGCGGTACCGGGAATCGAACCCAAGTCTCCCGCTTGGTAAGCAGCGGCGCTACGACCGTGCTAAGGAGACCACTAAAGATTTAAATTAGAATTAATATTATTTTGGAGGTTTTACACGTTTTGACAATTAACATTTAACACTGTGTTACGTGTACACTTATAATGCAATGCCATAGTGCGTCTATACTATATTAATACATAGATCACGGTCGAAACAGCTAATTGCGTTCCCAAAACGCAAAACTATCCCGTTTGTATTACGGAGTATACATATGTAATTGCTCTCTGGTTTGTACCAGCGCAACAAAAAACAATAAAAGAAAACAACTAAGGTACTCAGCATCCCTCCTGAATATCTGGGGGAGGGGGCTGAAAGAATCTCAACCCTAGGCTCGGGCGCCGTCTGCAGGTCCATTAAAAAGCAATTAAGAAATCATGTATAACTACGGTCACTCATTATCATTATTATTGTCATTATCATCATTGTTATTATTATTATTATTATTATTATTATTATTATTATTATTATTATTATTATTATTATTATTATTACTATTATTACTATTATTATTCATTGTGAAACAAGAACATATTTGATTCTAATTCACCTGCAAACCGTTAGATTTTCACGAACAAGAATTCGTAGCGAAGTTTGGTGGTGTTTTGTGAATCCTTGGCTCACCATCACTTTTTGTGCTGCCGCTTCTTCCCCAGGAGCATGACGAAGCAATAACAAAAGCATGTGTAACATGAAACCGGGCCAGAGGTTTAGCCCGCAGTCTAAGCAGAAACCACTTCATAGTGAAGCATTTTGAAGCGAAAACGGTGCTTATGTACTGTACTCCTCTTACGAGAATAAGGCTATGAGGAATGTGCGTTTTCTGAGAAAGATTACGGCTAGGATTTCAACGTATCAACGAGGATTAGGGCTTTAAAAGCATACGCACTTGTGCGCAACGGGGATACTAAATCGCCTGATCCCTGCGTCGGGCGCATTGTTAATATCGCTATTGAATGTATTTTAAGAAGTCTAAGCTAGTTGATATGTTGAAACTCTAGTCATGTCGTTCTCCGTAGCCTACGGCAGTGATATTCAACCTTTTTTCTCTGCGTACCCCCCAAAGACAATTTTCCATTTCAGATTGTACCCCTGGCATGGGCATCGGTACACTTTTTCTAGAGGGGGGGCATGTTGGAAGTTTGCAATAGTTCATTATTTTGTTGTCAAAACTTATAGTATTTGTTGCGTATAATGTATTAATTTGTGCTAAATAAAAATGTTTACATTAAAATTAAAATAGTGTAATTAGTAATTGATTGCACAGTAAGTTCATTAATTTCCAAGGGGTGGGGGGAGGCCCCCTTGTCCCTCCTTCGCGACACCCATGTCCCTTGGGCCTACTCCTAGAGTTATCCTTAATTCAAATTATACATAATCTTATCTAAAATAGATTATATCTATAACTATTTAATACTACATAAAGAAGGTTTAAATTAAATTATATTTTACGTACCCTCTAACAAGTCTTCGTGTGTCCCAAGTTGGATATCATATCTAAGGGTTACATGCTACCCTCTGGCAACCTAGATCGTTGCGGTTTCAAACCCAGCGGAGGGTGGTGGACTTTTTTGGGGGGAGGGGGGCGTAAAAATCCTTAGTATGGCTTTCTTTAGTAGGGAAGTAAAGCCGGTGGTCTCGTGCTGTAGATTTACAGCATGTAAAAGAACCTCTGAGCAAAATTAAGCACCTAATATAGAAAGGGAAGCTGAGAACCACAGCTGTTAAAAGCGTGCATGAATAAAACCTAAATTTCAATTTTACTAGCCATAATCTTTCTCAGAAAAGGCTGGAATTGTCAGTGTGAAACACATTCTCATGAGAGGAACACAGTAATTAATGCAGCTAGTACATTTATTTGTGAGTTACCACATGCTACTGTCTCCTCTTTCCCCCTACACCCTTCAGATGTTTTCTCGTCAGAGACCCACAGTAGTACCTCGAGCAGCAGTAATTGTGCAAGAGCATCAGTCACCTGTTGCTGAGGTTGCCGTGGTTACGGCCATGTGTTTTTGTCTTTGGCGGCTTCGCTGCATAGGCTATTTGCGGTAAATACGGACCAATATGCAGTAGCTGTGCGGTGTACAGCCTTGATAAATCCTTTCTTATTGTCTCTACGTCCCTCAAAGGAACACAGACGTACGCGCTGTAAACGGGCAACGGCTTTAGGATGGCTTTCTCGAGGTTTTGTGTCAACATATTTGATTCTGGTAGAACAAGGCAAATAAATTAACTTCCGCTGAAATTCACTAAAAGCGCACTATGTTCTCAATTACCTCAAAATATAGTTTAATAAATTTTCACTCCAGACATCCACATTTCATTTTTACTTTCTCTACTACGAAATTACAATGAATAGAGAAAGCATTGTAGTCCACACAATCGAAACTTGGTATTTGAGTTCGAAGATTTCGAAGGAAATCCTCCTCCCCCCCCCCCAACTCCAATCTGCCCTTTACATGTGATTTTTTTTTATTTTGTCTCAAATGGCTAGCAATATTGATTAAAATACCATATTATTATTATTATTATTATTGTTGTTGTTATTATTACTATTATTACTATTATTATTATTATTATTATTATTATTATTATTATTATTATTATTATTATTATTATTATTATTATTATTATTATTATTATTATTATATGCAACGAGAGCATAATGACAGCAATTAAGTTTAATATATTTCAAGAATGCGAAACGATGATTTTCAAGAAAATTTCTCCATTCTAAACTACCCTGGAGAAAAATTTTTCGAAAATTTTTATTTTCTAAAAAATGGTTCTAACGATTTTGATTAAAATGCCATAAGTTTAAGCTATTTTTATGACAAATAAATATGCATTTTGAATTTTCTGGTTATAGCCCATGTAGTCCTGGTTACACTTGTGAGTTTTGTTATTCCTCAAATGGAAAGTATTCCTCATTTTTTTTATCCCTTGGTCGTGCAAAGAGAACGGAATTTCAAAGCCTTCATATAGCGACAGATTTAAAAGATTTGACTATCACTCAAAGCCTACTGTATTCCCCTTGTACCTACAAGAAAATTAGTAGAAATGCTTATCTCGATTTACACAAAGATACAGGAACAAGAGTTTGGTACAAGAGTAGAGAAAGTCATGTGAGTGCAACACATCAGATTTTTCTTCAACTGGAGTGAGGTCTGAGCACATAGCACTACACTGCATGTGAATGAGTGAAGTAATGAATGGGCAAATAACTAGATAAGTTGGGAGGACAAGACTATTTCTGCTGATGACCTTATATGAACTCTTGGCGAATGACCAGAAGCTTTCTCTGAAATATTGTTACCCTTAAATCTTGCCAGCGTGACTAATCGGCATTCGTTCTGTCTTTTCTGAATTGTTTGCTTTCGAGGAAGCGAAGCGGAGTAAAAAAGTAAATAGGATTGTTAATCGCACATGTGAATGTGAGAGCAAGCTGGGTTAAAATATGGGCCAAGTTTAGAGGACGACTGCCAGGCAGGCGCCAGCACGCGCTTACTCAACGCTACTGCTTGCTTTCATTTGTAAAGGAGAACCTATATCTTTAAGTATACCCACTGTCCGCTATCAAACTGTTGCACGAGAACGATTCCACCATCACTACTTCAACTGTTGGCTGGCTGGTTTATCGGTTTCTGCCTGGTTACGGCTCGCAGTTCCGCCATATACATCTAATTTTAATCATTTAAAATGTGTCTTCCTCTACCCAGTGTGCTGCAGAGTGAAAGGCCATACATTAACCAGGGATTTTACTTGACTGTAACTAATATGTCCAATACAATTAAGGGTCACGAGGACTGGAATTTCGATCAACAATGACAGAATTGAATTTAAGATTTTCACTTACAAGCGTGCCCAGGAACTTCAGCTATCAAATGCATAAAAATGCCAGATTTCACCATTTTTTAAGCACCAATGCATATTTAAATATCTAGGTGTGTAACGACTTAAATTACCTGTCTGGAATGCATGTTTGCAGAAAACTCACTTTTTCTCAAGTTTATATTTTTCAACACATAAAATGAGACTGTCGTAATTTTGATCCAAGTGTAGTGAGAATTTACATGCATGATGTGCGAAGACACTTGAACAAACCTAGTTTATAACAAAGTTTCTGTAAAAAAATCAGATATTTGGCTAATTTTTATATAAAATATGTGCAAACAGAAATAAGATTTTATCTTAGCAAATAGTGCTATGACTGCAAAAGTAATAACGGTTTTGAATTCATAATTATAGCAAATAATATTAGTAACTTACTTAAAAAATAATGACACCAGCTGTGTTTCGAAAATGAGCAATATTTTATAATATAGATATATAAAATAATTAATAACTCTATAAGTCACTCTATAAGTGACCTCTTATGGCCTACACAAAATGCTAAGTCAGTAGTTTACATATTACAGAACTTTCAAATTTCAGTCCTTGTGTCCCTTAATGTCAATAAAGAATTCCAAATATTTGACTCAATTTTTTTTCTTCTGGCGAAATAGTTCGTTATTGGCAATAATTGAAGAGCTGAGAACAATACTGGCCCATCTCCATGCAAGCTCCAAGTTAAGCTGTTGCCATCTGTTGGAATGTTTGGTTATACATATATTTTCTAAGCGTAGGTTACTATGTTGTTAGTAACATGTTAATGCTACATTATGCTATAAATTAATACATTGTGAAATTAACTAAACTTCTGTCTTACTTTTCTCCGTTTTTTTAAAAACTGCAGATGGCCCATTACAGTTCTCAGTCCTTCAATTATATTGGATATATTTGTTACACTCATCACGCAGAATCCCTGGTTAAAGTATGGCCAACGCAGTGCCTTCCACCCGATATAATTGCAAGATTTGTTATAATTGCGTTTAATTACTGAATTAATTTAATATCGCGACACATTGCCTGCTTTTGAATTGTTAAGCTTCCGCCCTAGAATCTTTTAATCCAACATGTGTTTCCTGTTCGTAGGACGTAGCAATTTAAGTTTCAGACACCACAATCAAATGCTTTTTTGTAGTGGTACTACTGTCACTATCTCCTTGAAGTACTATGGCCATAGGCACTGTCAAGGAAGCACTGCTTTCGATGCTATTTTTTGAGTCACTATTTCGTTATTGTCAAATACGAGTTAGTTTTTATTTTTAGTTGGGTACCACACGGTTTTAAACCTCCCTTTTGTACCGCCGCCCTGAAGATGGTGCAAATACCTGGTTTCCGCACTTATGCTTATCCGTTTGTAGTGACTACGTAAGCAAATTGATAAGACATGAGCCATATAATGAGTTTGAATTGATTAACCGAGTGGGATATATTTTAAAATTATATTTTGTATTTGAGGGAGAAATACTATTGTAGGTTACAGTGCACTATTTGCCGGAATTGTATCTCTAAAAAGATTTGCTTAAAACATTGCAAAATTTTTAGAAACGGGTGTTTGGAGTAAGCAGTGTAATTTTTTGAGTCCTCTTTCAGGCGACCTAAATACTAAAGTGTTGAAAATTTTTGTTTTTCTTTTCAATCTCGGCCCATAACCAGCCGTAGAAAAGGTTTTTTACTTATTAAATGTTTACTGGTCAGATGAAACAGGTTTCCAACAGAATGCGTAAACAGTTTACTGATGTTTCATATAATTATAAAGGTGACAGTTGTTTTGAAACTATGACAGCATTAAATACAGAAACGAGTCTCTCAGAAAAGCTCAGGGTGTGAGAAATATTTTTTCTTCCTCAAAAAATAAGCACGGGGAATGCTTATAGTGCACTTACCATTAGAATAAGGAATGTGGTATTGAAAGAGCTATCCCCCACTGGTTGTTTCATTTTGGAATTTGCCAACCCTAACCTAAGTCAAAGATGAGAAGTTAATGAAGGGACTTGCAGCAGACATTAGTAATGTTTACAATACGTTGTACTAGGAGAAACGACAGCGAAAGGTCGTAAATATGTCTTAAGCATGGCAAGCTGAACAGCTCTCCCGTTGCAGCGCTCGGCATTTCGGGCCGATACCTGGAAAACGAATGTAGGGCCCAGCAATTGCCGAGACAATGCCCACAGTTTCGAAATGTGGTGGTGTCAAGCGAGCGAAGAGCAGCTGGGATGCCGGTCTGCCTGCCGGCCGAGCCGACTGCTGAAAGACCCCCTCCCGAACATTTTACTACGACTTGCAGCGTTGCCACACTGCAGCTCAGCACGCCAGTTTGTCCGGGAACACCACTCATTCATACGGAGAGGAACGCGCGGATTTGGAAACTTGGGCCGCTCTTAGGGGTGTGCGAGGTGTGCCCCCGCAGCTCACATGTTCCCTTGCGGCAGTACAATCCATTTAACAAACATGTGCACTATACAAACACTTTCCTCAATTATTTATATTACAAAGTTAGAGTTTACTATATAAATTAATATTTTAAAATTTACATAAATACATTCCACAATATTGCGGCATAATAAAATCACATAAATATATTCCACAATATTGCGGTATAATAAAATCTCATTTATAGCACACGCATATCATTAAAAATTAAGTTACTTTCCTTAACATAAAATATACATATTTTATGACAGCCGTAATACTCAGAACTTTTTCTTGTGACCATGCTGATAAATTATTAAAATATTTTGATAGCACTGCAATAGCCACGTAACAATAGCTTGCTATGTGAGCTAAGTTTTCTTATTTATGTCATCGCTGCAGACAATTGCAAGCTAGGACTTGCTCAGCCTGATATCACCAATAAGTGCTTTGTGTTTTAAAATATAAACGTCGTCCTCATTCTCATTATTAGACTTTTCTTTCTTGTCCTTGAGAATTAAAAAGTCTAGACATCAAGGAAAAGGGATACTTTTCGTAAGTATGAATTTGAGTTTCAAAATTACAACGGCGTGGAGGTGCATTTCTGTAAAGTAAAAAAGTGCACGTTGCATAACTGTTTAATAAACCCACGTCCGTCAACTAGCTCATCCTCTCCCCAGGAAGTCGCAAAAATACTTGTGTAAACAAACTAAAAATCTAAGAGACGACCCCAAATAATCATTTCAAGAGCTCAGAAGATGCTTATGGCTATTCTTTTTGCATTATGATGTAAGTTTTAAATAATATTTAATTAGTATGAGGGGTAATGTAATAAACTAGTTTCTTTCCACAAAAAAATCGTGTTTACGCTTTCTCATTTAAACATTAGGTATTTTAGCTGTCTGACTTAAAAATGTGTAGATAATTGAGGTTATACTGCACTAATATAAATCCAATTGCATTCCTAACACAAAGTGGCGTCTGGTGTTTTTATCTGGGTTCTCCGGTTTGCTCCGCCATTCATCCCACCAACTGCTCCATACCAACCTGACTTCTGTGATTGAGAGTTTAGCCACTTCTCGACAGACATCTCCATCTGACCCCAGGCGTCCACTTGCAAGTCCTGGGGTGTAAATCATCAATACAAGGAGGGTAAACAGAGAAAGAAGAGCTCCTTAATAACCCTCGAGACTAACGAACATAGAGCTTTTATATGCAACAACTCTTTGCTACATTTATGTTACGAAGTTGTAAACAGAACTTAATTTATTGAATTGCACATGATTCACGCATCGGGGGAAACCTACAAGGTAGCTCAAATACTTGCAAGTTACTCAGTTTTCCAGACAAGAAGTGCTGTTCTAAAATAGAAACCTCTTTCAGACAACCTTAAACATTATTTTTTAAAAAAGGTAGACTCAATGGCCTGAATGACACTTTTAATGGACCGAATAACATCTTTAATGAGCTGGGAAAATAAATCGCCATGTTTAATACACGTATGCGTTCTGGTTGGTTGTCCATATCTGAGCAGCAATCTCCACTAACGCTGACGAAATTCTGTGCTTTCAGAGGAATGCTGAGCTTCAACTAGAAAATAATGACCCGAAAATGTGTATGCATTTGTTTAATGACCGTAGGAAAAAGTTGGCGCCTGTAGCCAGGAACGCCGCTAGCGATTCTGAGGCCCGGTGCGAAAACCAGCTTATACGAGTATACATACATATGTATAAAGAAAGCTGTTGTGCTTCCATTATTTTCTCTAACCACTATCGTTTATCTAACATTTCTTACAAAAAGTTTATTTTTCTATCTACTTCATGGTTTGCAGGAACAGTTTGGTTACAAATTGCGTTCTATGTAGACGAAACCAATTCGACAGTCAGATGTTTTAAAGTGGCTCTCTAATGCCGGCTTCGAAATCCCACGCAATGGTGTTGCAAGAAACAAGGGAATAAAAACTGACAAAAGACTGACACATTCAAGTAATAATACGGATATCTCGGAAATGGCGGACACTATAAAAATGATTATCTGAAATAAACTGTGTACTTTAAAGAGATCTACACATTTTGTATAATACGTTTCTCTATCCTTATGGTTTACCTGATATCAAAGATCATACAAATTTCTTCCTAATTGAGTGGATTTTACAGGTTATAAATTTTGTCATGTAATGTCTTAAATATGGCATTTTAATCAAAATGGTGTTCAAAGGTGTCAAAAATAATCGAAAAATGCTGTCCATTTCTCGATACTTGCGGGATAATATGTTGCGGACCAATTATAACAACGCTTTTAAGTGGTAGCACAGTAGTACGCATAAAACTGCCCCCCACAACAATGCATCAGCTGACAAGCCGCGCCGCGCCGCTGCTTCAAGGCCAAGGTCATAACCACACGTGTCACAAGCGATTTACATTATCCATCTTCAAATGACACGTACTCACTGCCGTTCATTTTAATTGCTGTCAACATAGTGTACAATCCTTACGTAAAAGAAACAACGTGTTTAAAGATGTAATAAGTACAGAGTGAAAAAAAAGGACAAAACACAAAGACCGTTGTAGCTACAGAGAAACCTCTTGCTTATTACATTTGCAAACAAAAGCTGAAACTACGCGTATTTTCTAATCTTGAATTAACACATCTTTGAATCATTTACCATAATAAAAACTGCAATTGTTAACAGCATTTATATTTTCTTAAGAACAAGTTGATGGTAAAACTCTACCTGCTGTTGTGCAGTTGATTTTTCTCGCCTTTACTATTCCAAAATGTGCAATCACGTGTTCCATATTTGGTGCAACGTCACATCCCGTTCTATTGTTTTGGTTGCTAGTGAAGAGGGCCTTCTAGAAATATGCTTAGTATCTGATTAATTTCAAATAATTCTGCAGGCAATAACAGTATTTGGGAAAGGATTTTGCATTGTGCTTAAAAAGTGTAAGATTCAAATAGCTGTCAATTTCAAGGAATTTTAAGTTCTTTGATGGCATTTAATTCACTACAAATATGGAGAAATATGCGAAGAGCCAATTCCAGAGCTTTACAGTGTTTTATGAGCCTTGCATCAATAATACTTTAATTTTTGTAAAAAATACAAAAATCAAACATACCAATAACCTTTTTTTTGAATCGTTCAAAGCGAGAATTGAAGATTTCTATTGCACTATCCACTGTTATTAAAAATATATTACTTTGAAAACTTCTGCAAATCTTATCCACAATGATGGTTTATTGTTCCTCATAATTGAATAGATTTCTCGTTTATGCCAGTCTTCGGAATATTCAGGCTGAATGCCTAGCAGTTCACACATTTAATTTACATTAAAAACTGGCTGTGGTAAAGAAAGGGGAGGGCCCAAGTAAAATAATCGGTGTAATGGCACGCTTGGAGGCTGACTGGGTTGCATGGATTTTGATTTTTATTTTTTAGAAAGTGCTACAATTTTATTGAAAAAAATATATATATTTACAATACAAGAAAGCTGCAAATACTGGAGTTCTATTTATTTAGATTAGCAAAGTATCTCAAAACCTAAGAAATTTATATATTGCTTATAAGTCACGCTGCCAATTAAAGCGTTAATAACTTATTCATCATCATGGCCCGGATGTTTATGACCTAAAAATGTTAGAAATATGGAAGCATTTATGGCCAAAGAAATTGGAAAAAATTATGATAGTTTTGATCTAAATTTCTTGGGTGCATTTTTGAAATCTTCAAACATTTAGTGCTGTTTAAATTAACATTATATTGAAAATCTACTTTAAAATTCTAGCACATTCAATAATAGCTAAATAATATTGATTTTATTGTTGCATTTTGAATGTATTTAATTGCTCAATCGAGAGCTATCGCTCTGCTCTGCACAAAATGAAATAAATGTATCACTTTTAAGGGCGATCAGAAAGAAGAGTTACAGTAGTAAATTACATATCTTTTTAAATTTTCAAAAAGGAAGGGTCTTCTATTTGCCTCCAACATTGTAACGGGAAAGAGACCTAATACCACGGACAACAATTAGAAGATGTGAAAAATTGTCAAATATGACAAAAATATGAAAATTTAACAGAAAATATGAAAAATGACGAGAAATGACAAAAGCCGTTAAAAAAGCCAAAAGACTTAGTATGACCCGGGAGAATTGCATAATTTTAATCACTATTGATAGAATCGTGCTTTGCTTATAATTTCCGTAGGAGAAAACCACACCTGTAACTATGACGTCATAAACATCAGGGCCCTGTTCATTATAAATATCGCGCAAAACTTCCATGGGAAGAGCTAAGTCTAGATTTTTACAATGTTTTACAACGTTTTATCAATCGTAGAGAATAGAAACATCCAAAAATGCCTTTAACTGTATGGAATCGTCGAAAATGAGAATTGAAGCTTTTTACTGCATTATTCACTATTTTACTTCAAAAACTACTTCTGCAGATGTTTTGCACTATGATGGCTCATTGCTTCCTTCATAATTGAACAAATTTCTCCTTTTTGCCATTCTTTGCCATTCTATTTAGTCAGGATGCCGAGTACTTTACATATTTCATTTACGTTCCAAACTACTGCAGTAAAGCCACTATTTCTAAACTTATTCAAAAACCTATAAGAAGAATCCTGCCAAATCTAGCTGCATGTCTTATGATCGGAGAGTTTTGCTGATACCATTATTAGCAAACAATACATCATAACATGTCACAACATTGGAAAAAATTAACAAATATCACGTTCAAGTGTTGTTAGTGAAATTTCATTTTAGTTTTAGGATCATCTACTGATTCTGCAGCTCTAAGAAAGTACTATTTTATTTGATATGCTTTCCGGACAGTTTCTTTACCTTACTAGGTGAATGGTCCACAATGATGATGCTATAAAAATTATATAAATTCCGCCAAAACATTACAAAGCCTTTGAGCAGTCTTTGCAGAACACTTTGCACTATCTGTAAAAGCAATTTAAACGATGGCAAGCATGTGGCATGGTCACTCCCTCCCTGCACATTGACGCCTTTGTCGTAGCCTTGATCTTGGCAATCATTTACGTCTAAACCGAGTTCATCAAGAACCATTATTGAAGGGCTTACTTCCCGGAATTTCATGAACAACATTTCTCTGCTTCCACGTTTAGATATCGAATATGAGTGACTCTGGTGGCTTAAATCAGTAGTGCAGTCTAGCACTTCATACTTCATTTGTTATGATCTTTTGTCATAAAATAAATTTGTTGTATTATGTGATCCCACCGGCGCGAAAATGTTTTTCTGCATATTTTACACATAGCTTATTCTTAGTGGGGTCCACTTCGAAATAGTTCCGCACTTTACTCGTATTCTATTCAACTGATACCACCGCAAAACAAAATATTTAAGGAAATTAGTGTTACGTAGGCCTATCAGCAACTTTTTGCGAAAGTATTGACGTCTTTCATTCCTTAAGCGCAACAGCTTTTCATAATTCAAAACTTATAAACTTAAAACCATCGAAAAAGTGTCGAAGGTGTACCTCAAGTTACTTCGATACCATGAGTATCGTACGTATCGAGGTATCGATATGCCACCGCTACTTAGAATGGAAAAAAAAAAAAAAAAAAAAAAAAAAAAAAAACAATAGATGCAATAAACATATATTTAAGGTACTTACATGGATGGCAGTCCTGTTACTCAGAATTCAAGTTTAAGAAAGAAGTTTACCAGTGTTTACAGTAGTTTAAAATAATGCTCAATTTTTCTTTGCTTCTGATTTTTCCACACAATTAGTCGAATATCTGGTATGCACTAATCACGTCCTCGTTTAGACTTTGCTATGGTAGAAGTCGTTGTGTAATTTCAAGAGCCTGAATTGCCTATGCACAGTGGGAACACTTTCATTATTTAGACCTACTTCTTCGTCACCAACATGAGATTACAACCTGAGGAAGAATGAGCTTGCCCGACCGTGTTGTTCACACCTGCGCAACAAAAGTATTGAACCTTTGCCCAGCATGTCTTCTGTTTTGTGCTCCGGCTGCAAGGTCACGGTACACACAAACCACGCATAAATATCTAAACGTAGCATATATATTGTGCGCAAATATGGCGAGCGTGATGGTAATGTCTGTGTCCCGCATTCGGGAGGTCATGGGTTCGATACCTGCGGCCAAACCTCCTCAACCATGGGTTTTTTTCAGGGGTCGAATGCTGGGGGTTCAAGGGTTTCGAACAGGGAAATTGCTCTCTGCAAATCCTCGTCCTCCAAATCGGGGGAGGTCTCCGGTTTCCAGGCACCCCCCAGGGAATCTGTAAACCCACAGGGTGGCGGGGGGGGGGGGCGGGGGAGGCGGTGGTACAAACAACTACAAAACAGTTTCAATCTGTAGCTGTTAGGGGCCCTCCACTCTGCTGTCGTCTATACTATGGTCCAGCAACCCTTAGTATCCTCTCACCTCACCGTTCCCTCTCAGGGGAGGCGTGTCTCCTCAAGAGTCATAGGCATAAAACAGGCATGTCAAACAGCACTCGCCAAGTGTGAAAATATTCCCCTATTTTTCTCCCCTTCAAATCGGAGAGCGAGAAAAACAAAGCAAAAACCGGTTCTACTAGCGCGTGCTACTGCAGTTAAGGAGGGGTGGACTCCTCTCTTCACACCCTCAGAGTGATGTTTGACATGCCTGGCATAAATAATCTTCCATAGGTCCAAGGGCTACGCCCCCGCCCCCTCTGAACCTTCTCGCAGTCATAGTCCGGTGTGTAGATATACTTCGTACATGGTTACCAGAAAAATATTACGTATTAATGAGAAAACGTCCAAGTGAGCTAAACATTCTTCTTCATCTGATTACCCTTCCCGTATATAGGACTCCCGTATGGGGGTGAAGAAGAGCATATGAAATGCAGGCGAAATGGATGAAGGAAAAGGTATGGTGGAGAAGTTGGTGGAATGAGTGACGGGGGAAACCGGAGAACCTGACGCCGCACAATACCACATGCGGGTCCCTGGGATCGAACAGGGGCCACCTTGGTGACAGACGAAAAGTCAACTGCTCGGCCATGACGCTGCTGAGATAAATATTAAAAGAGGACAAAATCTTGTGCCTAAAACGCTTTGCGTATATCTGCGAATAACGCACATCTATGTGAGGTTCAACTGTAAGTAATGATAGTTCATTTGTTTACATGCCAGCGAGGGGTTTTGTGCATTAATAACCAGGAAAGCAGTTTATTTTACATTCCTGCCCACAGCGATGCAGCAGTCTGATGGGATAGTATATTTAAATGGATTATAGACTCTTGGAGAGCAACAAGCTGATACAGGGAGTGACAGTGAAGAGCAGAAAAAGGCCGCCCAGCCAGCGACCGACCGGCCGATGAGAGGTACCACGTGGAATTGATACTGCGCCCACGCGTCTGCGGTTTTATTTTAGGATTACTGTGGAAATGCAGTACCTACCTACTTCAGTCCAACTGGTAAATATCTAGCTGCGAGCTTGTCGTTCCCAATGTTAACATACCCAAAATTAACAAGATTCCACGTGCTTGTACTTCTCCAAGTTTGACTCATTGAGTTTGAGTTATTACTCATTGCTAAAATATTAGATTATGGGGGTTATTTAAATTCATTCATTACATCTCTGAGAAATGAGAAAACTATACTGAATGAATATAGAGTATTACCCACTTATATGGCAAACACTTCGTGTTCTGAAAAAGGAGAGAGAGAGAGAGAGAGAGAGGGGGGGGGGGGAAGGATGGAAGGAGAGAGAGGTGAATCCAGGACACGACTAAGCGTCCCGATGGTTATATTTAAGTTTACAAATTTCTGCGTAAATACTCGAATGTGCACCCATGGGAGGAAAAAACTAAAGGAGTCATGTCTGGAACGCCACGGCAAAACACCTTGTTTACACCATTTGCGATACAGTTGTGTAGCGGCAGCAACAAGTTGTCACAAGTTCCAAATCTTAATATTACTAACTCACATGATAAATCAATACGCTGTGCCGTGCAGGACAGACGGATTGGGATTCCAGACATGACTGTTTTTGACCACGGTGGTACTATTTCCCAAGTGTACACTGGGGAACACTAGTCCAATATTGAACTCGACCAAACAGTAGGAACAATGGGCAACAATGGATACATGTCCACGTGTGCCGTTTACCCTGCAAACCATAGGAGTCTAGTTCTTCACAAGAATTTAAAATGAGCTTGCGGATTTTAATGCATTACATTTCAATGCTCAAAAAAGTTTTATTTCATAAATAGGTAGATAATACTTCAAACACTAGCTGAAAGTTTATTATTTTCTATGCAACGTGTAAGAAACATACATTTTTAGAAACTTCTGCTCATAACGGTTCTTTTACTGGGGATCACAGTTGAAATAGAGATAATGTATTTTCATTTTTGTCCTAAGGTTCCTTTATGATTCCACATGTAGCCTGAGGTTTAATATCTTTCATTTCCTACGAACGCGCATAACTTGATTCCTCTTTAATATAGCTGGACTACAAAGCCTAATTGTAATTAATTGTGCTAACATATTGAAATAAAACTACATAAATTGATACATAAGTTATAATCTAGATCAAAACAGCACTAATATACTCTACTGAAGACAAGGAAAAGAAGAATAAGAAGAAAGAAAAACAAGCAGAAGACTCCAACTCGAAAACGATGACAGCTCGAACGCTAATGTCATAATCATTACTCTGATTACTTTTGCAAATACACATTTTCATGGCAAATATTCAAACACTATCAAATATGTAGGTGTCGCTTATCTCTTAACACATAACATGGATCAGTTCAGGGTCGTGTTTGATTGCCGTATCTGGCTGCGATAAATCGTACCAATTCCATTAAACCGTGTTATTTCTGTCAAAACATTACCATCCATTATAGCCGCGTGAAACCTCACAAGAGAAGTTTTAAGCAATATCATGTAATGCGCAAACAGAGTAATTAGATGCAAAAGGTTACGAAAAATACGAATATAAATGGCATCTAAAGAACGCAGAGGAAAGGTTCCGCTCTTTTATGTTTATCTACTCCTTTTTGGCGAGCAAGAAACGACGTGGACGTTTAAACAAACATGCCATTAAAGATGGAATTAAACCTCCGCAGTAAAATACAAAAAGAATCCAGCTCTTGAGCTAAATTATAGGCGTATATATAACTCGCTGCCGTCGTTCCGCTTAACTCCCACATTCATTTGTTTTTTTGCTCCAGGTAGATGGCAACACCAGAGATGTTCTACAGGGTGAGTATTATATCACACGGAATGTTCATATGCTTGTTTGTAACAGAAAAACAGCATGTTTAATATCTCTACATTCCAAGGAAAATGTTAATGCGGTTATAGTTTTCCCCTTGTTATGGGAATAATAATAATAATAATAATAATAATAATAATAATAATAATAATAATAATAATAATAATAATAATAATAATAATAATAATAATAATAATAATAATAATAATAATAATAATAATAATAATAATAATAATAAATAGTTTACATCTATTGATTACTCTTGGACAAGACTAGGTGGTTCGAGTCCTTATCTTCGTACTCAATGTTTCAAAAGTAACTCAGTTTTCAATGACGAAGATTTCTGATGCATTGGATATTTAACAACTTGCATATAATAGGTTATGGTAGGGTTTTCTGAACAAAAATCTAATGTGTTAGGTTCACGTGACTTTTTCTGCCCATTATCGAGGACGAAGTGAGATCGGAGGCTTGTCAGAGAGCGGAACCAGCGAAGCCCAAAGATGCACAGAAGTCCCTAGCAGTTACAGATATTGACACCTGGCGCACAACCGAAGTGCTTCCTCTACTCAGAGAGAGGGCGACGAGGCGACGAGGCGACCCTTGCGGCCCGGACAGCAACTAACAGGGAGGGCCAGGGAAGGGGTTCCAGAGTGCAAGCATCTGTGCCACCTGTCTGCATTCTACGGAACGCACCGCGCTACCAACCACACCTGAAAGATGACAAGGGAGGGAATGAGAAATGAAGGGAACGGAATCCGTGGAAGAGAGAATCCACCCCAGAATTCGCCTAGTGACAAGGGGAAACCACGAAAAAACACCAATCAAAGTGAATAGTCGATGGGCATCGAATCCGCAACCTCCCGAATGCGAGTTGCACACAGATTTCAGAGCTAGTGATTCAAATAAAAAGTTGACTGTTTCGGCAAGGGGCATCAGCCACTTTTGTTTTCTTGGTAATTTGAATAAGACTATATTACTTAAGGGAACACCGAAGTATTATTTTGGTCTCTTTAGTCAGAAAAATCGAGTTTTGGATTTTTATTGCAAAAAAATGCAGCATACCTTAAAGAATATATCTGCGAAGTTTTAATCACCTAGGGAGGGGGGAACACATATTTTGGACACCATTTTAAAAGTGGTGCGCCTATGCCTTCCATTTGAACTTCAAACTCATTTTTATCGGAAACAATTCTTTTGTTACTTTCTTATATTCAAAATCTATTTTCTCCCACAAAAATCAATATAGTTCAGAATATCGGTACTAAAATGTAGTATTGGAATTTTGATACTGGTTATACTTTTTAAAAAATAATTAATATAATAATGCGCTGTTTTTATGGCATTTTTATACTTTGCGGTATTAAATTTGTTTTAAGAAAAACTATTCAGTATATCAAAATTTCCATACTTTAAGTTGTTACGAAGGCAATAAGAGATACAATTTTAAAAAATCTCATGTGCTGCACTCACACGACTTTCTCTACTCTTCTTGGAGGTACAAGGAGAACATCGGAATACAGCAGACTTTGAGAGATAGTCAAATCTTTTAAAACTTTCAAATTTCGTTCTCTTTGCACACTTAGGTAACATATATTAACAATGCACACAAATAGCAAGCAATATCTCTGAAATGTTTCATTCTACAAAAAATTGTGTATTTTAGCAAGATCTACATTGTTTGTATAGTAAGACTTGTTCTACTTCTTATGGTTTACCAGTTACACAAAAGTCATCCAGAGTAAACAGGACTAAATGGGCTATTGCCAGAAAATTCAAAATATACATTTCATTTATCATACAAACATCTTAAACATGTGGCATTTTAATCAATATCGTTAAAGCCATTTTTAAAAGAATAAAAATTTTCGAAAAATTTTTCATGTAAAGGGTAGTTTAGGATGGAGGAATTTTTTTCAAAACCTTCGTGTCCATCCTTGAAAGACATTAAACTTAAATACCAACTTTGGTATTTAACAGATTTTTTGTTTTTGAGTTATGCTGTCCACAGACACACACACATGCCTTTTTTTTTTGGACTCAGGGGGCCTCAAAACTTATTTCCGGTGAAATCTCGACATCGAATTTTTTAGTGGAATACAATACTTCCTCTACTTACTATACGTAGTAGAGAAAGTAAAAATCATCTGTTGTTATATCCAATCAAATTGTTATAAAGTAATATAACAAGAATGTGATTAGATATTAGAATGAAATTTGGTACACATATTTCTTTGGTTGCTAGTAATGCCTGTGCAAAAAATTAAGTCTCTAACGTCAGTAATTTAGAAAATCACCTTTTTCACTTCGGTGTACCCTCAAACCCCCCAATGCTTGCCTACCTCCAACATTATTAGGCATAACAGGATTGCAGCCTTAGTAGAAAGGAAGGCGGGTGGATAAGCAAGTGCTTATACCAGTAATGCATGTTATACGTTTGAACCAAGCCGCACGCTAGATCAACACATACAGGACACTGCTGTAATTATTATTATCATGGCGCCAGTTCGCTCGCAGACTTGGACTAACTCTTGTTTCCTGCTTTCCTGTCTGTACCAAGGGGAAAAGTTGTCTCGTAGCAGTGAAATGTTCCGGAAACCGACAGGCGACAAATATCTTTCCTAACGGTACTTCCGTCCGTCGATGCGACGCTCCAGCGAGGATCCCAAGGGACATCGGTGTCGGAACTGCATTTACCCTCCCTCGCCCGCCGTGATGAAGTTTCGCTCCCCAACATCTGCATTACATTCCCCAAGCTGGGCGTATTCACACACTTCTCCTGGGTAAGGGTTGTTCCTTTCCCCATTTCACTAGCTACCTAAATTTCTCCCAAGAAGAGAACGGGGTACATATTCTCTAAAGGCACGATTATATTGCACAGACGAGTAAGAAATTATAATACCAATTTTAAGGACTTTGCTCGTGGTATCACAACGGCCAAAACATAAGCAATCAGTAGAAACTGCGTAATAATAATTATAATCAGAAATTTAACATTACTTCACTTTCTACGACTTGCTTATAGTAAATAAAAAATCTGATGTGTTGCACTCACATGACTTTCTCTACTCTCGTGCTAACCATTCTTACAAACTCTTAATCCTATATCTTCTTCGTGTTAGTTGACATAAACATTTGTATAAATTATCTTATTGTTTATTTCCTTGTCGATGCAACGGGAATATGGGAAAAGAGTAGACTTTGAGCGATAGTCAAATGTTTTAAAGCTTTGAGATCCCATTTTCTTTGCCCGCTTAACATTTAAAAAATGAACAACGATGTTCCATTTCAGAAAGTTTTAAGTTTTACGAAACTGACACAAATAACATGGAATATCTCCGAAATGGTTCACTCTACAAAAAAAATTTATTGACATAAATTGTGTATTTTAGCGAGATCTACATTTTTTGTGCTGTTAGATTTGGTCTATCTCTTACGGTTTACGAGTTATTCAAAAGTCATCTAGTCAGAAAATTCAAAATCTACATTTCATTTATCACACAAATATCTTAAACTTATGGCATTTTAATCAAAATCGTTAGGACCATTTTCAAGAAAATAAAAATTTTTGAAAATTTTTTCATGTAAAGGGTAGTTTAGGGTGGAGCTATTTTCTTCAAAATCTTCGTGTCGTATCCTTGAAAGACATTAAACTTAAATGCCAACTTTGGTTTTCAACTGACTTTTCGTTTTTGAGCTATATTGCCCAGACTGACAGACAGACAGACAGACAGACACACACACACACACACACACACACACACACACACACACACACACACACACACGAGAGAGAGAGAGAGAGAGAGAGAGAGAGAGAGAGACGGATTTTTTCATAAAAATGCTTTTTTTTTGTGTTCAGGGGGCCTCAAAACCCCCGACGACACCTAGAACCCTGAAATAGGCAACCAGGAATGAAAGGTGAAGTGAAATGAGAAGTGTGGCGAAATGGAGGGGCAGGAAATTCGGAGGATGTAAATATTCCTCCTAACATTCACCTAGCAACCCAGGATCCCCCCCCCCAAAAAAAAAAAAACATGGGTTAGGAACGTCGGCTACGGCAATCGAGCCCACAACCTCCTGAATGTAAGCCACATCCCGCTCAGTAACAGAAGACTTTAATTGCCTCTTCTTTTCTAGTTTATGCAACCTGCAAATTGTATTCAGTACAAAACCTCCAAATGCAAAGTTCATTCCATCAGCTGGCACTCAGTGCATATGACTCTTCTGCAGGATAATTGTACCTTTTGTTATTGAGTGAACTCACAAAATGCTCATTGATCCGATGGAACCGTCTGCACAACACAATGAAAATAAAATTCTGTTGTACGTCAACTGGCTAATGTAACTCAGTGACGAGTTCATATAGTACATACGGGGACAGAAAAAAGAAACCTCAGAACTAGCTGTGCTTTTAAGTTCCTCCAGAGAAACTTACAAATCTTTGAAATCTTACAAAATTTAATGCTGTTTAAATTAACACTGTGTTGAATATATAGTTTAAAATCTAGCTCATTCAATAATAAATAAATAATATTAATTTTATTATGGTAGTTTCAATTTAATTGTTCAATCCTGCTCAGCTCTGTGAAATAAATGTCAAATGTTTAAGGGCAATCAAAAGGAAGAATTACAGTGGTAAATTACATATATTTTGAAGTTTTCAAACAAGGACAATTTTCTATTTGCATGCAACATTTTATCGGGAAAAAGATCTAATATTACACACAAGAATTAAGAGATTTGAAAAATCGTGTTGGCAAGTTTGCAAGTACACATGCGAAAAGAATAGAGATATAAAAGTATAACAAAAAAATACGAAAAATTAACAGAAAATATGACTATAATACGAAACATTACAAGGAAATGATAAAAAAGTTAAGAAAAGTCAAAATATGACTATATGATCCATGTGAATTGCAAATATAATCACCATTGATAAAATCGTGCTTCACTTATATTTTCCATGGGGAAATTTGCCCCCCCCCCCTCTTTTTTATGGTTTCATCGGCGCCTTTCTATGCTAACGGCTGTCAGCGCCGAGGAAGCGGACAGGCAAAACACCGCGCAGGCCTTTCGAAGCTTTTTTGCTCTCCCGGTAGTAGAATATTGTGGATAGACACTATACTGAGCTTTCTTGTAAGTTTGGGAATGCCTTTCTGAGGTGCTTGCAATACTAATACGATGTCATTTAATTACACCTACTTTTGTTTTTATTTTCATTTAATTTTTGCTTTATTTTCTTGCTGTCCAACGTATTATTTTCATCGTTTAGGTGATACATTGGCACTGAGCGGTTTATTTGTGTACGTTACAATTCTGTTGTTTTGCCAACTCGTGCAAGGGCTGATAAAACCATTATTTGATTAAAAACGCACAGACTCCACAGAGTACATCTAAATCATAACAGTGTGACTGGAATCAAATCACTAACTTTTCCACACTGCCTGCACTATCAAGCTGGGCTTAAGCTTGTGCCTCGAGCCGTAGTTTTCCCTCATTGGATAATCACTTAAATTACTCTAATTCACTTCATTCTAATGCCATTACCTCCCATCGTCATAAAACAGCTCTAGCTTTAACTGTCGGAATTAACACTGCTTTAAAAAGTACCCTATTCTTATAGTGTAGGACGTCGAGATTTGCTTTGAATCTTTTACCATATACTCAGAATATATATTACACACAAAACTTCAAGGAGCTATGTCCAACTCTTATTAAGATATTAACCCTTTAATTAGCAAGTCAGTTTGCTAAACCAGTTTTCGTATCCCTTTCGCACCTCAGCCGAAGCAATTCGAATAGCCGTGACCGTTGGAGAGATACACAATAGACTGGCCATCCATTTAAAACCAAACGTCACGATATCGAATCCCAGCAACTGCAGTCAAATATGCCTGTGGTGAAAGAAAGGGGAGGGTCCAAGTAAAACAATCGGTGTAATGAGACGCTTGGAAACTGACGGAGTTACATTTGACTGCAGTTGCATGGATTTTGCTGCTTATTCTTAAAAAAGCTAGTGTTATTGACAAAATACATTAGACAGCTGCAATTACTTGAATTCTGTTTCTTTAGATTAGCATAACAAGAAATTAGAAAGAAGGAGTCAATAAAGCATCTCAAAATTTAATACATTTATAAATCACGCTGCCAATTAAAGGAATAATTTTAAAACACTTTTTAATAGGGTAATTTGAAATGTTCTTTGGATCCTACGGCTTATCGTATGGCTCCCAAACTTTTATTTTGGCCTTAGTTGCTGTGCAGATATTTCTGCTGGCTTAAGAGAAGAATATTTATGTCCATTTATATCGACTTTTTGAAGTTTTTACTATCAGTTGTGGAAAATAATAACTAATTAATTTCAACTGGGTCTTTTTTAGTTTTTAATCAGTAATTCTTGAATCTCTCCTGAGCATTTAAGGTATAAACTTTGCTCCGAGATCAGTTTGAATGGTAGTAAAAATGCTATAAAACGAATTAAGAAAAATTAAGTTTAAACTTCAACTAAATGGTGCATTACCAAAATAGTCATTTGTGGCTTTAAAATTGTTGATATTAAACAACCAATGTGTAGTAAACTCCATTTTAGCATGCATTAAAATCCACTTGAATAGTTGAATTGTTTTCAACTAAAATATGATTTGAAATATGATTTGAATGTCTTGCTAGTCATCATTCATCCTGAAGATGGGAGAGATGTACACTCCCGAAACGTCGATGTCTCTTCATCACTACACCTGGTTTGAAGCCCGAGAGCATCTTGGATTTGTTTTCAACTGTTAGTTTCAGGAGTAGAAAACCTTGCCCTAACCTTACCTTACCACACTAATCATAAAGTGACGGAAGATATGGAATGAACAAATGTGGCTGTTGCCACGTTTACTGTAAATCTGATTGCTTTACTGCGAGTGTCTCCTTAGCAACTGTTCGCAAACGCTCAGAACTGACAACAGTGAATGCGAAGGATTGGATCGATGTTCCTTCGTTGGTCTCTTCCCTAAATGAGGTCGCGTGACACCAAGATTTATGTCCTCGTCTTGGGCAGGGTTTCCTAGTCGAGAAACGAAGGATATGCAATCAACTTGATGCGTTTTGGGCCCAAAAAGGCCAAAGTGCTTGACTCAATAAAACAAGGGCCCGCAGCCTTAGAGACAAGGAAACCCAGTAGCAGAGATGGGATGAGACTTCAGGATGCATCAGCTGCGACGGTCGTTAGTGCCCAACCGGCTAAACCAAATCCATGCATACAATCACCACTGAAAAACACGTGTTGCATTCACATGGCTTTCTCTAATCACTCTTCTAGAAACTGTTCTTACCAAAGGTTATTCCTTTTTTACTTCTTAATAATCGAGATAAACTCAGGTGTTTACACATTCGTTGAGGTATAAAAGTGATACAGTAGGCTGAAGCGATAGTGGTTCGCTATATGATGACTTTGAAATTGACAGATTGTGTGCTTTAACAAGATCCATATTTTTGTGTAGCAAGCTCTTGTGTATCTCTTAGATTTACCAACTATGCAAAATGCATTGAGAATGAAGATACATGTTATTTGTAACGCAAACACCTTAAATAGGGAGAAG
Organism: Tenodera sinensis; assembly: GCA_030765045.1. Classification (NCBI taxonomy): domain Eukaryota; kingdom Metazoa; phylum Arthropoda; class Insecta; order Mantodea; family Mantidae; genus Tenodera; species Tenodera sinensis. Next base: position 165,889,402 of record CM060965.1, on the reverse strand, counting down.
TGACACATTGTGTCATTTCCCTTACGTCGCACTTTCAACCCCGTCCACTCGGCTACACAAGGTTAACTACCAGGCCACGCCCCCCGCTGTTGTCTATCTGCCTCAGAGAACCGGTTAGTCCCTCATATTGTGTCAGTGGTGGAATCATGTCGCAAAAAAGGTAAAAAATGCTTTTGCTGATGGGTAAAACTGAAGAGGGAACATACTCGATTGCATTCCTGTCACACCTCTTCCCCATGTCAGTCTTAAACGTATAGCATTTTAATCAAAATCATCAGAGGAAATAAAAAATAAAAACAATTTTCACGTAAAGCACAGTTTGGAGTGAGATAATTTTCTTGAAAATCCTTGTGTTGCATCTAAGTTTGGTATTTAACCGACGACTTTTTGTTTTTGAGTGATACTATTAAGACACACACGGTCCATTCTCTAATTGTTTCTTATTCAGGGAGTTTCAAAAACGTATTTCCATTGAAATCTAGGTATTTGAAGTTTTGGTTGGAATGCAATACTTCCTCTATTTAATATAGTTGGGTAGTAGAGAAAGTAAAAGTAGGCAATTATTCTATACTTTGTCAATTATCGAGTTATTTAATGTCAGTACGTAATGCCACGTATGGGGACGAGGGGTGACAGGAATGAAATCTAGTATTTACCCCATCACCAAATGCAGGCCACCTCACGTTTCCGGTTCTATGTTTACGTATACACACGTCTTTAAAAGGTACACAAGTTTCAGGGCGAAACCAAATAGAAATATGATGTATTAGTTTCTCGATTACGTTACATATATTTCCTTTTGTCACAGCAAACAAGTGCTTTATTTTTACTAGGAACACAAAGTACTTATATTTCCATTCGACTTTGAAGTGTCTTTTTACAAGTTATGTGACATGATTTTACCACTGATACGATGAGGGACTGGCCGGTTCTCTAAGGTAAATAGATAACAATGGGGCGTGGCTTGATAGCTAGTGGGTGTGTAGAAGAGTGGACGGGGTTAAAACTATGATGCAGGGGAAATGACACAATGTGTCGGTTCTCCCCATTCATGGATAGCGCAGTATGAGAAAGGGTAAGTGTTCAGCAAGAAGTTATCGTACAATCAAATATTGTTACTGGTCCACCCTTTACACAAAAGCAGCCATACGAGAGTTCATTGGCGATATTTGGCTGTTACTGTTATGATCTATAAAATGCCAGTGACCATTGGTTCAAAATGACAAATGCAGGACAAGATGACGTAAGTGTCATTGGGGACGAATCGTAGAGGGCAATTGGATCCACGTGGAAAAGGATGAGCTGTGAACGACCGTATGCCCTATTAACAATGGGGACGCAAACACGTTCCACATTTAATTGCTGAGCACGTAGAGTTCACAGAACTTACACAGGGATTCTTGGAAGGAGTTCCATAGCCTGATGGCTGGAGGATTTGCTGACCACCTCGCAATCAATCATTCCGTGCACTTTGTAGACCAGGTGAGAAATGTGCACAAAAATAACATTTAATTACACTGGCTAGCTATAAGCATCAACTGTCCTAGAAGGGCATTGGCGAGAAAATATGCATGCTCACATTTGTAGTTTTGGCATGCTGACTGCAAGAACTCCTTAGGAGACTATCACAAACTTATTTAAGATATTAGACCAGGAATGTCCAAACTTGTCTCTTTGAAGGACCTTACATAATGAGCGGATATCTCAGAAAACCTCTTCATTCTGGATGATTTTTGCATAAATGGTGAGCAATAAAAAACAGACAAAAGCTTACTAAATAAAAAATTGGATCTCATTAAAACACACAATTTATGCCAAATCGCTTTTCTTTTGAGTGTACCATTTCCGAGATATTCTTTATTTGTCTGAATTTGTCAATACTTATACTTTTTCAAACAGTAATAAGTTATTCGTTTTTTATCTCTTGGCCTTTCAAAGAGAACGGAATTATAAAGGCATCGCATAGCAACCAGCTCTTAAAATATTTCACTATCGATAAAGCCTACTGTGTTTCCATATTCCCCGTTCACCTGCAAGAAAATCAGCAATATGTTACTTTTTGAAAATGCATATGTCGATTAAAATTCAGTAGATAGAGAAATAAGGATTTACAAGAATAGTGTGTATAAGATAATAGCTCTACATATATTTGAGTCTATATCGCAATATGTTACGCGACGATCACTTGGTGTATCTTCTAAGGATATGCACTTAGATTTTATCGCCAAATTTGACTTCTTAAATGTAAGCAGTACCAAAGAAGTCACTAATGAATACGCAACGAACATGTAACCAACTCGCCACTGCAACACAATGCACAGCTGGGGTTAAAGAGAGACAAAGTCCACGTATAGTGCAAAGAGGTAAACCCGAACTCCCCTCTTTTGTAAAGAGAGAACATCACTGTACTAGACGGATGGTAGTGCAACAATTAGAATTGTGTAGTTGAAGTTCAAGGTAGGAATTATTTTGTTGAGCTGAAGTTTAATTTAGGGAAAACGGGACTGTTGGTTCCACTGATGAAAGAGGAGCAATAAAGTTCATTTGACTGGACTACTAAGCAGTAAGTAAATAAATAATTGTAATTATTAAATTATGTTACGGAATGTCAACCAGCATCAAATCATACTAAACGTTACTACGTTTCCATGCGGAATTGAACTCGTTTTGAATCCATTCCCATTTCCACGTTTCCATGCTGGATTCAATCCGGAAATGAAGTCGATTTGTATTAGCAAGGCTCAAACATAAATAATTCAAACTTTTATGTTGGTCACTTGGTTTATATTGGCAAACCTGCAAAAATAGGTTTTCTATTTATTTTAACAAGGTTTTGAGGTTAGAGATGGTTTCTGAGAAGAATATATTGCGAGATTATAGAAACAATAAAAAGGGCTTTTGTTTTGTTTTATTACGTCACTTTCGTAAGAAAACAAAAGACGAGTGTGTAGCGTGTTACGAGTACAGTAGAAGTTAGCATCTTTGGCAGATTCAAATGGATTTGAATCGGTAGGTGTTTCCATGCAACAAGATTTCGATCCGATCCCACTAAATAATCGGCTTGAATCCGCGTTTCCATAAGGTATGCAATCTGGAAAAAGAACTCAAATCAACTTAGATTCGGAATGGAAACATAGTAGTAATTATAAATACAGATTCTCATGCTGAAACGAAGTGTGTGTGTGTGTGTGTGTGTGTGTGTGTGTGTGTGTGTGTGTGTGTGTGTGCGTGTGTGCGTGTGTGTGTGTGTGTGTGTGTGCGCGCGCGTGCGTGTGTGTTTATACAGTTTACTACGCGTAATCATTCAGCATGTATCAAATAGAGCATGCGGGATATTTTTAAATGACATCGCATGTTGTATTTCAATTGCTGAGCGTGCCATTGAAAAACGTTTCCAATGCCAAACGTAGAGCGCACGCTGTAGTTTTCCCTTTTGTCGACGCTGCTGAGAATAAACTGACGCAACCGGTCTTTGGCATACTATTACGAGCACATACATCTATAACAACCAGCAACTTCCTTTGCCTTATATTCAGAAACTGCCAACTAGATTCCTGACATCTGACGAGCAACATGATATCAGCTTTTGTTCATGCGCTTGGGCAGAACCTATTTGGTGTTTACTGACAACCCAAATTACCTCCGTCATAATCACAACGGTTCTACACCAACGTCATTGAATACACTCGGACTTTTTCTCTCTTCTGATTCTTTTTCATTTTTACGATGGAAACAGAGAAATAGCGGTATAATCTGTCAAAATAATAAAGCACACTGGTAATAACTCAACCACACATAGTGCGTCAGATATATACTGCAATTTCAGAGCAGAGAAAAACAAGTCAACCGCATGACCTTGTGTACAGCAGCTGCGTTATCGTGTTTCTGTGGACTCAATGGAAAAACACCGCGCAGCGGTTCGGATGTTTTTGGGTCTCTCGAGTTTTGAGGGAAAACGACTTTTTTTTCGTACAGTCTTATAAATTAGAATTACCTCTTTAATTTCATATAAATACATTGCATCATAGTAGGCTTTTTATATATCTGTCTTTACAACATCTGCATTTTAGCAGATACAGAAAACAAAACATGACTCCTGCACACTTTGGAATAGGAGTAAACTTTAGCCTATCTTCTAGGGGAAGTTTTATTCTACTATTTGACACTATTGATAAGTATGATATGCTCAAGTCGTATGATTTCTCTCTTTGCAAATACAGGTTGTTGGAGGTTTAATACACCAATATTTGCTTGATTTGCGGACTTAGTATTAAGAGTAGTATATTTTCAGAACGGTTAGTACCCTAGTACGCGTGGCAAGAAGACGTGACGCAGTTTGCCGGTCTGGTGATAACGAATGGTGTACCGGAACCGAGTTCCAATGCTTCCTGCAATGCCAATAACCTCACAATACCTAGGTCAGTGGGTCACTATTTCAGATGCGAAGGAAAACGGAGTCTATACGACAGGCGTTGTTCATTTCGAGAGGCAGTTATAACCATGCAAAAAACATCAGGTAGTAAATTTTGTGATTGACTGTGGGAAAACTATTTGACGAACGGAATAAACAACTAACGCACCGAAGTGAAAACATATTAAGGTACTAATTATAAAAATATCTGCACTTATGCCCCTAATACCTGTATAAGCAAGTTTATTTTCTCCGTTTTTGCTATGAATAACTTTTCTATGAATGAATTTTCTGGTACAAATGATTCGTTTTCTCCATATATGAAGATGGTTAAATCAAAATTTAGGGTGGTAAAAAACTTCTAAGTTTTAAGTGCTGTTGTGGATTTGCTTTGGTGTTGATAAAATTGTTGGTTATTTTTGAGCAAACAATTGGTCATTAATTTTAATTAAAATGGTATAATTTAAAAAATCCTATGTTTCTTATTATAGAAACTTATTGTATAAAAGATGAATGTACTTAGAAAGCATGCATCTACATCATATAAACATTTCAGCATTCTATCTTAAATACTTTCTGAGATAATTGGTATCGAACTTGGCATATTTAACATTGGTGAAATAGGGCTTTTAGTCTTCCCTTGAGGCTCTAAAACAGATAGACATATTTTAGCAAGAGATAGTCACAGGAAACATAAATTTAAGTATTATTATTTCACATACAGATATCTGGCATAGTTTAATTATGTGTAAGAATGCGTTGACATCAATGAACAGCATCATCGTTTATTATAAAACTATTGCAACTTCTTTATCGCCCCACGAAAGCTTTACTTTAAACTCTAATCAGATTGGAGAATCTGTTTGCAGTGCTAAATAAGCTTAAGCGTGCATTAGTTCATAAAAAAGAACTCTGTAATATTAGTGCTTTCATTCTATGGTTTTAGCTTCTCTTATTTTTGAGGTTAGGTATGCCCTCCTTTCCACTGCTGTCATTTACTTACAATCAGTACGCTGGGAAATGGATTTCAGTGCAAGGTACATGACCGTCTTTTTATTATTCAATGTCCGGCTTATTAAAATTTTTAAATATATCCAATTGTTGCGTATGTATACAATCACAAGGTGTTTTGGAGTCAGTCACATACATCATATACATCTGCTAATTGTTTATTTTGCAAAGAGTAATACAGTGTACGAAAGAGATAATGAAATTGAAGGAACACTGGTATTCCTACGTACAGTGTTATGAACAACTATTTGACGACTCAGAAATTGCAAACAACTTACAGAATGGAAAACCGAAGCGTTGTCCATTAAATATTGTGAGCATATTCCCTTAATTGTGCTCTAGTCCTTCGATGTCACACCCTTTTTCTTGTAAGAGCAACATATGTATGTTACGAATCTAGGAGTATCGGGTAGGGTGCTTTGAGGTAAAATCTTAGTTTCGGAAAAAAGAAGTTGAATATTTTATATCAAACAATTTCCTCCTTACAGCTCAAACAGCTTAACCTCATTTTCTACCATTTACCTCCCTCAGTCTTCCCCTTAGCACCTTTCACCACATTCTCATCCTGATATTTACAGCTGACCTTTGTCATTTTAAAGCAACTTTGGGGTCACTAAGAGGGATTCCTAAACCATCTGTGATCGGCTCTAGCGATTTCCATCGATTCATCACGTTACAATGCACATTTCCAGTTATTGCAGTTCAAATCCGTTCATAAAGCCATTAGTTTTTAAGGAAATCATAAATGCAGGAGTTTATGTCACTTTATAGGCTTATTCAATGAGAAAGTATTCACTTGAGTACAAATAATTTACAAAACAAATCATAGATGTACAGGCAATTGAGAAACGAAAGGATATTGTCGATAGCATTTTTTATAGACTTCGTGCTGATTTCAATGCAACTGAGTTATGATTTGTGGGAAATATATTTATTTGACATTTCATTGTTATTTTACAGTCTTCTTACATCATAACATTCTTAAAGAACTGTTTACTTGTTAGAATTATGAGCGATTCGGTACCGGAAAACATCAATAACCAAGGCAAGTGGAGTGTTGTGGGAACAAATCTGCAAAAACTGACATCTGAAGCTCAGTAGAATTGATGCTAATAAAGCCTTAATAACAAATGCCTGCAATGGATTTCGGAGAAACAGATAATGGAAGCTTTGCGATTGTATTTTGTCTTGCTGTGCATTCTTGGAATAGTCGAGAGACATGCGCATTATATTATTGTTTTTAAAGATGTATTGCGGCCAAAATAACCTTCAAACTTGATAAAAATATACACTAAAACATCATTAGGATACTATTTAGCACACATTAAACAATATTTGAAACAAATCGGTCACCGGGTGCCAAAGCAAATAATTACCCCGATAACTTGAAAACGCATTTCATTCTGCGGGGACGCTGTCAATGAAAGGATTTAATACAGTTGCATCTGGAAATGTTTTTGCTATTTGCACTAACGGTGTACCCATGATCTAATACGAGTGGGTGGGGTGTGCAGCTTATGTTCTCCATACTAATTTGCAACTTGGATGTGATCTATTTGTGATGTTTTTGGCATTAACACTTGTATTTGCCATTTTAAACTCCGATGTTTAATTTTTACCCAGTTATGCAAAGGACATTGCATTTGTATCCCGCCTTGAAATAATAATGAAATTAGTGTTCCAAAATGCTGGAGCAAATTTTTAATGCCTCGTCAGAACCTTATTTTTCCTTAGCAAGCTCATTTCATTTAAAAAAGAAAATCCCGTGAAATAAAGCATAATCGTTTATTGTGTGTTGTACATGTTTAAAACTCATCTCAAAAGCTCTTAAGATTAGCTTAAAATAAGAATTTCCACAAACGGAAAATATGAAAGTTCTATCCCTTTACAAGTCATGCAAAAACGTAGTGTTCAATATGAAAACTTTCACTGCATTTACTGGATGAACATGAAATACTTGAGGAAGGATTGTAACTTCTATGATATAATTTCATTACATTTTATTCACCTTTTTTGCAGTGACTTTCATAGTTGTTTGTAAAAACAAATTTGCTAATGAAAATTTCACTTTCAGATACTTATAAATAGTTGAGACCTTAATTATAATCTATGTGAATTAATGTTGAATTTTCATTGACAATTTAAATTATAGGTCCTTTTTGTCACAATGTCCTACTTTCCTCCGTAAAATTCATACATTTTGATTGGGTCAACTTATTTAAACGTCATTACAATTAGATATTTTGTTAATATACCACATTATTGTTTTATACAAAGGCCAATCTTTCATAGATGTACTCGAAATCTATCCTGGAATTACCTACTTATAATGATTCATACAAAGAAGCCTTAAAGCCACTCAGCTGAAATGTTGGTTTCCCAGATAATTTTCTGATCTTTTATTTTACCCATTTTAAAACCCAGTCACGTTGGTTTATATTTTCTCATTAAGGATCCATAATCTTCTCACGGCTACTAACTTCTTTGGAGGATTCAACAAATTGTTACGGCATCATATTCGTGTTTTATCGTGTTTCTTGTTACAAGTCAGGTTGAGAGTTTATTACATGGAACGGATTCCGGAATTCACATTTCTGCTTTATAGTTTAACTTTCCCCTTCTGAAATTGCTTCACTCAGATGTTGAAAGCACCTAACTACTTTCTCAACAAGCACTGCAAATAATAGAGGAAGAAGTTGCACGAACAATGATACAAAAAGTTGGTTCATGCGCGAAGCAAGGCGCAGAATCCCATGCTGATTCTTCTCAAGTCTAAAAGTCTCGCTTAGAGATCGTTTACTATACAAATACCCAAGGCACGCATTCTGTAGCAGGCGATGGTGGCAACTCAAACATTCATATCTCACAATCCGCAACATTGTGAACAGTGTTTTAGTCAACTTTCACTGGAGCGGAGCGGTTATGAGGACGTCTTGGGATTTCACGTCAAATACTAGAACGTGTTTCACTTTTAAAAACATTTGTAATTGAGTTGAGGAAGGATATACACGAGATGCTTTATTTCTACGTCATGCTACTGGGCACGGAGTTACTTTATAGTCTTTACATGCATACTCTAAGAAAGATGGGATCCAACTGTTTTACAACGAAATGAAATAAGAAACGCTTAAACTTGACAAATGAAGAGCATCCATGAAAACAACACTAATACCTGAATTACTATGAACTCATGACGGAATGCAACGAAGTTGCGGAATGCTACTAAATGCCTAATTAAAATGCATTTAACATAACAGGAATGGCTCTTGTTTGGTAGTCGTTTTTAATTACTTAATGCTACTGCTTCACACCAGTTGTTCTAATTGCCATTTAATAACAAACTTAATGTAACGGGAAGGAAACATTTAATACTACCATACTCTTAAATTAGTCGCATTACTTTAAGACACGTCACTCAGCCTAAATAGCTCTTAAATACCTGCGTTAGACTTTCACGTTACGTTGCATTAAGTCATCATAGTTGTGATAAACTTGACTTAACGTAACGGGATGTAACGTGAGGTAGAAATGCTGCTACACCAAAGGTCTAATTAAGGTGCACTTTACATAACGGGAATTACTCTAGATTGGTTGTTGTTTTATTACTTCATGCTATTGGTTCTAATTACCATCTGACATCACACGTAACGTAATGCGAAGGAATAGTTTGACATTGACAAACTCTCGCAAGTTAAGTCAACCCTAAATAACTGCATTTAATGTCATGTGAATGTTGCGTTACGTTAACACTTTTTTGTTATGTTACGTTACGTTAAGTTCTTCGTAATCCCAGCTTAATTCATTCATACATATAGGTCTCACTATGTTTTCACCGCAAGTGGCTGCAGCAGGTTTTCGTCCTTGCTTTTATTCATAAGTTATTTCTGAAACGGGAGGATTACACAAAATCATAAAACAAGACCCTTTGAAGATCCCCTCTTAATTTGTGCACGATTAAACTTAAATTCCCTTACATGCGCGAATATTAAATACCTCTTCCTTTTGTTTAATCAACTTAATGTGAAATCAGACCATTATCTATGTACCTGAATCAGGTAGCAAGTACGTATGGTTTGGAAGTACTCGTATTTTTCACCTTGTTAGGATTTTCCGGAAGGCCACTTATAAATTACACAGTTGAGCTGCTTGTAGCGCAAATATGCTAGGCATGTCATATGGTAGACCACCCATAGACCATGTTCCGATTCATTAACACTTTCTTTTGGAATCAAAAGACTTACTTACACTCATAATGTTAGTGTGTGTAAGGAATTTGTTAGTTGTCAAGTTACTTCCATGGTACCATATGATCCGACAATTGGAGATACATAAGTACTGTAGTAGTTCAAACTTGCATGAGTCAAAGCACACGGTGATAATTATTTATGTGGTGTCTCTTGACCGGCGGTCTCATAAATCTATGTTGTTTTTATACTCACAAACTACTTCTTAACATTTTACACTACCTTTGTTCGCATTAATTAATGTTACATACCTGTAAACTGTCTATATCCATTAAGAATCTTGGTCTTCCACCACTTGGCAAGGTTGGCAGCCATGTGAGGAGGAAGAAAAGGTACGAAAGGCACTATTGCTACTACACACTACACATGTTGGTCAGCTAGAGCACCCAGTTCGCCGGGGGTCCGACATCGTCCCCCGAACAAACATCACTACTATTCTAGCTCTCCCAAATGAGTGGCAACGCTGCCACTGGTTCTTTCCAGTTTATCTAAATATATTTGCCGCTTTAGCACACTTTGCTTTTGCATACAAATTCAATTTGACAGTTCACTTCACTTGGCGAGATGAGCATCACACAAGAAACACGTGGTGGACACAGCACACAAACACTTGACACACGCCTCTGCTCGTACAACTGCGCCACATCTAAACCCACTGTCCTCTTCTCTGTGACTGAACTGAACTTTGCTGGCTGGCCTAGCTATTATGTGGCGGCCCCTTCTGACGGGCACAGCTAGTTCTCTGTCTCTCTCTATACTTGTTCCTTTGGCGGACCTGACAACTCGCGCGGCGGCCCGCACTAAAGGGATCTCGGAGCGGGGGGGAGGGGAGGGAAACAAGAAAAAAGAGTCGTGGAAGGGGGAGTCAAGAAAAGGAGAAAAAAATAGAAAGGAAGAAAAGAAGAGAAAAGACCGCTTCGACAATGTTGCCAGGTGTACCCATACGTATACGTAATATATCGCGTTTATATCTCGTAACCACATGCGCACTCATCTTGATATGCAAATTTATTTTAATGTTTTTGAGATACTTGAAGATTTATATATTTGTGTTACCATTATGCGGCGTCAGGAAACTCCCAGTAGTACTAGTACTGCGCTCTACATATAACTTCCACGTGTATGCTTCAGATGTTTCTCTTTAATTTGCTTTCTGGTACATTCTCCTCTGTGAAACAACCATTAAATGCGTGGAGTTGCGCATCTGAGAGCAGAAGTGTAAACTGTGCCAAGGAATTCTCTAACTGAACGATCTGTTGAGACAGAGATATCTGGATTGTACTACCAGGTTACTCGTAAGCTTTACCTCCAATATTGGCTTAGCGCCAAATTCTGGAAATGTGCACTGCCTATATTATCCTATAAGAAGTACTACAGCAATGATGAATGAAAGAATGAGCCCGAGATCCGAAGAGCTGAAAGTTCAGTATAAATGAGAAGTAATCAAAACCCTTATGCAGGCAACAGTGGCGGGTCAGTGAAGTTGATTTATTGCTAGCTGAAATACACAGCGTTTCCCGTGGCTTAACGATTTTATTCCTACAACTTTTAGATTTAAGTTAAACAAAATAAATAAAAACATCGGGAAACACTATGCCAAAACACTGTTGAACAACTCCAAATACCACAGAAAGGAAAGCAAGTAGAGAAAGTTATGTGAATGTAAGACGTTGATGACCGTGTGAATGTAATGCGTTGCATTTCAATTTCAAACATATGGAAAATTAAACATATTGCTTGTAGAAGAGGTAGCAGAGAAATAACTGTGATTGTTTCATAAAAGGAAAGTGTGTAGAGAAAATCCTGTGAATGTAATGCATTGACTTTCTATTTCAATCATAGAGAACTGTACGAATTGTACGTTGAAGGGCGAATAGAGAAAGAAATGTCATGGTTTTTTGTAAACGAAAAGTGAGTAGAGAAAGCCGCGTGAATGTAATATGTGGCATTTCTATTTGTTACAGAAAATCCTATAAACTGTATGTTGAAGGGCGAGTAGGGTAGGATATGCGTGTGTATTACATAAAAGAAAAGCGAGTAGAGGAAACCATGTAAATGTTAGTTGCATAGTATAATGGATAGCATATAAGCTTTCTCATTAATAAAATAGGGATCCATGCCGAATTTCGAGGTGATCGGTCGAGCGGTTTGTCAGCCCATAGATGACATATGGGAAAGACCGCTTGGAGGACAAGTCACTAGTGATGTGTTGGAATCCCCCCAAAACGTTGTTTACCTCTCTATTCCCTTTAACCAAAATCGATGCGTTTTGTTCCGGCCATCTTCCTCTACAGCAGTGTCACTAAACCCGTAGAATCGCGAACGGACTTGACGGAGTCCAAAATACTCTCTGTAATGAAAACATTCGTTCTACTAAATGTATATGCAGTGAGAAACAAACGTTTGACAAAAGTGAAATTCGAACTCAAGCCCTCTAGATCAAAAGACAAACATGACCAAGTACTTGTCAAACTTCTAAACCAGTTATGCATACAGGATGCTTCAAGATGTTACTGAAAAACTTGAGGAACAAAAAGAGTAGACAGAATAGGGTAACTTTCGACTGGGAACCCATGTTCCCAAATACAATCCTGGGGATGGGGATTTTTCCCCCTCTGGAAGGTCTGGTACGGGGTGCACTCAGCCTCGTTAGCTCCCGAGGGGACCAATTGAGGAGCTACTTGATGGAGAAGTAGTGGCCCCAGGTCGAGAAGGCCGTGTAACTGGCCGGGAGGGTTCGGGGCGCTGACCACGTCCCACCCTCCAGTACTGCACCCCACCAATGGCGCCTGTAGCGGGCAGAGGCTGGGCGGCAAGCCTTGGCTGTTGCGCTGGGTTATAATTCAGAAGAGAAAAAGTTTAAGAAAAACACCTTTTGAGGATGAAAAGCTAAGATTCGGGGACATTTTTGCATTCAGAATATATTCGTTATTTTTATTTGATTGTAAACGGCTTTACCGATTTCAAATACAATATCTAAAGTTCTAAACAATGATGGGGGACGATTGCTCGATGTGTCTGCCTATCTTTACTCTCACTCATTTATTCATTCACTCATATTACGGGAAACCGTTGCATAAAATTTGGGCAAGCCCTTGTTAGGTCAGAAATTAAGAGCTCATTAAAACATACAACTGTTTGTCGACACTGCTGATTTAACCAATTCCAACACTCGTTTTTGTACATTTATGTTTCCCAAGACTTAAGTATACATATGTATATCATATTTTGAAGTGTTAAGTGTAACTACTTATTGTTTCTCTCGAGTTCTTGAGTAGTCGATGGGCGTGCGAGGAAAAGGAAGCACCAGTCCAATAAAGTGATCGATCGGTAACACAAACTTCAATATGGCTAGCATTTAACGCTACAACAAAATACGATTGCGGTAAAGTTACGCCCATCGACTATAGCTGCATTACTCATTCATCTGGTGTTAAATATCGAGAGGCTATTGTTAACAATGGTAGTAATCTCAGTTTAACCTGGGTAAATACGATTTGGTGCGATTTTGCACAGTTACCCGTCGGTGCGGATGCTGCTGTAACTTCCGTAGGAACCACTACAAAACTGTGACCTCTAAACTGTGTTTAAACGCAACTTAAGCTGATTTCTCCTATGGATTATAAGAATTTCAGCAACACGAGTTTCGTAAGGAACACGTTCTGCCAGCAATTTTGAGTAACAGTAGAGGCAAAAACTGCGAATAAATATTTTCCTCCCCAAATGTTTAGAGGCACCATTCCACTCATACGTGGCTTGGTTGAAATCAACCAATCATGTGCACAACAATTTCAAATTTCAACCTTCGTTAGCGAGAAATTTATCAGATTTCATTATCACCTGCTCTGCTTTTCTTATGTTATGATCAGGTTAGGGAATCTAGCTCCATTGTGCTAACAGATGCGCAACAGCTTACATAATTTGACGCAACAGAGCCGCTAGTCAAATGTTAAAAATGGCTGACTCTCGCTTCGGTGAATCATCTAATGCTGAAATAGATGAAATAATTCGAAGAGGGAAACTTCAGAACACAGAATACAACAAGAAATATGTTTGGAATCAGTTTGATAAATTTTGTACTGAACCAAATTAGGAATTAACAGCAGATGCTCCAACCTCTGACATTACCAACATCTTAAACGATTGAAACATCAATATGAGAATCTTGTAGGCCGTGCCAATGGACGCCGACGTATGCATGCCTGCTACATGTCTCTTTTAAGAGATTAGCAATTACAAAAGAGCATTAAAACGTTTCGTAGGCTGTATCATCCTTTATTCGTGAAATAGTCTTAATAAATGCGACTCGTTATAAATCACTTGTGGCAATACCTATAACTAGGGGCCGAATCTTCATACTGGGAACGAAAAGTTGCGGAGTTTGGACTATAGCAAGTGGTAGGGGGTCATCTGCCACATGATCACAATACGGCGCACGAACATTGTAGATAACGCTGTTGCATAAGTTACATTGAATGCTGACATCATTTACATAACATATTCATTCCCAAATTCTTTGTGGAACGTATTCGAGAGACAGTATGCAGTGTGTTTTGTACTGTCACTGTACTGGGGCAATGACGTCACGCTCTGCCCGTGTGGCAGGTAAATTGTGACCGCCTCATTTCGCGATAGCTGTATACAGCTCCGAAGCGTGCTTATGGCTTTTGAAAAGTTTCATCTTAGTTATCATAATGCATTAAATGTCTGTCACTCTGGCATGGCTGTCAGAGCTGCAGATTAGCTTGCAAAGAGACCCAGGTTCGATTATTATCGGTCAGAGAGTTTTCTAGTGGTACAAACGCCTGCAACTAATATTTCACTCATTCTTGATTGCTTTTAACAGGTTAATGAATACTATAACAATTATTAGTTCATTTCCTTCCCTTCCTTAGTTCATTCCGTTGCCATCTTCTAGGTTCGGCGGTTAGGACATATGCGGGTAGATGGTGTAGAAGCTTGCGCTGTGTAAACCTTCTTCCTTGGTCCCGCTTAAACAGCTGCGTGTCGGTGCACAGGCCGCTAGGATCGCTTCGTCGCCCTCTCGGGAGTGGTGAGCTTCGGTCGTGTACCGGATGGCTATCTGTAGAAGTATTAGGGACCTGTGCGCGTCTCTGTGGCCTTGCTTTGTCCCCGCTCTCTGCTGGCCTGTAGCTTCTTTTCGTCTCATCTCTTCCCCTAGGGAAATGGTAGCCAACAATGGGTCCGTGCCTCTAAGCGGTGTTCCCCTCTGTTACATTCACCCCGTACCTCGTACGTGAACTCTGAACTTAATAGGTAATCATAAACTCGCTGTTCAGAAGTTGGATTTCTTTATTTTGATAAATTTAAAAGCATGTATATGAAGTGTGCAAAGTTTATTTTCAGAAAAATCAGCATATGCATTTCATTTGACTTCCATATAGCTGAAGCATAGACATGGTATTTTAATGAAAATCTTTAGGGCTATTTTTGAGAAAATAAGAAATGATGTTTTTTTTTAATGTAAAGGGTAGTCTGGGGTGAGGGATTCTCTTGAAAATTTTCGTGTTGCATCCTTGGAAGATGCTGAACTTAAATACTAATTTCGTTTTTGAGATAAAAGAGAGGCGCCTTTTCCCAAACGCCTGCTGCGTTACATTTTCAATTACTTTCTGTACTCAGTCTTCTAGAAGCTATACTTAAAAACGCTTATTGTTCTTATCAATTAACATCAATTTCATTACACATTTCGTTTTAGGTACAAGGTAAAGCTACAGTCGAAAGTTTTAAATTGCATGTTGGCATGTGATGGACTTTAACCTCCATGCTCTTTAAATGACCACAAGAAAAAAGAAATAGCGACCCTGCACCTGGGAAAAGTATTCCGTATTCAAGTCAATATAATAATGGCGGCGCCGTGGCTGAGTGGTTAGACCGCTCGCCTAGGTAGGACCCACATGTGGTATTTGAGGTGGACAAGCGGCGGGTTTTCTCCGGGTTCTCCGGTTTCCCCCGCCATTCACTCCACCAATTGCTCCATTATCATCCTTCCAATCATCTATTTCGCCTGTATTTCATATCATCCTCTTGCTCACTCTCATACCCGGTGTTTGGCTGACCAGCTGCTTCCAGTGTTCACTCTTTCTGGTCCAGAGGTTTCTCTGCTCCCCGACAGGCGTCTGACCCTAGGCACTGGCTTGTAAGTCCTACATAAGGGGAGGGTAATCAGGGAAAGAAGAAAGAAAGAAAAACCAATATAAAGACTCTCCCGGAAATGCTTATCGCTACAAAAAATTGTATTTGCTATAAATTGCGCAGATACTGTATATACCTTTTCTTGTATAGTACGTACGCCTTTGTCCACCTCTTATGGTTTACCAACTATGCAAAAGTCATTGTATTCAGTGTTGCCAGGTTATTGGTAGAGAAAATCCCCCTAAAGGCCTTCAAAATTCCTCAAAATTAAAATTAATCCCTTTCTCTTCATAAAACCTAACTTCAAAACACATGTTGGTATGAGATATTCCACACTTTTGAAAATATACAAAATAAATGTAAAAATAATTCGGTATTCACTTTAGAAATGTGGTATTTCCTCATGCCCCTATTGCGTTTGTCTAATCACTGTCTTCGTCACCGTCCTCTGCAACCAGCAACTCGGCAATTTTGGTATCCTTTGTGCACTTGTACATATTTTCATAAAGTAAATCCAGCATTGGACTCTCATAACACGCCTGCTTTGAGTCCTTCATGTCCATTTTCACACGCACAAGTGCGGAAACTGGTTGTGAAAATAATCTGTTTCTCTTTTTGGTTTTAATATCGGATACCAGTGACAAAATACACAGCTCGAATAGGACCAAAAAATCGGATTTTTAGTTATTTTTCTTAAATCTGCAAACGAATATTCGGAATTAAAATTTTGGAAGTCCTCAATTTGTTTCCAAAATTCTATGATTGGCAAATTTAAATAAACATTTTTCTTTTCAGGAGTGAAAAAACTAGTTAAAAGACACCATTAATTTTCAACAAGATCTAGGGTGATTTTAGTTTTAAATCTTTAAATTAGTGGTTTTAAAAGTGTACTTGAAAAATACCCCATTCCCTTTCGAGTTGAAAAATACCTACGCCGAGGGAAAAATCCCTCAATCTGGCACCACTGATTGTATTCCATCCAAAAATTCAATATCGCTATTTCACCAGAAATACAAGTTTGGAGGTCCCCTGAATCAAGAGAGAAGAGTAAAAATAATTTTTACAAAATGGTACTTGTGTGTGTGTCTGTGAACTGCATAAATGTTGCCCAAAGTGTTAACATATACTAAACTTGCTATTTAAGTTAAATATTTTCAAAGAGGTGGAGAAAGCATTTCATGAAAATAATTATACTGCATCCTTAGAAGATACTGGACTTAAATATGAAGTTTGGTAACTATTTCTGCTTTTGAGAATTACTGCTCACAATTAATACAACACCTTTTTTTAAAAATACTTTTTAATTTCAGGAACTCATAACGAGTATTTCCATTAAAATCTTTATAGCCTGTTACAGGATGCAATAATAACAATAATAATAATAATAATAATAATAATAATAATAATAATAATAATAATAATAATAATAATAATAATAATAATAATAATAATAATAATAATAATAATAATAATAATAATAATAATAATAATAATAATAATAATAATAATAATAATAATAATAATAATAATAATAATAATAATTTTGTAAGTAAATAGCCCATCAGTAACATTAGCGTGCTTGTGAGTCATTCATTAGCATGTTTGTTGTTCATCCCAGAGATCCTGATTTCGATTACTGACGTGGGATGGGAATATTTCTTTAATTAGACATCCCCCCCCCCCTTTGCACAGTTTGGAAGTGTGAATGTGGGAGAGAATGGAATGTGTGTTTCACAAGAAAGTAAATGTGGATATCTGCATCTAATGTAAAAACCCACTAAGCGATTATTTTTCCAATTAAGGTAACGCATCTATGAAATTTGGCCAAAACCGCTGAAAAATTAAAAAGTTATTTTGTTTTCACAATAAAATACGATGAATGCTAAACTTTAAGAAAACTTACGGGGGTTTATTTCCACTTTACACATTTCAACTCCCAATTAACTGAAGCTATAAATGGATAGGCACATGTTTATTAATACATACACCCGACTTTAAACCTTGTTTTTTCACAAACTATTTTTTACTATTTTTCATGCTCAAAATGCACTACCCGTGCGATTATTTACTAACTTGTTTCAAACTTTTTGTGTTTCCTCTCAAAAATACGTAAAAGAGAATCCCCATATACTTTTTCAAATGAATGCACACAATTCTAGAAAGAAATGCTGAAGAAAGGGCAGAGAAAATCATGCGAGTGCAGTAGATACGTTTTTATACATGTATTGGTACTTCTACAACTGGGGAAAATGCTCCACTCAGGCCTGGTGCAACGGCCGAGCGGTTTCAGCAGAGGGTGAAATGCATTTAGCACTATCTACTTGTCTCCACTATTTTTACCTCTTGGGTGGTTTCTTACTAAGGGCGTTTAACGCTACATTAAACTGTGAGCGCGTGAAAGAGTAGCCCACACCGAACTGCAAAATCACGATACCAAAACATGAAAACAAACTTTATGTGGTATTTTGGGCGAACACTTGCTCTCTTTTGAGAACCATAATCTGTAAGTAGATTAATATTAGAGTCTGTAATTACATTGGATTGATATTGCTTGATGAAGTATTACACTGGGAACTATACCGCAGGCGTTAGCGGGTGTGACTCGCTAACGTGAGGTCGTGGGTTCGATCTCCGCGGCCTACCTGACCCTCGATTTTGTCTGGGCTTTTTCCCAGGTTGCCAGGTGAATGTTGGGTTGGATACTTTCATTCCCCGAATTTCCTCTCCCTCTATTTCACTTCACTGTCATTTCATTCATCCTTTCATCTGCTTGGTTACTTTCAGGGTTGAAAGCGTCAGCGGGAGTTCGGTGTAGCATTTAGTGGGGAATATGCTCTGAATAACTCCATTCCTTGTCGCGAAAGCCGGGTTCCAAGTCGTGTCCCCGATTATGAGGACTCGAACCTCTGAGGGGTCCCTGCAAGCGGGGCGCGAACCGGGGGGGGGAATCGGTGTTATGACTGGTACTGGAGAGATTACAACTGAGAACCTAACCTCTGCTGTATACGCGCTTCTGTGGTTTGGACGTCCTATGTCTCCTCTCAGCTCACCCATTCCTCCCAGAGGCGCCACTTCGGGGCATAGGTACAAAATATCTGTGAGATTGAAAAACCGAAGTACCCCCTCCGGGTCTTCCCTACTCCTACTCCTACTTCATTTGCAGACTAACAATTTTGCATATTAACAGTAGTATGTTTTCAGGTTGGTTAGTAGCTCCAAACAGACGTGGTACACACAAGCCAGTGTTTCCGAAAGCTAAAGCAGACCTTGCAACAACGTATGCCAAGGACTCTCATGAAACCGATAACAAACAGGGATCATTCACGATTCGTGCTTATCCAAATACTCATTATTAGTGATATCTACAACTTACACATTCATAGAGAAAAAATCTGATGTGTTGCACTCACATGACTTTCTCTACTCTTGTACTAACCATTCTTACAAACTCTTATCCCTATATCTTCTTCATGATAGTCGAAGTAAACAATTGCACAAATTATCTTGTTGCTTATTTCCTTGTAGGCTTTGAGCAATAGTCAAATCTTTAAAAACTTTAAGACTAGTTGTCTTTGCACGGCTAGGAGATAAAAAAGTGAATAACGACTTCCATTTCAGAAAAGTTTAAGTATTGCAAAACTCACACAAATAACAAGGAATAACCTCGAAATGGTTCACTCCACAAAAACAGTCATTTGGACATAAAGTGTGTGTTTTAACGAGAACTACATTTTTTGCAGTAAGATTTGGTCTATCTCTCACGGTTTACCAGTTATGCAAAAGTCATCAAGAGTAAACAGGACTACGTGGGCTATAGCAAGGAAATTTAAAATATACGTTTAATTTCCTATAAAAATATCTTAAATATCTTAATCAAACCGTTACAGCCGTTTTCGAGAAAATTAAAACTTTCGAAACTTTTTCCATGCAAAGGTAAACTTTTCATTTTTGAGTTATGCTGTTCACAGACAGACAGACAGACAGACAGACAGACAGACGGGCACACACACACACACACACACACACACACACACACACGCGCGCGCACACACACACAGACACACACACACACACACACACACACACACACACGGAGATCTTTTGCTAAAAATACTTTGTTATTCAGGGGCCTCAAAACATATATTTCCGGTGCAATCTGACATGGAAATTTTGGGTCGAATACAACGCTTCCCTACTTGCTATACGTAATAGAGAAAGTAAAAATAATCAGGTTTTATTTAGCAGATTACTATTGGCTTCAGTGCAATATACACATATTTCAGTTTTAAATCTCTCTTAATGGTACAATTTATAAATTTTGCTACCAGCAGAATTTTGTACAACGGTACCCTATTTTGGACAAATGTTAATCTTGATTTGCGCATTTTGCGATGTTGTTTTATTTTTTATCTTAAACCCTGCTGCTGCTAGGCTTGCAACCAATAGCAGAGGATTGCAACCACGTGTTTTTGTTGATACTAGATTGAACGAAGGCCGGATCCACTATAGGCGCCTAAGGCAATGCCGATGCAATTTAAAGCTTATGATCCATCCACCATTAAAGTGTAGCACAGCAAAACTAATTAGACCTAACCTAGCCCAGAGGAGACAAATGAAAACTGAGGAGTTGAAAAATGAGCATCTCACGCTGTACTTCAGCGCTATCCTACGACACCTTTGCCAATTAGATTGAAATTTCCTGGTTGCGTTCTTCCTAAGTAATAGGGATATTAGATTTTCGTTTGTTTTTGTTCCAGTTATTTGCACATTTTAACATAAGTTGTATTGTCAGCTCTTCCTTAAAAACAATTGCTAATCGACAATTGTGTTCACTCGTTTATGGTGATGTCAATCGTTGGGTTTGTATTACATTTTTACTTTCTCTACTACATTTGGTGAGTAGGGGAAGTACAGTATTCCACCAAAAAACTCGATGTCGAGATTTCACCGGGAATACACGTTTTGAGGCCCCTGAAAGCAAAAAAAAGTATTTTTAGAAATACGTCCTTGTGTGTATGTGTCTGTAATAGCATAACTCAAAAATGAAAAGCCGGTTAGTAACAAAAGTTGGTATTTAAGTTTAAGGGACACTGGGAGTGAAATTTTGATCAAAATTGTCAAAAGGTCGAAAATTGTTTTTTTTTAGCTTAAAATGTTCCTGGAACACCGGTGCATTTGGATCAGCTAACATTTTTCATATCCCCCACTCCATGTGGTCATTACGGCTCTTTCAAATAGCACCCTTCCCTTAACGTACACAGGATGCTCCTATATAAAAGCCTGTTTTTCTCAAAACTACATTTCTGCACATTCAAAAGAAGGTCGCGCCTGAGTTTTGCTTCAAATTCAATGAAAATTTCCAAAAGTATTCATAAATAGCAGCTAAACAAAACTATGATACAATATTGATGTTATCATTAACATGAATTGCAAAAACATTTTTTTTTGTATGAAAAAAAAATCAATATTTATTAAGATTAAATTTTCTTTGTTATTAAAAGATATGTACAGCATAATCAGCAAACATATTTGAAATCTCTCTTCATACAATTGTTACCCATGTTTTAGAGTACCAGTTCTGCCAATATAAATGAATTTTGAAGTCAATAGACGCGAGCTCTATTTTGAAAATGTGCCTATTAAATTCATAAAATAATTTATATATCATAAACGAATCATCCAATTTTAATGAAATTTGGTGTACCTCCTATTCTCATATAAATACAAACACAGTAAAAATTTCAGAAAAATATATAAAAAAATGTGGGACTTTCAAATTTCACTCCCAGTGTCCCTTAACATATTTCTTTCAGTGATTCGACCAACAATTTTAAAGAAAATTCCTCCACCCTAAGCTACCTTTTACATGGAACATCTTTCCAAGATTTTGATTTTCTCGAAAATGGCTCTAACGGTTTTGGTTAGAAGTTTAAGATGTTTTTATGGCAAATGAAATGTACATTTTGAATTTTTTGGCTATAGCCCATGTAGTTTACTCTTGACTTTTACATAACTGGTAAACCGTAACAGATAGGCCAAATTTTAGTATACAAATGTGGATCTTGTTAAAACCCACAATTTATGTCCAAATGCATTTTTTATAGAATTAACCATTTTGGAAAAATCTTTCTTGTTACTTGTGTGAGTTTTCCAATACTGATACTTTTTTCAAATGGAAGGTCGTATTACTCACTTTTTTATCTGTTGTCCGTTCAAAGGGAACGGAATTTCAAAGCTTTAAAAGATTTGACTATCGTTCAAAGCAATAAGATACTTTCTACAAATGTTTATCTCGGCTAACATGAGAAAGTTGGAGGAATGAGAGCTTGTAACAATAGTTGGTACAAGAGTAGAGAAAAACATGTGAGTGCAATACAT
This sequence comes from Tenodera sinensis, assembly GCA_030765045.1. NCBI lineage: Eukaryota > Metazoa > Arthropoda > Insecta > Mantodea > Mantidae > Tenodera > Tenodera sinensis. The sequence continues at coordinate 165,867,202 of CM060965.1, read as the reverse complement.
CAGATTTTCTCTTTGTATAAACACTAAATCTTACTGTCATTCGTACTTTCAGAATCTAGAGAGTACGGGGAATGATACTACATTTCAACCGGGAACCGAACCAGGGATCTCGCATTTTAGCGGCTAGCTAAAAGGCTATAGAATCGATCAACATTACTCGCAGAATTGATTGTAGAGATTCTACCAATAGGTAGTATACAGAAATGCGCTTTCTAATGGAGCTGTTCAACTTGTGATGTTCTGTGGGTTCGCCACTAAGGGGTTTTTATATTTGTTATATAGCATTTTTGCACTTAGCATATATTGAAATGTTTTTAAAGTTAGCTGTTATCTCATTTGTTTCGCTTTTAATTTTTTGGTGGTTAAATCTTCATGTTTTTAACTGAGCAGACAGTAATATCTAACTTGCGGTGGGATATGAAATAAGTGCATGATATTAATGCATAAATGAGTGATATTGCCAAGCATATCACATAGGTTCATCTTCAAAGCATATACTCCTATATGATCAAAGTGTCCGGACAAGCCCTGAAAAGAACGTTTTATGAGTTGAGGATACACATGTCGATGCCTGCGACACACGCACAGCGTCCGCAATGGTAACAAGATTACCTGATAAAACATAATTTACGTTCTGCATAGTTCACGACTTCCAACAATATCAGGTGACTGGACGCAATAAGAAACAACTCAGTGTGGAGGATTTTCACTCTTTTTAAACGTGTCCTGTTCAAACTTTTCTTCTGTCACAACAAAATGGGCACATTGTGGAATATCCAACACTCAAATGTAACACCCTTATCTTATATTTTTACTATCACAGAGATTCAAACATTGAGGAGGTTGTCTCTGACAAACAGGCTATCATCTATGGCCACCATCACAGACATTTTCCTTCTCTACTCTAGAACTCTAGTTTTAGAAGCTTATACCACCATCATCTGGTGTATAGGGCAAGAGACACAAGGACTGCTGAAAAGACACTATAAGGAACGACGAATCACTGCATACCTTGAAGAATTTCAATAGAATACACTGGTTTGGAGAAAGTTGGGTAAACTACATCTGCTGCATGTGAAATTTGAAAGTACCGTCACTTAGGTTATAGCCCAAAATGGTTGAAGGGCGAGTTGTCCTGTGGAGAAACATAACGGTATACTCTTACATATACATTCTATGCGACCACTTGCTGCCCATCATCGAATACCAATAAAGTTATATATACATATGAGCTCCTGCTCACATGCATGGTGTTTGAGGAGGGGGGAGTGCTTACACAACGATTTATTGGTATGGCTCAGAGTTGTGATCTGAATTCTGTATGAACATTTGTGGTATGTCTGGAGACGCAGATTTCGCACCAGTTAACAAATATCCAAATCAAATCTGCTCTCAGGAGACAAAGGCATTTTGTCTCCTGCACGCAAATGAGAGAGTGTAGCCTGTTATTACGGTTAAGAGTAGGCTAAACACATTCCAGAAGCCACTAAAGGAATCCGTGGTCTCGCTAAAAATCTGTCCGAAAATGACTGATAACGTGGTATACATTTTAAAATTACACCGAAATTCTGACTTTCTTCAAAAGTCTAACTCAGACATGGGCACGAGGGGAGAGGTAGGGATTGAACTTGCCTTACTCACCCCCATTCTCTTACCGAGTGACGAAGGTTGTTTTGATACAACAAGCGCAGTGGTGGCTTCGTTCCACCTGTGCGATAATAATTTCTACGCTGTTATTAACTATTTTGTTTATATTAAACATATTTTGCATACAGAATTATTATAGCCACGTACTGTGGTTAAGCAAATTTATACCTAACATTTCTTTATCTTATGCACGCAATATTCTTACGCTGTCTTATAATTAACATACTAAATTGACATACTAAATAAAGACGTAAAGTTCCTCGCTATTTACCTTAAAATATGTATTTTAAAACTGTGATCAACATAATAGTTTGGTTTTAAACTTAATTGTGTTCAAACTTTTAGACACGAAATACAATAGCCTATATTAAATAAACTAATAAGAAACTCAACCTCTAAAAAGTGGAATCATATCGTCCCTTTTATATGTTTACAAATACGAGTATACAGAAAGTACTTTTTAAAATTGTAAATAAGTAGCTTAAGATCACTAAAGTTTTCTTTATGATTATCATAGTGACGTTTTATATTTGCAAATTGAAATCTGCATATTAAGCAGCAAACTTTTCTGTTTTTGTAACTTACAAAACATTCTCTCTGCCACTCTTCTTGAAACAGACGTACCGACGAAGTCATACTCACCATTGAATGTGGCGTATCTGAAGCTCAACAGCAGTGAAAGGAAGGAATGACAGGTGGAGTGAGGCAAGAATGCGTTTCAATGGAGTAGCTCTTTTGAGCCGATTTTGTCCATGCCTGGTCTACCCGGTGATATACAAACATCCACCACCAGTGAGGTAGTAATGCATCAACCCCTTCCTTTGTGGGAATCTTCATCACTTCTACTTTGTATTCGGAGACATTTCAAGGAACTATGTACATTCCACTCTAAGAAAGTTGTTTTGGACTTCAGTCCGATTACTACCGGAACGAATTCTTACACTTTAACCTCCCCTGCCGAGGCTTATGGTTACCTCGTCTAATATTATTTTATTCTACGTTAAATCTCCAGTTTATGAACAGTGTTGTAGTGTTGTGCTCACTAAATTAAACACGAGCTTCTCGAATATAAAGTATTTTTGTGGAAAGTTAGTTAAAATGTTCTATCTCTCGGGAATGCCTTTTATTTTATTATAAAATAAAAAATATTGGGGATGTAGAACAAAAGAGCGTGATGAAGTTTTATTTTATTTACCCTTCAACGTTGACGTTGCTTATCCATCTGATTCAACCATTCGCAGCCCGATTTACAAAGCGAAAAACACTTTCCCAGTTTGCTAATGACACAAACTAGCAATGTTTTCCCATAAACCTAACAATTCTCCCCATCTCCTGCTTCAGCACTTACACCATATGGAGGTTATGGGCAGCAGTTAACTCATAATCACAGATGCAATGCTCAACATTCTGCTAAATAAACTATACTCTCAGTTTTGTCTTTTACAACCTCCAATTCAGTCCCTACCACAGCTGCTACCCGTTATGTTAAAAAATAATGATGTTACGAGCAGGAATAGCTTTGGCATTTACACTGGGAATCAACAATAAATACCACGAACGGCCTGGCTTTCTACAGAATTGTAGTATGAATATTTTACTTGCCACGGAAACAAAATTAGCACCTCACATACATTTTAAATGCCTAAATCCATCGTGCTGACCATCCTAGTGGCAACAAAAACGGGGATCCGCAATTTTTATAAGAAGTCTTTCAATTTATACATTCTTTCCTTGACACCACTCCAAAAATGACAAAGGTATTGAAGTCAGTGACAGAAAATATCTCGGAAATGGCTGACGGATAAAGAAAAGGAAAAAAAAAAAAAAAAAAAAAAAAAAAAAAAAAAAAAAGAAGAAGAAGAACAACAACAACAGAGAGAGAACGAAAGAAGCTTCATTGTTATAAACATGTGACAGTTTTAAAGAAGTCTATTTTCTCTGTTTAGTAAGAATTTGGCTATCTTTATAGTTTACCAATTATACAAAATGCACAAAAGTTTTGCTTTACTTTCAACATGTTTTACATGAAGTACGAATATTTGTTTCTAATATTTAGGTAGGCATAACAATTTGTGTCATCTTTTACTGCTCCCCGGTATTTTACCCACCCTAGACATTTAAAAAATAAATGAATATTAATAATTAGAGAAAACTTCAAAACACAAACGCTCAACTGCTTGTAACTAGTCAACTTTAAATACTTCCAGGAACTGAAATTTAATCAAAGTTAGAAAGTAGGGAACGGAAGTGAAAAAAAGACAATAGTGAAACAGTTTTACCAACAGATTTAATGGATAAAACTATGGATCTTTCTCGAGATATTTTTCGTTATTAATTTCTTTGATTAATGTTTCAACTAGGACACACTTTTTCATTGGGATATAAGCCGAACATTTTGCAAACTTTTAAAAATGGACCGGATCCACAGAGAATAGTAGAGGGTAGAGTTATACAAAGGAGAGGAAACCTCACACTTTTCGACCTACATAGATCCTTTGTGCGTCAACACCCCCGGGAAGAGGAAAGTGATGAAGTGAGGGAACTGCAGGATGCCAGAGGTTCGCAGACAGGCGGACTACAGAGACGCGCGGAAGTCCCTAACAAGTGCTGAAATCTCTTCATCCCGGCGCTAGGCCCTCCAGCAGCCACCATTACTCCGGTCTCCGAGTGTTGTAAACGCATCCCACCACAACGCTACCTAGCGCCGAGAACAGCAGCTACAATGCGCGAGAAGTCCGACACCCCCATGCATCACGTGCCTGAGACCACACCTGGAAGGTGACAAGGAAATGGAATGAAGGGAAATGATTAAAAGGAAATTGTGGTATGAAAGTCAGCACCTAAGCCTTCGCCTAAGTGACGAGGGAAAACCACGAAAAACCCAAGTTAGTGTGCAGCCAATGGGAATCGAACCCACGACCTCCCGAATGCAAGTCGCACATGTCGTCCTGAATAAAAAAGAAAGGACAAGTTTTGCGAAAACGGAAGTCTGGTTACCTTATCACTTGGAGTAAACATTTTTAGCGTCAGTTAATAATATAAGGCAGTCGTATTCAAGCTAGGGTGACCATAATCTGTGGGATACCCAGTGGCTTCTTAGAGGTATGTGAAATTTAAAATGAGGATAATGACATATTTCGTGAATAAAAATGTAAATCATTAAAGTGCACAGGCTTTCACGGCCGGTGTCTGATATGTTAAGAATATCTTCCGGGCTACAAGGCCATGGTCCACTGGGGTCTCTCCCCTCCTTCCTAGATGTTTCATCTGTGACTACGGCAGACATCTTCAGTGGGTCTCCGACTAGATCTCCTCGGTCTCTCGAAGGCAACTGTAGCTCAGAAGATATTCTTAATATAAACAAATGTAAATAATTTTGCAAGAGCTAATCATTTTGTATTGTCATCTATTTCCAAGAATCCCCACGTTTATGACACTGCCGTCCACATCCAACTATGAAATCTTGCAGCTTCGCGCGTAGTTTGGCAAATATTTCATGTAAAGAACTAAACATATATTTTAGGAGGCGAACTCGAGGATGTTTCTATATGGTCAACTCAAAATAGAAAGAAAAACAAGCTTTCACACATATACCGATAAAAACGTGACATAATAAAAGTACTCTTTAGACTACAATTTTTATTTGAAATATAGCTTTATTAATGAAATGAATAAAATTGCTTTGAGATAACATTCCACCAAACTGTAGGTAAAAATTAGTACACTTATAACTAAAATAATTGCAAATGTTCATCTGTTAATGCTGATCTGTATTGAAATGTTACATATTTCATACATGAAAATATCTTTTCAGATAGATACGCACTACCAAATGCTGCGATCAAATGCCAAATATATCATAATTCACCACATTGATCACTCGGAAAAGACAAATTTATTAGATAACTTTCTTGAAATTTGCCTTTTAGCATGCTATCAGCTATCAAATCGAACGTTCATCATTTCCAATTGAAGATTTGGTGAATGTTCAAATGAATTTTGATATATGGAAGTCGCTTCTGTACTTGCACCAATTTCCGGAAAATGTTGGAAATGCTGTTTGAGCTCAGAAAATAGATTGCCTACAAAACTGCGTGGTAATGAAGATTTTACATATTTTCATTTTTAGGCATTATGAAAAATGTGCAGAACAGGTGAACATCATTTGTGATTCAATCAAAGCCAATTGTCGACATGATTTACCACAGTGCCACATATAGCATTGATTTGCCTTATAGTTTCAAGTTAAATCCACGAAGAAAGCCTAAGATATCAGCAACTAAAGCTAATTTCGAAATCCATTTAGTTTCGATAAAAGTGGCTGAGATCAGTTCATCCCACTGAGAAACATTTCAAATTCTACTGCGAGTTTCAATTCCTGTTGTCAGTTGCCGGGAACATGTAAGTTCCACCAGTGCGCCGCAATTTCGTCTCGCAGGGGTTCTTTTACATACCAGTAGATCTACTGACATGGAGCTGTGACTTCTAAGCACACTTAAACCATCGGTCTGGGCCGGGTTTGAACCCACGACTACAGCATTAGTTTATCACTTTTGAGGTACACGCCCGTGCAAGTCAGGGAGTTGAGCTTGCGTTTGTAATAAAAAGTCGCTGTACTGAAAGTGGTTCAGTACGAAGTTCACCGTCGACACAACCGAACATAGATTCATATACTTGCTGTAAATTACCTGCTGATGATTTACACAATGAAGAACGTCAGGCTTTGAACATCTTGCACTTTCACAAGATCTGTAAACATTTCTAATTGAGCTTTTTCCTATTCCACACACATTTTTACCACCATCAGTTGTGGCACATTTTAGCTCACTCATTTCAGACTGTATGTGCTTCATTAACATTTTCCCAACTTCCTTGAAAATGTTCCTGTCTGAAGTTTTATGCAGACCATTCATAGAAACTAGTCCTTTAGTCACTTGGAAGTCAGCTCTGATTCCTGCACAGACTCGAGCACTGTCTGTAATGTCTTTGGACTCAGTAAGAGTCGAGCAAAACCACTCGAAATCATTTAATTGGTTACTGATGTTGCTTCCAGTATCTTCAACTGTTCGAGAAAACTCTCCTCTCGAAAATTCATTTTCTTCAGTTGCTACAATAAAACATTATTTAATAACGGGTTCTTTGGTCAACAAGTTAGCTATTCGTAAGCTTACTTTATCTGCACTCTCGTTTTATTGTTTCATTTTGTGAAGACACTGTGTTGTAATGAAAGTTTAAAGTTTCTAATTTGTATGATCACTTCTTCACCGTGAGTTGGGAATATTGCATCGAAAGCTGTCTATTAGGGCCGACGTGTTTTAGTATAGTTATGTGGTCATTGTATCACAATGCTTTGCCTCTAATTCTCGCTGCTCTCTGCCTCAAAAGAAGAGAAGAAAATGTTGTAGAAGAGTAACACACGTGGCACTGGTAAGACAGTCCAATTATAACTGCGTGTCATCTCAGGAAAGGCCACGAAGGAACGTGCGAATGTGAAGCCAAGGTCCGTTGTTATGAGGTTGAGGGGGGCGGTGGAGAGGCGAGCGTTGACCCTTACGAAGGGAGCGCCACCCACTTGAAGTCGGCACCAAGAAGAATGTCTGTCTTCCTGTGGGACTAAGGCCCTTTGAGTGTGGCCTTGGCTGGATCTCCTACCTCTAACTACTACAGGCGTCATGAGCGGGGCCCAGTGCAAGAGAGTGGGACGTGATCAGCGCCCCGAGCCCTCCCGGCCAGTATATGCAGTCCTCGTAACCGGAGTTGATCATACAGAGGAGCCAGGATGGGTGATCAGCCCGAAGCGATGAAGTAGATATGAAATGATGGCGAAAGATGACAGGAAAGGTGATGATGGAGTAACTGGTGGAATTATGGCGGGGGAAACCGGAGAACCCGGAGAAAACCCACCCCTGCGGCAGTGTGTCCACACACGTCCAACATGCGGATGCCTGGGATCGAACCCGGGTCGCTTTGATGAGAGCCAAGTGGTCTAATCGTTCGGCCACGGCGCGGCCACTAAGTAGAAAAAGGTAGAAATGTCCCAACCATCAACAGGTGCTGAAATATTAATTTCATATAATTTTCGCGTTTCGTTAAATGTATGCTGCTTTCACTTTTTAATGTGGATCCATTATTAGTAAGCAGGCCATAGAAAGAGTATTGACGGGCCGTATCTGACCCGCGGATTGTAGTTTCTGATCTGTGTTCTAAATCATTATATTCTTCAGCAAGTAGCAAAGTGGAAATAAATCGGTCACCAATCTTAACACACCTTTATCCATTTCTTTTTACTTTCTCTACTACGAATAAGTAGGGGGAAGTATCATATTACACTAAAAAGTTCCATACCTAGATTTCACTGGAAATACATGTTTTGAGATCCCTGAATAAAAAAAGCATTTTTTTTAGTAAAAGGTGTGTGTCTGTCTGTCTCTGTGTGTGTGTGTCTGTGTGTGTGCGTCTGTGTGTGTGCGTCTGCGTGTGCGTGTGTGCGTGTGTGCGTATGTGCGTGTGTGCGTGTGTGCGTGTGTGTGTGTGTGTGTGTGTGTGTGTGTGTGTGTGTGTGTGTGTGTGTGTGTGAACAACGTAACTCAAAAACGAAAAGTCGACTAAATACCTATTTGGTATTGAAGTTCAGCAGTGTACTCATAAGACCTCTTGATTCTGGGCAGCTTTTGCATAACTGGTAAACCATAATAGAAAGTAAAAATATAACTGCACAAAAAATGTAGATCTCGTTAAAACATACAATTCATGTCATTTGTTTTTCTTTCTTTTGTGGAGTGAATAATTTCCTAAATATTCCTTGTTTGTTTGAATGTTACAATAGATAACTAGTATACTTTTCTCACATAGTTATTAGTTATCTTGGCCATGCAAAGAGAACGGAATTTTCAAGCCGTTATATAGCGACCAGCTCTTAAAAGATTTAAAGCCAAGTATATTAATATATTTCCCTTGCATCTACAAGAAAAATCAGGAATTTCTGCAAATGTTTATTTCAATTAACATGAAGTTGACAGAGGAATGGAATACATTTTTGTAGGAATAATTTGTGCAAGAGTAGAGAATGTAATCTGAGTGCAACTTATCAGACTTTTCAGACCTTTAATGCCTCTTCTAAAAGGATTTTGCATGAAAATGGAGGTAAATAGCATCCTTGGTGATTAAGTGTTTGGTAATTTCATGTTCATCAGATAACTTCCTTACAGTTTTGTTGAAGAGGTTCTATGCACATTTTGTGTTTCCATAATTATAATGTCTACCTTTTCGTTTCATACGCTTTTTCTAAATGTATAAATAGTACATGGCAAGGTAATTCTTAATTAAACACTAAGACATTTTCAAGTACGTGGTTTAAGCAAAACAAAATTGTTTATAATGGTTATAAGTGCTCTGAACATAATGATTTGAATTCCATGTGCTCCTCTAAAAGTTCGTTCAGTATTCTATCATAGATATAATCAATAGGATTTGCAAAAGTACAATACGTTTTAATCATTTTATGTTTGTTGAAATGTGTATTACTAAAGGCCGGAGGGATGTGCGCTCGTATGCGATGCAGGTTAGCTGGACGCAGAGTATGAATGACGTCAGAAGTACAGCACGGTCATCAAATGTGAAACTTCTGCCACTAGAAGCAAAAGTCGAAAACAACGTAACGTAGTACTCTGCGAACTAGTGAAGCATTGCCTTGCAAGTGTATACCGACGCAAGGTCAAGGTGTAGTATATCGCGAGTGTTTTGTTTCTTGTTGCAGTGAGCTGCAGACCTGGAGTGATAGTGCCCTTTAATGTTATATGATGCTTGTGGGTTGTGCTGCAGTGAGGCGGTTTTCATACAGTTGTTTACATGGGCGAGCGATAAAAGTAAAGTCCATGTGCAGTATACCTATGGAAAAACGCACACGTCTCCGGCCTTTAGTTATTACAATCCATTTTTCTGGTATTTCATCTCCGTGATTTCTCCGTAACTATTGGCGTTCTAGCTTTTCAAGCAGAATTGCTTCACTATTGTCTTAGGGTGTATATATATAATTTTATCTTTCTTATCTTCATATTCCAAGATATTCTTCCGGTTTTCTACTAGAGGTTTCGGTCGCTAAGTATGCATCGGTACGATACTGTATATGTCATAGAAGACAGTACACTTTCAACTGATCCTATTTAGTTAAAAATGTCTACTGCTTCCCTTATTGTGGGTTTCCACGGTTGACAAAGTATGATACATAGTAGAGATGAAGTTCTAAAAGAAATTAGAAACTTGAAGTTGTGAACATATTAGGTAAGGCATGTAAAGGAACGTGTTAGGGAGGGGTCCCCGCAACCGGGGCAGAGCACCGAAGGGACCGGACTTAGCTGAGAAACGACAGGAATACATCTGCACCGCTCCGCCGCAACACACCGAACACCGTCGCCTGGTCCTTCAACATTGAAACAAACGATGGTGAAGGAAATGTTGGGAATAGAAATAAGGGACAGTAAAGTTGTAGTAGAAGAGGATACGACCCAAACTTTGCCTACCGATATGGGGAAACAACGAAACACCCAAGATCAGAGTGGGTGGTCACCAGGAATCGAACGCGAGGTCTATCGAATGCAAACCCTACCTATTAACGTAGAGTTATCTCAGTCAGTTGTGAACATATTAAAATAATGTGAAGAAGAAAATTCTGCTTGACGCCATTTTAGTTATATGAGTAAACATTTAACCTCGGTACCTATAAGATAAACCCATTTCAATTCCTATGCAAGTGGTATCTTAAAATGACCAATGATCCACGAATTACTCTGTCTATATGCTTGTCGGGAGACCAAAGGTTTTCCTTGTTCCAACGAAAAATGTAGGAATTTTATAAAAAGAAAGCTAATTAATTAATACTGCGTCACGCGGAAAGGTAGATAATTGCTGTTTAATTAATTAGGAAACTTCAGAGGCTTATTTCTCATCAGAGATTACACAACGAATTGAAAAATAGGCTTGAAATTATAGATGCAATTAAGAAATAAAATATCCGTTTATGTAGGTACAAAAAGACAAGTTAAATGTTTTCTTAGAATGCTTTATATTTCGTTACTGTCATACGAATAATGTCTTTAGGTAAATATATAAATTCCAGTAAAATATATTATTAAATAAGCGATGTCTATTAATTTTATTGGTGTATAAAGGGAATGTAGCAGATCCATTTTTAGTCAGTAACTGGTTTTCTGTTCTCTTGTTTTTATTTTTATTTCATGCATTTTATTTACTTATTTAATTTAAGATTTTATGAAGTAATTTTAACAAAGTAATGCTGCGATAATTGTGCTATTCCCAGAATTTCGACATCGGTGACCTAAAAATTTGGTAAATTATTTTACACCCCCTAATTTTCAAGCTTGGCCCGAGCCCGCGCAGACCACTACCGTAGAAGTCTACAGGCCGCAAGCAGAGGTCACACAGAAGCGCGGAAGTCCCTAACACAGACCACGGAAACAGCACTCGCATAAGACATTCTCCTACTTCCTCTCCCTTCGTGACCATGTAAGTGGGAAGCCGGGGGAAACCAAAGGGAAAACCGGTTCCACCTAATGCATGTGTGTTAAGAGCTACTGCAGTTAGGGGAGCAGAACTAATCTGTTCAGGACTTCGGAGTAATGTACCCCAGGCCTGCTGTAACAGTTCTAGGGTCGTAGACTCGCTTGGGGAGGATGATAGGCCCGTGGACAAAGCAGCTCCCTAGTGTCCACAAAGAGCACTGTTCCTTTTGAACAAGCGTCCACGCCATCTGTCCGGCACTACCATATACCACGAAGCATATACAGATTCCGTTGTAAAATATTTATGTAACTAGTGTATAATCTGACACAGGTGAACGTTACGGGTGTCACAATGAAAATATTATACACGTCTTACATACGCCTTATGCAATTTCAGCATTAAAATACGTAAACATTATTAATATATTTGCTAAATGAAGCTTAAAACATTTCAGAGATCACAGATGTATGACGTAATATGGTTGCCCAACGGATGTTATTTCATTTGTTTCAACACATATAGAAGAAAATGGAAGGTAATGATAGAACTATTGAAAATATGGATTGTAGGTATTCCGTTTGACATTTTGAACGAAGCCAAGAGTGTTGAGAGTTTATTTATTAAAATGCATGTTGTAGTTGGCTTTGGTTTTAAAATTGATTTAATGAGAAGATTCTTGTGTTTGAATGTTGCTGCATTTGCAAGAGTAGTTTCAGATTTTCTTACAGGCACATTGGAGAACATTGTATTGTTGTGGTGATGACGTCATTGCTGACTTGTTGCCACGGTAATTATGTAATTTATTTTCTGGCACTGGGGCCAGAAAAAGGGTAGTTTAGTATGATTTATGCCATCATAATAAGCCGTTTTAATGCTGGGATTGCATAAAAGTATTTTCACTTTCTCTACTACGTATGGTAAGTAGAGGAAGTATTGTATTCCATCCAAAATTTTTATGTCGAGATTTGTTCGAAAATAAATGTTTTGAAGCCCCCTGAATAAAAAACAGTTTTTTGTGTCTGTGTCTGTCAGAGTGTGTGTGTGTGTCAGTGTATGTGTGTGTGTGTGTGTGTGTGTGTGTGTGTGTGTGTGTGTGTTGGTGTGTGTGTGTCATAATCCAAAAATGAAAAATCGGTTAAAAACCAAAGTTGGTATTTAAGTTTAATTTATTTTAAGGATGTGACACAAAAAATTGAAGAACATTTCTCCACTCTAAACTACCCTTTACTCTGGACAACTTTTACATAACTGGTAAACCGTAAGAGATAGACCAAATCTTAATCTACAAAAAACGCAGATCTTGCTAAACACACACAATTTATGTTCAAATAAATTCGTTGTAGAGTGAACCATTTCGGAGATATTCCTTGTTATTTGTGTGAGTATTGGAAAACGAACTTTCGTTAATAGAACATCATTATTCATTTTTTGTATGTTAGCCGTGCAAAGAGAATGGAATCTCAAAGCTTTAAAATATCTAACTATCACTCAAGGCCTACTGTATTCCCATATTCCCCTTGCACCTACAAGGAAATAAGCAATAAGATAATTTCTGCAAATGTTTATCTGTATTAACATGAAGAAGATATAGGAATAAGAGTTTGTAAGAACAGTTAGTACCAGAGTAGAGAAAGTCATGTGAGTGCAACACATAATATATGCATATTACTTTGCACCCACGTGCACTAGTGTGTGTAACAGACGACACTATCACCTTTCCCCTCATGTATTGGCCATATTACCTTCAAAACAATTAACAGGCAGAAGAGTGGCTTACCAGCAGATTTTGCTTCAATAAGTCTACGTTTCTTATTAAAACGAGTACTGAGAAATTTATTAAGAACATAATATCGAAGTAAATGCACTCGAACGAACACATGCCAGTTTTGTTACTTGCGCTAGATTCACAGCCATCATTGCTAGCATTTGTTTTAAGAACGAGAACCCCATTTCTAATAACAATGTATGGAAGCTCTTCTAAAATTTCACTGTTTAGAGCCTTAACACTTTAAGTCAGCGGCTCATTGTCTCTCCCCTCAAAAAAACTTAGCACTTAAAACGAATTGCACACTTAAGGAAGTCGTCCACTTTTCCCATAAGTGCTTTGGATCTCCTCTTTTGCGCAGTGTTTTAACACCACCAGTTCCTCTAAGTTCTTTGCAAACTTGAGCACCCGCTTTTATACGCCGATGTAATTTGCCGTTATTTTAAGCAATTCGTGTACCAGAATATCCGGATTATGCTTCTTTAAATTATGAAACACATTTAAAATAGTGTTTCCGTCACTTTTTAAATAGTTTAGTTTACTTAAGGGTGCTTTTTATAACCATGACCAATCAGCTTTGCCACTGTCGAATTTACACCAGCCCAACCACAAGCTTGCTAGGTGACGCAGTGGCCGAGTGGTTAGATCGCTCGCCTACCAACTTAGCGGCCCGGGTTCGATCCCAGGGACCCTCATGTGGTATTAGTGGTGGACGAAGCGGCGGGTTTTCTCCGTGTTCTCCTGTTTCCCCCACCACTCATTACACCAATTGCTCCATCATCACCTTTCCATTCATCGATTTCGCCTGCATTTCATATCATCCTCTTCCTTACTCTCATACCTGGTGCTTGGCTGACCACCCGCTTCCAGGTCTTCACTCTGTCCGGTCCATAGGTTCAACTTCTCCCCGACAGGTGTCTGACCCTAGGTACTGGCTTGTAAGTCCTACATAAAGATCGGGTAATCAGGTAAAGAAAGAAATACGTAAGCTTGCCGCCATGTTTCTCACTGATATTCCGTTTGTTTTTCTCCCGCCGCAGTACTGATTTATTTCTTCTGAAGGATATACAGCGTGTTTAAAAATGAAAGAGCAGGTTCCAGTTTTATATTACGGAAAAACTGTCAAGCATAGAAACATATTGCGCATGTCACTGGATAGAGGAAGGTTCAAAGTTTGATCGCAGCTGCGCTGTTGTTTGTTTACAGCAACATGGCTGCTACACCACAGGAAAGAGCATTTTGTGTGTTGGAATTTGCAGGACCTCAGTCCATTGTCGAAGTGCAACATACGTTCAGCTGTTAGTTCAACAAACAGGTGCCTCGTCACAAGCAGATTTATGACTGGCGTAACAAAATTGTGGAAGTTGATGCGTTACAAACAGATAAGCACGGAAATGTACATACGGAGCCCTCAGATATTCGTAAGATGGGCAAGCCAGCAACTTCAAGTTCCTCAAACAACGGCATGGCGTGTTCTTTAAAGACGCCTGCATATGAAGCGTTAGCAGTTAGTGCATAAACTGCGTCCCTGCGGCTACAACAGAAGATACGAATTTTGCACTTCAATTCTTCAGGATATGAAAATGACGAGCTTTCGAAACGACTCATCATTTCAGAGGAATCGACGTTTCATCTCTCGGGTAAAGTTAATCGTCATAATGTGAAAATTTGGGGGACACAAAAATCGTCGAACACGAACGAAACACCAAAAGTGTATGTGTTTTGTACCATTTCTGTTAACCAGGTTTATGAACAATTCTTTTTTGAAGAGGAAACTATCACAGGAATGTCATACCTAGACATGCTGGAAAATTGGTTGTTTCCACTCCCATCTCACTTTTACCTTGAAGTGCGGAGTTACCTGAACGACGCCATCCCACACCACTGAATTGGAAGAGGTAATCAACATCTTGTTCATTGTTTTTGGCCTCCAAGATCCCCAGATATTACTCCTTGCGATTTTTATCTGTGGAGATACATAAAAGACAAAGTGTTTGTCCCAACTATTGTTTGTCTCTGCAAGATCTGAGGAATCAAATTGTTGCAGCTGTCAATTCAATAAACAGGGAACATTTACTATGTGTATGGAATGAAATGGAGTACCGCCTCAATGTTTCTCGTGCAATGAAACATGCTGAGTGTATAAAACATTGAACCTTCCTCTATCCGGTAACATGCCCAATGCGTTTCTATCTTTGACAGTTTTTCCGTAATCCAAAATTGAAGTCTGCTCTTTCTTGTTTAAACACGCTGTATTTCATTTCCAAATAACTAAAAATCTGTGGTGTATTGTAATGCTATAGTTAAACATGTTTTAGCGTGTTTTACAAGCAACAACATTAAGAAAAGATGGACCGATTTACTCTCCTTTAGTTGAGTGCTTATCTTCCGTTCTCGCTAGCGTACATCGTCGTCCGGATTTTGTCGCCTTTCGGGTCTTCTCTATATCCTTTTGTCTTATGAGTCACATTGGAAGCAAAAAGGTCTAATATGACCCACTTGGGGTGCTGTACTCAAGTTACCGCCTGGCTACTCCTGGGCGTTGAACTAGCAGACGAATTTCTAAAATAACATACAAAATTGCACGGAAAATGCGCTTCACTATTCCACTACAGTAAATTCACAATCACTTAAAAAACGGTTTGGCAGAATGTGTTTACATATTCTACATGTTTCCTCTGTTGAATACCAATTACATGACAAACTTATCACCAATTTTCTTCAAACGCGACTTTTAATTCTGATCCGGTTTTAATTTCATAATTTAATTTCAGTGCTCACCCTGTCGAAAGTAAACAATACAAAACTGTTTACCCTCCCTGCCAATCACCCTACATGATAGTGAAACTGTGCTCAGCGTAGGCCACTCACGTAATTGGACGACCAATTAAGAGGGGACGGTTTGTATCATAGCACAAAGCATTCATCGTTTTATTACCTTCCTTTGTTGAATGACAATCATAACAACGCAAATTTGATTACATCTTTCGATCAATCACAAATTTCTAGCCTGACTTCCTATGTCCCTTTACGATCTTATCTCCAATAATTGTCATTCGCAATATTTTAAATATGATTCGCGGTTTTGAGGGGAGCGGCTTACTCAAAGGATGGAAGAAATTGGGGGAGTAGTGTTAACATGTTCTAGCGGTTTCCTTTGTTGATCGAAAAAAATGGTTTCTAAAGGAGCGTGTGACACAAAACAAAATATATCGTGTAATGTTAAGAAGCTACATCTTGGTTTACATGTGTGAATATATTGCAATGCAGGTTATGGAGAAGTCGGCGTCTGGCAGTCGGAACTGTAAAGAGATAAGCAGCGCGTTCGCCCAGCGTAAAAACGATAAGCGTTATCGCCAGATAACTAGTATCTTCTGTTTCTGTGTGTTTCTCCATCTTGAATGATCTGGAAGCGTGTGAAAAATGCCTAGAGCTATATAAACGAGCGCTCTTACGAAGCAAATCAGCCGCGGAGTTAGTGAACGAGTGAGTAAATTAGCGAGTGCGTTTCTTGTGCGCCGAAAAGCGCCGTTCTCCGAGAGAGTGTGTGACCATTATGGTGAAGTGCATTGGTTGCAAAGGATTAGAGACGTCTTGTGTTCGACACCCTAGCGAGTGAACCGTCCGGAAGAAGGGGCTACGTCGTGCACATTTCATTATAAGGCGAAACAAGTGAAATGACAGTGTGGGGTAAGTGAGGTCTCGGCGAAAGTTGAACTAGATTACTAAGTTACCAAGAAAATAACTCGTTACGAAACATAGATAAATATTCTTCTTCTTTTGCTCTCGCATGTCCTTTCGAGCATCGTGTTTCCTCAGCCAGTCATGATCCATTTCCTATATTTTCCTATCTCTAGCTAGTTGTTTAGCTTCCCTCAAAGTCTTTCCTTTCTTATTCACTATTTTCTCCACATAATCCCTCCACTCTATTCTTGGTCGCTCTCTCCCTCTTCTTCCATCCCTTCCCTTCCTCCCATACCTGTTTTGATTTCCTACTCTTATCCATCCTACTCATATGTCCAAACCATCTTAAAACATTTGTTTGCATCTCTTTTATTAGTAGTTCTTGATTAAGGATATTCCTTATTTGACATTTTCTTATTCTGTCCTTTCTGGTTTTCCCTATACATTTCCGTAAATACTTCATTTCTGTATTTGTAATTCTACTTTCGTGTTTCAACAATACTTCCAGCTTTGTGAGCCATAAAAGTGTTGGGAGATAAACTGGATAAATATTCAGAATATTAAAAAAAACATTCTCTACTTACAGCTTTGTTGGCCGGACACAGTCTTTTTAGATATTAATAGGTGACTGGCAGGATATGTAAATGATACTGGTAAAGAATATAAGTAATTTATTATTATTCTTTTTTTTTTTTCTTTTTTTTTTTAAGTTTGGTTATGTATTCCACCTAGAAATTAATTATTATTACTATTTCATCGGAAATACGAGTTATCTAGTGGTTTAATGAATCTCCAAAAATTCAGAAAATGATTGCTTTTAGGAGTGAGTGTAGAGGAGTGTGTAAATATGTTTATATTTATTGTCATAATTGGCACTACACTAATCCAGTAAGCTGTAAGAACAATATTAATGCTTTTGACGTTTAATCTAGAGAAATGAGGAATTAGATATATAATGAATATAAATGAACGAATTTGCGTTAGTAAGCTATTCATTGAAGGTAGGTCTGCTCATTTAAAATTAAGGTAGTAGAATATTCACCAAATCTTTTATCTGCCATTTTCAAATGGCCCACTAATTGTTTTTACTGCGCATGAATACTTCAGATGTTCAGAAACGTAAGACAGTATTTACATTGGAGGAACCACAAGGAGGAGCAGATATAACTAAAGCTATAGCACAGGCATTGGCACGAGAGGAGAGGTAGCGATTGAACTTGCCTTACCCATCCCACAATCTCTCGCCGAGTGAAGAAGATTGTTTTGATACAACACGTGCAGTGGTGGGTTCGTGCGTGCTGGTAACAATTTCTACACTGTTACCAACTACTTTTGTTTATATTAAACATATTTTGCATACAATAATTGTTATTGTGGTTAGGTAAATTACACACTCAAGTTTGTAAGCTTCCTTTATCCAATGCACGTAATATCCTTACGCCGCTTTATGATTAACATGCTAAATTGTTTCTCTTTCACAATAAATAAAACAGTAAAATTCCCTTGCTATTTAACCTGAAAAATATTTTAAAAGTGTTTGATCAACATACAAAATTCTTTGGTTTTAAACTCATGTTTAAACTTTGAAGGACGAGATACAATAGTTTATATTAAATAAACTAATAAGAAACTAAACCCCCAATAACTAGAATGATATTGTCCCTTTTATATGCTTACAAATATGTATGAGTATTCAGAAAGCACCTTTTGAAATTGTAAATAAATACCTTAAGTTTGATTTATGCTTATGATGAAAGTGGTGTTTGATATTGTAACGCTTTATATTTGCAAATTAAAATCCACATATTAAATAGCAAACTTTTCTGGTTTTGTAACTTACAGCAAATTCTCTCTACCACTCTTCATGAAACAGCCACACTCGCCACTGAATGAGGCTTGTCGGAATCTGGACAACACTGAAGGGTGGAGTGAGGCAAGAACGTGTTTCAGTTGAGCCGATTTGGCCCATGTCTACTATAATACCTCGACCAAGAGGTTATGATCCGGCATGAGGGAAATACTCATTCCATATGTTGGTTGCCAACACTGAGCTACTCATTTTACTATCCGCACACTTTTAGTCACTTGTAAAAGTTCTAGGCAGTACAAAGCACTTTATGTAGTTGCAGTGAAACGAAATTGGAACTTTGAATGGGTCTTCCCGTACTCTAATGGGTAACAAACCTGACTGAATGACTTAAAAGTCATAATGTTTGTAGGAGTTATCTAACCAGAGTATGAGTACTGGCTGGAGTCTCTATTGTCTACGTACATACTCTTGTTTGTCTTTTGGTCCAATAAATACTGACGAAGTTTGCTGGTCACGCTGACCCATATCTACTCCTATTCAGTGATCCAATTGATGCCCCCCCCCTCTCATATGATGTGTGTAAAAGTGAGCACAGAATCAAGATATGGCTCATTTTGTGTGCTTGGCTTATTCCTGTTTCAGGCATCCGCAAATGCTTACGCCTCTGGTTATCTCTAGCGTCCCATCCGCAAACCACTGTTGGCTTTCCATTAAAATTTGCATATTTTCGTTTGCACCAAAATAATCACATGGTTTTAATTAATTTTCTCCTCGATTTAAATAACAAAAACTACCCATCTTGCGGGATTTTGTGTACCTATCGCTGTCTCTAAAGCTCTTATAGAGGATTTGGCGGTAGACCCTGTCTTCTATACCTTCAAATTGATTTCCTCAAATTCGATCGTTCTGGTAAAAGATTACTACGCCAGATGGAACTCGTTGCAATTCTTTGTGTAAGATTCTGGATGCCTTTCGGCTATAATTTCCAGATTTTGTCTCGTTAAATCTGCTAATCGTTTTGGAAGATATACTTCACTGTCCCACTACGCTGAAGACTAGCGGTCGGCAAATCTGTACCGGCTGATGATTTGACGCAATACCACAATAGGAGCAAAGCGCACTTCGATCTGCTTCATCCTCTCCCTCAAACAACTAGCGTTCAAAGGTACACACGCAGCGGTTATTTCGGTTAATATCCGAAGTCTTTGTAAAGTGCAGCGGAAAATCATACGGTTAAGCCACGGAGGAAATCAGACTACATTTCATTTGAATAATAGAAAATTGGGAGGGAATATGAATGCACCCTTTTCTGCGGGGGAATCAGAACCTCACTTTTGGGAGGAAATCGGTGGGTCCCGTTCATGGGTAATATTGCGTTCCCCTGATAGTTTGTTCCCCTGACTCTTTTTTCAGGAAAATCATTAGACTCTTGAGATGCGCGACGGGTTGCTAATTACCTGCTTAATCGGAACTGGTATTGCGCCAATCAGTTCCTTCTTCCTCTGGCTTCTAATACTTGTTTATTTGTCGATATGTATTCCAAGTACAGCAAACGGAACAACCGCTAGTAGTGAGTTATTGAACATTTTAAACGTCTCAAAGTGCAGCTTGCCTTACTCGGTCAGAAATGGCGATGTTTGTAGTTATACTGGAACGAACATTTCTTCTCTAAAGTGGATGACATGGGAATTACGAACTTGTTAGGGACATAATCACTAACCAATTGCTAGGGAATATATTTCCCACAGCGTCGTAGAAGATCAAAGGATGGTACAACCGGTTCACAGCACCGAGGCCTCTAAAGTCAGGGACCCAAATGAACTCCGGGAGCCCCTCGGTGACGATTTTGGAAGTAATACATAAACACTTCTTTAAAAATTATACACCAACTGCCAATTTAATTAAGGTCAATCTTAATTATTGTTGCAATGCACATGAGAATTATTTTAAAAATAGAATAATATAGTGGTAGGCCAGTGGCTGAATGTCGGGTGATTCACAGGCGTTCACCGCTTCGTAATTATGTTTACGTATTTGGCCGTCTGCGAGCGACTTCTCCGAGCACAAATGCGATGCACCGCAGCCAACTTTAGCTTCCGCGCTTCTAGCTTCATATTATCCCATGATTAATACTATGACACCGGCCGGCAGTCGTCATCAGAGATGCTCAGGCTCAAGCTACCTCACACCACTGAGCGGCGAGTAAACAAACAATGGAGCGGGACGAAACAAAGACAGGTTATTCCAGACTGTTGAGAAACTGTTCGTGGGCCGGGCTTGCTTGCAAAAAAAGAAGGTGGATTTCGAGAAAAATTCGTGCTACGTCGCTCTGGGCTATACAAGCGAATGAAGACGGCGAGAGAAGCTAATGTTTTCTTTTTTCTTTTTTATGACGCGAGTCGTTAAGTATTGAACGAGACAGCTGTTAGCAGTTGGTTTTAAGTGTGCGAGCGTGTATGTGGGTGTGTGTGCTCGCACGCTTATGTGTGTGATAGAGTGTGTGTGTATGTGTGTACACTCAGCGTTGAGAGAGATTGTGTATCATCAGAGATAGTTTTAGACAGTTTATCGTCGCGTCGGAGTTGTTTGTTGTGTGAAGCAGTTTTAGTAAGTATGATCGTCGAAGCCAGCTGCTAAACAGAGAGAGTAGAAACAGTGAAGTACGTGTCAAGGTTCCGAGAGGACAGTACAGCTTTGGGTTGCCAGGTCACGACGAATTGTAAATTGCGTTAACGTCGAAATAGAGGACTGCATTTTTCTGACAGAAAAAAGTAACTGTACCCAGTAATGTTAGCTCAAAGGTGTGAATTTAATAGCAGACGCGTATAGAGCAATTCAAACTTTCCTTTTTGCTTCTTCCACTGATGATCGACTGTAAAAGAGCTGAACATTTTGCACAAATCTTTTGTGACGACATAACATCTTTCGATCATAAATGTTATCAGAAGTGCCTTCAGATCTAGGATTAAATCATGACTGATCTGAAACGGCTTGCTAATCTTCTGTTGATTGATAGTTTTTTGACTTATGCATATCTACTTAACTCTTCTGTTACATTAACCAAAGCTGAAGGGTTTATCTATATTAAAGCTGGTCCAAAAATACCTTAGAATTTCTGACTCAAGAATGCCTAATGATTAGGCTCTATTCTAACTCGTCAAATCAAATGCGCGCCAGATTAATGTTGATAAAGTCGTCGATTCCTTTGACAATATGCAATAAAGAAAGAAAAATGAATGACATTTGGGCTTTAAGTATTTGTTAAATGCTAGCCTTTGGTTCTATTAGGCGTCTTAAGCTTTTATTTTTAATTTATTTAACATTTATTACAATAACGGCTATTAGTGACATAGGTGAATAATATATTTAGCTAGTTTAATTTTATAAAACTTCAATTAATATATCCATCCAAAACCAAGTTATTTTTATTTTGAAAAGCATATGGTTATTTTAGTTTGGTAAGACCTTAAATCCAAGATAAGGATCGTTTTTCTTTTGTTGATGTTATTGAGACGGTAAGTGAGTGCTACTTTTTGGAGTAGGGCAGGCCAACTGGTGTTCATAGACCACAGTTGACTAATATGTGTATGTTTAGCAGGTAAAGTAAATGAAGGTCGCTCAAGGTAACGCGCGATTATTTTATGCCATTGTTCTTCAAGTTTATAAAATAATGCATTACACATGCTTGCCTGTTTATGTGTAATCAAATCTAATTTTGTATAATTTCCACATAAATTAGGTTTAAATTCCCTGCATTCATGTTTCACAATTGTAGTGAGAGGTCCGAAGTTGGCAAGTTGGACCGGAACCACTGAGACCCCAGCTACGTCATACCTGACATGCTTGAGAGGCCGTCAAAGTTGTTACTAAAAATAATTTGGGACCCAAAAAATTTCAATTAGTTCTGTTAATTAATTTCGGCAATACTTACTCCTCTACATAGTGCTGCAGCACACTTAAAGTAACTTAAAACACTTTTCTTATCAGTATTTTACATTACGTAAAATTATACAGGTATGTTACATACTTTTTGGCAACTAAAATTAAAATTTAGGATTATTTACAAGGTTAAGATTCCCGTTTTTTACTTCTTCCGCAAGTAGGTAAGAAATTAATTTATTCCAACCAAAATTTGCATTGTTCTTGCACAATATCTATACTACTGGAAACAAAAGTGACTCTTTAAATCCTGCCTTAATAACGCTCAAAATGTTTGGCTAGAAATTATTTCAAATGAAGCTAATGACTGTTGTATTTATTCCTCCATGTTTACACTGTATAAGACAGTCAGCTGATTTTTCACCTTTTTACACTCTACCTGAGATAGGAGGAAAAAGTACAATAACATTATATTACATAAAAAAATTGCGAGCTTTTCCCCTGGAAATATACGTTTTGAGGTCCCCTGAAATATTTTGGAAAATGTGTGTGTGTGTGTGTGTGTGTGTGTGTGTGTGTTAAAACGAACCAGTATTATATTTAAATTGTACCTATTCCAAGGATACGAAACGCCCTTCAGCCCATACTACACTTTAAATTGGAAACTTCTTGTTCTTTTTTATTTTCTCAAAAACTGGTTTAAAACATAGTACATGTTTAACCTGTTTTCATGAAAAATAATGTATATTTATATAGGAATGGCCTGAAAAGTCCTCTTAATTCTGAATGAAGATTCCAATAATTGTTAAGCCACAAGAGGTAGTCAATGTGATAGCACACATTTTATATCAAATTGGGCAAATTTTGAGGTGTTCACCATTTCCGAGATATTCTTTGTTAAATTTTCAACTGTCTACTTTTTTCGGCTTTTTCGTGTTCACGCAAAGAGAAGCGAATTTCAAAGCCATCAAACAGCTTTCACTATCGGTTTAGCTTACAATACACTTCCTATATCCAAAACGAAATGTGTAAATGAATAAATGCATTTTATCTGCATTAACAGGACAACATAGAAGAATAAGGTTTTATAAGAACACTTTGTGGAAGACTGGATGGAGAAAGTTATGTGAATGCAACGCGTCAGATTTTTATGTGTGGATAGACATTACTCAAGATTCGGAAAGGGGAACTTTACATTTCCCCTATGAAAACTTTTGTGGCTGTACCCCTGACAGGGCACCTCAGTAGGGAGGAGTGGGTGGACACTAAGGGCGGCTGGACCCGAGGAGAGACGACAGCAGAGGGTAAGTCCTAACAGCTACAGATTTAAACATCCCTGTGGCGACTCGTACAACCGGCTCCCCTGCAGGGACGGGATTCGGAGACTTCCCCGATGAGGAGAACGAGGATTTACAAAGAGCAAGCATCTGTCATGCGTCCTGAAACTCCCGCCAGCACTTAGAACCCTGAAACAGTCAACCGGTGAAGCAAGGTGAAGTAAAATGAGATGTGAGGTGGAAGGACAGGAAGTTCGGGGGATGTAATCATCCTTCCCAACATTCGCCTAGCAATCCGGGGGAACCCCCGGAAACACCCATGGTCAGGAAAGTCGGCCAAGGGAATCAAACCCACGATCTCATGAATGTGGGCCACAGACGCTACTGCCTGAGCCATCTTGCTCAGTGTTTATGTGCGTAAAAATGCAGAAAAGTTATTTTACACAAATATATAGGTAGTTATATTGCTATTTTGTGAAGATTTGTTAAATTCTTTCCCTCTTTGTATTGGTCTAAGAGGGCACTTTTTCCTTAAACGCTTTGACTAACAGATGCTTCCTAATGTCCCTAATTACTCGGGTTCCTAATGGAAACTGACCATCGGCGGCGTACGAATACACCGGAATTCATAACTGTAATTATACCTGCTCCCCTGACATAGAAACCCTTACACCCGCAAACCGCTGTTTCTAGACTAACCATTAAATAGGAATGATTTTTTCCCCGAAGAATGCATGTGAAGGATATCTAAAGGTACTATAATTTCTCAGTTGAACAGTGACATTGTTGATGTTTCAAAAATTATCCTTATGTAAAGGAAATAACAAAATGAGAGCTAAAATTTAAAAAAAAAAAGTGGGACCTAAACATAGATAATACCATAGAATGACCAAAAATGTCCTAATAAATATGCATATTTACTTTTTGTATTAGGTACTTAGGGCATTGTGTTGCATCCAAAATTCTATACTAAGATTTCAATAGAAATACATGTTTTGAGACACCCTTTCTGAGAAAAAGACCTGTGTATGTGTGTATCTGTGAGCAGCATAGCTCCAAGAAGACATTCAAGAACACCTTCCACCCCAGGTAATTCTTTGCATGGAACATTTTTCGCAAATTTTGATTTTAGCAAAAATGACTGACGATTTTTATTAAAGTTTAAGATATTTTCATTCTAAAGAAACTGTATATCTTGACTTTTCTGGGAATGTCCACAAAGGTGCTGACATTCTGCATGACTTTTGCGTAACTGGTAAACCGGAAGAGATAGACAAGGTCTTGCTGCAAAAAAAAAAAAAAAAAAAAAAAAAAAAAAAACACATCTCGTTAAAACACACAATTTATGTCAAGTACCCTTCCACGCAACGTGTCGTAAGTTGAAGCGGATTGGCCACCGCGGACCTGCGTTTGTCATTCAGGCAGATCAGCGGTATAACATTCAATGGCAGCTCGTAAACACGTCCAATGCTCATGATTCTTTTCTGACTGATTCTTTTCCGAAGATGACAGCCGATACTGACATGCTCGTAGCTGCAAAGATCCAATCATGACCAAAACAAAACAGAGATTGATGTATTGTAGTATTAATATTGTACTACAGGTAAATAGTAAAAATAACACATAATTTTTCAAACCTATTACGATTCTTACATGCTATCAGGAAAAAATGATGTTGTAGTAGTCATATTGTATTACATTCAATTAATAAAAATAAACATATGGTTTGCTAAAATACTTATGATATTTACGTGCTATCGGGTGACGCCAGTGACCACAATCATTGCGCCTTTATGTCGGAGAGGCTAGAGCAGGGATGCTCAACCGCAGGCAAGTTAGGGGAGGTTGAAATCACCTCTTTCCACCCGCTGCGGCAAAATGACGCATTTATCCGTGGTTACGGAGTACCAGTGGCGGCACATTCTTACGTACAGGAAAACGAAGACATTCATACTCGACAGCTGATTAATCCATAGGATAGGTATAATGGTAGGGGAAGCCTAGGGGAGACTATTTTCCCCTTCAACGCCATCCCTGTTCTTATACGCACAACGAAATATGTAAATAAGTTAGAAAGGTTTATTTATATGAACAAGAATTAAGATAGTCGCACGTGGGCTTTGTGGTGGACAAAGCAGTATCTGGGGTTTTTCTAGGGGTTGTCCTAGAAAACGGGGTATTCATTCCACTAATTGCTCCATCATTACATTTCCTTTCATCCTTTTCCCCTCATTCTATATCACCTCCTTCCTCAGTTGCATACCTGCTCTCTCTGAACCAGAGTTTTTCTGGCTCTCGACAAACATGTGACCCCAGGCATCCACTTATAGGTCCTGGGGTCATACAAGGAGGGTAAACAGAGAAAGAAGAGGAACAATTAGATACAACAATAAGGTTTTGTAAGGATAGTTTATATAAGGGTGAGTAGATAAGGTAATTGAATGCAGCACATTCCATTTTGGTTTTATTCATTTACACTGTTAAGCACCTAGTTTCGCCATAATGTAATATTTCTAATTTTCTAGAAGGCAGTTTTGTCTAGTGTTAAGAGGTGGCAGTGGCACCTACGCCTGAACGCGTTTGCTCCGTGACCTAGCACTCTGTCCAGACAGTTGTGAATCACTCCTGCGTAGGCCGTGCGTCGCCTCATTCTTTTCTTTTATTCTAGCTTCAAAGGAAAGTAAGATAGGTTAGTTCTTAGTAGGGATGGGGTCTCGATACCGCCGATACTCAGTCAATACCATCGACTCTGTGGTACCAAAGTGTCTTTAATACTTTGAGATAAAGTTTCGATCCTTTTTCCGTTTGTACTTCTAAATGTATGAGTTTTGCAATATTAATTGTTGCGTTTAACGCTATGCTAGATAAGGAATTCAGAAGACAATGTTTAATTCATGAACTTTGGGTGCACATTATAAAAAAAACTAAAATAGTTAACTAAATTAAATTTTCAAATTTGCTTTTTACAATTTTTATCTCTAATATTATTTTATCATATTATATTGCACATTAAGATATATATATATATAGTAGGCTTTGAGCGATAGTCAAATGTTTTAAAAATTTCAGATCCCGTTCTCTTTGCACGGCTAAGATATTAAAAATGAATAAGAATGCTTCAAAAGACGGAAGTTTGCTTTACAAAATTTACACAAACACATAATAAGGAATATCCCTGAAATGGTTCACTCTACAAAAAAATGTATTTGGACATGGATTGGGTGTTTTAGCGCGGTATAAATTTTTAGTATAGTAAGATTTGGTCTACCTCTTACGTTTTACGGGTTATTTAAGTAATCCAGGGTAAACAGGACTACATAGGCTATAGACAGAAAATTAAAAATATACGTTTCATTTATCATAAACATATCTTAAACATAAGTGATTTTAATCAAAATCGTTAGAGCCATTTTTCCAGAAAATCAAAATTTTTCATCTAAAGGGTAGTTTAGTTTGTAGCAATTTTCTTCAAAATCTTAGCGTCGCATCCTTAAAATACATAGTGTGTTAACACATAGTTAATGTGTTGAATTCTTTGGACTCAAGAGGCCTCAAAACATATTTCCGGTGAAATCTCGACATCGGATTTTGGGTGGAATACAATACTTCCTCTACTTACTAGTAGAGAAAGAAAAAAAAATTGTACCAAAATTGAAGTACGTTCTCACAGTAAAGGAGTGGGACATCACGTTATTGCCTCGCACGTGTCCCCAGAGAATTGCTGGGCACGTTGATAGATCTTAGATGTGTTTCCTGTGACTCAATGAATGCAATATTGCATAGACTCTTGTGTTTAAACGAAAACATGCAAATCATTGGGGAAGCAGTAAAGACGCTCATGTAACCTGCAGCGTTAACTGAGTTGTGAATGAACGTGGTTTAGCTGATGAACTAAACCATGTTTCTGCATTAGCCGGCTTGGTGACTCACTCTCGCCATTACATTTACCTACCCCGGGGGTCAAAATCTGTGAATTCAACAGAAACAAATAGTAACTTAAAACGGGAGATAATATAGCGCATGGAAATTGTTGCTCTTTCATCTTTAGTTCGAGTTTTGCAAGCCAAACTCCGAGCACAACCGTATTTTACAGGTATACCGCAATTGGTTTCCATAAATATTTTGTTTTATTAATATATGAACAAGTGAAAAAGGAATGCAGAGTTCGTGTCGCGATCTCTGAAAATATTGAGCAAAAACAAAATGTGGAACTTGCATTTTAACATAGAAAACTACTAATAGAACACAATTCAGTGAACAAGCTATCTCCAAAACTGGTTTTTATAAAGTGGGTATCGAGTATCAAGTATCGGTGCTGAAAATCGATATCGGTATCGATTATCGAGTATCGGAAATAGTGGTATCCTTCCATCACTAGCTCCTTGTCACTTTTAGAGAGCAAAATATTTAAGTAAAATGCTTTTTATTTATTTCGATGAAACATGGTTTTATTTAATGTGTTGCTATTGGTTAAATAAAGTATTGGACTTTCTCACTTTAAAAACTACCGTACACATTTGTTTTCTATTTTAATTGTTAGTAAGTAAATGTTTAAGTTAATATGTTTGATATCGTTTCTTCCTTCAATCTAAATTACAACAGTATCGGTTTTATTTTATTTAATTAAACATCAGTAATTTTGCTGCAAATACACGGCAGAGCTGCTTGGAAGTTAAATGTCATTAGTATAATGTAATGCAAAGTTGAAGATTGAGAACAAAGTGCCGCAAGATGCTCAAAGGTACAATATAGCTAATATTAAGTGGTAATTTTGTTTTCTTTCTTATTTTAAACTAAGAGAATTCTTTCAGTGCGCTATCTATATTCATAAGATAGATAACAAGAGACGGAAGCTGACGTCTTAGCTGAGGCTACTAACATATCTCTAGAATGTTAATAAAGCACTAGAAGTTCTAAAGATACTTGTGTGTTTCCTTATTTACTTCAGAATCACAGTTTATTTCTATTTAATTGTTTTTATTTTTTGTTTACTTGTTTGTTGGTTTTCCATTTATATGGCACCTCTTAACATCTAAGTACTTATGTATCGGAGACTTTATCTTTGGAACAATTGCCCATCGGCAATGACATTCACGTGTTTTAATATTCTGTATCTTTGGGAATGTTTGTGTTTGACCTTCTTTGTGGATATTAAATTCACATGCACACGCACGTACGGCCCCCCCCCCCCCACACACACACACACTTATACTTCCAGACTCTGGGAAAGATGGGGGATAATCCTGGCTTTTCCCTCCAGCTGGGATTTGAACTCAGGACCTATGGATTTGTAAGCTAGGCATGTGAACTGTTACACCACAGAGATGTTCTTGTGCTTGCGGAAATGTTCTTGTTTTCGAATAGTTCCGATTTTACCCTCTTCTTACAAGCACACAGTTGTTTGTTTACATGTATTGTAAATTAAAACGCCTATTTTTCTCTCTGTCAATATACTTTCTATATACTTTCTATAAATATCGATGTGAATATATAGGAATAATGCAAACAAACCTTCCTTGATAAGATTTTAAATAAATAAAATGTAGGTTCATAATATATATATATATATATATATAAACAATTGAGCAAGAGCCCGTGATTGCCAGACCACCCTTATTTTATAAAACCTGGAAGCGGCGCCGTGGCCGAATGGTTAGACCGCTCGCCTACCACTTAGGTGGTGCGGATCCGATGCCAAGGACCCGTAAATGGTAGGTATTCGTGGTGACGAAGCAGCGTCTGGGCGGGTTTTCTCCGGAGTATCCTGTTTCCCCCGCCACTCATTCCACCGATTGCTCCATAATAACCTTTCCATCCATCGATTTCGCCTGCATTTCATATCATCCTCTTCCTCATTCTCATACCCGGTGTTTGGCTGACCACCCACTTCCAGGTCTTCACTCTGGTCCATAGGTTCCTGTGCTCCCCGACAGGCGTCTGACACTCTGGCTTTTAAGTCCTAGGGGGTGTAAGTTCTACATAAGGGGAGGGTAATCAGATAAAGAAAGATGAATGTTTCTCAGCACATGCCCCCAACACAGCTATTATCATAGCTTTGACAGGTAACAGGTAGCAAAAATGTATAAAATAGCAACCTAAAGTTGTCACAGTATAAAGCCTAATTTTCTTATATTTTCTTCGAGATGATATTAGAGAACGCGACATCCATTGCCAGACACTTAGTAGAGTGGCAACCCCTCGCCGGACACCCTTAAACTTTAATAAATTGTAACTGTAATTACATTGTATATAAAGCTAAATTGTATATATGTTCCTTGGGTAAGGTTAGATCTTTCCTTAAAAGCCGGACAGTTTTGTCAGTTCTAACCTTGGCCAGACAAACTTAAAGGGTAGTTGAGGTGCGAGTACGAGGCAATATACATCCACCATCTTGCATCCTTCTATTAACACAAATATTAATACAGTGCAAAAAGCGACATTATGCGGTGTAATCCACACTTTGCATTTTTACGTTCAAATGCCTACCCTTACGAAAACGTTTTTCCTGATTTACTCAAAATCATCACAACTGGCAAAATCTGGATTTGCATCTATATCAACCAATGAAATCACAAGAGGGAAGAAATTATGGAAATTATCACGAAGTGATAATAAGAGTATCAAGGAAGGATTATCCAAAGAAAGTGTTCATTGAATCAAGTAATTTGCCAAAACCTATTCTTTCAAGTAAATCCAAATGGTGAATGGTAGAGAGCTTCCAACAGAAATAAGATTAAAGAGGAAAAGAAGATCAAGAAAAAATATCTTTTGAGTGTGGATTTGATCCTATTAGATCTTCACAATTAACATTTTGCTTACGCTTTCCTAATTGCTATT
Source organism: Tenodera sinensis (assembly GCA_030765045.1). Classification (NCBI taxonomy): domain Eukaryota; kingdom Metazoa; phylum Arthropoda; class Insecta; order Mantodea; family Mantidae; genus Tenodera; species Tenodera sinensis. Next base: position 165,836,784 of record CM060965.1, on the reverse strand, counting down.
ATCTTTTTAATTTTTGATGTACATACTTACATCTGTGAAAAGCTACCGTAATTGCAACAAGTCTCAAAATTCGGAATTGTCCCACAAAATGCGGTACTGGTGTAACCCTACACGGGCAGCCTTCGGCTCTCCAACAAAGTGCGCATTCTACTGTGGGAGACATATGACAAGCGCAAAATGTCTCACCCCTCTAAAAGGAATGAAAGTGCTCATTGCAAACGCCTTCCCTCTCCAAAATCTTTGTCTATCTTCCTCTGGTTTAAACTATGACATATTTGTCTGCATTTTTAAATAGTTTTAATACTCGTTCTTGCTGCGGCACCGCAGGCGATGGATGCTGAGCATACATTTATCTGGATTGGGGAAAACTTGAAAAAACATCTGAGTCACGAATGACGGTTCCACCGGGATATGAACTGCGGACCTGCCACTCCTAGTCTGAATCTTACCGACCTCGGCCACCCGTGTCAGTTTTGCCCCTTCCCGTTTGTTTCTGTGCATGTACATACAAAATTCAATAAAATAAAATAATTTTGATATACCGCAAAATTAGTTAAGGAAACCCACATAGAATGTTATGCGTCGCTTTTCACGGAGTCAATGTGAGGGTTTTGGGCTTTTTGATTTCATAACCGGCTATTTGGGGGATTTAATTAAGACGTTACGTAACCTGTTAGCTAATTGAAACCTAACACATATAAAAAGCTAATTCGACTTTACAACTCCTTTGTTAGACAAAATCTTGAATGCGCGTCTATTATTTACAATACTAACACCACAAAGTATTTTAATTTAACAGAAAAAGTACAATCGAAATGTTTAAGCTGTGTACTATTTAGAAGAACTGCATGTCACCCTACGTACACAAATTAGGAAACCCTTTTAACAACATTTAAATTAAAGCAGAATTAATATTTCTCGTATAAGTCTTGCACTCGATTACTGATCATAGTCGAATTGTATAGTCAAAGTATATTGTTTTATGTGTCAAATAAAATTAATAGATTCAAGAAGTTCTTTTTCACCTCAAGAGCAAATACTGAAATGCATAAAAATTCACTACTAAACAAAATGTTGTACTGTTTTGATGTAGATACATTCAATATGCCAGAAACTGTTAAAAAATGCCATAATGAACAATTTTACACTTGCATAGATTAATATAGAGTTTTAAAATTTGAACTAATTGTATACTGTAATCATCATGCTTACCTTCTCTTTATTGTTATTTCTTTCCTCTTTTTCTTTTTTCCTTCATAACTTTTATTTTATATATAATTTTTATTTGTTTCATGTCTACAAGTTAGGCTTGGGAATGATTGTACGTAAATGTATTTTATAATGAACATTGTAATTTGGCTTATGTCTATTATGTTCATAATAAATAAAATAAATAATTTGTTTGTTATATTTATATGCTGCCTGTAACATCGAAGGCTTTGCCTTGAGAATAATTGCTCATCGATAGTGACTTTCACTTGTTTACTATTCTGCTAAGCACCAGATCACAGATACACGTAATTTATGAATTTCCTTAACAATCATTTAAGACGTATGCTTGTATAAGCTAGCGCACATAAAGTAATTTTAAAGTTGCACTTTTATTTTGCTGCACCTTAGCAGTAGATATACATTTACTGAAAATTCGAACTAACCAGGAACATTTTGTTGTAATTTTGTTTTATGTAGCTATAGATTAGGAGATGTGTTTCGAATATTGTAAAGTTGAAGTACAAGGACAAACAAGACGAGGAGAGTGGCACGCCACTGCAGCTATTAGCTTACCCAGCGAGCAGTGTGCGGTTCCCTTTGATCAGCCAAGCACACGATAAACGATCAGACACACCGATACCCTCCCCTTGCCTTCCTTCCCCTCAATTTGCATCGCTCAAACCGGCCGGCTTTTTGTTGTCACACATGTATAATTCCATATTCCGTTAAAGAGACAGACAGTTTTCTTTTATTCTTTTATACAGCCGTGTCCGTGTGGAAGTATTCGTCAGTCCAACAGCTGGCTGGATACAAAGAAAGGGCCATTCGATAACGAAAAGATAGAGTTATGCTCTTTCTTTGTTTCATTTTCTAACTAAGGGTAGCCGACAGACATCCTTAGGTAGGGTTGGTTGCTTTGGTTATCGCTTCTTCTATCACACGGTGTTTCTGCAGGTAGCTAGCTTCCTTTACTACTTCGTTAAGAAACAATATCAGATTGTACAGTATGAACTTGCATTACTCCACCAAAAACAAAACACAGGTGATGACATATTGTAAACTTGTTAACAAAAAACGCAGAAAAAAATCTGATGTGCTGCACTCACACGACTTTCTGTACTCTTCTACCAACTATACATACAAACTCTTATTTCTCTATCTACTTCATGTTATTCAAGATAAAGATTTGTAGAAGTTATCATATTGCTGATTTTCTTGTAGGCTTAAGGTGAATATGGGGATGCACTAGGCTTTGAGCAGTAGCCAAGTCTTTTAATGCGGTCGTTATATTATGAACACTTTGAAATTCCGTTTTGTTTAAACGGCCAAGAGATAAAAAAGTGGATAGCCACCTTCCATTTGAGAAAAGTATTGCAAAACTCACACAAATAACAAGGAATATCTCCGAAATGGTTCACTCCACAAAAAATTAATTTGGACATAAATTGTATGTTTTAAAGAGACCTACACTTTTGTATTGTAAGACTTGGTCTATCTCTTACGGTTTACCAGTTATGCAAAAGTCATCAAGAGTAAAGAGGAGTACATGGGCTATAGCCAGAAAGTTCAAAATATGCATTTCATTTGCCATAAAATATAGTATTGTAATCAAAATCATTCGTGACATTTTTGAGAAAATAAAAATTTTCGAAACTTTTGCATGTAAAGTGTAGTTTTCTTCAAAATCTTCGGCTGGCACCCTTGAAAGCTTAAATAGCAACTTCGACGTTTCGTTTTTGAGTTATGGTGTTCACAGGCACAAATACACACACGGACCTTTTTCTAAAAATGCCTTTTGGATTCAGGAGGCCTCAAAACATATATTTCCGGTGAAATCTCGACATCGAAATTGTAGGTCGAATAGAATAATTCCCCTACTTACTATACGTAATAGAGAAAGTTAAAAAATAAATAAAAAAAAAATCAAAGTAACACGTCAGACCTCAATAGATGCTGCAAGATAGTTCAACTAACGCTTAAAGATTAAACAATAAATATTCCGAAAACAGCTCATGCTTCAAAAATTATGGACGGGTCAGAGTGAAGACCTGGAAGTGGGTGGTCAGCCCAGCACCAGGTATGAGAGTGAGGAAGAGGATGATATGAAATGTAGGCGAAATGGATGAATGGAAAGGTGATGATGGAAACTGGAGAACCCGGAGAAGACACGTCCAAACGCAGACCATGAATACCACATGCGGGTTCCTTGGTGATAGAGGAACGGTCAAACCGCTCGGCCACGGCGCCGCCCAAACAAAGGAAAGTGATGAGGATTATTACGGAAGATCTTGAAGGTTAATACCCAGAAATTGGCCATTTGACTTAGTTATATACTTTGGCTATTATGATTTACTAAACATAAAATTATTACATTGTAATAATAGCTTAAGATTTTAACTTTAAGATATTAATTTTGCATAGTAAAGCCTGACATAAGTACATCAAATACTCAACAATAGGTATACATTAGGAGAGATACGCTACAAGCATAACTAATGATCACAAGGGCTCCTACCTAATTTATACGTATAATTTATCTATATAAATTGTAATCTCTTATTTCACAATTAGCATAACCAACACTTAAATTATTTTTACAGCCATTTACACAAGGAATCCTTAATATTTATGTATTAATTCTTGCATACAAGAAACACAACCTTATGCAATTCTCGCTAGCTTTACCACCCTATTTACAGGTAAATGTGCATTTTTATACTTATTTACTTTACTCCTTACGATTGTCAAAGAAATAGATAAGAGAAGCTCCTACACTACACCACAATTTAGGTAATGCTATTTTTTAATGTTAATGCTGCTGGTTTGTGGAAGAGCTTGGCTAGATATTGAAGTTTTAAGGTCTTTGGTTTCGTTGCTCAAGCAAGAACAGGCAAACAATATTAAAAACAGGCAAGAAGCAAGCTATTGTACCTTGCATTTCATCCGCTCGTTATGATACGCCTGATTCCTTCTCCCACTGGAACAGCGTAACATTACAACGAAACTTAACGCGGAAGAACTCTGCTGAGCTGTGTTATTCGGGGTTACGTCATTTAAGCGCGTTACAAGGCCGAGTGGGATAGCTCAGGCAGTATTCGGGCTGCCGCGGGTTCAAACCCCGTGTACCGGCCAATCTGACTCTTTCTTTCTTTTCTTCGCGATTTCGCTATTTGATATTGAACGGCGATGTCCAACCTCTGCGAAAGAGGGCAGGATGAATTTACATCTTTCCACTATACGCTCTTTAATCCCCAGCTGTGCATGGTGTTGCAGTGGCGGTTTGGTTATATCCACGTTGCGTTTGATTTACAAAGGACTTTCAAATCTTAGGCGATAAACATCTGTTCATTAGTGACTCTTTGGTACTGTTTAGTTTTAAGAAGTCAATATTAGCGACAAAGTCGAAGTCAAAGCCTTAGAAGATCCACCAAGTGATCGTCGCGTAACAAGTTGAGATACGGACTTTTAATATAATTCAATTTGGAGAAACCCTGTGCACAAATATATGTAGAGCTATAGTCACTCTTATACGGACTATTCTTGCAAATGCTTATTTCTCTATGCAATACATTTTAATCGACATAAACATTCTCAGAAAGTATATTATTGCTAATTTTCTTGTAGGTGCAAGGAGAGTACAGTAGGCTTTAAGCGACAGTGAAACGTTTCAAGGGCTAGTTGCTATGTGATGCCTTTGAAATTCAGTTCTCTATGCAAGGCCAAGAGAAAAAAATGGATAACATATTCCTATATGAGAAAAGTATAAGTATTGGCAAATTCAAACAAATAATAAAGAATATTTCGGAAATGGTTCAATCAGAGGAAAGAATAAGCATTTGATTGTGTGTTTTAACGAGATCTACGTTTTTCATTTTTGTCTATCTCTTACTGTTTACCATTTCTGCAAAATATCATGCAGAATGAAGAGGTCTTCTGAGGACATTACAGGAAAAATCAAGGTATGACTTAGAAACTGTCATGGAATCACCTGGATACGTCACTGGACAAGGTCTGAAGGAGTGGAGTGGGGAATAGCCTCTCATTACGTAAGCGTCTCCAAAGAGTCAAGGTTAGACATCGCTGATATTGAATGTAGCTCGCGCATTCGTTGTTGAACATCGACCTTCAGCCAGAGCGAGCTGGGATATTGTCTTTCTCCTCCTCTCTCCTTATTAAGTGAGCTTATCTCTCGTATTACTTGATGCAAGGCGCCCCCCCCCCCCCCCCGACCTTCCTGTTAGATACGTATGAAATAAACAATCCAGTGATACTTGAGGGGTGACATCACAGTGAGAAAACACTGCTACCGGAGACAGGTAAGTGACCCGCATTAGAGATTCTACTTACATATTTCAGTGTTAAAAAACGATTGCGCGAGCTACAGTATGAACCAAAATTTTATTTATAGAGCAAAAACAAGTTGTAACAAATAATAGATGAAATAGGAAAGAATTATGCAAATAAGGTTATCTGTACAGCATCACAATGGCAAGTAGATATTAAGCTATCGTATTATAACTCATAGATGTTGAACTAGGGGCATTGTCTTACCGGAAAGTGCAAGGGACAACGAGAAGTTTATTAGAAAATTTTCCTTTATTAATAATAAATTCAAATTTATAAGACAATTGAGCATGCAAAAAATAGTGGCCTGTACATACTATGTGTAACATGAATAATAGAATCTCGAAATTAGAAAAGACTTGACTTCGTAACCGGGCAGGTCATATCGGTTGTTGAACAAATGAAATGACTGAAATTTAGCTCACACGAGCCAAGGTCTATACAGCTTAAAAGTTACACGGCACAGCCTTCTGCGAATAAGCGAAAATCTCAGAAAATCGTTATCTAAACTCAGCCCAAGAACCCAAACGAGATTAAAATCGGGACCATATGAATGTGAGACAGACTACTTGGACGCTTGACTGAAATTACCTCACCCTAACATCAGAGGTAACCACTTAGTGATATAAAATCTAAATGTGTGGACAACCTGCTCTTTGCAGATGACCAGGTGTTACTGATGATTTTCAGCTAGCAGCTGCCTTCATACAGCAAGGTACAATTTAAAGATGTTGATAAAAAAGTAAACGTAATGACTTTGGAAGTTAAAATACATACTTCTTTTTCGAATTATCCTCTTCTTGTAGAACTTACTTCCGAGTCAATGCCGTGGGTCTGTAGACTGTCGAGGAGCAAACAAACTTTGGATCATAGCATATCCAGGTTGGATGATCAGTCCAGTATCTGGTATGATGGTGAAGAAGGAAATGAAATATTATGAGGAATGGAATGATAGGAATGTATGTTGTGTTGAATAAAATTATCCAAGCTTAGCGACTGAGGCAAACCGCGAAAAAACCTTCGATTAGATTAAACACCTCCGGAGTTTTGAACTCGGACCTGCCAAATGGGAGTCGCTCAAGTTCCGCGGCGCTCGAAAAGATATAAAAGAAGTAAAATACCACACTATGAACTATGACATTGACAAGAGTTGGACAAGGGACTTTGTACTTTTCGAACAAGAAAATCTTTTCTGCCTATGCCTCTGATGGGGCGCCGGGAGAGGGGATGCAGTGAGAGGATACTAAGGGTGGTCGGGCTGAGGAAAGACTACAGCAGAGGGCAGGAACCCTAATAACTACACGTTAAACTCTCCTAAGGATACTGAAACTCCCGCCGACACTTGGAACCCTAAAATAACCACCCATAATGAAAATTGAAATGAAATGGGACAGGAAATTTGGAGGATTTAATTATCAATCCCAGGATTTTCCTAACGATTCCCATGGGTCAGGAAGATCGCCTATAGGAATCGAACCCAGGATCAACCGCTATCTGCAGGCCACAAAGCCTACCACATTAGCGATCCAGCTCGGTAAATAAAAGCACAAATAGCGCATTTTAATTATCTGGGACTCAATGCAAATATCTACAAGATGAAGACATTAGTAAAAATAAAATAAATCAATTTAGACATATAAACGGCACCATACAAAAAATTTAAATTACAAACAGAAGAAGAATTCATTAAATTACAAAATAATACAAAAAATAATTGTAATCCCAGCATTAATATTAACACAACAAATACTGATTACTGAAATATAGAAGTCAGACAAGAACTAATAATATTCAGTGTAAATGAACATGTAATAGGTGATGGATCAAAGTGGAAGCAATTTATAGACCTAAAACTTAACAACATGCAACCATCAGGAGGAAGAAGAACAAGCAGTCCTTCAAGTAGAACAGGATAATCCTCAAGCCTTGAAAGTTGATGAGATGATGATGATTTGTCTAATGAGGCATGTTAAAAAAACCAAGAAGTTACTAGGATTCTAAATGAAAAAAGAACCCGAATAAGAAACAGAAATAAAAAAAAAAAAAAAAAAAAAAACTGATGTGTTGCACTCACATGACTTTCTCTACTCTTGTACTAACCAATCTTACAAAGTCATTCCTATATATTCTTCGTGTTAGTTGAGATAAACATTTGTATAAATTATGTTATTGCTTATTTCCTTGTAGGTGCAAGGGGAATGTGGGAATACAGTAGGCTTTGAGCGATAGTGGAATCTTTTAAAACTTTGAGATCCTGTTCTCTTAGCACGCTTAATCTTTAAAAAATGAACGATGTTGCATTTCACGAAAGTTGTTTTCCGAAACTGGCACAAATAACAAGGAATATCTCTGAAATGACTCACTCTACAAAAAAAAAAAAAAAAAAAAAAAAAAAAAAAAAAAAAAAAAAAAAATTAATCAGGCATAAATTGTGTTTTAGCGAGATCTACATTTTTGTATAGTAAGATTTTGTCTATCTCTTACCGTTAATGAGTTATTCGAAAGTCATCCAGAGCAAACAGAACTACATAGGCTATAGCCAGAAAATTCAAAATATACATTTCGTTAGTCATACAAATATCTTAAACATATGGCATTTTAATCAAAATCGTTAGAGTCACTTTCAACAAAATCAAAATTTTCGAAAAGTTTTCCACCATCAAATTTTTGAATGGAATACAATACTTCCGCTACTTACCAGTAGAGAAAGTAATAACTAAGATTTAGCATTAGGAGTTAGTGTACTATTTACGTTACTTTTTCTTTACTTTACCTGTTACCTAGTTGTGTGAAAAAGTGTGAGAGAGTGTGTGTGTGTGTGTGTGTGTGTGTGTGTGTGTGTGTGTGTGTGTGTGTGTGTGTGTGTGTGTGTGTGTGTGTGTGTGTGTGTGTGTGTGCGCGCGCGCGCATGCGCGAAAGAGACGCCATGAATAACAATTAAAAAACAGAAAGTAGGACGAATATAATATTTAATATTTAAGCCTAACTACTCTTTCAAGGTTACAACACAAGTATGTTCAAGATTTTTCGCTCCCTAGTTACTTGCTTTACACAATTTCAACATTTATGGTCGTAATAATTTTAATTGAAGTACCTATCCTGTTTGAGATACTGATGCGAGGAATAAAATATACATCCTGACATTCTTGTAAATACCTAATGAATGCCCTTCATTATGATTAAATTTTGTTTAATCGCGAAACGTAAGAAGAAAGTAGTATTGGAAAAATGTACATTTTTCTATTACAGTAACACTTTTAATGCTAAGCCAACGTTCCTTTGTTTCACGCTAGATCACGCAAACAGCGTGTAATATCTCAGCCAGCGTATAACGGAGTTGGAACACTTGTACGGAGTGACACTTCTACGGAGAGACATTTGTACGTAGCCTTTACCTCTACCTGATCAATCAAAAGTGGAATGTTGACACTTGTAAGGAATGACTACCAGCGATTGTTAACCGGTTTTGGAATGAACACATCTAGTTTAAATTAAAAAAAAAAAAAATGTTTATAGTTGCAGAATGAAGAAGATTCAATTAGGGATATACTTGCAGCAAATTCTGCATCATAATCATCATCATCATCATCATCAAATGTGAAAACAAACATATGTCCACATGTATTTTGATAAATATGAAGCAGGTAGAAAAATAAGCAATTGCATAAATAATTTGAAGAATTGAAAATAAAAATATCAGTGAAGATAGAATTAAATTCAGGAACATAATAATTTCTTATCCTGATTTAATATGTTATGCGCTTCCTTCTCGAACGTAATAAGTGTAAATAACTGAAAAGTAAATTCACAGAAGACGATATGGAAGAAATTATTTTGTTCAACTTCGACAAAGTGATAAGGAGGAAATGAAAATCAAGGTAGCTTCTTTGTTCGTCTTTCTATGTACCAATTAATAATTTATACCTTTCATACAAATTTTTCTTACATCACCAGTTTCAGTATAGGTGTTTCAAAAAAAGAGAAATCTTTCCTAAGTTATGTAATTCTGAGGAATACCATTTATTAACAGGATGCTTTCTTATTTTCTCTGCTACATATCTGTGGTAAACAGAGGAAGTATTGTATTCCACCCAAAATTTCGATACCAAGATTTCACCGGAAATATATTTGAGCTTCTAAATCCAAAAGGAAAAGGTTATAATGTCCATGTATGTACGTGTTTTTGTGAGAGAGTGAGAGAGGAGAGAGACTGTGAGAGAGAAGCAGCGAGAGTGAGAGAGAAGGAAGCGAGAGTGAGAGAGGACAGAGAGTGAGAGAGGAGATAGAGAGATAGAGAAGGAGAGAGAGAGAAGCAAAGTCAAAGTCAAAAGTTGATGACATATCGAACTTACTATTCATCTTCCAAGAATGCAACACTAAGCTTTTCAAGAAAATCTCCCACACCAAACTCCCTTTACATATTATTCGAAAATTTCGATTCTCCAAAATGGCTCTAATGGTTCTGAAAAAATGTCATATGTTTAATACATTTTCATGAGAATTGAATTTTTGTGACGTCCACTTTGTTCTGAATAACCTTTGTATAACTGATAAACCCTAAGAAATGGACAAAATTTTACTACACAAAAATATAGATCTGGTTAAAAAACCTTTTATGTCGAATACTTTGTTATGGAGTTAACCACTTCCGAGATATGCCTTGTTATTTTTTACTGTTGAAGTAGTTGTTACTTTTCTCAAATGGGAAGTCGTTATTAGCTGTTTTTCCCCTGGTCACGCAAAGAACATGGCATTTTAAAGCCATCACATAGTGGTACGCTCTTTGAAAATCTGATTAATACTTTACGTGCCGCAATCTGCAGCGGAATGTGTAAGTTGAAAGTTTATTTGGATTAAGAAGAAGTAAAGAGGCACAATACCTTCTGTAAGAAGAGTTTGTAGAAGACTGAGTAGAGAAAGCCACGTGAATGCAACGTATCAGATATTTTAAAAATTGATTGTTGCCTAAGAAAATTGTTTTAGAAGTATAATAAACACTACTAATTCCCTTCTAATCTCATTTTGTTTTCATGCTTAAGGATATAAACAATTGCAAATTTGACATTTTAAACTACTAATGCTAGCTTTTTAAACTTTGTACTATAGATGCAATGTAACCCAAACATGCTAAAGCCTAAATTTTGATCCACTTTGCTCTATTAATTTAGAAATTGTGATCAAATTTATTTATATTTGGTTACATCACTAAAAAGGTTCTTCGCGACAAAAATTTTAAACTTTGATTTTATATTTTAACACTTGGTTCAAAATACATCTAGTTTTTAAAATTGCCCTAGGTTTACCTGCATCTTCCCTTGTATAAGCGCAATTTTTTATCTTATCTAAAACATTGTAATTTTTATGTTTGGAAATTAAAAATATATAATTAAGACAAGTTTGACAGTAAAACCTAGGGTAACTTATGTTAGTTGTGTTTCTGTGAACATGTGTAGCAAATTTCATTAGTGCAATACAAAAACTGCTCCATCAGGAACATTTTATAGAAAGAAAAGTGCTGAAAATATCAATAGTGAGGAAGTAGTGATAAAACATTTGAATGTATATCTCGCATTAAAATACAGCGGCACTTAAATGTGCAATAGGGCATTTAGAAATAACTTCCCTGACAAATTATGCATTCGGAAATGTCTCTATTATATCACAGAATTAAAACCAATTTTTTCTCTCGATTTTCATAAAATTTCAGTTATACATATCCTTAAACAACTTCTGAATATGCAGTTTTTTGAGCCTTGGTTGTATATCCGGGCCCTGAGGACACGGAAAAAAAGAAGTTTTATTTTGAAATGTACGCTTGGAACTGGAGAAAACCCGAAAAGTGGATTACTCTTTGATGTCGGGTAAAAAGAAGCAGCTTATATTACAGTAGAAAATGTTTGTATTGGTGAAAGGGATTGAAGAGCAGTGAGCAGTGTATGGCGAGCTTCTGACTTGAGAACTGAAATGCGTGAAGAAGAAGATAGTGGAGTCCGATCAGAACAAAAGGATCCTCACAATGTCAAATGTGGGATGAGTGGCCGAGGGGCAGCTGCGGCAGCGGCACGCTCAAAGAAAGCGGCGGCATTGCCTTTAGAAGTCCGCACCCGACAATTACCAGGCGGCCTCGAATTACCTGACACCAGGCTCTGCAGCATGCTCCAGGCTATGGCCATCCTCTGCGTTGCCACATCAACTCGTGCGGCGGCCTGCTCCCAAGGTCACGGCGCACCAAACCCGATTTCCTGCCGTTCATTGACATTCTAACTGCTGATAGGGTCCCCGGAACAGTAGCAGTCCGAGAGGGTGGCACCGGGACCTTCGAGTGACAGGGGTTTTCATGCATTTATGATATCACAGTCTGGGAGGCAACAAATGTTAGAAAACAGCCCATCCAAATATAGCTGCCATGCATGAGTAAGCGATTTTAACGTAAAGTGCAGTCGCCAAACTTCGCCTTAACTGCTGCTGAGGCTTTTATAATTGTAACTATGCATCCTAATATATTACTTTAGCCTTGAGTTATTTACAAACCACAAGAACTGCAGAAAAACTGCACAAAATTGTAATTAACTTTGTAGTCGTAGATAACCGTAGGATGACCCAAGGAGGGGCAGGGAGGTCGTATAGGCCTGTCTCTTAATTATAGAAAAAAAAAAAAAAATGATGTGTTGCATTCTTGTACTAACTATCCTTACAAATCCTATGCCTCTCCTTACTTCAAGTTAATTGAGATAAACATTTACAGAAATTATCTTACTGCTGTTTTCCTTGTAGTGCAAAGAGAATATGGGAATACAGTAGACTTTGAGCGATCGTCCAATCCTTTAAAGCTATGAAATTCAGTTCTCTTTGTACGGCCAAGAGATAAAAAATTGAATAACGACCATCCATTTGAGAAAAGTTAAAGTATTCACTCCACAAAAATGCATCTGAACATTACTTGTGTTTTAACAAGATCTCCATTTCTGTATTTGATATATATTTGTATCTTAGATTTGGTCTATCTATTACGGTTTACCAGTTATGCAAAAATCTTCAAGACTAAACAGGACTACGTGGGCTATATCCAGAAAATTCAAAATATACATTTCTTTGTTATAAACATATGGTATTTTAATCAAAATCGTTAGTCATTTTCGAGAAAATAAACATTTTCTATGTAAATGGGAGTTTAGATTGGAGGAATTTTGTTCAAAATCTTTGTATCACATCCTTGAAGACATTAAACTTAAATACCAACTTTAGTTTTTAACCGACTTTTCGTTTTTGAGTTGTGACATTCACAGATGACACACAGAATTTTGTCTTTTTTTTTTTTTTCATTCAGGTGTCTCAAAACATATTTACGGTGAAATCTTGACATCGAAATGTTGAGTGGAATACAATACTTCCCCTACTTATTAAACGTAGTAGAGAAAGTAATATAGTAGTTCTTATGGTTATGTATTACTTTGCTTTGGTAAAATCGAAACCAGCATTTTTATTTCTGTCCTGTTTAGCTACACAGAGCACCTTTCGTTCAGATTTAGTGAATTATGTATCTTAACTTTATCTAAAAGATGTTCCACTAATCCAAGAATAAGAAAATCGGCCTAGTCATATTTTTTTTTTTATATTCGCAAGTAAATAACTCCTACATAGGAACTATGCTCTTAAACAATCGCGTGTAAAAAACTTCTAAGTAATTAGACTAAATAAATATTACTTTTGGTGGGCATATTTATTCTAATAAATCTTTTGCAAGTTTTTTTCAATACTTAAGTTAATGCTTGCATCCAAGGAATAATCCGTGAATCACTTACTATAATCTGTCTCAACAAGTAATAATCTTGCTTTAAACATACAACAGGAGAGAGATAGAGAGAGAGAGAGAGAGAGAGAGAGAGAGAGAGAGAGAGAGAGAAATGCATTTTATAGATGCGACTATTGTACGATATGAATAAAAGAAAATACCCATGATATGAAATTCTCTATTATTGACTGAATTTTGCTTATGGGGAGATATGTTTATCGTATAGTCAATTGCCTAACGAATTCAAATTAGTCCCACTTTCTGTTCGTAGAATAACTGAACAATTATTCTCATATAAGCTCATAAATGGCCTGGTATCCAGCAAAGAATTGCTTGATAGAATATATTTTAATGTCAATGCTGCTAATTATAAGAATTCTCTCGTTCTGAGGTTATGTACCTAGTGCAATAAACTTTCAACTAAAATAGAGTTGGATTTTAGCTTCATTTACAAGCAATTTACGAAACAATTAAGTATAGGAATTATTTGCATGTGATTTCCAGTTGTATCGCTTATAATTAATTATCTGCTGAATCAGTATAATATTTGCAATGTCTAGTCTTAAATAATAGTTTAATAGATGATTCATTTTAGTCTTAGTTTCTTTGTATTCCTTTTTGTATTTTTATTTGTACTGTAGTTAAAATTGTATAAATATATTACATGTAACTACTGTATTTGGTGCTTTGCTCTGTTGTAGCTCAAATTAATAAATAAATTAATAACTTAATTGAGTTAATAGTTAAATGTGTTAGCCCTTTCCTAAAAAATCCTGTATCTGCGTCTACATATAGTGCTAAAATTTATTACCCCAATGGCCCTGTTCCATGTGAAATTGTTTCCAATAAAGTCATGTATGAGCGAAAATTAGCAGGAAAATTGACAATGGCTAAGTTTCAAATTACGCAAATTTATCATGCACGTCTGTCTATTGTTCAAACATAACTAAATACTACTGCTACTACCACCAGTGCCGAAGACTTTGTAGAAATAACAAACCAATTTAAAACTATCATACTTATCGAACTGAAGTATTCAATCAACAAAAAGGCATTGCACACCACTCGATAATTAACTTTAATTTGTGCGCCTTTTCTCATTTTAACTCTCATTTTCACTCTATCTCTCTCTTTCTCTTTCTCGCAGACACACTCAAATGATACCAAATTCGTATTTAACTTAGGTTGTTTTATGTACAAAAACGATTTTGATTAAAATGACATACCTATGTTTAAGATATTTTTATGACAAATGAAATGTATATTTTGAATTTTATGGCTATAGTCCATGTAATCCTGTTTACTATAGATGGCTTTTGAACAACTCCTAAGCCATAAGAGATAGATCAAATCTTAGTATACAAAAATGTAGATCTCGCTAAAACACACAATTTATGTCCCAATAAATTTTTTGTAGAGTGAACCATTTCGGAGATATTCCTTGTTATTTTTGTGAGTTTTAGAAAACAAACTTTCGTGAAATGCAATATCGTTGTTCATTTTTTTATGTTAGTCGTGCAAAGAGAACGGAATCTCAAAGCTTTAAAACATTTGACTATCGCTGAAAGCCTACTGTATTCCCATTTCCTCCTTGCACCTACAAGGAAATAAGCAATAAGATAATTTCTGCAAATGTTTCACCTAACACGAAGAAGATATAGGAATAAGAGATTGTAAGAGTGGTTAGTACAAGAGTAGAGAAAGTCATACATACACACAGATCACTTCCAAGAGTATTCCATTTTGTCATAAGGATACTTGCTCCGTTCAAATAGCCAATAGGTCTAGTGTCCTGTATCTGTAACAACGCTGAGCTTGGATATATTCCAGATGGTTATTCTTTGGTCCCTCTGCTCCTCTCGTGTTGATTCGCTCAGGAGGGAAGGGTGGTTGAGGAAGGAAAATTGGACAGTGATTATTAAATAAAATCTCTCAATTCTCTGAACTGTAGGTATTGTTAAACACACTGAAAACAGAAGAGAAGGCGTGGTCAGAATTAATATTTTTTTTCTAAAATGGATTACAGCGTTACTCATTACAGAGATGTGTGCTGTGGAACATTAGAGGAGAAGGCCTCCGGTCACGTCACGGTCTGAAATCGAAAATGACGTATTTCACGTAAAACATCGCTTACAATTATACACCCCAGGGAAGAAAACAGACTCGTAATTGTGCATAGCGTGAGGAACGTCTGAAATGAGTGGCGTATTATAATTTGTTTCCATAAACCGGTCCTAATTAGGCCGTTAACGTGCTTATCGACGTCGTAACCATCACCGGCATTATTCACATGAGCAAGAGTGAGATGGACTCAAGGACACGGCCACAACTTCCATTGTTTCTGAGACGCACTCTTCTCATACGAACATATGTGTGCCTTCCTCGCCGCAAATTCACAACCTCTTGCAACTGAAACTAATAAAATTACTCAGGTACAAAACGGAATACAAGAACGACTAGACAGGCTTCAAATTCGTATCTATAGGTATACGGGCTCATTTAACTCACATGACTTTCTCTACTCTACTTGTACTAACCATTCTTACAAACTCTTCCTATATCTACGTGTTCGTTGAGATAAACATTTGCAGAAATTATCTTACTGCTTGTTTTCTTGCACGTTCAACGGGAATATTAGAATACAGTAGGCTTTGAGCGATAGTCAAATGTTTTACAGCTTTGAGATTCCGTTCTCTTTGCTCGGCTAAGATATAAAAAATGAATTACGATCTTCCATTGTTTTTCAAAACTCACACAAACAACAAGGAATATCTCCGAAATGGTTCACTCTACAACAGAAACTTACTTGGACATAAATTGTGTGTTGTAGAAAGATCTACATTTTTTGTATAGTAAGATTTGGTTATACCTTACGGATTACCAGTTTTGCAAAAGTATCCAGAATAAATAGGACTATATGGGCTATAGCCAGAAAATTCAAAATACACATTTTGTTTGCCATAAACATATCTTAAAAGATGGCATTTTATTCAAAATCATTAGTGCCATTTTCGAGAAAATCAAGTTTCAAAAAATTTTCCATTTAAGGTTAGCTTAATAACTTCGTGTCGCATCCTTGAACGACATTAAACTTAAATACCAACTTTGCTTTTTAAACGACTTTTCGTTTTTGAGTCATACTGTCCACAGGCTGACAGAATACACACACGCACACGCGCGCGCGCACACGCACACACACACACAGACCTTTTCCTAAAAGGTTTTATTTTTGGATCAGGGGGCTTCAAGACATATTTCCTGTGAAATCTCGACATAGAATTTTTGCGTGGAGTACAATACTTCCTCTACTTTAGTATACGTAGTAGAGAGTAAAAAATCAGTAGACACCAACAGCGAAGACTTGCAGTCAACGAGTTATGTGACTTTAGACAGAAGTTAGAGGGATTTGTACAAATTATACATCACCACCGCCACCTCCAGTAATAATAATAATAATAATAATAATAATAATAATAATAATAATAATAATAATAATAATAATAATAATAATAATAATAATAATAATAATAATAATAATAATAATAATAATAATAATAATAATAATAATAATAATAATAATAATAATAATAATAATAATAATATAATAAAAATGATGATGATGATGATGATGATGGTGATGACGATGATCATAACAAAATAGGGATAAAGGAAACCGGGTAGATATACTTGTGTATAAAATCGTTCACTAAGTACTAGCTCTGAAATTTTATACTGTTACCTCGACATCGGGATTAACATCTTTAAAGAAACAACATCAGTAAAATGGATTTAAGTATTGAAACATTTCAAACCAATAGTAATGGATATTCCAGAAATATTGGTGCTACAAAAAGTATTTTAAATATATTCCATGTTTCAAAGAAATGCACAGTTTTGTGCATTACGTTTTGGTCTAACTCTTATGCTTTATACAAGTTTTATACAGAAGTCCATATGAAGCGAACTTCACAGGCTATCTCCAGCAAATTCAAGATGCACTTCAGATTTGTCACGTAAATCTCTTAAATATGGCATTTTCATCAAGCTTGTCACAAGCATTTTTGAGTAAAAGTGGGTGTTAAACAGTTAACGGTTAAAAAAAAAAAAAAAAAAAAAAAACACAGACACATATACACAACTTTTTCTGAAGATGCCTTTTTGTACTTCCGGTAAAATCTCGATAACGAATTTTTGGGTGTATTACAATACTTCCGGAACGTAAGTACATAATAGAGAAGTACGTAAAAGCAGACATTAAACGTTCAAAATATGCTAGACTTTATATGTGGTAGAATTTTAATGTACTGAGCCAAGTCGCATCAGGGAGGAGTTTAATTTTAAATCGTCCGACGAACTTATTAGACCTTATTTTATAGACGTTCCTAGTTGCACGGCTGTACGGAACACCACCAACCGGGATTCAAACACCGTTCTTCAGGTCTGAAGGTAGACTTCCTAGAATACCATGGTTATACTCCGTAAAGGAAGAAATAAAAACAATCCATCTCAGCTCGCATTCCGTTGTCAATGTGGAATTACTGAGAATGGAAAATTGACTCGGTTGAGTTCAATAAGACTGAAGTCGAGTAAAACATCGCCAAGATATTGTGTGACACCTGAGAACTAAAGTTTAACAACTTGTTAAGGCCGCTAACAAGCTTCTGCGCGCTATTTGGTATTCTGTAACAGTAACAACAATAACTTGTTAAGAGGAACAAAATTATGGTTAACGATACCAAGAACCGAGACAATGTAGTTAGCACTGGCAATACTAGTGGATATAGTTTTAGTGTTTCTAGATCTATGTGAGTAAGAGTAACATTCCTCTTAACCAGAAAGTTACACAATAGCCTTGAATAACTAGCTAGCATCATGAACAACAACAGAGAGAATTGGAAACGATAGTCATTTCTTCATTCTGTTACATTAGGTATACTTGTATTGTAAGTTACGTGTTACTCACAATCACAACCGTCTTAATTTGTATTTCCTTCACTGTTATTAGTAGTTCTCAGCAAAAAATTCATTTATTAGTGCTTCTGAGAAAACCGGATAAAATTTCTGATTAGTTAATTCCTTAAATGGTGCAAGGGACAGTTTTTTTTTGGTGGGGGGGGGGGGGGGGGGGAGTAACATAAAAGTTAGCAGAGATAGCAAATGAGTGCATAACTTAAGGTACTGCAAGAACTGGGGGGTCAATTCAGTAACTTTGATACCGAAATTATAGACACATAAAACTAATCATTTATAAAAGAATTGAAAATAATAATTAGATTAATAATTCTCCATAAAATGAATGAGGAAACGAACGTAAAAATCTGATGTGTTGCACTCACATGACTTTCTCTACTCTTGTACTAACCGTTCTAACAATCTCTTATTCCTAAATCTACTTCGTGTTAGTTGAGATAAACATTTGCAGAAATTATTGGGGGGGGGGGGGGGTTGAAGGTGGGGCAATTTAAAAGTTAGCAGATACAGGAAAGGAGTGCATTAATGACGTGACTGTTGGACGAACTAATCGGAATAAGTCAAGTATGTATAAATTATCCGACAGGATAAATATTTATGTCTGCTTACATTACCACTCATTCAATAGACAAACTTTGGATGAATTGAATTAATTGCCTATGCTTTTGAATCCTAAGGAGTGACTCTAGAAGTCACTTAAGGTGCTGCAAGAACTGGGGGAGTCAATTCAGTAAGTAATCTTCATAAACATATAAATCAACTGTTTAGGTTACTACCTATCAATATATTTCCTTCGCGAATGTTATAGAGTAATTTGAACATTTAAATTTGTATAACATAGGAATAGGAGAGATACGGAAGGGATTCGGCACTGAAGCAACGTTTGTTGTACCTATGCCCCAAGCGGGCACCCCTGAGAGGAAGGACGAGGTGAGAGGAGACACCGGGCGGCCAGATCCAGACTAGTGGTACAGACATTGACAGAGGTCCCTAAGGTTCTCAAAATTGGCGACACCTTGAATTCTTTAGGTTCTTCCGGAGAGCTCTTAGGATGACCTCAGCGCGGGGCCCAACGCCCCCAGATGCCGCCCCCAGCCATATCCTACGGAGAACAAGGGAGGATAGAGTTCCGTACACATATCATCCCTGCCAAACTGCACCTAACACCTTCGCTGACACTTGCGACTAATAGGATGAAGCATGAATGAAATGATTAATGAAAGAAATAGAAGGACAGGAAGTTCAGGGGATGTATTTACGCTTCCCAGCCTAGCAACTCGGGGAAACCCCTGAAAAAACCACGGGTCAAGATGGTCGGCCATGGGAATCGAAGCTACGACTTCCCGAATGGAGCCATCTCACTCGGTTTGATTGACCTATCTCAGCGTCCATGAATCAAAGGGAATGGAAAAGTTATACTAAAAATTTAGTGTTTCGTAGAATATGACTACCGCAAAAATACCACTATGCTTACTTCACAATGTGACACTATTGATCATAACGGTTATATCATTAGTCCCTTGTCTGCTGAAGTTCATCTTCCTAGTCACTGGATCACCAACATAACTCTCGAACTTAACTATCATCACTATTAAACATGTGGCTGCAAGTAGCCAACATAACAATGGTAGGTATACCTACGTTATGCTAACTCTATCACTACAATTAATAAAAATAAAGCATATGACAGAGTAGAGAACTTCAAGGCCATCTGTCTGCCATAATCGAACTGCTTCTCACAAACACATTAGAATAAACACTTAAATACGTCACAACGTGACTCTAGAAACTAAAGCGACCGAAAAAAATGTATTTCATTTACTTTATTTTTTTACCTATATCGTTTATTTTTGTACCTGTTCTAGCATTTCATGTGAATCCAAATAAAAGTTTGCAGGAATAGATACATTACACATTTTGTTGTCGATATCACACGTTATACAGAGGCTGAAGTGACCCCACTTTGCATCACATCAAGAGAAACAAACGAATGATTTAAAATGATTCGAACATTCAAACAATCAATAACTCTCTTCCAAATTGCTAATACAAGAAATGTATCTTACATATAGTGTGTATTTGAGCGAGATCTACACTTTTAGTAAGGTTTGTCTTTTTGCTATGATTTACCAGTTACAGAAAATTGTACAAAATTCAATTTAGAATCAAGAATACTTTACGGCTGTTAGGAGAATATTCAAATATACACTTTATTCTCCATACCAATGTTTCAAACACATGTTTTAGTAAATATTACTAAAGCTTTTTAGAATATTTTACCATGCATAGGACTGTTTCGGATTTTGTTATAGGTAAATGCTCGCTATGGCCTCTTATATGGTCTTGTTTGAAATTTGATACTAAATTGAACTTTCGCTTTTGAGTTACACACACACACACACACACACTCTCTCTCTCTCTCTCACACACACACACACACACACACACACACACACACACACACACACACACACACACACACACACATTTTATTGGAACACAATACTTTCTCAACACTTTACATTTAGATAATGTATAAAGCTCATATGAATTTCTCTATCCACTCATCTACAAATTACTCTTATAAAAGTTGATTGTTATATTCTTGTTAGTTGAGATAAACGTTTAAAAACTTACTATAATACACACAATTTGGTTACCCAGCTTCGCATTGTAGCTTTCTAAACCTCTCAATAAAATTATTCGAGGATGATCAGTGACAATGGTGCCAACGGAGGGAAAAGAAATTCCCTTCTTTTGTTCTTCGGTTTGCCTACCGTCCAAGGAGCTTTTATTCTCTGAGCACTTTGTCACCGTGAAGTCCGACCACCCGCAACACATGATGGAGGAGGGAACTGGAAGAATGGGACCGGGGGTCACATACTCGCTTCTCTGATCGAGGACGATTAGACGGTAAATTCTTCCCTTTACTTCTTAGAAAAGCATTTTCATAAAGGCGCGAGATAGGCATTCCTCATAACGTTTGCAAAATTCCCCGATTTTCAGACAAAAGTATGCAATATTAGCGGATGTTACATTCCTGATTTCTTCACCCTTTCCTCGACTGTCTTCTAGTTTATGGAAAGGTAGTATAGTCTATATTTAGTAACTATCGGAATGGTCGAGTAAGTAATACACAATCACCGTAGATGATACTTTAAACATTATTATGTATTTTCATTGGTCCCATAGTTAATAATAACAACAGAAACGCTACATAGCTTTTAGGTAATGTACAGAACTCTGTCATCAATATGCAACGAAATGAGCTGAAACTTGTGAATGAGAAGATTCCCCAATCCCATGCTACAAAGTTAAACATTATGGAAATAACGTAGAAAACTCATCTCAGCTCATAATTATTTCTGATGTTATGCTGGACACAAGAGAGGGAGATAGGTAAATAATTGCAAGAAATAATTTCCACACATTGAAGAGAAGAAGATTATTAGCTCAAGGCGTTCCTTGAATTCAGTGTGTTCAGCTGAAAATTAGCATAGAAATGGTATTCCTAGGACTGATCAAAAATAAGATAGATATGTTTCAGACGAAAATAAGGAGGGTAGGATTAGTCCATGTACGTAGGACGATGGTGGGTTGATAAAAGAGCACGTATTTCTGAAATTCACGCCTTTTCCTTCGAGTTTTAAAGCCTTCCAGAAGTGGTCGATTATATTGGCCGCTGTAGCAGTTGAAGATCGCGCTTGTTATAGAGATTTAGCTGTCACTTCATGTGAGCATTCTCTTCAGCTAACCACGTGTGCTTCGTATTATTATTAAACATTAGTTTTAAACCGTAAAGTCGGATATGTTCGAAGTCAGCAGAAATTTTACGACAGTTACAATTTCGAGTGATAAGATTCAGAATTCAATTCACTTCAGCCTGGTCCCGTAACTCAGCCGGTACAGCAAGGGCAAGGTGTTCGATTACCGGCTGGAAGGGTGGGAATTTTTTCTTTAACTGACATTACTCGCCATCAACCCTAGAGTCTGGAGGTAAGAATGGGAGTGTGAAAGTTAATTCAGAGTAATAGAAAACCAAAGATCAAAACCACCGCTAAGCAGTAAACATCACTGCTGTTGGGCACTTGTTTCAAGCGTTCAAAAACCGCAGAGATGACCTTTGGGTGTTAAAGGCGGCATATAAATGAAAAAAAAAAAAAAAGTCACCTCAAATAGACATATAATCTCCATTAAGCTTACCAGTTAACTTAACCGGTGTTGTTTATCCTCACAATTGCCCACGTGTGTACTGTGATAGATTTATCACAGTTCTTCACTGGAGAACTTCGCTGTGGCAAATGAAGATGTTTCATAAAATTAGATTTCGAGTATGTTCGTGCAGCGCTCCGGTTATTACATGTATTGCTTCTGCGACCCCATACGCCTAACCTCAAAATACTTACCTTGGTACCGACTTGCTACCCTACAATTTTCTGCACATTGTTTTTTCTGTATCCTGTGTTATTATTTAGCATACAGTGGTAATGAGCTCAATTACAGCATCCAGTTTTTTACGTAAAGATAATTAGAAGGGTTTGGGTTAAGTACCTCATACATACCATGGCGTTATAAGCACATACAGGCAAAATTTGAACAAAAATTCACCGAAGTATGAATTTTTGCATACATATGAAAATATGAAGAGTAATATGTCACAAGATAATATGAAATATATGTATATATTAAAGCCACACATTTCATTAAAAAACAGGAATCCTGGTCTTTAAGGGTAAACACCCAGTCAGAAGTAAAATAATTAGATAACAGAATGGAACAGACTTCATTGTTTCACTATTTAGGTACGATAGTATCACATGATAAAGAAAGATATATTGACTTTAAAATTAGTAAATTTTAAATACTTGTGGAATGTTAAAGAAAACCTAAAAAAAAAAAAAAAAAAAAAAAAAAAAACCAAAACAAGAAAAGAAACACAAATTAAATGTTATAATGTGCTGGCGTTGCCTGTTTTATTATAGGTATGATAGCGAATCATGGATTGTGTACAAAAGGAGCTTAAAAAGAATTAATTTAATCAGCAGGGACGAGATATTTAATATCAGTAAAGGGCTGTAAGCTACAAGACAAGAGTTTTAAATGAAAGTATTAAAGAAGACCTAAATATTGAATGTGTATCTAAACATTAAAACGTTGTAGAGATCACTGGTTAAATAATTTGGAACGAATGTCATAAAATAGAATTCCAAAAATAACAATGAAATATCAACCAACAGGAATAATTCGAGGAGTAGGCAGACCGAATAAGAGATGGAAATATAGACCTGTGGTCTGATCCATTAGAGGAAGAAGAAGAAGAAGAAGAAGAAGAAGAAGAAGAAGAATAAGAAGAAGAAAAGAAGAAGAAGAAGAAGAAGAAGAAGAAGAAGAAGAATAAGAAGAAGAAGAAGAAGGTTTTGAAGGAACTTTATCTCATTAGTTCTAAACTAAACTTCATACTTACTAAAAATATGAAATAAAATACAACAAAGTAAGGGTGCACAAATACAAAAACGTTTTAAGAATAGAGAGTATTAAATTTTGCACGTGGCTAATGTAAGGAAATGCTACATTTACTCAACTGTCTAACGGAAATCATTTTAAAAACGAAAAATCGTAAATATTACAAAATATGAAATATTTTCATGAAATATGAAGATTTTACCAAAATATTGTGACAAATGACAAGTGCATTTACTTTTTCGATCACTTTAATTCCCTTGAAATTAAATCACAAAACACAGTTTTTTTTCGTTAACACAATCTACAATTCGTCGTGACCTTGCAAGTCACAGCCGTTGTGTCCGATCGTAACCTTGACACATAATTCAATGTCTTTCAGACGATTCACTCACACTCACTAAAAACTGCTAACAACTCCGACGTGACGATTAAATATCTACAACTGTCACTGACGGTACTCAAACTCTCTGGACACTGACTGTACACAGACACACTTAAAACTAACTGCTAACAGCTTTCTCGTTCGATACTTAACAACTGACTATCTGTCGGGGTTTTCCCCTTTTATATGCCAGACGAATTCTCTAGAAAATAGAGCTTTTCTCGAAACTTCTTATAAACGAGCCAGCTTCGAGAATTGTCTGAAATGGCTGTGTTCTGGCCGGTCCATTGTCGCCGGGCCGCATATTTACTAGCAGTAGTTTGAGGTAGCTTGACTTTGAGCATCTCTTTGACGGACAGCGACACAATATTATGAAATGTGAAACTTTATGTCACGTGTTTTGAATTCTATACACATGCTAAATGATATTAAGGATGGTTAAGAATGTTTTACTCGTTTCTACTTCTAAGCGTATCCGATTGGCCTTTATTTTGCTGTCTTCTGTTTTCTCAGTTGCTAAATCGTGACATCTATGTTTAATACTTGGAATGAGCAATTTGAGGTTTTAGTTTCATTTTACACATATTTTCTTACAGTAACAATAAACTATTCTCAGCTACATGGATTCCAAACGAAAACTTCTTCGCAGGTATTTCTTTTATAACTCGAGCACATTCGCAACCTAATATCCAGACGTCGTAAACCCATCTTTTAGTCATTTAGGAGTTGAAATGGGCTGCTATCTCAAGGCGATAAGGTGGATGTTTTTAGGACGACATCCTGCGGTATAAAGGAGGTATTTTTATTGCTGAATAAGCGCTTACTGTTGGAAGCATTCCGATACGTATTCTTGGCCTCTAATAGTCCGTGGCCTGAGGTGACAGTATCGACAAACTCGAAATCGATGTGCAGGTGATTTGCACGCATTCCAAAACCTGCTGACTTGTGTATCTGTGGAGTCAGCTATTCTCTGTTCACCGCCAGTCAATCTTTCTCTATCACGTGCACTGCTTGCAGTTTTGGTCTTTTAGGACCTTAGTCCTCCATTCTTATTTTTAATTTGGACCAGGGCCCAGCTCAGGGGTAGCCTAAGATGTATTTGTTTTAGTGCTCAATAAATATCATATTTTTAATTTGTCCATTTTGCATTTTAAGTTATGACAGTAAAAATAAAGAACCTATATAGAACCTGTAAATTAATTTCTCGATTTTTTTCTGGTAAGACAAGCGGATGGCTCAATGACAAGGGAACTTAGCACCTCAGACGAAAGGCGATCTTTTGTGTCTATGCTCCTGGCGGGGCACCCCCAGGAGTATGGATGAGAAGAATGGATCCTAAGGGCGTCCGGAACGTTGCCATGACAGAACAGGTGGCAGGGCGATGCTGGGCGATGAATGAAATGGATGAAATGATCCTCAAAAGAGCTGGGGTCTATAGAGCTTCAAGTTACCAGACGTTCATCTTCTACGATAAGGGAAGACCTGGAAAAAAAAAAAAAAAAAAAAAAAAAAAAAAAAAACACCACTCATCCAGCTAACTCCTCTAACCGAGGCACAAACTTGGAATCTCTTGAACACGAGGCAGATACGCTACCCCCACACCACAGATTCGGGCTACCTGGATTTTTTTGGTTTGTTTTTGTTTTAAAGTTTAACCTCCTTTAACCTAAGTCATCGCACGATGAATGTAATGAGTGAAATTTTGCTCAAATGAACCCGGTTTCCATAGAGTTTATTTAGTTACCCAACACTTGTTTTCTCAGCATAAAGAAAAATCGCAAGAAAACCTTATACGGACTACGCACCCTAACCGGGATTCGAACTCGGACGTTTTGAATGTGAGGCAGACACTCTACCCGAACATCACAGATGGATATTGTTGCAGATCATATCAGTAATATATTAGTAAATATCTATTTCGTATAATACGCCTACAACGTCTCATTTAGCTTAATGTCACTACTATTGACCTATGACCTCATACTTCATTTACCAAGCCTCCGCATCTCTACACTGGAAAGTTGCACTTTACTCAGTTTTACTGTCCAGTAAAACTGGATCCGGTTTATTAGGATTAAATCACCACCACCACCGCCACCGCCACCGCCACCGCCACCGCCACCGCCACCTCCGCCACCGCCGCCGCCACCACCACCACCACCACCACCACCATCATGAACTTCATGACTTGGGCCTCTTGACCTGCTCCGTTTCCTAGTGAAAATTTATGGCATATGATCTCTCCAGCGTTGTTTATTTCTTCCAATACTTCTATACGTTAAATTATATCTCGAAAAAAAGAAAAAAGTTTACTGTCTGCAATAGATATTGACAAATTTGAATTTGGTATACACCGAGCTTTATCAGTTACAGAATCATGAAAGATTCCACAACATCCACATTCCCAGTCTTCAATTAATTTTTCAAAATATCAACAAAAGAAACATAAAAGTGTCTTCATAGTCACTGAAAAGGATATCTGTGCCCAGAATCTTTATCCCATCGTGGTTGGGCAAACAAATTTGAAATTAATGACAGGAATTACCTTCACTGCTATTATGGGGTTAGAATGTGAAATTCGCTAACAGCGGCACAGCGTCTGGGTTTAATGATCCATCCAGCGATCTTAATGATCCTCATTTGTCATCAAACACATATGTTGTCTTAGGAAAACAAACTTGTGTGCTAAAATATAAGGAATTCTAGAAATTTGTATTTAATCACCTCTGTAATTATGTTCAGCCATATTATGTTTTATCTTTTGTAGTAATCTTTTATCGTTATAGCTTCATTTATATGCTGCCTTTAACATCAAAGGTCATGTTGGTGACTGTCTTTTGTAACAATTGCACAATGGCAGCGATGTTCACTCGTTATCTGTTGCGTTAATCGTTGTCTTTTTACTATACATTTTATTTTTTTATAAACAGCAATATCTACACAAGCGATGGCATGTCCAGCGTTTGCCCCGACAGAGCAGAGGGCAGGGCCCTAACATTTTCACAGTTAGAATCCCCCGCAGGAGGCTGGCTCAGCCTGCTTCCTTCTCCACCCCTACGGGTTTGTACTCCCATGGGGGGGGGGGGGGGACTTGGAAACCGACTGCCCTTCCCCCTCGGGCTTTTACGATTCCAAGGGAGACTTAGAAATCACTAGAGGGGGACGAGATTTCCAGAGCACATTTGTTCCCCCTGCCGTGCTGCTGCCGCGACGCTCTCCGACGCTTCCAACCCTGAAAGAAACCTAACGGGATGAAGGCAAAAGAGAAATGATTAATGTAATGAAATGAAGGGACAGGAAATTTGGAGGATATGGAAATCCTTCCCAGTATTCGCCTGGCGACCCGGGGAAACCTCCAAAAAATCCATGGGTCAGGAATGTCGGCCAGGGTACGAACCCGCGACCTCCCGAATGCAGATCATCCCGTTCGGCAAGTTGCACTTAATAACCTCGGGTGCGAATAAGAATCTACACAGTTAAAAAACAAAAATAACCGCAACAAATATCAAATCCGGGATTTAACTTAACCGGCCGGTACAATCTGTGGAAATCAAAGACAATCTCTGGTTTTGCGGAGAGTACGGAAAGTCTAACCCTTAACGCAGTATCTCAACAGCCTGGAATATGGGAAATTCAGCTATAAGATGTTGTCATAATGTAAAAACAAAGAAACATAATATAACAATGTAAGAATTTAATTCCGTTGTATTCGTGAAGTAAAACCCAGCTTTCTAGTGCAAACAGATGTTATGAAACATCATGTACATAGCGGTTCATAAGAAAGATAAGTCTTATCAGCTTAGTCAACTGGGATCTGCCTCTTATAATCTTGCTTTAGTTTTTAGAAATTTGTGATGAGCGCCTGGATCACTATTATGGCCGAAAAACTAAAGAAAATGGCATCAAAACAAATGATGGAGCTATGTATGCCACATGCCATTAAATTAGATTAAATAGCGACTAACTTTGATCTTATTACCAGTATGTTTGACAAAGAAATAAAAACGAAGATTTAGAACATTGGTGCTATACACAACGGATAACAAACAAGCTTCTGTAAACGGAATAGCCTTTATCCCAAAAGGTATCTTCCAACGGAGGATTCAGAATTTCGAAAATCTGTGTACCACATTCACATGACTTTTTCTAACCGCTATCGATCATTTTAATAAAGCTTCCACAAACTATTCGTACAAAAACTTATTTTTCTACTCGTATCTAAAAAGCTTAACCCCAGCGCAACAATCCATGAAGGGCCAAGGCTTCCCGCCCAGCCGCTGGGTCCCCCACCTGTGCCCACTACAGATGTTATTGCTGGGGTGCGGTACTGGAGGGTGGGACATGGTCAGCGTCCTGAGCCCTCTCAACCAGTTATACGGCCTTCTTGACCTGAGGCCGCTACTTCTCCATCAAGTAGCTCCTCAATTGGTCCCCCCGTGCCCTAACCAGGCTGAGTACACCCCGTGCCAGACCTCCCAGCGGAGGAAAAATCCCCATGCCGGTACCGGAGATCGAACACGCGCCAGAGGCAAGCGCGCTACCAACTGCGCTACAGAGGCGGTCTATTTTTTCTATCTGCTTCATGTTAATTGAAATGAGCCTTTGCAGAAATTTGAAGTATTTCATTGAGGGAATATAGGGGGTTAGAGAAAACAATTGATATTCATATCTATATAATTACCATCTCTTACGGTTTACCAATTGTACTAAAGTCATCCAGAATGAAGCCTTTGCTAGAAAATTCGAATTACAGATTTCATTTGTCATTCAAATATCTTAAGGTATTTTAATTAAAAGACATTTCAATCAAAATTTAAATCATTTTTGATAAAATATATATTTTTATTTCTGACTCATACTGTGCCCCCCCCCCCTCTCTCTCTCACGCACACACATATACACTCTTAAAAAGCCGTATTACATAAGACTGCACCAGCTAAACACGTGCAACAGTGGCGTAAGGACAATGTTCTCGATTTATGTCACAGAAATCTGGAGGCCCTAAATCGAGACTTGGACATACATGTTATTCGTGCTCCCTTTAGATGATTGGCCAGGCCATTTGACAGCCTGTGTCGCCTGTAACTATCTGTTCTTTGTATTCACTATATTATAGTTAATAATCCATAAAAAAAAGAGCAGACACAAATGCTTTTCTTGGAGCCAGGTGCCTCAAAACATGTATTTCCGATGAAATCTTGATATCGAATCTCTGGACGGATTATATAATATTCTCTAAGGTACAGCCATGGAGAAAACGATTGAGCGCAATAGGAGAGCAGAATAATTTCAAGTTCCTCGTCATGTGACAGCGTGGTTTACACAAGTCGATATTCCAACATGCAGCCGAGTTTATTGATAGTCTCTGTCCATATCTTATCGTCTATTGGACGCTCAAATAGGCTACGTCTTGAAACGTCACTCGTATTTATGTGTCTTCTGTCTGTGGACAGCATAACCAAAAAACTAAAAGTCGGTTAAAAACCAAAGTTGGATGCGATACGAGGATTTTGAAGAAAATTTTTCTACGCTAAACATGGAAAAGTTTTCAAAATTTTCGATTTTCTAAAAATGGCCCTAACGATTTTGATAAAGTGCATGCATCTTTTTAACATATTTTATGGAAAATCAAATGTATATTTTGAGTTTTCTAGCTATAGCCCATTGTGGTCCTGTTTACTCTTAATGACTTTTGCATAAGTGCTAAGTCGTAAGAGATAGAGCAAATCTTAATATGCAAGAAGTGCAGATCTCGTTAAAATAAACAGTTTATGCCCCAATGCATTTTTTTGTAGAGTGAACTATTTCGGAGACACTCCTTCTTATTTGTGTGCGTTTTGCAATACTTAAACTTTTCTCAAATGAAAGGTCGTTATTCACTTTTTTATCTCTTGGCCGTGCAAAGAGAACGGAATCTATAAGCTTTAAAACATTTGACAATCGCTCAAAGTCTACTGTATTCGTATATTGTCTTTGCAACTAGAAGGAGATAAGTAATTAAATGATTTCTGCAAATGTTTATCTTAACTAACACGAAGAAGATATAGGAATAAGAGTTTGTAAGAATGGTTAGTCCAAGAGTAGAGAAAGTCATGTGAGTGCAACACACCAGATTTTTCAGTTATGCTATTCTCTCCTTCTCCCCCCCCCCTCTCTCTCTCACACACACACACACATAGATACACCTTGGGTTTCCTTTTTCGGCTAACCGCTGAATTATGGAAGGTTTTGGGTGTTAATGAACTCATGTTTGATGAAAAGTTGAGAAGATATTAGCTGGCATTATCAACATTTGGATGATAATTAGAGAATACATTTAGCCTGCAGTGTTAAGTTATATTGGATATCTTTACCTTGGCATCCCCTCCACTCGCCATATGTAGCGAGAGCGCCTGGCAGTAATAATGGGGCGGTAAACATCAAAGGAAGAGAAGGCCGGTAATTTCCACTGGGAAGAATTACGTACTTGTGTCATGAAGAAAAAGACAACTGAGAGCGGCGGCCCGGAGGGGAATGTGTAGTGATGAGTCCAAGTATTTCTACTCATCTGCAAAGTTTATAGCGCACAAGCATTGCGTTTCTTTCCGTAATTAGAGAAATGTGCGACATTAGCGGCCTCTTATACGGGCATTCCTGCCATTCTCATGTGTGTGAGGGGCACCGCATCAGATGTTATCCTTCGCAAATATTGCATCAATGTTCCCCTTATACCTACCTGCATATCTTCATTTTATCAGGGACTTAAACTTCCGCTTCTTTGTATGTAGTATATATGTATGTCCGTATGTATGCATGCACATGCATGTGTGAATGTGAGTACGTATGAGCATATGAGCGTATGCACGTATGTATACATATACAGAATGTCCCAAGAAAACACCGACAACGCTTAGTATGTTGTGTGGGATGGCAAACTGATTGGCGGTTATCCTGTAGGAGCCCGTCCTCACGTGGTCGATAGGCAGTTGTTTGTGACTGAAGCATTGTTGTTATGAGGTTCATTTCCTTTAACTCGTTGGTGACGTATGTATTGCCAACGCTGGAAAATTGAAATCAGCGGAAGTATGTTAATGTTGCCAACCAACTTGTTAACGTTATTTGTTGTTGTTATTTAGAGTTATTGTTTTGTAATTATGTGATGTGACTTAAGTTCTTATGCGGTGCGGTTGTGGTTTTAATCTGTATTCTACATACGTTTGAAAATGAAACATTGGACTGAGGAAGAGATATTGTGGCTCATCGAAGCATATAAAAATGAAAATTACCACAACAGGCACAAGAGAAGGCGGTAAACCTAGAAGGGATGCTCTCAGAGCACCCGCCTAGTTAGCGGAGGGTCTGTCGTTCAAATCCCAGCTGTGGTATTGAATTTTTAAGTTTTAGCACTACCTCTCAAACATTGCCCACACACGGTTTGTGTTTAAAAATACCAATAGTAAGTTTGTTGGCATAAATAAATAATAAACTTGAACTTGTTGCGCATTTTCACAGATGACTACACTTATCAAAGGTACCACAATCCTTATTTGAGATGGTATAATACAATAATTTTATTACAGATTACGCAGTATTACGCAATAGTGCAACAATAATAATAATGAAGTAATTAATAATATTGAGGTTGTGTAATACAGTAATGTTATTATAGATTACGCAACAACAACAATATTAATAAATAATAGTACATTGTTTTGGCATTTTGTGATGCGTGGTTGGTAGTTTTAGCGAGTTGTACAATGTTAAGTTGGCAACAGATATTTCTGCCTTGCAGCGCCATCTTCTTCCGTTGTAGGTCAGTGACATAATAGAACTGTCAGTGAATCACGTGACGACGGTCTCCTACAGTTTTACCCTGATTGGCTTTCAAATAGGAATCCCTGTCCGGAAATGAACAGTTTGGACGCTGTAGCGCATCGAAGTGTGAGATGTGTATGTCTTTCACATTGTGTCAACAAACCCAACATCGAGCTGTCTACATTGAAAACTGGCTTCGAACTGTGTACCTCCTACGTCACTGCATGACCCAACGTGCGGTTGTCTTTGAAGATTTTCAATCGCTCCGTGGACTTGAGCCCTAAGGTCCTTCGCTGACGTTACAGGAATGTCATAAACCAGGCTCTTCGTGAAACTCCACAGAAAATAGCCTAGAGGTGTCAGACCTGCCAATCGTGCTGGCCATGGAACTGGTGCACCTCTACCAATCGATCGATTTGAATATGCAATGTTGACGCAATTCCGCACTTTACATCAGTGTGCTGGAGCTCATGTCGGCCATTTCCACAGGTGTGTACTGGTACACGTTGCATTGATGTTAAGAAAAACATTATTGTACTGGAAACTACACAGGTAACGCAGTAGGATACGCACCAAGGACTCCATGGAGGAGTTTAGGCTAAAGGATTGCATACCTTCCGTATTAAGATACCAAAAGGAATGTTAACAAATTCTCACGACCGTTTGTTCTCAAACTTCGACGCTGTCCAGTGTCCAAACCGTTCATTTCACAAACGAATGTGAAAATTGTAATGAAGTGATTAACAAGAGGTATGCAGAAGACCAAGATTTTTAAAGAATAATTTGTAGAAGAGTAGAGAAAGCCATGTGAATGCAACACAACAGTTTTATATTGCTCGGTGTTTCTCAAGATCATCAAATATCCGTGTTTTTGGCACTCTTGTCCCCTTACGGAGGTACATTGTTATTGGGTATGGAAAGATCAACAGCATTCCAGAAGTAAATTAAGTTGTTTCCTAAATATGAAGGCTTTGGACGTTATCTAAGCACTTAATAACACGCAAGTGGTTCTTTCAACACCTAAAGAGATGAAAATCGTCATTTTTCGTGACCTGTGGCAATCAGTCCTTCACTAAATGATAGGAGTCTATGAGTAAACAGAGCATGGCTCCAGAAGGAGAAGCCGTTTCTACCCAGCTTTAGGACATTTTACTTTCTACTACGTATAGTAAGTAGGGGAAAATGTTATATTATTCTTTATGTGATTACCCTCCCCGTATGGAGCACTTACACCCCCTGTGCCTAGGGTCAGATGCCTCTCAGGGAGCAGACGAACCCATGGACCGGACAGAGCGAAGACCTGGAAGCGGGTGGTCAGCCCAGGTATGAGAGTGAGGAGGAAGTATTATATTCCACGCAAAAATTCCATACCCTGATTTCACCACAAGTAGGTAGATATTTTGGGACTTCTTGAGTCTAAAAAAACATTTTTAGAAAAAGACGCGCGCGCGTGTGTGTTTGAGAACAACAGGGCCCGGATGTTTATGAATTAAAACTGTTAGAAATAAGCAAGCACTTCTCACGGAAAAAAAAGTTAGAAAATATGACGATAAATATGACCCAAGTATTATTTTTTGGTGCACTGTCGAAATCTTCAAAAGTTTAATGCTGTTCAAATTAACATTACGTTGATAATTTACTTAAAAATCTATCACGCTTAGTAATAAACAAGTAATATTAATTTTATTGTTATATTTTGAATTTAATTAATTGCTCAATCCAGAGCTAACCGTCACCTGTAACAGAATGAAATAAATGTCGCATTTTGTAGGGCAATCAGAAAGAATTACAAAAGCAAATTTCACACAGCTAATCGTCCAAATTCGCGAAACATTCAGTTCTAAGAAAGATAATTGTAAGAAATATTGCAGATAAGAACTAGATGTCCTTGGGACCACTGCAGGTACATATGCGAAACTGGAGTAGAAACGTAAAAATATGACAAAAACACCTCAATGTAAGACAAAATATAACTAGTGTGAAAAATAACAAGGAAATGACAAAAACCTTAAAACAGCCAAAATATAAAATTGCTTCGCTTATATATTACATGAAAAAAAAAAAAAAAAAAAAAAAACTATGACATGCCATAAACATCCGGGCCCTAGCGAACAGTGTAATTCGAAAACGAAGGTCGATTAAGCACCAAACTTGGTATTTTAAGTTTAGCATCTTCCAAGGAACCGACATAAAGATTTTCAAGAAAATTCCCTGACCCCAGATTACCCTTAACTGCAAAATATTTAAACATTTTATTTTCTCAAAAGTGACTATTTTGATTAAAATATCACATGCTTAAGACATTTTCATGCCAAATGAAAGGTCTATCTAAAATTTTCTGAAAATGTCCTCAGAAGTGCTCTTCATTAAATTATTTGTGTTGTTTAACGAAGTTGTTTGCTAGAATCATATCAGCGTCGCCGGTGTGCCGGAATTTCGTCCCGCAGGAATTCTTTTACAGGCCTATAAATCTAATGACATGGAGCTGTCGTTCTTAAGCACACTTAAAAACCATCGGTCTGGGCTGGATTTGAACCCGCGACCTTGGGATCAGTAGGTCAGCATCTAATCAACTGAGCCACTGTAAGTCACCATTAAGGTATGTTACCTCAAAGTAAATTGAGATCTCCTTGTGTGGTTTGCCGGGAATAATGCGAGTGAGTTGGAGAATTTAATGTCATATCGGCACGTTGGCCATGATAGCTTAGTGGTTAGAGCAGCCGGACGGTAACCGGTAGATCCGTGGTTCAAATCCCGGTAATGGCATTCAATTTTTCACTCTCACTCTACCCTTTCCTAGATAGAGAACTGTTTCATGAATAGTCTGTACAACAGTGAGTAGAGAAAGTCATATGAGTGCACTGTATATGCGTTACTCATTGTTATCCGTGTTATAGGACATTAGCGTTGTACACTATTTCATTAATGGGATATAATATGACGAAGAAATTGTTGTCCTTCAAATTCGTAATATTAGAGAATTCTATTGGTTCCCCTCTGTAGTCAAATTTACAAGATGGTTCGATAGAGCTTATTGTCATATACCTACACGTATACCTAATTATAAAACAACAAAACCAAGTCCTCCTTAAGCGGGAAATTTGTGCACTTCGATTCCACGAAAGACAGACGGCTTCATCTTCATTAACTCTTTTAAGATTTTACATCCTGCCATTTACTTTTTTGTTATTTTTAGCTATTTATTCGCACTTTTTTCGTTTTGTTGCTTCACTTCCTCGGCCATTTCTTGTTAAGGATAAAACGAATGTTTGCAATTTATGATCCTATTAAGAATGAAAATTAAGCCTAGGCATAATACAAACTTAAACTACTAGAGAACTAGAACTGAAACTGAACAATTCAATGCCACAGCTAGGATTGAATTTTTCAGTTCCAGTTCGACCTTTCAAACATTGCTTACACACGGCTTGTGTGTTAAAAACACCAACAGTAAGTTTGTTGACAAAAATAAATAATACTTAAACTACTAAAATTTAATTTAACGAACTGCAAGTAGTACACCGTGAAGCACGATATTAATTGTGATAATGAAATTTTTAGTTAAATAAACACAATTTCTTGTTATTCACGCAAACATCGCTAATGAATTTTTATCTTCCGTTTGGGGGAAAAAAGGAAAGGAAACAAAAGAGAAAACGCTTATGAAGTTCATCCATTCTACACCAGAGGGGAAAAGTAGACAGTGGAGGATCGACTAATTATATCTGATGGTGAAGTAAATTCCTAAGAAAGTAGTCCTGCCCAAATCACAGTTTTTTTTTTTTTTTTTTTTTGGAGCAATTTTGTGTTTATTTAACTAAAAATGTTTGCTATAGCGATTAAAGTACTAGATCACATAATTGTAATAGGACCGTTCACAGTGAATCGTGTAAATATGAAACAATTACTCTGCTATCTCAGAACAGATTTTCCTCGCCATGTGTTTAGCTAGTTAACTGCCCTTGTATGTAAGATTACGGGCCAGAAATCACTGAGATTTGTATAAAAATCGCAGCAAAACAAATTGTAATGGTAGATGATACGTTTTTGCGAGCATGGTTATCAGATAAAGCGGCCACGCCCTTATTGGCACTTGTTTTCGGGCGCGAGTGTATACAAATGTTAGTGGTGATTTAAGACAGCTTATTTGTGTGTCTGACAGATGACAAATGGAACAGAGACTATCAATAAAGTCAGCTACATGTTGGAAATATCGACTTGTGCTTTCGGCGCTGCAACAAGACGTGAGACTTAGAAATATTCTGCTCTCCTAATGTGCTGAATCATTTTTCCAAAGTTGTCGTGTGTACTGTCAGTGGTCGCTTCGCAAACCGCCATGTTATCTCAGCTGTTTCATGCTGTTTTGCGATTGCCATTTTCCTTCTGAATGACATCTCACGTTGAGTTAATGCTTAAGTTGTAAGTCATTATGGTGATGCCAATTTTCATTGTGAATAAACCTTACTTCTCTTGTTTTCTTTTATTTCCCCAAATTCTTTCTTTCCCTACTTTGTTCTTGTTAGACTCACCACCACCGCCTTATGCGAGAAAGTAATCTGTGACACTTATTTGCATCCTTGCTTATACTCTGACGACATCGCTGCCTGTGTGGTCTGCTAATTCACAAATGCATGTTACAATCCTTGCTTTACACTCCAGTGCGGGGCAGTCTACTCCATACTTGTCCTTGTAATCAAAGGCTAAGTGCAGCAATTTATCTCGCCAAGAGCTCCTGATAATGCGTAATTATAAGCTGTTAAAGCAGTCTTATTTCTTAAGTGTTAAAAGTAATGAGAGCATTTCCTTACGTGGGAACGTAAACTCACATGCATTACATTCAACTGCACTCCACATTTCTAGTTTCCATGCAGCTAGCATTTTCTGTACCTATTATTTCTGTTACTTCTAATTAATTCACACTTAATTTTATTTATTTTAAGATTTCAAATGATTTGTTTAAATCT
Organism: Tenodera sinensis; assembly: GCA_030765045.1. Classification (NCBI taxonomy): domain Eukaryota; kingdom Metazoa; phylum Arthropoda; class Insecta; order Mantodea; family Mantidae; genus Tenodera; species Tenodera sinensis. Next base: position 165,799,862 of record CM060965.1, on the reverse strand, counting down.
ATTGTCACATTAGAGGGAAGCGCCCCTGTATACGAGAGCAATTCGAAAGTAAGGTTCGATGTTTTATAACCACCATAATAAATAGTTGCAAAACGGTTGTTTTCTTTAATTCCTTACAGATTTCTCAATTTTTCCTCTACTACGTATAGTAAATAGAGGAAGTATTGTATTCCACCCAAAAATTCGATGTCGAGATTTCACTGGAAATATGTTTTGAGACCCCCTGAAACCCCAAATTTTTTTTTAGAAAAAATCCGTGTGAATGAGTGTGTGTGTGTGTGTGTGTGTGTGTGTGTGTGTGTGTGTGTGTGTGTGTGTGTGGACAGCATAACTCAAAAATGAAAAGTCGGTGAAAAACCAAAGTTGGTATTTAAGTTTAATGACTTTCAAGAATGCGACAGGAAGAGTTTGAAGGAAATTCTTCCACCCTAAACTACCCTTTGCATGGACAATTATTCGAAAACGTTCATTTTCTCGAAAATGGCTCAAACGATTCTGCTTAAAATGCCTGTTTACTCTAGATGACTCTTGTATAACTGCTAAACCGGAAAATATAGACCAAATCTTACTATACAAAAATGTAGATCTTGCTAAACACACAATTTATGTCCAGATTTTTTTTTTTTTTTTTTTTTTTTTTTTTTTTTTTTTTTTTTTTTTGTAAAATGAACCATTTCGGAGATATTCATAGTTATTTGTGTGAGTTTTGGAAAACAAACTTTCATTAAATGGAACACCGTTATTAACTTTTGTATATCTTAAGCGTGCAAAGAGAACGGAATCTCAAAGCTTTAAAAGATTTAACTGTCACTCAAAGCGTACTGTATTCCCATACTTGTCCTTCTGTGTTTACAGAGCGAGTGTATGCCAATCACAAGCGTTAGCTCCCAAAACATTAAAGAGAAAGCGAAAGTGCCCGAGTTGTTTACATTCACAAACCAGTTGAATTCCCTCACCAACCTCAACGCAACGTTGTCGACTTATTGCATGTGTGGAAAAGATGCTTGGAGTATTCCTTCACGTCTTTTAGGTGATTAATTATTTCGAAACCTTATGTGATGTCGCATAATTACTACCGAAGCTATGTCAGAAATAAGTTACATCTTATATGTGACAAACTGTTATCTTCGTACATTCTTATGGAATTACACATCCAAGTTGCATAAAAGCCATTTATTTTTTCGAAATCGGCAGATCAAAGAACAAAATGCTATTAGACTTTTTTGTTTGTAATGCTTCTATGAAGCACATATTAGAAGGAATGTAGTGACTTCCCTTCACTGTGAATGTGTTCTTTTTTCTGGAGGATTTTGCAGCGATTTACACGCTTTTTACAACTATTTAACGGAAATTCATAGAGTCGGCAACGCTGATTCTTGTTCTGTAACCTGAAAGTACTATCTTCAAGAGTCTTCTGAAGTGATGCTAAAAGTGACGGAATGCTAAGGAGACTGAAAAAAGTTAGTTCATTCGTGGAGATTTTCCTTTCCTCTTTAAATGTCATGGACAAAGGTGCCAGATGTATCGGGCGGTAACTTCGGTAAAGAAGATAAAACTATCTCTTGCGTGGTACATGCAAGTCACATCTTCATGTTTATTGGGACCAGGTTTTCATAATGGAGCGTATATTTTTGATAAGACCGCTATGTTGCAATGTAATATATACTTGTATAAAAAGCTAATCAAATCATAGGAATTTTAACTCACATTTTGCATATATGAAAATTTATATGTGGGACAGCATATTTTAGTAAGTCATATTCGTCATACTTTTTATCTTTTAAGAAGTAAAGAACTGTTCTCATTCACTTTCTTTCTTCTGTGTGCATGTAAATTGCCAGCTGAAGCAGAAAGAAGTTTTTCGAAGTACAACGTTTTGTTGACTGGCAATGGAAAACGTTTTTATTTAAATATTTTCATAAGGTATTCATTGTAACTCAAGGCTCATAAGCTGAAGTAAAAAGAAATATGCGAAAAAATCACAACATACATTAACTATGTAGCAATAACTTTAATAAAATAATACAATATCGAAGTGCGGTGTATATTTTGTTTTTAAATAAATACCTCAATGTTCAGAAACTGACTTAATACTTTATTTTACCTGGAGTTGAAATTTTAGCTCATAATATTGTTAGATCACATTGTTTATGTTACCGTGTATGCTTTTTTTTTTAATGTTACGTCACAATAGCATTTTTCTTCTTGCATATGATGGATGGTTTTAGGTCATAAAATCCTAGCCCCACTTATTAAGGAAAAGAGCGAGAAACTTAAGGAATTAGAATGAGATGACTATTGCACAGTTATGTATTTATATTCATTCACCATTGTAATGCTCGTGTGTGCGTAGTTTTGTCATGAACTGTTTTAGAGCAATATATGAAGTTATGGATGTTATATTTGTGTTCGCAACTCTGTGGTGCATTAAATAAATATCACGGTATTTAGCGTACAGAAATGATTTTATTCAAAAGTGTTATCGCAGAACAAGATTTGCCGAAGGTGAATAAGTTCTTGTGTTGTATGGTAACGACGTTCAAGTATTATTATAGTTTGAGAGCATGTTACTTAAGCCCTGTGATATTTGAGGTTAGAAATAATGCTTTTATAATATAGGTTGGCATTACTGTGTAAGGTCGGCCATATTGAATTCTTGGGAACTGTCGATCAGCTGTTTCCCTAGTAGATACTTCTACTTAGGGCCTGTATTACGATCTCTGGTTGTTTCGGTTAACAGTTAACTTGAAGTTACACCCAGATGTCAGTATTACGACCTTCGGTTAAGGGCTAACTGAGAGTTATTTCTGGAGGTACCCTAACCGCAACCTCAAGTAGGGGTTAGTGCGTTAACTTGGAGTTTACTCGTGTTTCACACACAAAAATGGCGTACCTCCTATCACAATTGTATGTCCACAGCGAGTCTGAAGATGAAATGCTGGCTCAGTATTTATTTAATACAAGAGCGAAGAGAGTCAGAATGCGCAAAAATAATTTCGAGGAGTGAACGTGGCAGAGTTCCAACAAATATACAGATTATCAAAAGCTTCGACATTCGGAATTTTAGCGGAAATGAGGCATCGAATAGAATTTACGACAGAATGGCAGTTTTCAGCACGTATATAACATTATACCAGCATATTTGTATATTCCCGACATTCTTAAAATGAAATAAATTAAACCAACATAAATTGGAGGTATTTCTTGATGGGCATTAGGTTAGGGAAATATATTTCTAGAGCCCAGTAAGTGTAGTGGATTGATACAAACAATACGATGCTTTGTGCGATTTTCATTACATCGGCACCACGTTTTAACTAACGCAAATGTAATAAACGGAGCATGGCAAATTACACATTTTGCGAACAGAAAATACACGGAAAACTATACAATATGTAGGTACACAAGTTCAAAAACACGCGGAATAAGATCATTATCTTTAACTAACGTTGCATGTTATTCATTGTGGACACAACGATTTTGCGCTTCTTCAAAGCACTTCAATGCTCTGAATGAATAGTGAATAAAACAGAAGCTATTTTTAGGTTATGTAATGTGTACAAATCTTCAAACCATCCCACACATCTGTGATGTGCTTTACCCACGAGATAGCGTTGCAAACACAGCAAAAGCCTAGTGAAAAATGTTACCAACTGCTCTCAGGGCATCATAATCTTCAGGGTAACAAACCTACAGTCAAATTGAGTTCGTAATACGAGGCACCGAGCCTAACCATCAGTTAGCGATAACTGAGAGGTAACAAACCGTGGCTAGTAACCGGAGATCGTAATACGCAAATACTAAAATAAATATGTCTACAGTACATTTAAGTATTTAATGTGTAGTGTGATAAATGCATTGAGAGCGAGGTAATTAAACGTTTTAAATAAAGTACATAAATGCATTAGAGCACACAAAATGTATACTTAGGGTTGTTGTTTACCGGAGGAACAAAAGAAGTTGGTTCACCCTCCCTCCAAGTTGGTAACTACATAGATGTCGGTCTGCATCATACCTGAAGGCGGTCGGTAGGACCAAACAATATTACTACTCTCTCCTTCTCTCTCACGTAACCCCATTATCTCGCCGGACTCGACTAATGACGCTAAATTACTAGCCGGGTCAACTATTAATTACACCGTCCACCACCACAACCTGTTTGTCACAATCTCGGGCTTTAATGTGCACCACAGACACCATCCACACTCTTCGCAAACACGTGACGGTGGTACCTGCAAAATATCACTCTTTCTGTCATGCAAAACACTTGAAAATAAGGCAATTGTACAACTTCAGCAATGAAGTCTATTTATCATTTGTTTATCGAAACAAAGCGTTCTGTACTTACTTTACAAACGTTTACAACATTTTAAACTCAGGGCCAGTACTTCTTTTGGACCTTTTTGAAATCAGTAACTTTCTTATGAAAAAAATTAAAATTCTTTTGTTGTTTAACGACGTTGACAATTGCCAGGATCCTATCAGCGTTGCCGGTGTGTCAGAATTTTGTTCCACAGGAGTCTTTCTATATCTCAGTAAATTTACTGACATGGAACTGTTGTTTTTAAGCACCTTTAAAAACCATCAGTCTGGGGTTTCATTGCTGATTTTAATAACCAAAATTAAATATAACTAAGACTCGGAAGTTGAACTAAAATTTTCTTTTCAAGTGTGCAAAGACGACATTTTAGTTACTGAGCGCAAGGAAAAAGTAATTTTTATTTGTCCTTTTTTCTTAACTTTTTTTTGCAACTTCAACTTTTTCGACACATTTTTGTTAACCTGGTGTTACATCTCATCACTTTCCCTGCCCATTCTTCAACAAATTATTATATGTTTGAAACAGAAGTGCTATTACATTCACACTGTTTTCTCCTCTCACTATTAGGTGATACATTCAAACCTCTTTCTCTACTCACTCTTCTACAAATAAGTCATGCAATTTTCTGTATGTTCGAAATAGAGTTGCTGCCTATTACATTCACAGTGGTTTTTCTACTTACTTATAGGTATCACATTTACATCTCATTCTCTACTCACCCTTCTATAAACAATTTTCCATAAAAAACGTGATTTTGCACCAATAAAACACTTTTATTACCACTTTTAAAATTAGTCATGCCATGTTCTGTATATTTTAAATAGAAATGCTATTACATTCACACTGTTTTCTTCTTCCACTATTAGGTATCACGTTCACATCTCTTTCTATACTCTTCTATAAAGAAATCATGCAATGTTCTGTATGTTTGAAATAGAAATGCTACATATTATATTCATACTGTTTTCTCTACTCACTCTTAGGTAATACATTCACATCTCTCTCTACTCATTCATCAACAAATAAGTCATACAATTTTGTGCATGTTTGAAATAGAAATGCTACGTATTACATTTATACTGTTTTCTCTACTTGCTTTTGGGTAACACACTCATAACTGTGTCTCTACTTGCTCTTCTAGAAATAAGTCATACAATTTTGTGCATGTTTGATATAGAAATGCTGTATGTGACATTCACAGTATTTACTCTACTCACTTTTAGGTAACACCTTCACATGTCTTTCTCCACTCACTCTTCTACAAACAATTCATATCATCTATACAACTTGAATGTTTGTATATATCTAACTGTTAATCTCGAAAACCGCTTAACCGATTACCGCGAAATTCGGCACGTATATGTATTTTTTTCGTGGAGAGTTTTTATGGTAACAATTTTACTACACAATATATTACTTTCAAATGGTTTTCTACTCGCTTTTCTTTTACGTAACGCATTCACGTATTCTCTGTTTGCCCTTCAACATACAATTCATATAATATTCTAGGATTGAAATATAAATGCAGCGTATTACATTCACACGATTTCCTCTACTAATTCTTCCTTTACGGACACAATCAGTCTTCTTTCACTATTCGCCCTTCAACATATAATTCATAAAATTTGCTATATGTTTGAAACAAATACAACGTATTACATTCATACTACTTTCTCTACTCACTTTTGTTGTACGTAACAATTCACATGTTATTCTCTATGGTTTATCAACTTCATACATACCTAAGCCTATACATATCTTATGTTGAAGAGTGATTAAAATCCAAAACAGGTTGACCGGTCGCCATGAAAAGTGACATATCTAATTTTTTTCATGGCGAAGGTTTTTATGCAATCCATTTTACCACGCAATGTATTACGTTCACATGGTTTTTTCTACTCCCTTTTCTTTTACCTAACATACTACTCCTTCTGCAAACAATCCATACATTTTTCCATACACTTGACATATAAGTGCAACGTATAACATTCACACGGTTTTTCTACTCATTTTTCTTTAGTAAAACACAATCACATTTCTTTCACTACTCCCGCTTCGACGAACAATTACCAACAGTTCATACACTTTTCTATATGTTTGAAACATAAATGCGTAGTACATTCACATGGCTTTATCAACCACCTTTTCTTTCTATAGTATTAGTTATTCTTCAACATTACTTTTGCTTAGTGTCGCTCCGGTGTTTTATTAAAAAATAAAGAAATAGTTCAAAAGGTAAAGTAATCACAATTGGTGTCCGGAGTGCGACGAAAAGCACGATATGCAACAGTTGATGAAACAAATGTTAGCCAAGATGGACATAATGGGAAATGAAATGAATTCCGGAATGCGGCAGAGGAAACAAATATAAAAACCGGATTGGAAAAATGTAAACTACGGAATAGAAAATATGGGAACAAAAATGGAAGACAAATTGAAAATGTAAACTCCGAAACGGAAAAGATGAAGACGGGAATTCCAATATGAAGACAGGTCTATCGAAGAATACTAACGAGCAACTGGCCGGGGTTAAGGAAGCCATGGAAGAACTCGACGGAAGTATGAAGGACCTTGGTCAACGTGTTAACGTCCTGGAATCAATCATAGCAGCAAAGAACTGAACTCCATAATGGAACAAATGCTCGACGAAAACCTCAAACTGGGTGGATATCTATGGGGGAGGCCTGCTTTCAGCAGTACACGTTTTACAGCTGAAATGATGGTGTTTATGAAATATTTTTATGTATTTCTATATCTCTTGTATCTCGGACATTACTCTTAACAATTGCGACAAGTAGTTTTATTTAGTTAACGTTTTGCCTTTCAGGTTTGTCTAAATAAGTATCTTCTCCCACAAAAAATAAGATTTCACAAAAACAGAAACGAAAAACGCCGAGCGAAGCTCGGTCGCCCAGGTACTAGATCGTAAACCGTAAGACATAGACAAAATCTTAACATACAAAAACTGAAGATCGCTCTAAAACACAATATGTCTCCCAATAAATTTTTTTGTAGAGTGAATCATTTCGGAGATATTCCTTATTATTTTTATCAGTTTCGGAAAACTTACAACTTTTGTGAAATGGAATATCGTTCATTTTTATATGTTAAGCGTGCAAAGAGAACGGAATCTCAAAGCTTTAAAATATTTGAATATCGCACAAAGCCTACTGTATTCTAATATTCCCTTTGCACCTACAAGGAAATAAGCAATAAGATAATTTGTACAAACGTTTATCTCAACTTACACAAAGAAGATAAAAGTATAAGAGTTTGTAAGAATGGTTAGTACAAGAGTAGAGAAAGTCATGTGAGTGCAACATATCAGATTTTTAGATTTTCCTTTGTTCCTTTGGGTTCCTTCTTTCTTAAAATCATCCCAGTATTGAGATGAAAAAAAAAAAAATATTCAAATCAGTCGAGCTATTTTCGAGGTTTTGCTTGACTAATGTACCGCAATTGATTTTTATATAGTATATATACACTTAAAGTTTTCGACTTCATATGCCAATAATGAATCCATCTAGGGAAGATAATTATTAATGTTAGGAAATTGGAATCTAAGTATGTTACATGTCGGTGTTTAATAAATAATGAAGTTGAACTTAATAATATGATAAATTGATTCGATCAAAAATCGTATTAAATTATTTTCAATTTCATTTGTGACAAATCGTATGGATATTCATTCCGCTATCATGAGATACAAATCTAAACACGGGGTACATTAATATATGATATGGAGAAGAATAGAAGTAAACATTTTGATTCAATTGAAACATATGTTTTTAAAGAAGTTTTAACACTGGGCGAAATGGTAAAACTTTCAAGGGTTCGGTTTAGCAAGAATTGGTTCTAGTTTAGGAAACAATACTCCCAGGAATGTAATTTTTGTTGAAACGAACCTTCTTTTAAATGCACTGTCACTATAGATTAAAAAAAATATTTTGTTTAACGACGTTGCCAATTGCCAGCATCATATCAGCGTCGCCGGTATGCCGGAATTTTGTCTCACAGGATTTACATGCAGTAAATCTACTGAGCTGGAGCTGTAGTTTTTAAGCACATTTAAAAACCATCGGTCTGGGCTGGCGTCTAACCAACTGAGCTACGTTACTATAGAATTATAATGAATTCATTTTTACGTAGACACATTTTCCAAATATTTAATTTTCTCAAGAAAGTGACTAACAATAATTATAACAACAATAATAGTAATAATGACCTTTAATAGCGTATATTACAAACCGTTTTTCGGTTAACCTACAGTTGATGGGATAATAAACGTTTTGGTAGTAATGTATTGCAGAAGAGATAAATCAACAAACAATAGTGTTCAAAGAAAGTCACGAGTATGTAATGTATAAACAAAATGATATATAATATGAAAGATACTTGTTGTACTGATTTGATTGTATTCTCATGTTTTTGGTAAAATAATTGTACTAAATTTATTGTATACCGCTGTATTCCATAGAATAGTCGCGATATGACTTAATTGTTAAAGCGACTCTAAATAAATAAATAAAAAAAAAAAAAAAAAAAAAAATTTTGATGTTATACTTACACGACTTTCTCTACTCTTGAACTAACAATTCTTACAAACTCTTATTCCTATATCTTCTTCGTGTTAGTTGAGATAAGCATTTGCAGAAATGATCTAATTTTCTTGAAGGTTCAAGGGGAATATAGAAATACAGTAGGCTTTGAGCGATAGCCAAATCTTTTAAAGCTGGTCGCTATTTGAAGACCTTGAGATTCCGTTCTTTTGCACGGCGAACAGATAAAAAATGAATAACGACCCTCCATTTAAGAAATGTTTAAGTATTACAAAATTCACACAAATACCAAGGAATATCTCCACAAAAAATGTTCGTTTGGACACAAATTGTGTTTTAACGACATCTACATTTTTGTATAATAATGTTTAGTCTATCTCTTACGGTTTACCAGTTATTCAAAAGTCAACAAGAGTAAGCAGGACTACGTGGGCTATAGCCAGGAAATTCAAAATATATTTTTAATTTTCCATAAAAGTATCTGAAACATATGGTATTTTAATCAAAATCATTAGAGCTATTTTCGAGAAAATAAAAATTTTCGAAAAAGTTTCCATGTAAAGGGTAGTTTAGCGTGGAGGTATTTTCTTCAAAATCTTTGTGTGGCATCCATGAAATATATGAAACTTAAATACCAACTTTGGTTTTTAACCAACTTTTAGTTGAGTTATGTTGTTTACAAACAGACACACAAAGCGCGCGCGCGGGGGTCTTTCTTAAAAATGCTTTTTTTGTATTCAGGAGGCCTCAAAGCGTATATTTCCGGGGAAATCTCAATATGGAATTTTTGGGCGGAATACAATACTTCTGCTCTCTACACGTATTAGAGACAGTAACAATAATCTTCAACAGAGAGATAGCAAAATTGTTCTGCTACACAATGCTACTTGAAGTTAAAGTATAATATCTAGGTTATGAAAGGGAAACATGAGTTATAGAGGAAGAAAAATAAACGAAATGAACAAAGGATGTATTAGAAAACGAGAAATTTTTGGAAATTTCTATATGGCAATCCAAACAAGAGTAAGGAAAAGCTTTTGCACAAGAAAACATCCATTGTGACGTCTTAGTAATTGTGCGATGTTCTACTATTGAAAGATCACTTGTGCCATGATACACCATCAGGCATCCAGGCGAATGGAACAACTATATGGGCTCCCTCATTGTGTGTCTCTGTCTGCGTGTGTGTGTGTCGAATACAAGTGCACAATACGACCAACATAATGGACTCTTAATAACAAGGCAGAAAAGACGGAGTAGAGGCCTTTTTTTCTCCCTCAGTTTTTTCTTTTCTTTGCTTCTTTTCCCCTCCTTGCTTTTTTGAGCCAATAACAATCATTTCTGATATCATTTTCGTTTCTCTCCCACATCCAGCCATTCTAGAGAGAAGCAAAAGAATAGAAAAGAAAATCCTTCCCTTGTCCACACTTTGTTCTAATTTAATTTCGGAGACATACGAGCAGCAAGGTAACAATAGAGCAGAAACTTGGAAGGAGTCCCAGCATCAACTGTTGGCTCATAAAGATATAAAACTTTGGAACAAGCTTGGTTTTCACAATGCAATGCTACTTGTTCAGTACTGCTATACTTCCTGTTTGGCAGGGAACATGTCAGGTTTTTCAGCACCTGTGGTTTTTTTTGTAGTGTTTAATCTCGAAGTGTTTAATCTCTGGGTAAATTATAACAATAATTAAAGAAATGCAAACATTGACTCCAACACCTTGAGATCAGATGTGAAAGTTGACTTGCGAGGAGAGTAAATATTCGCGTGTAAACTCTTTCTCTAGTAAAACGATCAACACAGATTCACAACTATCCAGAATGATGCTAGCTTCCAGTCCCCGTTTAAGGGCCCGTCGACAGCTAGGTCATTAGAGCCCCTATGGCATGTAAATGAACCCCAAGCCTGATAAACAAGCAGAATTTCAGGCCCAAAACACAATGGGACGCTGAGAACTATAGCAATTACAGAACACCCATAAATACTCTATTTTAGAGGCGGATACAACATATATGTATTTAGGGAGAGGCCAATGTTTTTTAAACCTCCTTACTAATGAGAAAAATGCAATCAATAATAGAATAATTTACCGTTGTAGATTTTCAAGCATTATATAAATGATTCACAGATCATCCTTTGGGTGACGCCCAAATGGCCTAGTTGTCGACGGCCCCTTAAACTTCACCTACTCCTTTGGATATTCGGGCCCAAATGACCTAGTTGCCGACGGCGCTTAAGGTCACTCACTCACTCACTCACTCGCTGAATCACACTCACTCACTCACGCTCACTCACTCAGTCACTCCAACCCTTGGATATAAATATCAATTTAAATGTTGAAAAAAAGTAAAAATATTTATTAAATAGAGATTTAAACTCATTTAAGTAGCTTGAATACTCAGTTTTATTGTTAAGCTGTTACTCCTATTGTTTTAAAACTTACTCGTAACTCTTATTCAGAAGTTATTTAGTAGTAAATACAAAGCAGAACTGTTTTGGCCTGTTTTATTTTTTCTTCTCGAAGTAGTGTAACATCTCTTAATATGCACTCCACCACTAAGGCAAATTCCCTCCAATGCAGTGGCGTAGCTAGGTTCTCAAGGTTCCGTGCAAAAGGTTCAAATGGAGCTCATAACTGCCATTTTTACTTTCTCTACTACGTATGGTAAGTAGAGGAAGTATTGCATTCCACCCAAAAAATTCGAAGTCGGGATTTCATCGAAAATATACGTTTTGAGGCCTCCTGAATCCAAAAAAAAAAAAAAAAAGAAGTTTTAGAAAAATATCCGTGTGTATATGTGTGTCTGCGTGTATCAGTCTGTTGTCTGTCAGTCTGTGGACAGCATAACTCAAAAACGAAAAGTAGGTTAAAAACCGAAGTTGATATTTAAGATTAATGTCCTTCAAGAACGCGATACTAAGATTTTGAAGAAAATTCCTCCACCCTAAGCTACCCTTTACATGGAAAATTTTTCGGAAATTTTGATTTTCTCGAAAATGGTTCTAACAATTTTGATTAAAATGCCATATGTTTAAGATATTTTTATGGCAAATGAAATGTATATTTTGAATTTTCTGACTATAGTCTATGTAGTCCTGTTTATGCTGGATGACTTTTGAATAACTCATAAACCGTAAGAGATAGACCAAATCTTACTATACAAAAATGTACAGCTGGATAAAAAAGACAAATTATGTACAGATACATTTTTTTCGTAGAGTGAACCATTTCAGAGATATTCCTTGTTATTTGTGTCAGTCTCGGAGAACTTAAAACTTACGTCAAATGCAACATCGTTGGTCATTTTTTTATGTTAGCCGTACAAAGAGAACGGAATTTGAAAGCTTTAAGAAATTTGACTATTGCTCAAAGCCATATTCCCCTTGTACCTAAAAGGAAATACGCAATAAGATAATTTCTGCAAATGTTTATCTAACACGAATTTATACTGTTATTCAACTACATCCCTAGTGGGCATTATTGTAGTAAATGCAAAACACTTAAAAAGGAAAGACTAAAATTTAACAAAGCTTAAAGGCCAAATTTTCGTGATATTAGCAAGTGATTTATTCAATAGTAAAAGCATTATTAAACTTGATATTTCAGCATGTTCTTTCTTGAAGGAATATCGTCGACAAATCAACTTTATCACTGTTAATACGTAATTTTCTATCGACAAGATAGTACCAACTTTTTATAACATGTAATTATCTAAGCCCTTATTGAGTAGCAGAACTTCTAAGGTAGTTTAATATCAATTTTAATTTAGAAAATTAACTTTTAGCTTTGGCCACTGTAACAGAAAGGCTTAAGTGTATAAAGCAAGCGGTGCTCAATTGGTATTCATATTTCAAAGTAGATGCTATTGCTAAGGCAATTCGGTGTTACCATCGAGTACTGTTATTTTTTACACGTCGCCAAATCTGATGCTGATTCATAGGTTAGCGTGGATATGGCAGACATTTCAGTTTGTTGTTCTACGGGTTTTTACTAAAAGTGCAGCATCCTTTAGTGGTTCGCTTTTTAATTTTGGAAGGAAAATCTCGCGAGGAGATAAAAGCCAAATTGGATGCTATTGATAGGAAAATTTCGCTATCTGTAAGAATAGATAGATATTGATTCAACGATTTTAGACGTGGTCGAACGTCATGTGGACTACCCAGGAGGCTCGACACATGTGGTTAGCGAGGAAATTATTGAAGAATTCCACGGTATGATTCTCGCTGATCGTGGAGCGAAAGTTCGCGAAGTGGCAGAGGCAATAGATGTGCCGACGGGAACAGCAATTCATATTTTTCCTGATAAGTTGGAGAGGAAAAGGTCGCCGGCCACATGGCTGATGCATTTGCTCACATTGGACAACAGGCGGATGCTGCTTTCAACTTCGAAATTGTTTGGAACTACAAGCGAAATCCGAAAGACTTTTTGCGTCGGATGGTCACCTTCGCTAAGATCTGAATTCATCACTACAGTTCGAAACCAAGCTACAATGAATCTGCTCTCAGAAGATATACGCGGTGCCATCGGGCGAAAAAGCGAATGGCAAGGATTTTTTGAGATACGAAGGACGTCAAAGCTGGTTTAAAAAAAAAAAAAAAAAAGACTACTAGAGAGAATACTACAGTGAGTTATTGGCCCAATTCGTCAAAAAGTTGATGAAAACACTGTCCCTTTAGGCGAAAAAATGTTGTTTCACCACCACACTCATCCGGTGCTGTCGCCGCCAAACTACTGAATTGGCTTATGAATTGTCGCAGCCCCCATATTCTTCCGACCTGGCTCCCTACTACTTCAGACAAAGAAATGGCTCGCAGCAACAAACTTTCTATGGAATGTAGAGGTTATCGTCCAGACAGAGGCGTATTTTCCAAGGCTTGATAATTCTTATTCTTGGAGAGGCTAAAAATGGCAAAGTAGTTGGGGAATTATCTATGCCTAAACGAGGATGTATGCTGAGAAATAAATAATATATGTTTGCAAACACTGACACATTCATTCCCAACACGGGTGCTTCTTGAACCGCCCTTCTACATACATTCAGACAGACAAAGAATTATATTTAATCAATAGTAGATTAGCTAGCCATTTTACATATAAAGATTGGAAAGAATGTCATTGCTTGACCTTTAGTTAAACGAGGAAGACCAGGACTTAAAGTACTTACACGTTGTAATTATTAGAGCGTGCATTCTCATGGGATTTTCAGATAGCTTTGTGGTTTGCTGAGAATAAATGCGAGTCGCTTGGAGAATTTAATGTCGTACTGGCAAGTTGCCATGGTAGCTCAGTGGTTAGAGCAACAGGACGGAAACTAGGAGAGAGAGAGAGAGAGAGAGAGAGAGAGAGAGAGAGAGAGAGAGAGAGAGAGAGAGTATAAGTGGCTGTGAGTTGATGCTTTCCTGTCAAAAGATATGAATAATATTCTAAACTTCTTCTTTTCCTGACTACCCTCCTCTTATATAGGACTTAAGCCAGTGCCTAGCGCCAGACGCTTGTTGGGAAGCACAGGAACTTACGGACCTGACAGAGTGAAGACCTGGAAGCGGGTGGTCAGCCAAACACCAGGTGAGGAAGAGGATGATATGAAATGCAGGCGAAATCGATGAATGGAAAGGTGACAATGGAGTAATTGGTGGAATGAGTGGCGGGGGAAACCGGAGAAAACCCGCTTAGACGTCGGTTCGTCCACCACAAATACCACATGCCGGTCCCTGGGATCGAATCCGGGCCGTCTAGATGGTAGGCGCACACTCTAACCGCTCGGTCACGGTGCCGCCGAATAATAATAATGATGATGATGATGGTGATGATGATGATCATGATGATGGTGATGGTGACGATGATGACGATGATAATGATGATGATAATGATGATGATAATGATGATAATGATGATGACGATGATGATAGAAAAAGCATTCCGTTGTGTCAATTACAAGAATTAGGCAGAAGTGAAAGAATGTTGTGCCCATGGGGCAGTTGTGATTGAATGGAAATTACTGAACACGAGAAGAAGCAGATCAAATGCAATTATTGTCATGAAGTGTTTCGGTTCATTTCGATGTGTACTGCAGCAGGAGAAAATGGGTCAAGCGCCAGCAGTGGTAATCCGCAGAGAGAGATAAGATCCCAAGACAAAATCCCATATCTGCAGTGAAACTTTATTATAACTTGGGTTTTTGTTGTCTTAATGGAAGTCAGAAGTAGATGCAATCTGCTCCAGGAAGACTTATTACTTTTCATATTGTGTTTGTTTCCCGCCCTCCCGCCCGCCCGCTTCGGGGAGATGCGAAGTACATCGTATAAAAACGCAAACAAACTCGAGTATCATTTCGAAGTTAATACATTGCCTTCTTAGGCAACATTTCTGTTCACAAAGACTTTCTTTTATAAGGAAGATATACATTTGTGGTTTGTTTCGCCTATTTTCTTGAGAGATTCGTTCAGTTTCTCTCTCTGTGAGCCTTGGGGACATACAGCTTCAGAAATTTCCTTCGTAATTCAACATAATGATGTTGACTTATCTATACACAGAAACATTCTCAATTTACTCTTCCCACAAATAAGTGACTAGGTATTTTACCTTTCCAGGTATACCGAGTTATTGTTCCATCTTCTCTACGTTTACGATAGATTATATATTACATATCAATATTTCATCATAAATATGTGTTTTGAAGCCTTCTGGCAAAAAGTTGAGTTACATTCATATGGTTATCCCTACCCATTATCATTTAGTTTTACGTATCAACATATGATAATGCTTTTTAAATGAGCGAACTTATTCTGAAGCTCTTGTGTATCTATAGATAGAACATGAAATGTGCAGTTAAACTATGGGAGGTCCGCGACTCGAATCCTGCACGGACTATCCTTCCTAACTAGCTGTTTTTCAGGTTTTTGTCAGCTCTCATAACTGGAAAACGACGTCTAGGTATCTTAAACTAGGCTTGGGACGCTTCTTCCCCCAAATTCCCTTTGCTTCAATGTTAATCGTATCATGTACCGTTCTGAGCGGCAACTTGCAATGCCTGCCTGGTCGTAAAGCAAATTGCTAGCAGATGTGCACGAGAGCAAATAGGAAAACAGTTGTGTATGCCCTTCAACATTCCCCACAACTAAGGCAAACGCTTTTATTTCGCACCTAGCAGCTCCTTCTGCAATAAAGTATGCTAAAACTGCAGATCACAGCATATTGTAGTACAGTCAAAAAGTCTATTTATTGATGGCATATACTAAAATGGTAATGTGATGACAATAGTGGCGGCGGTGGTGGTGGTGGCGGCGGCGGTGGCGGTGGCGGTAGTGGTGGTGGCGGTGGTGGTGGCGCGGTGGCGGTGGCGGTAGTGGTGGTGGCGGTGGTGGTGGTGGTGGCGGTGGTGGTGGTGGCGGCGGTGGCGGTGGCGGTAGTGGTGGTGGTGGTGGCGGTGGCGGTGGCGGTAGTGGCGGTGGCGGTGGTGATGGTGATGGTGGTGGTGGTGGTGGTGATGGTAGTGGTGGTGGTGATGGTGATGGTGATGGTGGTGGTGGTGGTGGCGGTGGCGGTGGCGGTGGCGGTAGTGGCGGTGGCGGTGGTGGTGGTGATGGTAGTGGTGGTGGTGATGGTGATGGTGGTGGCGGTGGCGGTGGTGATGGTGATGGTGATGGTGGTGGTGGTGGTGGTGGCGGTGGCGGTGGCGGTGGCGGTAGTGGCGGTGGCGGTGGTGATGGTGATGGTAGTGGTGGTGGTGATGGTGATGGTGGTGGTGGTGGTGGTGGTGGTGGCGGTGGCGGTGGCGGTAGTGGCGGTGGCGGTGGTGGTGGTGATGGTGGTGATGGTGATGGTGATGGTAGTGGTGGTGGTGATGGTGATGGTGATGGTGGTGGTGGTGATGGCGGTGGTGATGGTGATGGTGGTGGTGGTGATGGTGATGGCGGTGGTGATGGTGATGGTGGTGATGGCGGTGGTGATGGTAATGGTGATGGTGGTGGTGGTGGCGGTGGCGGTGGCGGTAGTGGTGATGGCGGTGGTGATGGTGATGGTGGTGGTGGTGGCGATGGTGATGATGGTGGTGGTGGCGGTGGCGGCGGTGGTGGTGATGGTAGTGGTGGCGGTGGTGGTGACGGCGGTGGCGGTGGCGGTGGTGGTGGTGGCGGCGGTGGCGGTGGCGGTAGTGGTGATGGCGGTGGTGATGGTGATGGTGGTGGTGGTGGCGGTGGCGGCGGTGGTGGTGATGGTGATGGTGGTGGTGGCGGTGGTGGTAGTGGTGATGGCGGTGGCGGTGGTGATGGTGATGGTGGTGGTGGTGGCGGTGGCGGTGGTGGCGGTGGCGGTGGTGGTGATGGTGGTGGTGGTGGTGGCGGTGTCGGTGGCGGTGGCGGTGTCGGTGGCGGTGGTGATGGTGGTGGTGGTGGCGGTGATGGTGGTGGTGGCGGTGGTGATGGTGGTGGTGGTGGCGGTGTCGGTGGCGGTGGTGGTGGCGGTGGCGGTGGTGATGGTGGTGATGGTGGTGGTGGTGGTGGTGGCGGTGGTGATGGTGGTGGTGGTGATGGTGGTGATGGTGGTGGTGGTGGCGGTGTCGGTGGCGGTGGTGGTGGCGGTGGCGGTGGTGGTGGCGGTGGGGGTGGTGGTGGCGGCGGCTATGGTGGTGTCGGTGGCGGTGGTGGTGGTGGCGGCGGCGATGGTGGTGTCGGTGGCGGTGGTGGTGGTGGTGGGGGTGGTGGTGGCGGCGGCGATGGTGGTGTCGGTGGCGGCGGCGATGGTGGTGTCGGTGGTGGTGGCGGTGGCGGTGGCGGTGGTGGTGGTGGTGGCGGCGGCGGCAGTGGGGTTGGCGGTAGTGCTGGTGATGATGATGATGATGGTGACAATACGAAACAGATTTCCCGACGATTTTAAGCAGACACATTTTTGGAAATTAATTCTTCCAATAACCGTGTGTAGGACAAGGTTGGAAAGAGGTAGAATGAAATTTAAAAATTAAATAACATAGTTGGGATTTAAACCACGGATCTTTCGGCCTCCGTCCGGTGGCTCTAACCACTGAGCTACCACGGCAACGCGCCGACGCGAGATTAAATTCTCCAGCACATTCCCATCTTTGTTATGCATGAAAATTCATTTGAAAATATAGACCTAATGTCAATTATTTTTCTAAAAACACTAAATGTTAACTTCAGCACGCGGTAATCCATTTGTATCGAACTTATTATTTGCTTAGCTGTAACCCAATAAGGTTTTGAGGTCAAACCTTTTTGATGTAGGACAGGAAATAAATTACACTACACATTATTTATGAAAGGTGCTATTAACGAAAATTCAAAATAGTAATATTTCTCAACTGCTTTCCGAACTAAAATTTCACTAAAATAAGTATAGCTTTCCAAAAATGTATGGCGAAGTTGAAATGCAGCTTATTTCTTACCCAATTCTGTGCAATATACTGATGGAAATGAAGGCGTATTTCATAAGTTACTTCTGCCCATATTCTGGACATCATTCTTATCCAGGGCTGGACAAGTGGTGCTCACTGAGCGCAGTCTACTCACGGCCCTGCACTGATAGCTATGCTTAGCAGGTAAATAAATCAAGCTATCTCGCAAGTCGCCCAGGCCTGATCTAATGTTACTTGAAACTTGAACTAAGATATTTTTTACATTAAAAGTAAGTTAGGTGCAAGGGAAATATAGGAATACAGTAAGCCTTGAGCGATAGTCAAATATTTTAAAGCTGGTCGCTATATGAAGGCTTTGAAATTGTTCTCTTTGCACGGCCAATATATAAACAGTGAATAACGACCTTCCATTTGAGAAAACAAATACCAAAGAATATCTCTGAAGTGTTCACTCTACAAAAAATTGATTGCGAAATAGTGTTTTAACGAGAAAATTTAGGGGGCCTCAAAACATATATTTCCGGTGAAATCTCGACATCCAATTTTTGGGTCGAATGCAATAGGTACTTCCCCTATTTACTATACAGAAAGCAATACCTAGTTGATGAGGTGAATGTTCTCATGCCGTTAAATACACTCTATTTGTCAAGTGGAACGTTCCGACAATTCCTACACGCATTTGCTTGTTTTTTCAATGTTTTTCCCCTGTTGCTGTCCTTTTCTGTTTCCTGTTTTGCGGTTATTTCGTTGGTTTACTGTATATTTTACGCACGCATACACAAACACTCCAAGCGATGGAACAACAAAATCAAATACTCAGTGACCATGGACCACGAGGATGGGCATGTTAAGTACAAAATAATCTTATAGTGTGTGATTTGGGTGCAAATCTGTGTTCAGTTTGAACATAGTCCATCCCAACTGGACGGCCAATCATATCCTTCTGGAGGGGAGGATTGGAATAAATATGCTTACATACAAACACAAATAGCTCACGGTTCGTGGTGAAACCGCATGATCGTTGAGGAATACATTCAATTCATTCTGTGGATAACGTTCAGCAGATCGTCGAATTCGCCGTTTGAGTTGCTAAAATCACTGTTTACTGAACTGCAAAATGTTTGTAACCTTGTTTCGTTCTGTAATTGACTTAAATGTAAACATACCATCAAACATTTGATATGTTGAACACACATGACTTCCTCTATTCTTGTACAAAGTATTCTTAGGAACGTTTATTCCTGCATCTATTTGCGTCGTGTTGATAGAGATAAACATTTGCAGAACTTACCTTATAACTAATTTTCTTGTAGGTGCAACGGGATTATGGGAATACAGTGACTTTAAGCGATAATCAAATCTTTTAAGAACTGGTCGCTATGTGTTGGTGACCAGTTCTACCGTTCTGTTTACCTGGCCAGAATAACGATTTCGCATTTGGGAAAAGTATAAGTACATAAACTCTGTCTTTTAACGGGATCTACATTTTCTGTACACTAAGATTTCATCTATTTTTTACAATTTATCAGTTATGCAAAAGTCATCCAGAATGAAGAGGACCCCTGAGGGCATTTCCAGAAAATTTATGTACCCCAGTGGACCAAAAAAAGGATGTATGGACCCCAAATTTGTCTATGTATTACACGGCACAGCACCTTGATTGATCATATGGATTAGTAATTTTAAGATTTGGAACTTGTGACAACTTGTTGCTACCGCTACACAACTGTAGGCGCTGTCCCATGTAAGACTTAGTCGAATTCGGCGTTTGAAGCATGACTCTCTTTTTGTGTGTCCACGGTACGAAAATATATTAAAAATATGTTGTTTTAATTAAAGTCGTTAAGACTCATTTCCGAGAAAATCAAAAGTTTTCGAAACATGTTAGATCTAAAGGATATCTGAGGTCGGGAAGGATTTTCTTGAAAATCCTCGTGTCGTACACTTGGAAGATGCTGATACTATGTAAGTTTGGTATTTAAGGGCTTTCCGTTTCTGAGCATGCTGTTCACAGACATAAACACCCCGACACAAACACACACAGACAAACCTTTTTCTAAAAAGGATTTTTTTTTGTGGATTCAGGGGGCCTCAAAACATATATTTCCGGTGAAATCTCGACATCGAATTTTTCGGTGGAATACAAATACTTCCTTACTTACTACACATAAAGTAAAAAATTGTGGACAAAATGTGCATAATATGAGTAAATACCACAACTACGTAATTTTTACGTCACAGTACGAAAACTTATTAGAAAACATTATGGGAGACCGAATAAGTTATAAAGTCTAAATTCTAATTTTGGAGCATTTTGTTTTTACGGATCGCCCCCTAAAGCAGGTAAAATGATCACTGCGTCATTCTAGAGTGGAGAGAAAGGAATGAGATAGCAAGAGACAAACTTTCTGAAAAGGAATATACATGTGTTTCCCACGTGCAAAGAAGCTTTATGACAACTATATTGCAGTGGGTTGATTTGGACTTGCCGGACTGATATATTCTTTCTTTTGAAGAGTACTGCGAAACCGCCTACCATAAACATTTACAACATAAACTTTCGTGTTTCCCACTGGCTTTTCCTTCCCCTTCGTTTCTTTTCTTTCCTACCCTTGAGTCCTTTTCTTTCTTTGAAACTTCACAGAAGTTTGAAAGGAGACTGACAAGCGCAGGGATACACTATGACAATAGAAGGGGAAAGCTTTGCCGTTGAGGTCGGTCTCTGAGCAACGCGGTCGGTGCTGGTTTGAAGTTTGAATTCCTAACATAATGTGCCAGCCCGTTTGTACATTCTTTGTATGTACATCTGCCTCGAATCTTGCTACCTAGAAACCTGCAAAATGAAGAACCAAACTTAAAAAATGCACTTTGTGACTTCGTAAGAAACACTTATAATATCCGATTATCATGCAAAAGGATGCATGACATGACACTGAAAAAGAGGGAGATATAAATCCTTTAAACCCCATTACTGTACAGAAAAGAAACCCCTCCTGGGTTGCGCATACAGTTAGGCATAGAGAAAAGTCTGACGTACATCATTCATATGACTTTCTTACCCATGTTCTACAAACTATTCTTATAAAGCTTATTCTTCTCGAGGAAAAAGAAGAATGTTGTGGGATGAAGCGATAGTCAGATTTTTTAAAAAAAGCATATCGCTATGTGATGGTTCTCAAATGCCTGCTTGTTGCACGACAACAAGAAAGGTTAATGACGGTTTACCATTTGCGAAAACTATAAACATTTGAAAATTCAAACTAATAAACATCTGATGTGTTGCACTCGCATGACTTTCTCTTGTACTAATTATTCTTAAAAAGTCTTATTTCTCCATCTTCTTCGCGTTAGTAGAGACAGATATTAATCAAGGCTTCACGGGTGATCAGCCGTGTCAGACTTAAAAACATCGAGCTTTCGACCATTTGCATACTCCATGGCCTTCTTGAATATATTGATATAGATTATTAGATTAGATTATTGATATAGATTATATCAATATATTGATATTGAGAAAGATATTGCTAATTTTCTTGTAGCTGCAAGGGAAATATGGAAATGCAGTAAGTTTTGAGGGAAAGTCAAATCTTTTAAAGTTGGTCGTTATTTGAAGGCCTTGAAATTCACTTTGTACCGCCAAGAAATAAAAAAGTGAATAACGACCTTCCGTTTGAGAGAAGTTTAAGTATTGCAAAGCTCACACAAATAGCAAGGAATATCTCCGAAGTGGTTTACCCAACAAGATAAAAAAAGAAGAATCATTTGGACATAAATTGCGTGTTTTATTGAGATCTACATTTTTTGTATGGTAAGATTTGATCTGTCTCTTACTGTTTACCAGTTATGCAAAAGTCAGAGTAATCAGTAGTGCATAACCTACAGCCAGAAAATTCAGAATATGCATTTCATCTGTCATAAAAATATCTTAAACATATGGCATTTTAATTAAAATTGTTATAGCTATTTTTTGAGAAAATAAAAAGCCTCGAAAAATTTTCCATGTCAAGGGTAGTTTAGGGTGGAGGAATTTTCTTCCAAATTTTCGTATCGCATCCTTAAAGATATACTTAAGTAACAAGTTTGGTTTTTAACCCACTTTTTGTTTTTGAGTTATGCTGTTCACAGGCAGAAGAGTCATTCATTTAACTCCATTTTTTTACGTTGACTTGAACAAAGTGTCAAAAACAATAAACCTAACCGTTTTACGAATAAAACATTAACATCTGTGCATCTAGTGACGGGTAATCGAAACTCCAGCACATTCTGCGTATGTGGTGCAATTGGGGCATTGAGTGAATTTCGAAGAAAATAATTAAAGAAAGAAATGTGTTAGTTCTTCATAAATCACTCTGTATAATATAGAGGATCATAGTAATATATTAACAGAGATTTTAAATTCAACGTCACTGAATTTTTTGATGTGTTTTGGTAAACACTACAATATAAATAATGGTATTAAAGTCGTAAACAAAAATAAATTATTATAAAATATATACCGAATCACAGAAATTTGACATAACTATTAATACATGTTGTATAATTTAATGCCCATTTCGCCAAAACTTGTTTTCGTTATAGAATTTCTACGATCCGAGCATTGGAGTGTGGTATGCGATAAATACTAGGGAATAATATGACCCATTTTGTTTAATGAAACACTGAGAGATACCTAATGCGCCTCTGCCGGCACCATTTCGTCGGCGACTCTCGGTTTCCTCGCGCAGTGAATTGGTTTACCATATGACTAATTTGTTCAGTCAAAGGTAAAAGTCATTGCAAACCTTTGTTTACAAAGTATGTATTGACAGTTGTATCCTTATGTGTTGGATGCTTGCTGTAAGTAAAGAATAACATAAGCAACTTTCAGACAAATACTTCTGTATACTTGTATAATATAAGTTGCAGGTGAAGTGGATGATTAGAAAGGTGGTGATGGAGTAGTTGGTGGTGAGTGGCGGAGGAAACCGGGAAAAACCCGCCCGGACGCTGCTTTGTCCATCACGAACACCAACGGTCTAACCTCTCGGCCACGGCGCCAGCTAGACAAATGCTCTATTAAAATAATTAAAACACTCATATCTAAAATTTACGTAAGAAAACTAAAGAAATGAGTAGGTAAATAGTAAGAAACCAAACGGGTTTACAATAGATTGATACTGTTCTGGAATTTAAATATCAAAGTAGTATGTATAATTGTTAAGGATGGATGGTGGAGCACTTCAAGACGTTCAGAACAGAATCAAGAAAGCCAATTTGGAAATCTAATGTTGCGCCAAGACGTAGACAAATTAGCATTTTCAATACTAATGTGAAATTAATTATATTATATGATTGTGGAACACGAAACACATTGAAAGCAAATTACTAATATTTATCAATACACCTTTAAGCAGAATTATACGAATAATATGATCAGTTCAATTTCAAATGTAGAATTATGGAAAATAAGAAATAAAAAGAAATGGCAATAGAAATAAAAAATAAACAGAATTTGAAAGGATACTCCTAAGAAAGCAGTGCGAATGACTTTGGATTGGAATCTTTGGGGTAGTAGAGGAAGAGAAAGCACAAGATAAACACGGAAGAGAACAGTTATCGAAGAAATTACCAAAGAAGGGAATAAAGTGAACAAGTTCACAAGAAATAGGGTCCGATGAAAATTATTTGTGAATGCACTTATGCTCCTTATTAGGAGATTGATCTGTCTCGCCCACAATGTCATTAGGAGTGGCTATTAAATACGTCTGTTTGTCTCTCTCTCTCTCGTTTCTCATGCATACTCACATCCGCAATGAGAGAAAATGTTCTAAAATGTTACAAATAGAAATGCAAATGTAAAATTCTGTAAGACAATGGCCGTTACGGTTTTACTGTATGGATCGGAGACATGGACACTTTAAAAGAAAGATTGGAGCCAAATAGAAGCGGCAGAAGTGAAATATCTCCCAGCGATAAAAAGATGTACAAGACAAGAACATATTAGAAATGAAGAAATAAGGAAAGAATTAGACATATTTTCGTTGAAAGAAAATATGCAAGTAAATAGAGAAAAATGGAAAGGTCATTTACAAAGAATGGATAACTCTCGCATTCCATCGCAATCCTACAAATATACACCTTCTGGTCACAGAACAATCGGAAGATCAGTAAAAACATGGGAAGAAATATGAGGCCGGAACAGGAGAAATCTCCTAAGTCATGAAGAGTTGATGATGATGATGGTGGTGGTGATGATGGTGGTGGTGATGGTGGTGGTGGTGATGATGGTGGTGATGATGGTGGTGATGATGGTGGTGATGATGGTGGTGGTGATGATGGTGATGGTGGTGGTGATGATGGTGGTGGTGGTGATGATGGTGGTGGTGATGATGGTGGTGATGATGGTGGTGATGGTGGTGATGGTGGTGGTGGTGATGGTGGTGATGGTGGTGGTGGTGATGATGATGGTGGTGATGGTGGTGGTGGTGGCGGTGGCGGTGGTGGTGGTGCTGGTGGTGGTGGTGCTGGTGGTGGTGGTGGTGGAGGTGGTGGTGGTGGGGTGGGGGTGGTGGTGCTGGTGGTGGTGGTGGAGGTGGTGGTGGAGGTGGTGGTGGTGATGGGGGTGGGGGTGGGGGCGGGGGCGGTGGTGGTGGTGATGACCATGATGGTGATCTTTTAAAGGTGAATTCGAAGATATTTCCTCAGTTATTTTATGGATGGAAAACTTCTCTATCTTATCTAATTGGTAGTGAAGGAATGCACTTTATTTTGTCAGCTACTTACCTATAGAGGTACCGAAACAGCCAGCGCCACAAAGAGCTTAAACACTTAACGATCCTCCTCTATAACTTTGAAATTCACAAATTATTTTTTCTTTTGTGTTCTCCATCAGACTGATTTGCAGAGAGAATGTGCAGGTCTGCGTTTCTATTAGTGAAAAGTCCCCCAGGACTGTAAATTTTAATTTAATATTTTAAAATAAGAACTGTTAAACTATTGGCAAGCTTGAGGGTATGTGTTTTACCACTTTTCTTCTCTGTATGTTATTATGGTATCTTCTTTCTTAGAACGCTTTGTTTACTCTTATGCGTCAATTAACTTTTGATTGGCAGCTGTTTTATGAAAGAGGTTGAAATTGGTGAATACAAATTACTTTCTTTACTACGTACATCAGTCAGCAGAGAAAGTATTGTATTCTACCAAAAATTTCCATGTCAAAATTTCACTGAAGATACAGTTTTGAGGCTTTCTGGGCATCAAAAAATAATTTTTAGAGAAAGGTCCGTGAGTGCACGGACGCATGCGCGCGTGTGTCTATTTGTCTAACTCTACAGCATAACTAAAAACTGAAAAGTCGCTTAAATATGAAACTTCGTATATAAGTTTAGGATTCTCAAAGATACGACGAGATTTTGAAGGAAATTCCCCAATCCAAATGGAGAACCTCCGAACTTTATCGTGTCATCGTGTCACATTTCGAAAGTATCTTTAAGCTAAAGTGATAAAATATTCTCAAAATCAGTCCCTTTGTGATGGCCTTGAAAGTATTTTCTAATTGCACGAACACGAAAAAGGAAAGCTGAAAGAAAGGAAAGAAAGAAGAAAACAGTCATTTGCAATTCTGAAAATTCAAATCAATAACCAAGAACAGGTACATGTGAAATGGTTAACGTCACAAAACATTTTATCTGATATAAACTGTGTGCTTAAAGGAATCTACATCCCCTCCACCTCTGTTTAGTTTACGCCGCTTTAACTGTGTGGTCATATCGCGACGGATCTGTTAGGTTCTGTGTTCACAGAGGGATTAGTGCAGAACAATTGTATCTCTGCTTCTGGACGGGCAGGTGGAACTAGGGTCCCATCCAGTCTATCTGCATTCATTTTTTGTGGTTAGGTGGCACAACATCCGCTGTTAGCATCTATTTTCATTTTTACTGTTGATTTAGACTTAAGGTGCAATTTTGAGCCGTGGTAGTAAATATCCAATCCGGCAAGGAAAATCACGCAAAAATCCCAGTCAGATTGATCGACCTATGGGATTTGAATCCGGGACCTCCTGTATGTGGGCCGTGGACGTTACATTTTCTCTGTAGTAAGATTTTGTCTCTCTCGTACGCTTTACTAGTTATACAAAGATCAGCCAGAACAAAGAGGACTTCAGAGGTTATTCTCAGAAAATTCAAGCAATAAAATTCGTTTATCATAAAAATAACCTAAACATAGAGAGGTTTAATCAAATTGTTGGAACTAAGCTTGAGAAAATAAAAATCTACTAACAATTTTCCATAAAAATGGTAGTATGGGTGAGATTTTCTTCAGAATCTTGAACCATATTCTTGGAAGATGCTAAATTGAAATACCAAGTTTGCTATTTAACCAATTTTCGTTTTTTAATTATGTTTAGACACACACATATACACACACAACACACACACACACACACACACACACACACACACACACACACACACACACACACAGACACACAGACACACAGACACACACACACACACACACACACACACACACACACACACACACACACACACAGGGCCTTTTTCTAGAAATTTATTTTTTGTATTTGTGGGACCTCAAAACTAGTACCTATTTCAGGTGAAATTCCGGAATTTTTGTGTGGAATGCAGTCTACTATTACGTGACAGAGCAAGTAAAAAAAAGAATGATAGTTTAAGCTGTATTGTCATTTGGATAGCTAAATCAAACGCAGGAATTTTAAAGTGGGAAACAAAGAAGCCAGATGTGGAAAGCTATAGGACTCGAAAGGCAGATAGCATATTTCTGATCACCGATTTTATGAAGTTATAGCCCTACGCTAAGAATTTGTATGGAATAAAAGAGACACAGTAAGAAATACACTGGCTTTCTTTTTCTTTCTTCAAGAGTTTACCGAAGTGCGCTTTGTTAAGAATGAATAACTACATGTTACAAATAAAGATATGGACATTAAAGTGTGCTTTTGTGAGTAGAACCTTTCTCATAGGTGCTTTATGGAAGTTTCTAGAGCGTTGTTATCATTATTTTTCGACGAAAGTGTTTTTTGACCCACATTCAGACTGTCAGACTGATGGAAAGTTGAATTTCCTGCATTCAGTGCTGATAACTAACCTGTCTGCGTCTTTTTACTATTTTACGTAAGTGCATGAACTGTAACTATTATCGTTTAACTTTGAATGTAATTATTTAGTAATGCAGACATGGAATATAATTACATTTCGTTGTTAAATTGCACGGTTTAAATATCACCTGGGTCTTTGCTTCTACTTTATTTCATTGTATTTACTTACTGTTTAAATCATGCAGTAGTTAAATGAGAAGTAAGTTATTTTTTTAAAGTCAAGTGAACAATCGATCACAACTGGCTATAAGTGTTATTATTTTTAATGTTGCATAAGCACTGTTTTTATCATTCACTATTGTCAAACACAGTGGCGCACCCTCATTAGCAGATTTGGATATGTAACCCAACAAGTATTAAAATATAATCTAACCCTAACAGAAGTGCCCTTAGGAGTTTTCAACCTTTAGTATTGTTTCAAATAAATGTTCGATAACACTCAGAGCATGATTCAAGAGAGAATAAACCTCTCTTCAACATTTCCGTCAACATTTATGTAACGAACGATAGAGTTGTTCTTCACTAACAATGTCAGGAGTTTCAGCTAGTATCAATGAAACAAAGAAAGCATAAGACATTTCCTTCTTAACTGATGATGACACTCACACTTGAAATTAAGTAATTCAGGTGAAGTTGCACGAAAAACAGACTTTCCTAAGTGCTCTTTCAGAGAGGCATTATGTATTGCTAAATCATTTAGATATTTAATGCAATTGCCTCTCTTTGAATACCCTTTATTTTTATTGTGACCACGAAAAGCAAGAAAACATACAGTCCGTACAAAATGACAAAGTAAAGCTCTGTTCTTTTCCACTTCATTGTTATGCTGCTCATCTGAGAGCTAATACTGGTTATTAAATGAAAACTGAAGTTATCCCTAACATTTTTTTCGGATATTATATGATTACAAGATTTGTTGTGTTTTTTGGCAACTTCAAACTCACTTTTCTTTTGAAGAAAGATCAATGAAACATTTGCTTTAAGAATTGCGACACAGCCAGGAATCATTTTCATAAGCTTTGATGTTGAAATGTCTTACACATTTCACTTTCTCTACTGTGTATAGTAAGTAGAGGAAGTATTTTATTCCACTAAAAAGTTCGATATCCAGATGTCACCGGAAATATATGATTTGAAGCCCCCTGAATTAAAAAAAAAAAAAATAAAAAAAAAAAAAAACATTTTTAGAAAAGGTTCGCGCGGTTCGTGTGTCTGTCATTCTGAGGACAGCATAACTCAAAAACGAAATATGGTTAAAAACGAAAATTGGTATTTAAGTTTAATATATTTCAAGGATGCGACACGAACATCTTGAAGACAATTGTTCCACTCTAAACTACCTTTTACATGGAAAATGTTTAGAAAATTTTGATTTTCTCGAAAATGGCCCAAACGATTTTGATTAAAATGTCATATGTTTGAGATATTTTTATGACAAATGGAAGGTATATTTTTTTATTCACTGGCTATAACCGATGTTGTCCTATTTACTTTGGATGACTTGTGCATAACTGGTAAACCGTAAGAGATAGACAAAATCTTACTATAACACAATTTATGTCCAAATACATTTTTATAGAGTGAACAATTTCGGAGATATTCTTTGTTATTTGTGTGAATTTTTGTAAAAACTTTCGTCTTATGGAACATCGTTATTCATTTTTTAAATGTTAGCCGTGCAAATAGATTGGAATTTCAAAGCTTTGAAGTATTTGACTATCGCCTAAAGCCGACGTATTCCCATTGTAGGATATATAATACACTTCTCACATCCATTGATCCTACAACCCTGGTTGCAATAAATGTTTAATGTGCATCATTGGAGGACCTCAGAAGTAGGAAATAAATAGTCGACTTCATCTGGTATTTTTAAGCTCTTCCTCGTTTTCCAGTGATGCACTTACCACACTTTTGTCGTAACATGCAACTGTTAAACAGCAGGCATCGCAATCACATTTTTCCCCACAAGGCATCCTCATAGGATGCGATTAAGATACTTGCGTCAATTTGCTTACCTGAGCATCTAGCCGGCGTTTTCTCTTAATCTTTAATTTGCATGTCAAGAAGCTCTCGAGTTTCAGGTCCCCAAACTCATTTGCATCGTTCATTTATACTTTAGTATGATTAAATAAATCATTAATCCTAATATTCCATAAATCATTATTCAGCTTTCTTCTCTTAACTTAAATACCGGTTAAAGACATTAAGGTTACAAAAGAAAGTAAATTTAATTGTATCACTACTCAACTCATCTACATGGTGTAGGAAATTTGATTCACAGAGAGGCAAGCTGTAGGTTTTTCAGTGGATGAGTATCCATTGATTCTCAGCTCAGTGTTCGCTAGGCTCATTTAACATTTACATTACCTTTTCATCAAATTTATCTGCGGTCCTAATATATAAAAAGTTATGTTGAAAACCAAAACGAGTTATTGCTTCAAATAAAACACAGAACCTGCACAACAATAGCAATTTATTTTCTCTGAGGTTTAACGCCGTTTAATTATAAAAGTTGATGACTTACTGGTGTGCGTTATCTTTGACGCCGTCTTCATATCTTAATGAATTTGCAGCTCGCTGCTTCAGTAGTGAACTGTGAGATCTTTTTGCTCATGGTATGCGTGGGTATCTGGGAGACTGGACAACACCACTTAAGTTGACTGATACATTTAATAGAAGCTAATAATGAGCTATTTGAATTGAATTGATGACTTTAAAAATGTAGTATTGACTGTTTCGGAATATTAGCACGAATAACTAACGGTTGAAATATGAACTTCTGGCGTATCAGCACTTTACGGAAATATTTTAATAATAATAATAATAATAATAATAATAATAATAATAATAATAATAATAATAATAATAATAATAATAATAATAATAATAATAATAATAATAATAATAATAATAATAATAATAATAATAATAATAATAATAATAATAATAATAATAATAATAATAATAATAATAATAATAATAATAATAATAATAATAAGAAGAAGAAGAAGAAGAAGAAGAAGAAGAAGAAGAACAATAAGAACAATGAGAAGCGTAAGATGCCATGAGTTGTAGAAATGCTAATCGGAAGGTTACCTTGTATAACCCGACCACGGTCTTTAGGCGCTTTGGACTGCCGGTAATCGATCACAGTAATCACTTGTGTACACACGAAGGAAAAGTCACGTATTTAAGAAACACACGCTCTTTTATCAACTTAAGAGCCACCTCCATATGATCACTCCCCACCAAAGTTTCTACATTACGTCCCAAGTTTGAAGCCTATGAAACACAATTTTTCACTCAGTGATTTGCTAACTTCTAACAATTTCATTCCCATTCTAATTTTCAAAACTTGCTTAAGCGACTTAGGAACTGCACCTGATTTCTGATCTCTGATTTCAAGGCATATTTTTTTTTTCCAAAACATAATACTTCTGCCCCACTCCACTGCCAAAACGGCATTGCTTTGAGGTAAGGGTTTTACAATGTTTACGGTTGAAACCGAAATTATAATGTCAATATATTTGATAATGGAAAGAAACAAAAGGAGATTCTAGTCAATAGTTAAGGGGAAAACGTAATAAAGCTGAATATGTTAAAGTCTGAAGAATGGAAGCCTAGGCAGATTTAAATGAGTGATAAGGTTATAATTGTTGTTTGTACTAAGCCATAGTGATTCAGCGGGATGATTCCTATCTTACCATGACGTGCTCTAAAGTTAGCCAATGGAAATCGCTTCCTTCGTGTTGCTCGCGCAAAAACAAATGCAACGCAAGACACACTCGTCTTGAATCGAGTCGAGATAACGCACGTGCAACTTGGGCGTTGTACGTAAGCTAGCACGTATACATAATTCGGCGGATGCTAAAGGGTGACAAAGTTAAAGTGTTATAACGTTGTAGTTGAAGTTGCAAAGTTACATTCTATTTAAATATCGTCGGCAGTTCTCTACAAATCTGGAAATTTACAAATAAAGTTAAATGTTGGTTAATTCTTCGTTTGGTTCCATTCCTACCACAACTCACGCATACCCTGTAGATTAGTACCTCTTGCTAGAGCTAGTCCGGACACCAAACACGAGATCTTATAGGTCTTAAAGGCGACGTCTTCGACGGAGAGGAACGTTTGCGTCACGGTTTAAGAATATAAAGGAACCACAAGACGGCTACATTACCTATCACCCTGTTTATGGGGGTTACCTTTTGTTTGCTAATGGTTATTATTACCAAGTGGCAGGGAATTGAAACATATAAAAATAATCATACGACATCAACGAAATGTCAATATCAAGCTGCTACTTCAAAACCAAAGTGGTGATTAGATGTGAAATGTATAAATAGTATTCGAGATAAACATGTAATTAGGAAGGTATCGTGATTTGCTAAAAGGTATATGCCCGGAACTAATGGTTTTCCTAGTCTGAATTCGCTAGAACCCAAATTGCCTTACTCCTTTAGCTAATGACTTTTTCTCGTGACAAAATGTAACCCTTGTTTCTACCATTATACATTGATTTTAACATAGGAAATTATTTATTGCAGTTATTTATCTATCACTCTATCATTTCTTTATAAAATAATTAGTCTTATCAGTCAATAATTTTGGTATCAGAGTCATATTGAATGGTGAATGGTTGCGTAAAGAAGCTTGGAGAGTAAGCCGCTGTAGCTAGGGTTGATGAGAAATCTCAAATAGATACCTCAGCGAGGCATCCTGATCCAACCATTATATACGCTACTTGAAAAGCAAGAATACGTTGCCAAATTAATTTTTATTTAAGCAAGCCTTCTCTCCTTTCCACGCTGAGCCTAATACTTCTCATTTTTACTTCATTTCTGACTTGCCTATGGCAGATGGTACCTTTCATCAAATGTATTTGAACACACAGGGAGTAACGAAAGGTACAACCCAACTTTAAATTTAAATGCAGATATTTTCACGACATAACGTTAAACTTTCATGGACTTGAACACAATTGTACATAAAATAATTGTGATTTTTATTTCCTCAGAAAAAAATCGCATTTGTTTTAAGAATGACATGAAAAATAAATAATATATCTTGAATTTTTTGTGAAGAGCCCTCTTCCTTGTCATGTATTTTACATAATTTTGTGTACTTGGGAAATGACAAAATATAGACCAGATATTCATTGTTTTGTGCATACGTTTTCCTGGCCGATAATAACCTATGCTTATCGTTATCTATAAAAATCTGATGTATTGCACTCACATTACTTTCTCTACTCTTGTACTAACCATTCTTATTCCTATGTTAGTTAAGATAAACATTTGTACAACTTATCTTATTGCTTATTTCCTTGTAGGTGTAAGGGGAATATTAGAATACAGTAGGCTTTGTGTGATAGTCAAATGTTTTAAAGCTTTGAGATTCTGTTGTCTTTGCTCACTTAACATATAAAAAATGAACAACGATGATCCATTTCACGAAAGTTCCAAGTTTTCCGAAACTCACACACATAACAAGGAATATCTCCGAAATGGTTCAACCTACAAGAAAATTTATTGAGACATAAATTGTGTATTTTACCAAGATCTACATTTTTTTGTATAGTATGATTTGGTCTATCTCTAACGGTTTACCAGTTATGCAAAAGTCGTCCAGAGTAAATACGACTACAGGGGCTATAGCCAGAAAATTCAAGATATGCATTTCATATGTCATAAAAATATCTCAAACATATAACATTTTAACCAAAATCGTTAGAGCCATTTTCAAGAAAATCAAAATTTTCGAAAAATTTTCCATGTAAAGGGTAGTTTAGGGTGGGGCTATTTTCTTCAAAATCTTCGTGTCGCATCCTTGAAAGACATTAAACTTAAATACCAACTTCGGTTTTTAACCGACTTTTCGTTTTTGAGTTATGCTGTCCACAGACTGACAGACTGACACACAGACACACACAGACACGGACCTTTTTCTAAAAATGCTTTTTTTGGATTCAGGGGGCCTCAAAACATATATTTCCAGTGAAATCTCGACATCGAATTTTTGGGTGGAATACAATACTTCCCCTACTTATCAGTAGAGAAAGTAAAAATTAGAAGCTTAGGGATTCTATTTCTTTTTATATCAGCCACGAAGTAGAACACTGACTCGTGATATAAACAGCTGACTGTCGTTTCCTCATGTTGCATACAACGACAGAGAAATATAACCAAATATAGCTACGTTCGTATGCCCAGTATCAAATAATTCTAGATTAAGGTAAAGTAGACATATTATTTTCTATACCCATAAGCAATAGTATAATATATAAGGAAAACCTGAGGTGGGAGAAAGCGTGCAAGTGGAATACATTCATGCTTTTTAATAGCATCATGTAAGCCTTATATTATAATTTGCTATTACGAGATACACTCAGTAATCTCTCAGCCAATGAAGTACCCCTAATTATGTACAGTTAGATCAATGAGTAACTTATTACGCTGATAGCAGGGTATCGACGAATTATACACCAATAGGACTTTTTGGTATGTGCAAGTGTTTTAATTTATAACAGGACATCGCCTGTGGTCAAGCTGTTTTATTACTGCATAATGACTCTTAATATTTCGTCAAACATGGCACGACTCGCGCATTTAAACACCTGTAATATCGTTATAAAGTGATAAAATCTAAGTGTGTATGTCTGTGTACGTGTGCATGTGTGGTTTGTAATATCGGCAACCACTCAAATGATTTTAATAATGCCTTCACCATCAATAAGCACTCTTCATCCGAACGGACACATGCTATAAAATACTTGCGTTTCGTTGAATTATAAATATCAGCACTTTACAGCGAACTATGCAGATTTTAATGACTTCCATCCCAAAGGGATAAAAAGACAGACTGAAAGATATGCACTTGTGTTCGTAACACCAAAGATTCTTCTGTTTTCACTGCAATTTAATATCAATTAGTACTTTTGTTATGGTTCTGGTATGCACAATTGTAGATTACCTTGCAACTCTCAAAAATGTCTATGTTTTCAACTCCTTATATGCCAATCTGCACCGTTTAATCCATCTGGTCAAAATGTTATACAGCTATACTATAGGAATTGATAAAAAATCATAGGTTATATTACAACGTCAAAACTAACCGACCTTTGTTTTCAATCATGTGGTACTTGGACATTTAATTTAGCCTTTCTCTTTGTTTTCAACTCCTTAAGCCGAGAAGCTGACACAATAGTTTCGTGACCGAGAGGTCTGCGGTTCAAAATTCCCCAGGACTGCCCCGTTTGATTCAGTTTTCTTTCCCCAAATTTCCCTTAATCTTCTAACTGGTAAATGTCGAGTAAGTGCCTTAAACTTAAGCCAGGAAAGCTTTCTTCCCAGATATCCGTCCACTTCACGTGTCACCGCCTGTGTTGCCGTATGAAGGGCGGGCGTTAAACAACATTCAAAATGCTAGGCCAATCAAAAAGGAATTTGAGTAAAAGGTTTGGAGAAAATTATATAATAACTTAAATCTTCAGAAACTATCCTTACACATATTTTCAGGCGTTGCACAATTTTGTCAAAATACACGAACTTTTGCACTCTGGTGGTACACATGACAAGTTTAGGCTACACATGGCTTTCAAAAATCATCCCTAATGTACGCAGTGTATCCCTGCAAGACAGCTAGTAGAAAACATAAGGATGCGTTCATGAATTAGCCCCTGAAAACACTGTTTTAATAATTTTAGAACATGGAATGAAGACGGCGCCGTGGCCGAGCGGTTAGACCGTTCGCCTATCACTAAGGTTCGATCTCAGGGACCCGCATGTGGTATTCGTGAAGTACGAAGCGACTTCTGGGTGGATTTTCTCCGGATTCTCCACCACTCATTCCACCAATTGCTCCATCATCACCTTTCCAGTCATCCATTTCACCTGCATTTCATTTCATCCTCATAATTATTCGCTCTCATACCTGGTGCTGGGCTGACCATCCGCTTCCAGGTCTTCACTCTGTCCGGTCCATAGGTACGTCAGCTCCCCGACAGGCGTCTTACCCTAGGCATAGATTTGTAAGTCCTAGGGAGCCAGTCCTCCATAAGGTAAGGATAATCAGATGAATAAGAAAGACAAGATAAATTTTCAACACTAAATTAGCAACTAATTAGGATTTAGCACGCTGGGTTAATAATTGAAATTTTGAAGCTCGGCTGCAGGGCGGGAGCATTGCTTTATACAGGATTATTCCACGAAAGATTGAATAAAAGTAAGCGCGTGCGCGTTTATCTGTGGTGGTGAGATCTCCGTATATGCACTAGGAATCTAAATATAAGCATCTAATGATTAACGCAAACTCTAAACTAGTGTATATTATTGCTAATGGTAAGAGTTGTAAGAACAGGTAGTAAAATTTAATAATAGCGAGGCAAAAGACATCTTTGAAGTATTGAGTGAAAACATGCAGTCACAATAAGGAAAAATCTGATGTGTTGCATTCTCTACTAACTACTCACTACTATATGGCTTTCTCTACTCACTCCTTTACACAATATCTCTACTTACTAAAGCTTATTTTTCTATCTACTTATTGTCACTCAAGGACTTTCATTACCTACACATTTACACATTAGACATTTCTTGTAGATATGAGGAGGATAGAGTAGATAAAACATGGTCAGATTTTAAAAGAGGTTATATGTATGATGGCTTCTGTGGCACACACAAAATTAATGGCGGATGACCAATACTATCCCATTTACTGTTGCGTAAATAAATTTTGTGGGCGCAAGTGATATTTGTATCACCGGCTTTACAAGTGATTTCACAGCATGTTTTACTATAAAATACTGCAAGACGTGGCAAGTCTGTGATTGGATCTTGTGTTGATCCACCCGCCATTAAATTTTGTGTCAGCCATAAACTACAGGTTTCTTGCATGCTCACGAGAAAAAATGAACAGCGATTTTCCACCTGAGAAAGAAAACAAGTAATTAAACATTAACAAAGAATACGTGGAAATGTTTAACAGTTTGGCTTCTCAACCCAAAAGTCCCAAGTTTGATTTCGTGCTAGGGATAGTAAGTTTCCTTTAACCAGAATAATTCCATATCCACCACAGAGTTTGGAAGTATGAAAGTAGGAGCAAATGTGAGTAGTTTAATGTTAAAAATGATAAAAGCCAACGTTAAGAAAGCCTACAGTTCAGCGAGCAATAACACAATCTGCTGTTTCTCAAATCAAAGCACTGGATATGACCAAAGAAGATAAAGAGGGCTTTGCAATTAATGAAACAGTTAAAAAATATTTTATATAAATGATGAGATCTACATTTTTATGCTGTAATGTTTTCTCTGTGTCCTGCGGTTTACCACTTATGCAAAAGTCATTTAGAATGAAGAGGACTTCAAAGGATATTTCCAGACAATTAAATGTATACATTTCATTTGCCACGAACATATCCTAAACATGTGGTATTTTTTTTTTCAAAATCGTTACAAAGATTTATGAGAAAATAAAAAATAACGAAGGCATTTCCACCTGAAGGGTAGTTGGGGAGGGGGAACCTTTTTGAAAATGTTCATATTGTATCCTTGGTATATGCTAAACTTTGAACAAGTTTGATGATTAACTGACTTCTCGTTTTTGAGTTGATTTACCTACAAAGGGACGGGAATTTTGGGTGGAATGCAATACATAATAGCAGAGAAAGTGAAAGTCGGCAGTGATGACTTACTTTGAAGGCTTTTAGTAACAAATGAAAGGGCTTACACCGACTATTTGAGAGATAAGAATATAGGAACCTCACAACACGTGGGCATTATAAACTGAAAATGGAAAAGAAGAAAAAAGAAACACATTTGAACCTTCCAGGGGATGGCCCAATATCGGTAACGTCGGCAGCCTTCCCCAGTCAAAGAAAGCGTTCAGTTAAGTGTTTTGGGATTTTCCCGGAAACTGATGGACTGCTAAGAGGGTTTTGTAATTTTGCGGAAATATCATACTGAAATAGTGGCTACCCATGATAACCCTACAGGCCATTCACAACTAAAATGTCTAGGTGGGGTCTGATTTAATGCAATGGGCCCATTCACAAGAATCAAGTACACACAAAACTTACCGTTCAATTAATATGAAACCACAGCAAGTTACACGTTTTTATGTTCATGTCGATGTCGAACATGAAGAAACTATTCAATCAAGCAGCAAGTTTCACTTCGAATTCTTCAAACACTTCATTCATTAGAATGTTTTAAACGTGTGGCGTCTGAACAAAGTTTGAATTACACTCCCAAACTCTTTGATAAGATAGAAAAACAATCCGCTTTGCATAACGAAATAGAGGTGAAGCAGGTGAATATGATTTTCCACTCCAGTCACTAAGTTAAGTTCTTTAGAAAATATGCACAATCAGTTATTAATATAAATTATCAGTTATCAGTCACCAATGTTAGCAATTTTCTCTCTTAATACAATTATTATTTACCATGCCCTGGTAACCAACTTGTTTAGGTCAGTACAAAGAAAATGAAGAAAAACATTTTTACATGAGGGTTGTTAGGTTTTGACATTCAGAAACTTTAGTGAACACATTTATATAATTAGGATGAAGGTTATTCATAGATTCTGACACTGTTTCTTGCATACCATCGTATTCTTCGACACATTTCATACTGAAATCGAGGTTCCTATTTTATCTTAGTCGCATTTGAAAACACACACATTTGGCAACGGCGCACTTGATTCTTCCATAAGAAAAGCATGGTCCATAAGAGCCCATTGTGCTTTCATGACGTGAAAATTCCTATAGAGAGAGTGACTACGGAGAGCTCTTTTGTTTGAGCGTGCATCCGCGCCATCTGTCCAGCACCGCCATGCACCACGAAATCGTGGTAGATAAGAAACCATCCCAGCATTTTCCTAACGACCAGGGAAATGCATGAAAAAGAGCAAGGTCAGAAGGGCAGTCTACGGAAATCGAACCCAAATGCGAGCCTTATACGTTACAGTGGAGTTATCTCATAACACAAGTTTAAGAAATTCAACAAGTTTTGGAAGTTATAAGTTGAACGAATGAATAAGTTACTTTAAGTTGGATATATAGCAGAACAGGACACGCCTGCTGACCAACTCCATGCTTTATTATTAACAGCAGAGTAAGACTGCAGAAGTTTTGCCTGCTTCTGGGGTAGCAGAGAAGTTTGCTTCAACTAAACCTAGAGGATTGAGTCAATTAGAGTAAGCAGGCTCCCGAACTAGGTTTTTATCTTTAATGGAACTTGGAGTATTATGGATCCATTCCATTTGGGTTTAGAGAGTTTGTAACTTGCAATCGTACGCCTTAGGAGTACTTACCCGTGTAGTGCACATACAATGGTAGTAAATCTCATGTAAGTACATGGGCATTTTAGAACAGTCCATGCTCTCAACATGTATATGATAACTGTTATTATGTTGTGATAATAGACCCTTAGCAACCCCCGCTCTCTCATTCCCTTCCCCTCTTTTTCTAGAACGTTTGCCATTGTTTAACGCAATGCTTATTCTCCTTAAGTATGCTGTGTTTACGACCATATTGCAGTAACTACATAAATAAATACATAAAGTTAATATACTTGTATCTGTGTATGGATGCAAACGTATAAGCATTAACCACTTCACTGTCAAATACTAATATATCTGTCGAAGCGTTGTCTTCCTTATAGTTCAGTTAACTTTTTTAGTAGCTAAATACACAGTACCTACTGGAAATATTTACTGCATCACCTACGATACTTCATATATTTGAACTTTATAGCAATTTTACATTCAAATAGCAGTAAAGATTCATATGTTCTGCATCTGATATTACAATTTAATTTCTCAACTGTGATTATTTGATATTTTTACATGTTACTATGTAGATTTAGATGGATTTGTGTTATTAATTGGTGCTTACAGTAAAACAGAAAAAAGATAGAAGTCTTTGTAGAAACTGAACGGTTATACAATAAAATTGAAACAGATTTTTGAATAATACAAGTGAATCATTTGTTGTTGTGTTTAAATAATAATGTTTTTTGTTTACCTCCTCTATTTAGGACATTGTATTGGCTCCGTGTGTTTTTATTATGGAAACACATCATCTAGGCATTGAAAGTATTGTGACACCGGGCGCAGCGCACAACAAAGGACGGGTGAGGCTGAGCTACTTCACCCCACTTCCCAGACCGGCGAGCAAAGACGCTGAAGGTAAGCTACCTTGTGCGACTGTTTGTGTATGAGTGACTAACAACAATGAGCGCGACGCATAACAAAGGATTGCTGGAACCTTCGAGGGGCATCCGACGACCGGCGTATTTGTGGAAGACGAGAAAGGTGCATTGCTAATGCGAAAGGCAGGCTACAGCGCTAACTGCAGTGATGTAATGGCCCAGTACATCCATACTCTAAACAACCAAAAGTATTGCTCATTGAATTCATACAAAATATATAGTTTTATGATGATGGTATGCAATATTAGCCATGTATCAGACTACCATTACCACGTAACTCCGATTCGTGCAGCAGCCTATCTTTTTCGTTAGCCACGAGAAAGGTCCATGTTACGTCATCCTCGCTATATAAGGAGGTCAGTGTCTCTGAGTGTGAGACAGCTGTGTCTGTGATGTGTGATACTGTCATCTGAAAGGTACATCGCGTCGAAGTGATGAAGTTCTAACGAGCGTCAAGTGATTGTATCATCTGAATCAGTGTGTGTGTGTGTGTGTGTGTGTGTGTGAGAGAGAGAGAGAGAGAGAGAGAGAGAGAGAGAGAGAAAGAGAGAGAGAGAGAGTGAAGACGACAATGAAAGTGCTGAGTCACGGCTAACTGGTGTCAGAATTGGGATTTGTCAAATCGAAAGGCGATCTTCTGTGCCTATGCCCCTCATGGGGCATCCCCGGGACGATAGTGAGGTGAATTGATTCTAAGGACGAACGCCTGCCACGACAGAGAAGAGGGCAGGGTCCCTACATTTTCCCAATTAGAAGCCCTCAGCGGAGGCTGGCTCGGCCTGTTCCCCTTGCACCCTTTGGGGTTCGTACTCCCAAGGGGGGTGCACGACTCGGAAACCGGCTCTACTCCCACTTCGGGCTTGTACCATCCCATGGGGGGTTCGGAAACCAGCAACACAGGAAACAAAATTTCCAGAGCGCATTCTTCCCCTTTCGTCTTCTGCCGCGACATTCGGCGGCGCTTCCAAACCTGAAACAAACCAACTAGATGAAGGGTGACATGAAATTATTAATGTAACGAAATGGAGGGACAGGAAATTCGGAGGATATGGAAATCCTTCCCAGCATTCGCCTGGCGAATGCAACAGGGGAAAGTCCGTGAGAAAACCCTTGGGTCAGAAAGGTCAGTCATGGGGACCCGT
This sequence comes from Tenodera sinensis, assembly GCA_030765045.1. NCBI lineage: Eukaryota > Metazoa > Arthropoda > Insecta > Mantodea > Mantidae > Tenodera > Tenodera sinensis. The sequence goes on along the minus strand of CM060965.1, from coordinate 165,759,145 downwards.
GACCTCTCGAATCCAGGCCACAGACGTTACCATTCCACTCGGTTATTATACATAGGTATTACATGTAAAGCTTAGATGCAACATGTTTTTCTATAGTAGTGGATGATATTACGGCTGTTTCAACACAAGAACATTCCAGTATTTGTATGCTCCGTATCTGAACCGATGTTAACTGAAACCTAGGAAATATCATCACAGCTTTTGTTCAACAGTTGAACTCCATATTTGGAATAAAGGCAATCCTTTGCTACACCGTTCATCTATTTAAATTTGTTTTAGTTAATGTGAGCTTTATCATGGAATTCTGGAGGGGCCAGGTCCCCTTAGTAAAATGTTGTGCGGAAGCGATACTACATTTTGTAAGTTAGGAGAGGACAGAAATACCTTCGGCACGTATGTCCCATGGAAACCTTTTTTTACTATACAAGACTAGCCTGGAATACATGTTTTGTTTAAACAAATTAGGTATAAGGCTGGATCGACTTAGTTTATATGGAATGTTATTTTATTTTTCGTTATCTTCTGGGGAGTTAAGAGTGGGATCAGTGGTACAAACAAAATACTCAATGAAGAAATCAGCGCAGAGACCTTCCATCTAGCCTTTCGGGGTGAATGAAGCCTGATCTGTGCAACATATCCCGAGCGGAAATTGAACTCGCCCCGACAAACACGCTACCTATTCTTTTACTTAATAAAAGTAGTTTTTTCTCCCTGCATCAGTTATCGTTAGCAATAGTGATTCAACATAAACAACACTGGATGGCTTATTCTTCTCTCAATGCATGGTTTAGGGTCGCAATTATAAACGAGATTTAAACTTCCAGTTAGGTTTAACTATTCATAGTTTTGGGTTTTATTTCGTTTTATGAACGTTAATTTTCAGTTGAATGAGTTTAACTTCACTGGAACTCGATCTGCCGTTTAGTGCATTACTGCAATTTAATGCAATGCGTTACAGCTGTTCATGCAGATGGTATTTTAGGAATTGGTATTATTCTGAAGTTGAAAGATCTTAGAGACCCAAAACCTTTTTAAGCAGATCAATCAATTTCAGATATGCAATGACCATAACTTTTTAAACAGATTCAGACTTACGAAACAGACATTACTTATACTTCAAATTCGATACCGGATACAAATATTAACGAAAAGTCATAAACTGTGTCACCATAATAAATTTAATATTGGATTTCTATGCTAGAAAATTAAGCTTAAACATAAAAGGACAATGTAATGCAGAAAATCCACGCATCACGTAAACACACGGAACAAGCTTCCTTGAGCATTACCCTAGTATTGTCAACCCTTATTTCAGAACTTATATTATCAACCCCTAGTAGTTGGTAGTATTTTGTGACCACTACTGGTAAAAAAATGTCGGAGCAATTTTTAAAACAAATTTATTTTAAAGTTGGATATTATATATTTCGTCATGTTTATAAACACTGTTTAACATGAGTCATTATACTGACGGGGCAGTACTTTATGACAACCTTAACATTTCATTATTTCTCAAAAAGACCAACAATGAAAACTGACACAATTTCGCCATTCACTAGTAGAAACAGTGATGGACAGTAACTGTTAACTGCATGCCTTTAATCAAAACATTAGAAGATAGAATTTAAAAAATTACAGAATGTAGGCATAAAGTAGCCCCGATTGTATTGCTAGGGTTAATAAAATTGCCTGCCACCCAGCCTTCTGAGTACCCCAAGAGAATATGTTGTGTTTCGTCCACGATTAACTTTAAACGAAAGACGAGTTTAGATGACAATTTGCAGAATACATCCAAATAAATAGGAATATGTTGTATGAAGTATACATCAGACTTTCTCTAGTACGTACAAAATCCGAAGCAAACCGCTGCATATACCAAAGCTTGTTTTTCATTGTGAATTGTAGCTTCCACGTTAATTTAACGCTAAATTGTTACGCTTATTTTTCATATAATATACCATTATTTTAGAACATTAACCTTTTTCTACGCAAGCAGGTCTACCAACAACATTTAGCAGCGTAAAAGATTGGCGATTCAACTTGTTACTGCAGACGGTATTGCTTTTCATTATGAATGGTTTCCTATTGCGTTAATTTAACTTTACGCTTAATTTTCATCGTGAATGACCATTATTTCAAAATATTTTAACTTTCTCTACGCTACCAAATATACCAACAGCGTTTAGCTGTGGTGTAGAAAGAAGAAGATTAACAATCGTCTTCTTTTCTCTGTCAGCTATACCAACACCATTGCACTACGGTTTAACTAAGCAGAGCTTTGTAAAATGGCACCCGCAGAAGAATACATAAACGGTTGGCTCAGGTGTGTTAGAGATACATAATTTAATAGACATATCTAAAGCAAGTCAGTGACAGATAATCAGCTCTGAAATGTTCTGCTCGCAACAGAGTAATATACCAGTTAACTGTTCAGTACTTTTGAAACATTAATAAGAAGGAACAATCAAAAGTACTTGAGCAAATTAAAACCAAGCGATTTCAAGTTCTGTACCAATAAGCTGATTATTCTGTAAGGTTTGTCGTAATTAAGGATTGACACTGTACACAGTTCCTACATTCAAATACTCCTGTTTGCTCTAATTTGCTTTCCCCTTTGCGAGAACTATATTCCTCCAGAAATAAGAAACACACTTGAGGTAAACAAAGGCGACAGACAGCTCCAAGCTCACGGCCGTAGTGGGGCAGAGGAGAATGATGATATAGGCCTCCTGAGAGTTTGAAAGACAATTTTGAGGACATAATTATTGAATGTGAAGATCTAGACATAAATGAGATAAACATGATGGTTCTGGTATATTGCAGACTGTGCTGCTTTCATTGTCCAAAAAAAGGCACAAGGTGAGCAAACTAAATTAATAACGCAAACAAGCAAGCAAGAAAGAATGAATGAAGGAAAGGAGGGAAGGAAGGAAGAAAGAAAGAAAGAAGGAAAGAAACAAAGAAACAAAGAAAGAAAGAAGAAAAGAAGGAAAGAAAGAAAGAAAGAAACAAAGAAAGAAACAAAGAACGAAAGAAAGAAAGAAAGAAAGAAAGAAAGAAAGAAAGAAAGAAAGAAAAATGGAATAGAATGGAAAAAGAGAATAAATTAAACACAGAAAAAGGCATAAAAGAAGGAAAAAAATAAGAAATGTAGAAAGAAAAAAGCACAAGGTAAGGAAAATAAATTAAGTAAGAAATAAAGAAATTAAATTAGACAAAAGGTGGAAGGAAATAAATGACAGAAAAAAAAAGAGAATGGAACAAGAAAAGGAGTAACTAAACACAAAAAGAAAGAAATAAGAAATATGGAAAGAAAAAGCACAAAATGAGGTAAATAAATAAAGAATAAAAGAAGCAAGGAAGCAAACAAGAAAGAAAGAAAAATAAATAAACCAAGGATGAAAGAAAAAAGAAGTTCGCTGTTGAAGTTTTTCACATTTTGTTCAAAATTAGAGTGGCATTGCATACATGAATTTCAAGATTTAACCTCAAGTTTTAATAGGGTAGTTCCACTGTTGCTTTTAGTGTGTTTGTAAAACAGGATGTCCCTGTATATGTGTATCAACCCAGAGCCATATCGACACAATAGCTTGGCTGACGCAAAGTTGATTTACGTTGCAAACACTGCTCTAAAAGCTAAACCGTACAATGTACGGCTATATTACGAAAACCCATGGAAGAGCTTTCAGTGTTGAGTGGCGCCTGAACCATTACGAGCTAGATAGCGTGCAGTACAGTGATGGTAAAGAATGCTGTGTACACATAACCGTTGGTTAAGGGAAACCATTATTTCACCTCTAAGATTCATCCATTTATGCTGAGCAAGTTTCACCTTTCCCATCGCTTAGAAGACTAATATTTCTCTGGAAATATAGGTCACATCATTTTCTATTATGGAAATAGAAATGCAATGTATACATCCACACGATTTTCTCTACTCTTCTTTTATGTAACACATTCACATGTTCTTCTCTACACGCTCTTCAACGTACTATTCATAAAATTTTCCATATGATTAAAATACAAATGCAAGTATTACATCACATGGTTTTCTTAACTAAATTTCCTTTTACGCAGCATATTCACATGCACTTCTCTTCTTACTCTACTACAAACAATTCATACACTTTTCTATATTGTCGAAATAGAAATGCAACGTATTACATTTACATAGTTTTCTCCACTCGGTTTTCTTTTACGTAACACATTAACATGTCCTTCTCTACTTGCCCTTCAAAACCAGTTCATACAATTTTCTATGCCTGAAATAGAAGTGTAACGTATTATATTCACACGGTTTTCTCTATGCAGTTTTCTTCCTGTGGTACTTGTGATTCTTCGACAGTGCTTTTGCATACTGTCTTGCCGATATTTTAATCTATTTCTTTAGTTTATTGTTTATTCCTTATACCACTCTAAGAGTTTTAAATAAATATTTGTTTAAGTGTGTTAAGTAATACTTTTTAAAGGTCTTTAAAAAAACGTAAGCTTATTGGGTAAGTGCTACCCAAGTGCTAAACCTTTCAAAGTTCACAAAACTATGCTTGCATTAATAAATTATTACCTATGAAGATATTATTTTGAGGAATATCAGTAGCGTAAGTTAAAACTTTCCCGAAAAGTAACACACATTCTTATGACAGCGGTAAACATGTTAAAAAATTGCTAAGTTGTTGAGGAGGTAGCAGATGCAGAATATCCGTTTTATTTGATTGCACAGAGTGACCTTGGAGAAATACTACATAACAAACAGACCGACCGTGCAGCATACATAATCACATATTACTGAATGAAGCTTGCCAGGCAGCACAGAGTATTAATGGAATTCCAACAAACAAAACCGCAGGACTTGACGTGACCGACCGACCGACCGGTCGTGTTATTCCTTGCGTAACAAAGAGTTACATCCCACTTGCCTCATACTATCCAGATGAGGCATTTCCGAGGAAAGATCCTGCTTGCTACGTCACAACCTGGTGAATACAACCAGCCTTTGGATAAGGGTTCCAAAGTAGTTAAGACACAATTTTACAATGCCATACTTCTCTAAAGTGTACAAAGCAGGATCCTGTTTACGGTTTGTTAAGCAGCTCATGGCAGGAATGCAGCCAGCCAGTACGTCAGTAAACAATTCTAGGTACACAGCGATATCTGAAGCTGGACTGTTGCACGTTCGCTAGATTAAAACAAAGGAGTCGCTCAAAATAGTGAAACCTAATAGTATATTGCGTACTGAGAGGTAGAGTGATACTTATCAGGCCCAGAATGCCCAGCGGGGATAAATCCCCATGCCGGTACTGGGGATCGAACCAGAGGCAGACGCGTTTTTTTAAAACTATGCAAGATTTTTCATTTGGTTAAGTGAAGAAATATGTCATTCATGACTAGTTCAACATCAATCGTTTAGGTATAATCGATATTAAACGTGATTTTAATTCACTTTTATATTGGGTCTTTAGATTTATTTGGCCCTTCGCGCCAGTCAGTCGTATGTTCATGACATCAGTATTTTGAAGCGAGTTTATCACAAGTGTCTCTGGTACCGAAAGAGGTGGATGCCAATAGTTTAGCCGTCACCTTAGTGAAGTGGGACCTGAATCATATCTCTACATGTTTACATTTGGAACTTCTTTGACGTGCGTCTCGTAAACTCGCAATCTTAGCAAGTATACCGGTAGGTAACTCAAGTAACTGGACGGTTGCTATAGCGTAGAGGATCTCAGCTTTAAAATTTTTGATCAAATTGTAGGTGTAAGAAGGATACAGGATAGTAAGAGCTCAGTTCAGGATCCCTGGGATGGCTTTCAAATTCAATTCAGTTCAATTCATGACCACGAGAGAGAGAGAGAGAGAGAGAGAGAGAGAGAGAGAGAGAGAGAGAGAGAGAGAGAGAAAACAATAACATAAAAATGGTATAAATATTTGAAAATTGGAACCAATAACAAAGAATATCTTATGGTCGCTAGTGACCTATGTTGTTACAAATCGACCTTAAAAAAAAAGAATATCTTGGAAGTGCCTAAAGTCGCGAAAAGTTAGATGTGATTTTATGAAATATAAGTTTCAATATAGTAAGGATTTTGTCTGTCTATTACAGTTTACCAGTTAAACAAAATTCATTCAGAATGAAGACCTAATAGGCTATTAGCCGAAACTTACAAAAATTGTAGATACACATGTGTACAGTTTGTTTAACGTTTTAAATATGTAGTATTTTAATCAAAATCGATGGAGCTACTTTTAAGAAAAGAAAATAGATAAGGAAACTTTTCCATGCAAGGGCTAATTTGGTGAGATTTTCTTGAAAAGCTCTATGTCACATTCTTAGAAGATCCTGAACTTAAATATCAAGTTCCTTATTTGATCAACGTTTCATTTTTGAGTTCACACGGACACACGCGCACCCAAACATACACATACAGAGGATCTTATTATTAAACTAGTTTTGTATTTGGGGGGTCTCAACATGTGGATTTACTATATATTGGGTGGAATGCAATATTTCCTCTATTTATTGCAGGTAAATAGAAAAAGTAAAAATAACTTGCAAGATCGTCAAAGATTTCAAGAAAAACCATACATCAGAAAGTCAGTTGTCATTCTGGATGGCGCAGTTGGTTGGATGCTGGCTCGCTCTTCTCTAGGTTGTGGGTTCCATTACCATCTATAACGATAACATTTTCTTACGCTTAGATAAAAACATTTGAAATAGAATTATTTTGCACTTTTGGAGTTTCCATGTAGTGAGGCTTCACACGAGCTACAAAATATGAAACTACCTGCATTGCAGAATTCCACGACCGTAAAATGCTCTGAGAAAAAAAAGGTTTGTTTGCATCTAGTTTAATGACAGTCTTTGGCCCCACTTATATCTGTGAACAAACATTTTCAAAAATGAACTACATTAAAAATGAGTATCGCAGCAGGATAAGTGAAAATCACTTTGCTTGTCTTTTGAGACTGCGCACTTCATCTTTTGCACCAAATATTAAAGAACTTCTGAAGCATAAATCGTGCCAAAAAGTATCCTCAGAAACATCGTGGGTTAATCAGGAGTAGAATATGAATATGCACGCCTTTGATTCCCTGTACGTAAGAATGTGCCTCCACTGGAACTCAGTAACTACGGGTGGAAGGAGGTGATTTCAACCTCCCCTAAGTTGCCTGCGGTTCAGCATCCTGAGATAGCCTCGTGTTTGATGGCGGAACGAAATTCTGAACAGAATAGCATACACCATGTTTCAATGGAGGATAGTTTATCTTGTGCAGTCATTCTCCATTTATTTTTCGAATATTTGTAACGGACTCACCAAGCACAATAAAGTCATTTAAGTTAGTGCCACGTTTTATAATCTTGGCGGTCCTTTAGTGTAACCCACAACGCAAATAAATATCTCACTTGGTCTCCCCTAGTTGCGGCCCTGGTATCAGAAGCTGCAGCACGTCAGTCGACTGTTTTATATCCATTTTTATGGCTTATAGAGTGCATTTAACATTACGTCGTTGTACATCTCACATTCTTTACTGTCCAATGTATAACAGCAGAGTATAGTCCCATATTTTCGCAATACACAGCTGCAGTAAAATGTGTTTTCGTTTAAACTGAAGGCTGAATTTACGTGTTTATTACTCGTGTATATTGGGCATACAGTGTTTCATGTTTCAAGAATGGAGTGTATGCATATTCGTGTGTATATGAAAGTACGTGCGTGCGCACTTTTCCCGATTAACGTCTGTTTTTAATCCCGTTACGAGCAAGATTTCGATACATTCACGTTTGCAGATAACTATATTAATTGGAAAATAGCAAAAAACAAACTATTTCCTTACTTCTTCCTTATTCGCAAACTTGCTGATGTAAAGCATAATTTTTTAACACAAATATGGATCAGAATTATTTTAATGAATCTTATAATAATCTGCGATATTAAAACAATTGGTTTGATGTCTAAAATTAGCTCCTAAAGGTAAGAATGTACCCTATGAAACTTCAAATAGGCTTTACCGGTATTTTAAAATAATGCATTATTTGAATTAAACAATATACTAGAGTTAGGCTTTTAATATATAAGGAATTACTTTCTTTATAGGTGTATGGCACAATAATATACTGACGACTTGTAAACTTATTTACAATATTTACATGGACTATCGAGAGAGATTTGAACATTTGTTTTACATAGTTCTCAAAAAGAACAACTATAACAACGATTTTGATATTGTTCTTTCATGCCGGTCATGTTGGTCTTATACTTCATCCACCTTTAGATCCATATCTTGTATCACTCCGCGATAACCTGGTGTTTGTATTAGCTAGTGACTAACGCAAAGAAACGTCACGTGGACTCATACCTCGTGTTTATAATGCTACATAACGATATTGCAACAAAACTTGTAAAAATCTAACGTCCGGTTACTTTGTTATCACTTTATTGTCCTCTAAATTTTAATACAAATGCACAATTTTCTTCTTGTTGTTAACACAGTTTATGGGCGTTACTGTTAATACAATTCACCATTGTTGTTCTGATAATCTTTCTCAGTCTCTCAATGTCGTTCTCCAGTTTCTCTGTCTCTTACATCTTGTTAATTACGATACAATCACTCGACGACACATTACGTACACACCGACTCACTCTCGTAACTAAAAACTAACTTTACACAACGGCTTACACAACTAAACAAACTCAACTCAAAATGACTCAAAATTAAAAGTACTGTCTGACAGCGCTATCTGCGTCCTATTTATACTGGAGCCGATGTCGTGTGACCTTTAGAGATCTTTCCATGTGCACCTGTGCAATGACTCAGAGAGAATCATCGATAGGCTTCTCACTCCTTTGGGTGTAATCGCGCCGCCACGGCCACGCACACACACACGCGCTCCAGACTGTACATTAGCCCTCTCGTCCGTATATTGTTGTACGACCAATATCACAATATTTACACGGCAGTTTTAGGAATAGCGTTGCTAACGCGTTACATTCAAGTAGTCTTTACCAGGGTAATCATACATATTGAAAACTCACACATAATCGTCGTTATTTAAGGTACTATATTTTGTTGTGTGCTTTGGTTTCGGCGTATCACGGGTAAGCTGTTGACGGCTTATGTTTACATCAAGTCGGGACCTAAGAGTGGAGTGATAATAGGTTAGAGAATCATATATGAAAAGTCTCGAACGCAGAATTCCTGATTCTTTTGTCAATGCTTCTACCAATAGAAATATCAGGGAGAGATCCTCGTATTTGCGTTGTATCTTCCCATCTAGATCAAGTATCCCGGTTCACGTTCAATGCCACCTCAAATATTCAAAGGTGACAGCAATAATGCAAGTGCTTTCCCTTTCAAAGCCTTATAATTAACCACTATTACTGTTAAATGTGTTTTGATAATGGTTGTTAGTAACAGGTTGGGAAAAGTGAATTTCTCAGATTTGATTCAACTTTCTGACAATTCTTACTAAATATTGGTTCAATAAGGCAAGAAATACTGGCTAGTGGTAGAAGTACAGGCATCTTCGTATGATTCATTTCAAATGTATGAACGCCATATTTACACACTGGGATGGCTAAACATTCCGTGTTTGGAACTTCTGACAATAACCTTTAAATATTCCATATTAGGTGGGAAATTGTGTCATGCAAGAAGGCGTAAAGAACTTAGTATTTGGAAGTTCTTTAGGAAGGAAAGTGTTCTTGGTGAGCTACTCTTTACTGTGTCTCATCCATAAATTATCCGAGGTTTCGATATTCTTTCTGCGTTACGCGTT